>OY728146.1:1218872926-1220122926 GCA_963277665.1 Viscum album
ATTATAAAGGAAAAGTCAAGAGGGGTCATTGGGTACCAAATGTGGGTGCCCCAGACACTCTGGAAAAAGTCATGAGAGGTGTTCTCCCATCTTAGTGGCATGACTTAGTTGCATATTGGTCTACTAAGGCCATTGTGGTTAGTTTATTTATTTTGGTATATATATATTTTCAAGAATTTGTGACATTATATTTGTTTTAAATTTGAATTAATTGAATGTAGGAGGTGTCATCATGTCATTCCGAGAATCGAGCGTTGCAGAGACCACCTCACAGGCTCGGGACTCATCATGTGTCTCAGATCTGACATGATGTATTTATTATTAAATTTTTAATTTCTTATTTAATATGGTTTTGTGTTATATTTTTATATTTTATTGGTATACAATTACGGGAGCAAGGTGTACTGACTGATAAAATGTCGATGTGGATGAGAACTCATGATCAAAATGATCCAGAGTTTGCAGCTCTTATAGTAAGTGATTTTACTCATTTCCAATACTTACATGCATATGTATATAAACATATATATATGTTTGTGTGTTTATATATATTTAAATATTTCACATGATAAATTTGAAGCAGAGTTAGAATAGCTTCCATAGGACCAGTGACAGCTTCCCATGCGAAGAGATAATATATTCCATTGCATTATTAGTCGTGAAGGGGATGGATATAGTTTGACCTATGGAACAAGGATTCCACATTCTATAGTATCACGCATTAAGGTTAGCAATCCTGTTTTTTCTTGGATGACACAGTAGATGTTAGATTTCAAGGCACGGTTACACGCTTTTGAAGAGGTAAATGCGCAATTGATGGCTGAGTTTAGAACACTATAGGAATATGTGAATCTGAGTGATTGTGTAGGGGATCATATGACATAGGTTTATATTGACTTTATTTATTTACTTTCTATTATTTTTTATATTAAAATATGTATAATTTTTATTTGTTGTAGGCCCCTGGCACACCGGATGGAGGTAGCATCCACAACCATGCATGATGCATTATATTCACAAGGTGTGTTTGTTTTGTATTTATTATTGAATTAATGTTGTATATTGATTTAGACTATAAATTTTTAATTATTTTAGATTTGAACAATTTATGTTTTTATAAACTCCAAAGTTTTTTTATTTTAAGAGTGTCATCAGTAATTAGATACTTTATTGTTATAGATAATTTCTTAGAATATCCATTGGAGGATAGGAATTAGGCTAGGTGGAACAATGGCCTAATGGCCTATTGTCCTATGTGTTGAATGGCCTACTAGCCTATTGGCCTAACAGACGAGTGTCTGAATGGGCCCAGTAGCCCAAATGGCCAGAAGCCCCAAAGGCCTAAATGGCCTAACGCCCCAACGGCATAACGTCCCAATGGCCAAAATGGCCTAACACCCCAATGGCCTAACCACCCAATAGCCCAATGACCTAATGGCCCAACAGCCTAATGACCCAATGGAACAATTTGTCAAATGGACTAATGTTCTAATTACCTAATGTCCTATTGGACTAATTGAATATTAGCCTATTGACCTAATGACCAAATGGTCTAATTGACTTTTTCCCAAATGAAAAAATGACCTAATCGCCTAATGGACAATTTTGTTTCTTTATACCATGATAACAGTATTCCCACAGTATTTCTAGATAGTGTACTATATATACTATTATTGTTACTATGTTTTTTTATACAATAGATTAGCATTTTGTTCTTGATAAAAATTAGTTGAGAATGTAAAGGATGAATTGATTGATAATTAATTATATGGAGAATTAAGAGTCATGTTTACTGAATCTTATGTTGGTTATAATTGGATAATAATCAAATTGACACATTGCGCAAGTGTAATTGAAAATGAATCTATTGTTGGGGGCTGCAGGGTGGAGGGGGGTTGTGTAGGTGGGGGGGGGTTGTTCCGGGGGGTGGATGTTTGAGGGGGTTTGGAGTGAGGTTGTCTGGGGGGTTATCCAGGGGGGATTGGGAGTGGGGGTTGTCCATGGTGAGTGTGGAGGGGGGATGTCTGGGGTGGGGGTTGGGAGTGGGGAATGTCTGGGGTGAGTCTGGGGATATCTGGGAGGAGTTTTTTTTTGGGGGGGGGGGGGGGGCTGTCCTGGGCTGGGGGGGTTGTCCAGGGGGGGAGGTCTGGGGTGGGGGGACTATTCGGGGGGGGGATGGGGGATGTTTGGGGTTGGGGTTGTTCGGGTTGACTGGGGGGATGTCTGTGGGGGAGTTTTTTTTTTTGAACGGGGGGCTGTCAGGGGATGGGGGGCTATCGGGGGGGCTGTCTGAGGGAGTGTGGGGGGTTGGGGGGTTGTCCGAGGGGGGGGGGGATTGACGGGGGGTGGGGGATGTCTGAGGTTATGTGTGTGTATAGGGGGGTCTGGGGGACTTTGGGTGGGGGGGGCTATCAAAGGGGGGTGGGAGTAGGGGTTCTCTAGGGGTGGGGGATATTTTGGGGGAGTGGGGGGCTCCCCGGGGGGTTGGGGGTTTGGGGAGTTTGGGGGGGCTGTTCGGGGGGAGTTTTTTTGGGAGGGGTTGTCTAGGGCTGGGGGGCCTCTCAGGGGGGGTGCTTGGGGATGGGGGAGCTATCAAGGGGGGATGTTCAGGGGGTGTGGGGATTATGAGTGGGGTTGCCTGAGGGGGGATGTCCAAGGGGCGGTTGGGAGTGGGGGATGTCCGAGGGTGGGGGGGTTATCCATGGTGAGTGGGGGGTGTCCGAGGGGAGTTTTTTTTTGGGGGGGGGGGGGGGGTTGTCTGGGGGTGGGCGCTGGGGGGATTTCTAGGTGGAGTGTGGGGGGATCTTGGTTGTCCAAGGGGTTTGCGAGTGGGGGTTTTCTGGGGGTGGGGGTTATCCAGGGTGAGTGGGGGGGCTGTCCAAGGGGGTGGGAGTGGGGGTTGGGGGTGATGTCTGGTGGGGGGGTTGTTCAGGGTGTGGGGGTATGTTTAGGGTGGGGGTGTCCAAGGGGGTTGGGAGTGGGGCTGTCTAGGGGGGAGTGGGGTTGTAGGGGGTTGGGAGGGGTTTGTCCAAGGGGGAGGGGGAGGGGGATATTCAGTAAATAAATTTACTCTATATAGTTCAATGTCGAGTTAATGCAGCTGAATGGTTGTCCAAACCTATTTCCAAACCACGTCATCATGTATGAGAAACACTATAGGTCACTAATAGAGTAGAGTAGTGAGTCTAATGTCCTAATGGACTAATGGACTAATATCAAAATTGGCCTAATGGACAATTGGATAAATGGATACTTGGATAATTGGCCAAATTCCAAAATGTCAAAATGGCCAAACGCCCTAATACCCTAACGGCCTAACGTCCTAATGGACTAATGCCTTAACAGCCTAACAACCTAATGCCCTAATGGCCTTTCGACCGAAGAGATAGTTGGTAAAAGGGAATGTTGTCCTAATTACCTAATGTCCTAATTACCTAATGTCTTATAGGCCTAATGGCTTATTATCCTATTGTCCTAATGACAAAATGGCCTAATGAAATATTAGACTATTGTCCTAATGGACAATTGTCTAAATGAAGACTTGGCCAATTGGAAAAATTCATAAATGCCCAAACTGCCAAATTCCCTAATGGCCTAATGCCCTAAGGTCCTAATGGCCAAATAGCCAAATTCCCTAACGGAAAAAACGCCCTAATGACCAAACTCTATAACGTCCAAAGGACCTAACGACCAAATTCCCTAACGAAAAAACGCCCTAACGGCCAAAGGCCCTAACGCCCAAACACTCTAATGTCCAAATTCCCTAATATCCAAACACCCTAACGGCCAAACACCCTAACACCCAAACTCCCTAATGGCCAAACGCCCTAACCGCCAAACACCCTAATGTTCAAATGCCCTAATGGCTTAATGGACCAATGGCCTAATGTACCAACGGCCTAATGGCCCAATGACCTAATGAACTAACGACCTAATGGCCCAACGGCCTAACAACCTAAAGGCCTAATGTCCTAATGGACAATTGGCCAAATGGACTACTGTCTTAATTACCTAATGTCCTATTGGCCTAATGGCATATTAGCCTATTGTCCCAATGACCAAATGGACTAATGGCATGTTATCCTATTGGCCTAATTTTCATTTGGTTAAATAGAGACTTGGCCAATTGACAAAATTCCCAAATGCCCAAATGGCCAAATGCCCTATCATCCTAATAGCCCAATTTGATTATTATATATATATAATAACTGAAAAAAAAAATCCAATTTGTATTTTCTTTGTTTAGTTGTTTCTTTAGTATCTTATTGTAGGTTTATTGAAGCATGATATTGGAATGAATTAAAGCTATTTGGATCGCTAGATATGTGAAGAAGTATGTCTATCATTTATTGTTTTTGCGGATGTTGGTGTTTATGATATTTGTAATTGATTTTGTTTCAAATTTTATCTCTATTTCTGGTGTTTGAGAAGTAGAACTGTAATTGTTTTTTTTTTAAATTCTTAGGTTAGAGGCTACCTATGGATGTCTCTAATGGGTGGGTTTTTTTACAGAGTCCAGCGATTTCCATTAGCGGTCACTATTGGCCGATTTTTATGTTATATATAGTGCCTGCCAATGGTGATCCCTATAGATCGACCCAATAGCGTCTACCATTAGTCCGAGAATTAGGTCACCTACAGTGATGGGCCTAATGCGACCGCCATTGGCAGCCATAAGGCAGTCTCTAAAGGCCATTAGCGATCGCCAATGGTGGTCCTTAATGGCCCAATTTCTAGTAGTGAGTTTAAGATTAGGTTTAGCCCAAATCCTTTGTCCCTCTCTCTCTCTCTATATATATATATATCATTTATCTTCATTGAATCAAGGAGATTTCTTCGATAGAACCTTAGCGGATCGAAGCAGGAGCATGACGAAAGTGTCATCAGTTATAAATAGATCAATCGGGGTAGGATTTCTTCCCATTTTATCTCTGATTGAAGTTTTCCTTGAAAATATATTATTTGTTGTTTTAATTCTTCGTTTTCTTATAAAACATCTATGGCTGAACTCACATGTCCATTGATTTGTGCTAAATCCTATAAATTTATCTGAAATCTGCCCATTCTTCACGGACATTTGTCACCCACTTTTAGACGCATCTATACACTGTCAGATCGTTGAGATGAGGCTGGTGTTGTGAATCTCTCAGCATGAGGATCACCAATCTGGTTTCAGATTCATGATTGGGAAAATAAAGGAGGTCTGGTGGTTCATGGAAGGAACCACCGAAAATCCACCGGTGGTGGTGCGCGGCAGCGGGGCAAGGTGTGATCAGCAGCAGGACGAGCGAGCAGCCAAGGCGTGGACAGGTGGAGTAGATGGCTGAGTGCGTGGAGGATCTCGAGATAGAAGCTGAGTGAAAATGGTCTATGGAGGCATCTGTTGGAGGTGTGGGTGGCATGGGGGCAGCTGGAGTGCGACAAACAACTGGAGGCGGATGGAGGAGTTGAGGCGGGGTCGCGGGTCAGCGAGTAGGACAACAGGGCAGCAGCGGCAGGCCGAGCAAGTAGCGACAAGGTTGGGTGGAGGATCCAAGGTGGCGTGGTGTATGGTGGGGTGGAGCGGGGTCATGACAGGCAGCCGATGACCGGGATGGCGGAGCCGTGAGCGACGACAGCAGTAGGATCACGGTGCGTGACCCCAGACGGTGGAGACTCATGCGATGTGGTGGGCTACTGCATTGATGTAAAGACTAGGCTGATTCAGTGGCAAGCAGGTCGGACCAGTCAGAGCGGCATAGGGCTGGCCTAGGCCAAGTGGTGTCAGGCCGGCCGAAGCGTGGCAAACTAGTTCGAATCAGGGCAGGGCAACTTCAAATGGTTGTATCTCGTAATCTGGGAGTCCATTTGATGTGTTCTCTATGACCACATATTTTCTCATCAAGAAGGATCATTTTAGACCAGTTCATGAATTTTAAGACTTGTATTTAGGGCTTGGTTTCATGAAATTCTTAAATTCAATAATAATAATAATATTATTATTATTATTTGAGTTCTTGTTTTAGACGTGGCATCTGCATGCGACGTCCAATCGATGTGTTGTTAGTGGCGTCATGACCCTAGTTTGTAGGCAGAAATTTCAAGACTAATTTTGGGTGTTTAAACAAAAATTAGGGTATAGGCCCCACAAATCTTTGTTCGGGCGTGTGGTGGTGAAATGATGCTTTTTTACCGGGTGTCTGTTTTGGATGAATGAATAGTTGACCCTGTATTTTTTTCCAGGAGGGTCACAATGATGTGATCATTATAATTTTATTTTGGATCAAGGTGTGGGACCTAAGAGATTTCATTCTAGTGTAATGTGGAAACATATGATTTTTTCATCAGATGTCCATTTGGGGAAAATGAATAGTTGATCTTGTGCATTTTTTCCACAAGGATCACAACAGTGTGATCTTTTTTTATGTGTGTAGCATTATTCGTGATATCATAAAATTTGGAAGCATGAAAGGAATATTAGTGAAATATGATTCTTTTGTGTATGAAGAGAACCCACGTCTTAGGTCAACATTGACTCTTGTGAGAGTGGATAAGATATATGAAGAGATGTGATCAAATGTTCTGAGGCCTTTGGAGGATGTGTGTTAATGAAATTACATTTTTGGCCCTCCTGATCAATGATGAGTGTTGTGCTCTCATCTAAATTTTGACTATATATTCCATGTACTCTATGTAAGTTTCGAGCGTAGTGGAAGCACATTGGTGGGTGTACCCAACTTTAATTTTAGTGTTAACAACGATCAATTAGATATCCTTCATGATAATAAAACGTCAGATATTCGGAATAGAATGAAGAATGAAAAAGAAATAGGTGATTCCCAGAACCATAAATAGGATCATCATATATTGGTTATAATTAATTTAATTAATTTACAAGAATTACCTAGATAGAATTCTTGCTTCATTTATGTTTCCGATCACGATCCGATGTGATTCGTTATTGTGTCGTAAAATCCAAGTGTAGGATTCCTCTAGCGGTGATACACATGTGCTCTATGTATCTCTAGACATCACCGAAGGGATCTTCAGGTGCTAGCATGAAAGAGACTTCACTTGTGATTTCCGCCTTCGATCGCCTTGATCTGGTGGAGGTGAATCTCTCTCTCTCTCTCGTAGCTTGAGAGTGTTCTTAGTGGAAAAAAATTATCTCTTGGCTTGAGAGATTTTCCAAATCCATTGTGCACAACTAAAAAAATGGCTAGGCTAATGAGAAATATATAATTGGGATTTTTAATTACATAGAATAATAAAATGAATTAATTACCTGAAAGCATTTATTCATTTTGTTTAGTTCTTAGTAATACCTCATGTCTAATAATAATAGTTGACTATTATTATTACCTGACATGCACCCAACTAATTACACCTAATATTATTTAATTAAATAAAAAATATTTATTTCTCATAAATTCCTAGAAAAAAAACATGGTGTGTATATTTAATATACACAGCGTGTAGTTTTATATTTCTATTTTTCTTTATTTCCTCCACCACATTTATTAGACCTTGAGTAATGGCTATTTATTTCTAAAATAAATATCATTTCATTACTTTCTAATAAATATATTATTACACCCAAAATATATCTCTTGAATAACTAGTGTCGAAATAAATGTGATCAGGCATCCTTAAATAATTATTAAACCACAGTCGGGAATAATGATTATTTAACTTGTTAAATTAATATTTAACTGAGATAATTGGACACACTTAGTGTGTGACCCTCTAGGCCTCTTTCTCAGTGGAATTAAACGGAGCCTACCTAAAGTACATGGTTAGTGTCTGGAAACATTCCAAGGAACTCATAGAGAAAGAAGTTAATGCTGCAATGATGGGTCACCTCCTATGAATGCTTACCATGTAATATAATCCCTTTGTCTCGATATCTCGAATCAAGTGGGTTTCATGCTAGTGCCATCAACCCATGTGCTCAATTATTCTTTCTTTGAATTTTTGGAATTGAACTTGAACATTCCTCACCATGTCCATGGATTTATTTAGGCTATATCAATTCCATCAAAGGGCCTGAGATATCTACTTCCGTTATGGAACAGAAGGGACAAATCCTTTCTCGCGTTATCTATTAATGTAATATCACTCGTGATGCACCCAACGTATCCTACCTCACTACGAACAGTGTGTCATCATAGTTTTTGTCAATACATCTAAGTGTGCGAGTTGTAATACCCATTAATAATAATCATAAAGTTTAAGGACCAATACACACGTCCACAGATAGGAACATCCAATGACACTATGAAATGTGGATTGCCTACTGGCGGGTCTCGTTCTCATAATATCCTCCTGGATATTACCAAGGGCACACACCATGAGAAGGTGCCTCAAAGTTTTATGAGTCCTCACCCCTAATGACCTGTATTATTTGTGTCCCTCAAATAACATCATTCTTCCATAGAACATATATCCAAGAACAGTGTTATGGCACTTGCGGGTTATCATCATAGTAGGGATCCTCTATGACCCTTTAATGCAATAGCTATCCTTAGAACATTATCACATACATTGTCATGAAGAAGAAAAATCAAGATGTGATAAGGTATTTATTAATGAATAAAGTACAAAGTAGTTGGTTCTAGGCCACCAACTCCAATAGACTCCCACTTGGACTAGAGCCAACTACTAATAACCTTTAAACCGCTAGCTCTCACATGATATTCATGCTTCTGTTGAGATAGTCCTTTAGTTATGGGGTCTTCCATGTTCTCTTCCATGGACACTCTTCTCACTATAACATCACACCTTTGATAGAAATCCCTCAATAGGTGATACTTTCGGAGTATGTTCTTTGTCCGTTGATGTGACCTTGGTTCTTTTTCAAGAGCCACTGCTGCAGTATTATCACAATAAAACATGATAGGATCTTTAATGCTAGGCACCACATCAAGATCTTGGAAAAAGTTCTGAATCTAGATGGCTTCCATGGATACATCAGAAGATGCTATATATTCAGACTCCGCTATAGAATCGGTGACAAGTGGTTGCTTTGAACTCTTCCAGCTCACAGCTCCTCCATTGATACAGAAAACATATCCAGATTGCGACTTCATATCATTTTGATCTATCTAAAAACCAACATCATCATACCCTCCAATTAGAAGCTCCTTGTCTCCTCCATACACTAGGAACATATCCTTAGTTATTCTCAGATACTTAAAAATAGTCTTAACAGCTGTCTAATATTGTTATCCTAGATCTTCTTGATATCTGCCTACCATGCTCAGTGCATAGGCAACATCAAGCCTGGTACATATCTTGGAATACATGATTGATCCTATAGCCGAACCGTATGGGATCTTACTCATTCTATCTTTCTCTTGTTGTGTCTAAGGAAACATTTTCTTAGAAATATATAGGCCATGTTACAGTGGAACCAATCCCCTCTTGGATTATTCCATACTAAATATCTTTAGTATCTGGTCAATATATATACCCTGACTTAGTCCAAGCAGCCTCTTGGATCTATCAAGAATGATCTTGATCCCTAGAATATAGGCTTCTTCACCTAATTCCTTCATGGAGAAACACTTGTTCAACTAGTCTAACTGACTTTAAGATTGGTACGTCGTTTCCAATAAGCAATATGTCGTCACCATATACTTCTAGGATAACGATCGCATTCCCATTAAACCACTTATAAACACATGGATCACATTCATTCTTAATGAAACCAAATTACTTTATGGTATCATCAAATTGAATGTTCCATGACCTGGATGCTTACTTTAATCCATAAATGGATTTTTTTCAACTTGAAAACCCATTTGGCTTCACCTGGTATCACAAACCCTTCCGGTTGTGTCATATAGACATTTTTCTAAAGGTTCCCATTAAGGAATACTGTTTTGAAATCCATTTTCTAAATCTTGTAGTCATGGTAAGCTGTTATGGCAAGTATGATTCTTATGGATTTAAACATGGCATCTAGAAAGAAGGTTTCACCATGGTCAATTACTTGATGTTTTCTGAATCCTTTAGCCACTAGCCTTACTTTATAGGTGCTAACTTGACCTTCCGTGTCTAGTTTTCTCTTGAATACCCATTTTCATCCAATAGGCTTTACATCAACTGGATCATCGACCAGAACCCAGACGTTGTTATGATACATGGAATCTATCTCTGTATTTATAGCTTCTAGCCATCTTGCAGCTTCTGAGATTTCTACTGCTTCCTTGTAGGATAGAGATTCATCATTGTCCAAAAATAATGATTCACCATCCTCAATGACTAGGAAATAAAATCTCTCTGGTTCCCTTACCTCTATTGAGCTCCTACACAGTACTTGTGTTTCTGGATCCTCTTCCACGAGGACCTGTGGAACTTGTTCTTATACCAACTCCTATGTATCTTGAGAATCAACTTCGTCGAAGTCAATCTTGATCCAACTATACTTTTTGAGGATGTGATCCCTATCAAAAAATATGGATTGTCTAGCAACAATCATTTTCTTGTCTAAATGGTTATATAGGTAATATCCTTTCATTTACTTTGGATATCTGATAAAGATACACATTGTGCCCTGGGGTGCTAGTTTGTTGCCTGAGAAGGCCTTAACAAATGCCTCACATCCCCATACACGTGTGTGCAACAAAATGGTTTTCCTTCTATTCCTTAACTCGGAGTGAATTCCTTTTTCCACCTGGGTTGGTACTCAATTTAATGTGTATGTTGCAGTCTGTAATACATATCCCCAAAAGGATAATGGAATATTTGCATGACTCATCATCAACCTCACCATGTCCAATAAGGTGTGGTTCCTCCTTTCACTAACACCATTCGACTGTGGTGTATAAGGAGGAGTGAGCTGAGATAGAATCCCAGACTCCCTTAGAAGATTGATGAACTCTTGGTTCAGATATTATTTGCCTCGATTCGATTGAATATTCTTTGTCTTTTTACCAAGCGGATTCTCTACTTCATTCTTGAATTCCTTAAATTGATCTAAGGCTTTTGACTTATACCTCATTAATTATACATATCCATATCCACTCAAATCATTAATAAAAGTAATTAAGTATGAATATCCACTTCTATCTTCTACTGGAAATGGTCCACACACATCCGTGTGCACCAATCCTATAAGCTTTGAGGCCCTTTCACCCTGTGCACCAAAAGGCGTCTTAGTCATTTTACCCTATAAACAAGCATGACATCTATCAAGTGGTTTTAGCTCAGTAGAGTATAAATATCCATATTGGAATATCTTTTTCAATCACTTCTCATTTACATGACTGATACATTGATGCCCCAATTGGGTGTTGTATGAGTCGTGTAAGTCTGTTTCGTTATCGATTTCCAACACTTGGTTTCGTAATTTAATACATACAAACCATTATTTAAATGTGCCATACCATAACATATGTTGTTCTTATAAAAGAGACAACCCTTATTTCCAAACTTGAAAATAAATCCATCCATATCAAAACAAGATACAGAAATTATGTTCTTGGTAACATTAGGCACATAATAACAGTTATGTAAAACCAAAATCATCCCAGTCGGCAATGAGAGGTGGTAATCACCAATGGACAACGCATCCAGTCTCACGCCATTGGTAGCTCAAAGATCCACCTCTCCTCTGGAAATACTTCTAAATCTACTTGGTTTCTGCATTTGAATACAGATGTATCCCCACGAGCTATATCTAATACCCAATGTGTAGAAATGGAAAGATTACACTCAATAAAGAACGCACCTTTAGAGTCCCCACGCTTCTGGGTGCAGTTACTCTTTCATTGGACTTTCTTTCCACATGCAAAACATACTGCCTCCCATTCCTTTCCCTTCCTCTAGATCTTCCCCTTCTTGGAGGGACGGCTCTCGGGGGCTTCAGACCATTTATAAGTCTTTTGCCCCTTTTTTGTGTCCTTCCTTTTCTTATTCACCATAAGAACTGCGGGTTTGTCACACCACGTGTCCTTATTTACCTTGTGAATTAAGTTTAGAAGTTCTGATAGACTTTTTTCACTATTTATCATGTTGTAGTTGATAATGAAGCTAGAGAAGTTCTTGGGAAGTGATGGTAGGATGAGATCTGTACGCAACTCATTCGGGAACTTAATCCCTAAGATGTCCAGGCATTCAATGTAGCTAATGAGCTTGAATACATAAGGCCCAACTGGCGCAGACTCTCCAAGAATAGTTGTAAACAAAGCATTGGAGATCTCATATCTCTCATGTCTCGCCTTCTCTTGATAAAGATCCTTAAGGTAAGACATCATGCTATACACGTCCATGTTTTCGTGTTGCTTCAATAGATCGTTAGAAATGGCCGACAGTATGAAACACTAGACATTTGTGGCATCATCCATGTGTTTCATATAGAGAGACAGTTCCCCATCACTAGCCTCTTTTCTAGATGCAACTGGAATAGGCTCTTCTAGCACATACAATTTCCTCTCGTGGCGAAGGATGAAGTGTAAACGCCCCTGACACTCTTGGAAATTGGTGCTGATGAGAAGGTTTTCCTTCTCAAGTATGATTCGCAATGATATGTTTGAAGTCATTTTTTTTACTGTTTCTACAAATTAATATGAGAAAAGGTTTAGAACTTTATTATGATAAAAATGAGGCAAATAAATAAATAAATACTTATTAGTCTCCCACTATTTTATCAAAATTCAATATCCCTCACCATTGACTTCGAAATAGTGTGTTGCCTGAATATTCTAGTGGAAAGGATCCATATTTCTCATCGCATTACCCCAACTAGGGTTGGTCAAGCAACTTGAAGGGTTTTATCTAGGAATTTTAAATGCCAACTGCATTGACTCGCAGCTCCTTGATGCACTGAGTGGACTCCCCAATCCTGAAATCCTTTTATTTTTGGATTTCCACAACCTTTACCTATTTTTCACACCAAGTCCTGCTATGGCAGTCAACCCTTGATGTGATCCAAGTCAATTCAACCCAAAACCTTGAATTTATAATTACCTGATAATTGAAAGCACCCCAACTAGGGTTGGTCAAGCACTTTGAACTATGGTTCGATTCTAACATCGATTATGGAAGGCTATACCAACTTAATATTTCTTTGAGAGATTTTATCCTTATATGTAAATTTCCATTTTATTATATTTGATTACTTTATTATTAATATTAAGTGGGATATACTTAAGTGATTAATCATGACTAAGATAATATTTACACATAAATGGGCCTTATTTTAGTTCCATCTTGCATGCTTATTTAATTCATTAATTATGTGATCGTGAAAACACACACACAATAAATAAACCATGAAACTGACAGAAATAAAATAAATGGTATGGTCATGAGCTTGTTCTATTGGTTAGTTTATCTAGAGGTTTGATAAACTAACCCAAGACCTAGGGGATAAATACCTTGAACCCTTTGGGTTCATGTTTACAGCTTTCCACATGTCCACCTTTGTATCTCCTTGGATTTGTTTCACCTTGGCTCCTAACTTGAGTCGCCTCCACTAGTTTGGGAGCTTCATCCATTACATATGAATTTATATCACATATATGTGAGGGGTAAAAGGGGTTTTACATAAAATAAACATTGGGCACACAGGCCCTATATATTAATGAGGAGAAGGCTCACAGGCCAACAAATTTAAAATAAATAAATTAAAAGAAGTCATTCACATACAAAGGTCTTGGTCTAGCTCATGATCATCCATACATGCAATGATATTTATGCATAAATAAAACTATCATTCAATTCTTTAATCGTTCTTGTTTAAGATAAATCATGCTTGAATCAATTAATTGTCTTTAATTAATCAATCCTTTTATCTTAAACATTTTTTTTTTGAGTTTTCTTGAGATTCCCATCCATCATAATTTTAAACAAATAAATTCTTTTAAAATTATCTTTGTACATAACTTGTAACTTGCAGGAAACCCGGTGAATTCCCGTTCATAACTACCCAATGAGTAGAAATGAACATTGCGCAAATGTTAAATTAAACACATATATATAAAACACCTATCACGTATTATGCCTCAGCTTTACACCAAAACTATGGTACACGTCTCAATGGTTTGTATAATATAATAATAAATTTTTATATATCTGCGTAATTTGGATGAGTACACAGCATATAGTTCTGACTACACGGCGTGTACTTTTTTCCACCATCCATCCGAAGTACACACCCGGGGACATGGCATGTAGATATACTTCAGAAATTTTGGGAGTACACAGCGTGTTCAGTGGGACACACACTATGTAGTATCCGCGTTACACGATTTCCGACCGGGCAAGCTGTGTACAGGGTACACGGTCTAACCCTAGCTCGAAGGGACTACACACCGTGTTCAGTGGACCACACAGAATGTAATCTGAAAACCATGTTCCACCTGTTACCGGTCAAGAAAGGGTGTCATTTATGACTTAAGAATACTCCAACACACGGCCTGATTTGGCGGACCAGTCCAATGCATTGAACCTAGACTACACGGTGTGTACTTCCGAATACACACCATGTATTCTAGTGTTGTACGGCCAGGAACATTTGGAACCTCCAGATTAGATCCTCTATTTTATTTTAATCAAAATTAGAAGAAAAAATCTTTTCTGTAAGGTGAACAAGAAATTTGAGAGGAGGAATAGATATCGAGATTTAGATTTTAAAGAATGATTAACATGAATTGAAACAACTAAATTATTAAATGCGTAAATCACCAACAAAAAACTTAAATAATTATAACCAATGATATAGCCTTCCTCTGATACCACTTTTAGGTTCCGGGCATAGTGGAAGCACATTGGTGGGTGTACCCAACTTTCATTTTAACGTTAACAATGATCAATCCGAGATCTGTCACGATAATTAAACGTCAGATCTTTGAAATAGAAAGAATAATGAAAAATAAAGAGGGGAGTCCTGGAACCATTAATAGGATCATCATATGTTGTTTATAATTAATTTAATTAACTGACAAGAATTACCTTGATAGAATTCGTTCTTCATTGATGTTTTTGGTCACAATCGGATGTGATCCGTCGTTGTGTCCTATAATCCATGTGTAGGATTACTCTAGCGGTGATCCACACATGCTCCACGTATCTCAGGATGTCACTGAAGGGATCTATGGGTGCTAGCGCAGAAGAGCCTTCATTTACGATGCCCGCCTTCGATCGCCTTGATCCGGTGGAGGTGGTTCTCTCTCTCGTAGCTTGAGATCTTTCTCGGTGGAAAAATAATTCTCTCTTTCCTTGAGAGCTTTTCCAAATCCATTGTGAACAACAACAAAAATGGCTAGGCTAATGAGAAATATATAATTGGTATTTTTAATTACATAGAATAATAAAATAAATTAATTACCGGAAAGCATTTATTCATTTTGTTTAATTCTTAGTAATACCCCATGTCTAATAATAACAGCTGGCTATTATTATTACCTAACATGCTCCCAATGAATTACACCTAATATTATTTAATTAAATAAAAAATATTTATTTCTTATAAATTACCAGAAAAAAATACACGGCATGTATAATTAATATACACAACGTGTACTTTTATATTTCCATTTTTCTTTATTTCCTCCCCCACATTTATTAGACCTTGTGTAATGGATATTTATTTCTAAAATAAATATCACTACATTACATGCTAATAAATATATTATTTCACCCACAATATATTCTATCGAATAACTAGTGTCGAAATAAATGCTATCAAACATCCCTTAAATAATTATTAAACCACAATCAGGAATAATCTTTATTTAACTTGTTAAATTAATATTTAACTGAGATACTTGGACACACTTAGTGTGTGACCCTTTAGGCCTCTTTCTCAGTGGCATTTGGAAGAGCCAGCCTAAAGTCCAAGGATAGCATCTTGCAACATGCCAAGGCACCCATATAGAAAGAAGTTAACGCCGCAATGACGTGTTACCTCCTACGAACGCTTACCGTGTAATATAATCCCTTTGTCTCAATATCACGAATCAATCGGGTTGCATGCTAGTGTCATCAACCCATGTGCTCTATTATTCTTTCTTTGACTTTCTGAAATTGAACTTACCCATTCCTCACCATGGCCATGGATTTATTTAGGCTATATCAATTCCATCAAAGGGCCTGATATATCTACTTCTGTTATGGAACAGAATGGAAAAATCCTTTCTTGCATTATCTATTAGTGTAGTATCACTTGTGATTCACCCAACGTATCCTACCTCGTTGAGAATAGTGTGTCTTCACATTTTTTTCAATATATCTAAGTGCAAGAGTTGTAATAGCCGTTAATAATAATCTTAAATTTTAAGGACCAAAACACATGTCCGTAGATAGGAACTTCCAATGACACTATGAAATGTATATTTCTTACTGGTGGGTCTCGTTCTCATAATATCATCCTAGATATTACCAAGGGTGCACAGCATGAGAAGGTGCCTCAAAGTTTTATGAGTCTTCACCCCTAATGGCCTGTATTATTTGTCTGAATGGCCCAAAGGCCTTCATTTTTATTGATTTTTGATAACCCCCCTTTTAAGAGATAAGGGGGAACCCTTAAAAGGCCTGTAGACTCAGAGATTACATTGCTCGTAGGCTTAGGAGATTGCATGACCCGAAGGTCTTAGGGAATTCAACCAGACTATCTATAAGGAAATGCCCCTCCCCAGCATCTATATCTTGATAGTAGCTCTCCACCTTTGCATGACCATCTGGGTAGGCTTCCCATGCAAGCACAGGCTGGTACCGATTGCATAGTCATACCCTCTCATCCTGACAATCCATTTGGATCTTCTCTGGTGAGTGCACCTTCTCTGAATCCTCTTCTAGGGCTGCTCATTTTTTGTAGTATGTCTGGGGCCTGCATTCATGTGGCCTGAAGACCTTGGGTGGCCCTAGGACCTTAAGGTAGCCCGAAGGCCTTGAGAATCAACTGGCCCGAAGGCCTTGGGTGGCCTAAAATCCTTGTAGGACCCAAGGACCAGACCAGTGGCCCGAAGGCCCAGATGTATGAATAGTTCTAGCTGCTACAGTACCGCACAGTTCCTGCTACAGTACTGCTACAGTAACCCATAAATATGCCTCCACCCGGATTTGATATCGGGTCTCTTGGATTCACCTAGCGAGTCCTCACCAACTGGGCTGAGGCTCTTATGTGCTTGTATAATTTTTGTCTCCCAAATAACGTTATCTGGCCATAGAACATATATTCAAGAACAACATTATGGCACTTCCGGTTTCTCATCATTGTAGGGATCCGCTATGACCCTTTAATGCAACAGCTATCCTTAGGAAATTATCACATTCATTGTCACGCAGAAGAACAATCGTGATATTATAAGGTATTTATTAATGAATAAAGTACAAAGTAGTTGGTTCTAGGCCACCAACTCCAACAATCTTTGAGTACACTAGAATTCCAAGGGGTACTTGTTCACAGTTTAGTACCCGAGTATGGCTAGGTACACTTCCAAGCGATGAGGCGGGGCCACATGTCATGTGGGATGCACACATGTCATGTGCCACATTATGAAACTTCTATCTCTCATATATCCTTCTTTTGGACTTGGTTTTTTGCCCGTGAGTAGCCTATCCCTTGTGTTTTTTCACGTAGAATGCGACGGTGCCCTCTGTAGTGGCTTCCAAGATATGATGTGAGATGTTCTAAAGTGACAACCGTTGATGGCAGCGATATTACTATATCTTCAAAGTATCCCGGGCTTACTATCCAGTAGGGATGTCCAGTGTAGTTCCTCGATGCTTTTTGAGAGGTTCCATTCAACAGGGTTGGTCAGGGCAGTTCTGCGTTTACCCTCCAGTAAGGCTGGGTAGAGGGTCTCATCGACGATGTTTGCCGAGTAGTACCCTCTAGCATATTACCCTTCATAAGGGTTGGGTAGTGGGTCCCCATCAACTTTCGAGTGATGATCCCCCATGAAATACTAGGTCATGGATACCCGGTGACTAGAGTCGCACCCTCCAGCTGAGTTGGGCATGTATCCTCAACCTTCAGACACAAACTCTCGAATATGTGGCATAACGATGAGACGTGATTTGAAGTACCCTTGAACTCTCAAGAAAAAGGGATGCATTCCCCACTGAGATGTGTCTATGTGATGCAACCTAAACCTATGAGGGCGAGACAGTTCCACCCAAAGCAGATAATATCAATGTTTGGTGGTTGAGTCCTTTTAACTTGCATGGTTAGGGAAGATGTATGGGATGTTGGACATCGTTGGTCGTTACTCTTTGAACTGTTAGCAACTCTGTTCTTCGGTTGATCTATGAGATGAAGATCCCCTTAATCTCTCGTTAGGGATTCATTTACTGAGCATATATATATATCATGTTTCAGACCCCACTCCTTGGGTTTTGGTTACTCTCCTTCCAAGAGAGGCGGAGACGCGCGGGGTATGACATGTGCTTTCCATGTTTGTCTTCTCATTGTTGGATGAGTTCAATCTCCTACTATAGGTAGTGAAGGATCAATAAGAATTTCATCTTTTCACCGTTTATATCTCCTTATGTTTTGGATGAGTTTACTTCACTCTCTTTTTGGGTTGAGCTACACTCTTTTTACTGTACCCTACCCTATCTACTGTTTTCCTTTTCTAAAAATCTCTTATGGCTCCTCCTTCACCTTTTTAGGGTGTCCTACTATGTATTCTTATACTCATCCATGCATGGGATTACCCACATGTTTCGTGCCTTATACATATGAAAGACAGGTTGATCATGACTTTAAAGGAGATTTGGGATACAGGTGCTTAGACAGTGTACGGTGGTCATAGCTTGGGATCCAGGAGAGGGGCTCTCTCAGCTGTTTTACTTTTCAATTACTGTCAGTTTGTGGCACTTTTCTAGTTGTATATGTATTTTTCTCATTATTTCCCTATAGTTTACTTTACAACACCTATAATTGTACCGTTTAGAGGTCGGTGCATGTTTTTTGGATTATATATAGTAGTGTTGTATCTTTTTTTCCTCTCCTTATGCACTTTTTCATTGAGTTGGCTGGGTGTGTATAGGTTCTTAGGAAAATTCCTCCTTGAGTTTGTTGTGCCTTCAGCGCTTGTCTCCACCCCATGAGCAATAGAGGTGGGTTTGGGGTAGTTGCACCTTGAGCCCCAACATGGGTCGGGTCGTGACACGGTAGTTGTGTGTCCATTTGAATGGATCGGTGTGTACTTTAGATGTGGGAACTAATGAACTACACATCGTGTACACGAACTATACACCGTGTATGTCATTATTGATTTTAGATTTCAGTCTCACATGGTTTTGATTGTGTATTTAACCACGCGGTTATTGAGGATTTCTCCACTAAACCATATAGACTACATGAATTATACGCCAACTACATGTTGTGTAGTTTAACAACTCAAGTGCCCGGTTTTCTTGGTCTACACGCGGTGGGAAATAAATTCACCACATGCAATTACAGCTTTCTGTGTCACGTATCTTACAACACAGCTAGGTACAACGCACCTGGGTACATAGCGTGTACTCCGTCTACATATCGTGTAATCTCATGCTATCTAGCCAGAATCTTTGGCACATTCTAATGGCATCTCTGATCATTCTTCATATGTTCATAAATTTTAAGAAAATGAAATGATGAACCGTGATAATTAAAATTTTTAAAGCATGTTAATTAAAATGGGAATAAAAATTGGCTAACTCGTGAAATGAAAATCTAACCACTATTGTGCATATACATCAAAAATCAAATAAATAATTATAAATTTAAAATGTAACTGCTTTGATATCACTTGAAGGTTTTGGGTGCAACTAGAACATTTTGATGGATGAAATAACTATAAAGGTTTTGTTAATTCGATAGATCATTCGTAAAAAGTACATGACGTAAACACCATGACCAATAAAATGTTTCCACTGAATATTGACATAGAGGAAACCCGAAAAGGATTTTTGCATGTTAAATTTATAATTAACATATATTGTAATGAAAGAAAGAATACCTTGTCTTAGGATCATTCTTGGTAGATGATGTTAATTGTCCAAAAAACCCCTTTTTCCAAATTACCTCTGTTGCGCAATAACGATCCAAGTGTAGAATACCTTTAGCGATGATCCATATGTGCTCCTTTGATCTTTGAATGAGACCAATTGATTTGCATGTGCTTGTGTGACAAATCAATTGTCATGTGTTGTTCGTCTTGATCACTTGAGATCCTTCAATATTGAATAAATCTCTCTAGTGTGTCTCATTCTTGATAGGGAGAGATGAGGAATTGAGAGATAATTTTGTTGTATGCAACAAATAATATAATAATCATTAGCAAACCTCATTCCAAATAATAAATAATGATTTTATTATTTTATATAGTTTTTTAACGGACTCAATGCTAAATATTATTTTACCATCTTGTAAATTAGTATTCATCATTGGAGACAATCTTGGTCCGCTCCGACTCCTCACTATTTATTGAATACCCAAAAAAATATTTAATTAAATATTTATTTCATTAATAAATATTTGTGATCGATAAAATATAAATAAAATCTTTTCTCGGTCTTGAGAATAATATTTATTCCATTAATTAAATTTGAATACGATTTAATCAAGATAAACAGAAACACTTAATGCATGACTCTATAGGATTATCTCTTGTTAGCATTATGTGATTTTGCCTAAAGTCCAAGAATATACTCTAGTAATGGGTTAATACAACTAAGAGAAACATAGTGTTGCAACGTCGACAATCACATATGAATGGTCATTGTGTAATATAATCGATTTGTCATAATATCTCATCAAGATGGTTTCATAATTATTTCATCAACCGATATTCTTGATTCATTTTTCTTTGACTCTCTTAAATTTACACGTCTTTATATCACGGTCACGGAATTTAATATGACGGTTCTATTTCAATCAAAGGACCAAGATATCAACTTCCATTAAGATAGAAGGGACATATCCTTCCCTGACTTATCCATGAATAACATGTTATTTGTGACGCAACTAACATACTCAACTTCCGACAAACATATGACATCACGATTTTGGTCAGTAAATCAAAGTGTGTGAGCCATGACATGTATTAATGATAATATTGAAGTCCAAGGACCATTGCATACATTCACGTATACGAATTTCCAATGACACCCAAACATGCAGAATTCCTACTGGCAGGGATGTTCTTATATTCTCTCATCTTGGTGATTACTAAGTGTGAACATCAAGAGAAGAAGTTTCATTTGCTTATAAGTACTCATAGCCAACAATCTATATTTTATGTGTCCTATCATAGTACATTAGCCAACTGTAGAATTGTATTTGTGAATATCACTTTGACACTTCAAGGTTTTCATCACAGCGGGGGATTGCTACGACCTTATCAATAAGATAGATATCCTATGACATTATTATATTAAAGTCATGTAGAACAATGAAAAATATGTAATAAGATGTTTTATTAATATTCAAATGTTTGAATATACATGTAATCAAATTACAATCAGTTGGTTCTAGAACACCGACTCCAACAGTGTTTGTGTGTGTGTGTGAAAATATATTTATATATTTAATTATAAGACATCAAATATTTTACATAGGTAATTATATATATATATACATATATATATCAATAAGTAAAATAAATAAATAAAAATAAATACAACTTATATATATATATTACTATATAAATCATATTTGAGTATATGCATATTATATATTTACACCAATATATAGTATATACAGGACCGGCCCGCAAAACCCTTAAAAATTGTGTTGCCTAAGACTAGGAGCCGAAATGTTGCCCCTTCCAAGGTGCTACAGTGCATGTACAGTTCATGTACAGTGAAAATCTCCTTGGTTGCCCTAGCCCAAAGGCTTGCTGGGCTTGCCCTAGGGCCGGCTCTGAGTATATATAGATGAAAACATGGTATTTAATTTAAAAAATATTCAATTAATGTTACATGGAACTGAGAATCCCAGATTGCTTCATAGAGGCCTTCCCACCTCAACCCTTTCCCAAATTCAGCACATGTTGTGCATTCCCAGTAGGCCAAGGCCCCATTATCAGTGTAGTTACCATCATGGCATGGATACCAGTCATCATTACATCCATTATCTAGGTTTCTCAAGCCCATCTTGATAATTTTCTATTATTTTGATGGATATTCATCATCTTCTATGCATCTCCCATTGATATTCTTGGTATGGTTAAAAATAAAATCAGCCGCGATAGGTGTGTGGTGCTTCCCGATGTGGCCTATTGTGGCCTTGTACCATTGGTATTGTCTTAGTACTCCCATGAACCTATAGGCTGGTATTTCCCAACTTTCCAGTCAGGATTAAGACATCATCCCTCAAACCAGAACCATAGAGACGAAACACTTTTATAGGAGATACTCCTAAAACTATAATAGTATCTCTATCAGATATTTATGGTTCAAATGTCTTTTAATGTACTCCTTAATCATAATGGTGTTATCCATTTCTTCCCTTCGAGCAGAATCCATAAGAAGTTCCCAGGAATATTCTTGTGCCGCCATCAAATTTTGGCCAATGGCGATTTTATGAGGTCTCTTTCAGGTGGATGGTTTCGAAGTTCATTTGTGGGGAAATAGGTCACGAAGTCTTAGTGTACTCCTTTTACATTGCAAAACAAAAGCAGGTATCGATGCATGGTTCTCTAAAAAAGCATTTTATAGAAAGGGTTTGACGATTCTAGTTTCCAAGGACGGGCGAGCCGATGCATGTGTAGTTAGAACGCAGGTGTGCTCCACCGCCGAGCTGCCCGTAGCAGTCGCCGGGAGCGTGCGACGGGCAGGGAACGAGGCAGTGCGGGTACGCATATGGTGGGTGGGGGAACGGAGAAGAAGAATGAAAGGGGGCGGGAGGTGCGGGTGGGAACATTCTTCCAGCGGCGGCAGGGCACACGTGTCCGTAGTGCAGCGCTGGATCCAACATGTGGCCTTCTGGGTGCGGGCATCCTGGAGTCCGCGGATGGGCACTGAAGAAGAAGAAGATGAGTGGCGATGGGGGTTTTCAGGTCGTATTTGTGAAGAAGATGGACCTACCCATGATGGGGTGCGCCCTGAGCGGCGAGGCTTTCGTTAACAATCTGCCGGGCTCGCTGCAGCGTCTCTGTCTCCCTCTCTAATCCACACCAACAGAAAATAAAAGTGAGCCAGGATGGTGCGTGGTGGTTGGGAAGGAGAAGATGAGTAACCTTGGCGATGGCGGTTCATGTGCCCGCCCAGGGCTTGAGATTTCCCGAACCGGAGCGAGCAAAACCGGCACTCGTACATCTTCCCCCTCTCTTCATTCCCATCCTTCTTCTCATTCTTCTTCTTCCTATGCCCTGCAACATCAACTCACTAAAACCCTACTCCACTTCCATATGAATCTAGCAGAAGAAAGATCTATAAATCACCAGAGGAAGCGGTGTCCTCTAAAACGAAAACGGCGTGTTTTCCATCTTTACTGGGATCGGACGGCAAGTTGTTGAGGTCGAGAGAGTTTGTGTTCATCGATTTCCTGCGCCACAAAAACACATGAATATACCAGAAGGGAAAAGCGCCACATGAAGTGGCGCTTTGACCCCACTCCCCCCAAACACGATATATATATATATATATATATAATAAATTTATTTATTATAATAAATATAAAAAAAATACAAAAAATACATAATTATATTTTTTATAATAAATACAAAAATTATAATAAATTTACTTATTTATAATAAATATCTAATAAATATTATAATATTATTATAATAAATATACATTTTTATACATTTTTTATACATTTATTACAAATATTATAATGTTATAATATTATAATATTCATTATAATAAATATCTAATAAATGTTTTAATAAATACTATTATAATAAATGCACAATAAATGTATAATAAATGTATAATAAATATTTATAATACATTTATATTTATAATAAATACTTATTATAATTAAATATAATAATATTTATAATAATAAATATCTAATAAATGTATAATGAATATTGTTATAATAAATATACATTTATAATATCTATTATAATAAATATTATTATAATATTTATTATAATAAATTTATAATAAATATTTATGATAAATTTATTATAAATGTATATTTATTATAATAAATATTATAATATTTAATTATAATAAATATACATTTATATTAATTTATAATAAATATACATTTATTTATTATAATAAATCTACATTTATTTTATACATTTATTATAATAAATACGTATAATAAATGTATAATAAATAATACAATAAATTTTTTTTAAATTATAATATAATAAATGTAATATGTAATTATGTATCTTTATTGTATAATTATCATATCTATGAATAATTATATACTATAATTATATAATTATAAATATACATTTATTTATTATAATAAATAGGTAATTATTTATAAATGTAATATACATTTATTTATTATAATAAATATACATTTATATAAATATTATTATAATAAATATTATTATAATATTTATTATAATAAATATTATAATATTTAATTATAATAAATATACATTTATATTAATATTTATAATAAATATATATTTATTTATTATAATAAATCTACATTTATTTTATACATTTATTATAATAAATAAATATTATTAATAAATGTATATTTATAATTATAATATTTATAATTAGTGAATATATTTATTAAAATATGTTTATTTATATTTATATTTATAATTAAATTTATAAATATATATTTTGAATTTCTTATACCTTTAAAAATATAATATTTATAAATATATTCATATAATTATATTTCTTTATAAATATATTCAGTATTTATATATATATATTTATATAAATTTATAAATATATATTTTGAATTTATTATACCTTTAAAAATATAATATTTATAAATATATTCATTATTTATATATATATATATATATTTATATAAATAAATATATTTATTTAAATATATTTATAAATATAATCATATAATTATATTTATTTATAAATATATTCATTATTTAAATATATATATATTAATAAATATATTTATAATTATAATTATAAATAAATATAATTATATGAATATCATTTAAATTTATTTATAAATAAATATTCATGAATATAATACATTTATTATAAATATAAATTAATAAATATATATTTATAAAATGTATTGTATTTATAAATATATTTAATAAATTTATATTTATAATAATTGTATTACATTTATAAATATAATAATAAATGTAATGAAATACATTTAATAAATATACATTTATTATAAAAAATAAATTTATTAAATAAATTTATTATAATGCATTTATAAAATACACTTACTAAATACATTTATTTAATAAATGAACTATATTTATAAATATATTTAATAAATATACATTTATTATAAATACAATACATTTAATAATTGTATTTAATAAATATAATACATTTAATAAATATACATTTATTATAAATACAATATAATACATTTAATAAATATACTTTTGTTATAAATACAATACATATAATAAATATACATTTATTATAATACATTTATTATAATAAGTGTATTTAATAAATATAATACATTTATTAAATATACATTTATTACAAATACAATATATTTAAATAAATGTATTTGATAAATATAATATAAATTTATTATAAATACGATACATTTATTAAATATAATGTATACATTTAATAAATATACATTTAATAAATATACATTTATTTAATAAATACAATACATTTAATAATGTATACATTTATTAAATAAATGTATAATTAATATTAAATATTATTATATATTTATTGTATTTATTTTATTATACATTTATTATAATTAAATATTTATTATAATTAATATTTACTATAATTATATAATTATTATATTTTTTGTATTTATTATATTTATATTTCTCTAATTATTATAATTGTATATTTATTATATTTATTTATTTAGTACTATTATATATTTATCATAATTATATATTTATTATAGTTATTATTATTATCATTATAAATTTATTATAATTCCATAATTTTAATTATAATAATTACATAATTATAAATATAATAAATATAGAATTATAATAAATGTATAGTTATAAATAGAATAAATATATAATTATAATTAATATATTATAATTAATGTATGTGTTATATTTATAATAAATATAAATAAATAAATTTATTATAAAAAATATAATTTTTTATAATTTATTTATTCATGTATTTATTATAAATAAACAAATTTCTTATATTTATAAATATATAATTATATATATATATATATAAATAAATGGAGGTTGGGGGTGGTGTGGGGTCAAAGCGCCACTTGAAGTGGCGCTGAACAAACCCATTTCCCAAATTACAAAAAACCCTAACCCATTAAACTAAAAAAAAACCCTACACGCTAAATTAACCACCAGAATGTGGTGAGAAACCCTGGCTATATAATGGAAGAAAACAACAACGTTTTAAAGTTCGTGGGGGCGGCGGGGGAAACTATGAGACTTCAGTATGGGACTGTCGTGGCTATTGCAGCCGGTGGAAGAAAAAGAGTGAGCTTGAAAGTCCTATTCCAGTTCCCATCGCAGCCTTTCCTTCAAGTGGGTCTGAGGGGGATAAAGAGAGAGAGGGGGGAGCGCAGGTTGAATGAGAGGGTGATTTATTTAGTTGAGGTCAAGAGGAGAGGCGTAGGGATGATGGAGACGTTGCGTCGTGTTTAGCCACCCTATGAAAGGTCTAGGCCTCTGCCCCTACTGCCAGTCGAACCATGTTTATAATATAAATATAAATATAATTATGTCCACGGAAAGTTCTGTTGAATCGAACATCATTGTTCCGTTCGAGATTAGTATGAATACAAAAGATTTTATAATATAAATATAAATATAATTATGTGCTTTGTGGCCGATCGTTTGGGAAAATTACTACAAGGATACCTTTAGCAACTATAATGCCAAAACACAAGAGGAAATGACACAAAAAACATTGTTATTTAGTTTATTTTTATTACATAAAAAGTACTATAAAAGGTAGTAGTGTTTGAATATTGGTTTAGGTTATCGCCAATATCGATATTCAAATAACCGTATTCTTCTAATACAAAGTATAGTTCACTATTCCATAAATTCCTCTTATGAACTGATGCCTTTTCTCCATACTTCTAAAATGATTTAAGAAAGGGTACCTTCCCCAATACTTATTCAGGGCACCAAGAAAGTGTACCATTTCTGAGGGATTTTTCATGTATCATTGAGAAAGGGTGCATGAGTATAACATAACTTGCCACCTTCTTCTTCTACTTGTGTGGAGGCTTGTCATTGCTCTCAACTACTATTAGCACCTCAAATCTTCGATCCCTTTCTTTGAGTCGACATAAAAATCCTCTATATTTGATTTACATTTATTTTTAAATCTATTGTGTTTGGTTTTTATTTGTTATTCTAGATTGTTCATCATTTTGGATGATCATATATATATATAATTATTTTGTCTTTATAATGTATGCATATATATGTAATGCCAAATTCTGTGATATTCAACACTATCATTTATCAACATTAAAGAAAAACGTTGATAAATGACTTACTTTTATAAGTACTATATAAAAAATGCGGATAAAGAGCAGTCTTTTTGAGCATTTTATTAGCACTTAAAAGTGTCATCATTTCCCATCACTTTATTTTGCATTGATAAAAGTCTTCTTTATAGGTGTTTTCTTAGCACTAAAAAGGGCATTGCGAATAATTTAATTTATATATTTTTAAATACGATTCACATAACAAAAAGTTTATATATTTTTATAAATACAATATATTTATTTATTTATATTTATTTATAACTATAGACATGATTATAATTACACACACATATATATATTATAAAATATGGTAATATGAACAATATTAATAAACATATAAATACATTAAATATGTTCATATATAAAATTATATATTTATTTTCCTATTATATATCTTATAATATACATATATATATTTATAAGTAAATATATTTATATAAATACATTTTGCATTAAATATATGTTAACACACACACACACTCATATATATAAGTAACCTTGCATATATGTTTTATATATTATATATTCTTAAATATGATTTATATATGAGAATATATGCATACAAGTACAATTTATATTTTTTTAACCATATCAACCTTGTTTATTCTTTTATACTTATTTCTAATTATTTAAATTATAATTACATACACACACATATATCTTTTTATAAAATACAGTTATATGAATTATAAAAATAAATATAAAAATACAATAAATATGGCTCATATATGAATTTCTATTTCTATATTCATATTATATGATTTATAATATGTATATAAAATTACAATATACATATATATTTATAATTATATGACTATGTGCGCATTTATGTAACGCCTTGACGCCAGATGCTCGAAACTGGTGCATTATTTTAATACATTGACATGATTACAAGGAATCAAGTCCTGAAGGACCGATCTGTTTAGCGGTCTTGGAAAATAGATTACATACATGAACTTTACATTACAATTTCTAACATAAAACACATCATAAATAATTCTTTGATAACACCATTATTCCCTTAGCTTAAACCTGCATATAAATCATAATATACTTCTCGGCATCCTGGGAAAATAAAACATAAGAAAGGGGTGAGCTCACATGCTCAGTAAGGATAAACAATAGAGCGGAAGCTATCATAAATAATCATAAACTTTTATGGAAAGGTATAAAATTGAAACACAAGTCCTTTAAACATATACTTCAGTATAATATGTCAAAGATAAATAAAATAATGTCATTTACTTATTCACATGGATATTCTACTAGTCGAATAATCACATGTAACATTAATAACTAATCTCATAATAATGGAATGCATAATTTCAGACATCTTAACCACAAAGTCATGGCCTCATGCCAAGACCCTAAATATAATTTTTGTCAAGGCCTTGTACCAAGATACTAGTTTGTCTCATGAGACGTATTGATGCATCAAGGGGCTATAGCGGGCCATGCCCGTCATATACTAAGTCCAATACATTCCTCATATGAAAATGTTGAAACATAACATAAATATTCGTATTAAAACTAGCATACGAAATGTCAATACTTTAACCATAAACCATGAATGATATAAAAATAGCACACCTACAGTCAAACATATCATAACTCATTCAATATAATAATAAATATTATATTATAATAAATCAACATTAATCATTAATAATATCCAGTAAGGATGTTGACATAACTTAAAATGATATGTAAAAGTCTTTCAGGGAAATATCCCTTTTGTGAAATCACTTAAAAGGCACACATTTTTAAAGGAAGTAATTTAAAAGATATTTTTGAATCAAGGTGTCTTATACCACTTTGAAACTTTTGAATGGAATTAAAATTTTAATATAATCATGTCCATATAAATAAATCCTTAAAAATATTTTGAAAACATTGACATTAATTAAAAAGATTTAGAATAATATATCATTAAAACATTTAAAATGATGATCTTGCTAAAGATTCCCTTCCACAAAACTTTAAAATATTCTGTTTGAAACCATTTTTATTTTTATGAAACATGGACATAGATGATAAATATGTACTAGTAAATAGTTACACATAAACAATCTCGGATAATAACGAGATTGAGGAATTAACCCTTACCTTGTACTTTCCTTTGGTCGAAGGTGCGTTTAACATCCTGTATAATAAACATAGTATGTTATTAAATTATACCAGAACCATATTCATATATATTATATCATACTTGATTCATTTATGGATTTATACTACCCATTTAAAAATAATTTCTATATTAAAATAACATTTCAGTTAATAATCGATTTCTTTATCGTACTTGTTTTAACTTGCTATTCTTCATTGTATCACTTATATCATAATTAAATTGCCTCCAGAATATAAAAAATTATTTATTTATCATATATATTCAGAATATAAATATGTATAATATATATATGAAATAGAAAACACCGTTTTTGAAGAAGATAGGTTGTACGTACGCATAAACGTCATTTCCGTTTTCATATCGTATTGAACGGAAGTAAGAGAATGAGATATATGTAAATACATACATACATACATACATACATATATATCCAGTAGCATTATTATGTCATATATTACATACTTCTTAATAATATATATATATATTTATAATCAACGTTGAATGGTGAACGTGGAAATAAATCTCATCACGTCGTGTAGACGGTAAGTTGTATGTACGCACGAGCGACAATATCTTTCTATTGATAGTGAAATAGTGTGTAATTGGATGGTATATTATATATAAAAAATCATTAAAATGTTATATTTATTATTTACATCAATTATACTCATCCAAATAATGAAGTGTTGAATAAAAAATGACACCATGACATGGAGACGGTAAGCCGTACGTATGCATGTATGGTGACTTTGTCATTCATAGGATGGATATAATAATGAATATTGTTGTAAGATATATATAATAACATCTCAGTATATAGAAGGTACTGGATTTATAATTTTGGTATGTAAACAACAAAGAAAGAGAAAGTGGAAGAAGAAAAGAACTTTCAATGAGGTGATGAAATAATTACCTCTTCTTCGGGTTCTTCCTTTTGATTTGAACAAAAGGGATCCTTAGATTTGATTTATGATCAAAGTAATTCCACTAGGTGGAAGTGAGGGTATTTGGGAGGATATTTGAGAAGGGTTTGGCCGAGAAAAATGGCATTAGAGGTGTGAATTTAAGAGAATGGGAAATACCCTTTTATAAGAGAGGTGAGGGGCACTTTAGGAAAAGCTTGAAATATTAATTTATTATAAAATAATTTTCGGTTTCTAATAGCTCTAAATGGATTTATTATATGATAAGGTGGGGATGGGTCTAAATCCTCTCAAACAATAGGTTTTATACAAGTTTTGGTCACCATATTAACCTTATCTTTTAGATTATACTCTTAGTTAAATAGTTTAACTTTTATCATGTCTTCTTGTATTATTATAATACATGGTTAATAAACTTACTATAAAATGCAAAGAGAACCTAAAGTGGTTCATTAATGACATATATATCATTATATAAGTCTTTTTTATGAACCTTATATTTTTAGGACTATTATATAATTTAATAAAATAGCATTGGTTTTAAAAACTCATTTATTCCAATTTCGACACTATTTATTATTTGGTTTATGTGAAAGTCATAACAACGTGATTAATTTGAAAAATATTTATTAAATCAACCCTAACATATCATATTAACCTAGAAAATTCGTGTAATGCTTCAAAAGTCTCAATTTACATTTATTTTAATATTTATAACATCAATTATTTTAGTCATTCATTAATAAGTAATTACTGCATCATCATTGTGTCATAAATAAATTTAATTTTTTAATGTCTAAAAACTAATAATAAAATACCATGATGTAGGAAATATTTTTAGATTTCTAATGAATTTTTATAGTAGAATTTATGTTATGTAAAACCCTATATTAAAAATGGTTTATTTATTAAACTTTGAATTTAACACTTTTAACTCTTCTTTAATTAAAATATAATAAATGTCCTAATCTATCCCAAATGGACCAAAAAGATCTTATTTTTTTCCTAAGGTTTATTTTGGACAAGATAAACTTATCCAATAGAATTAGGACATATTTTTGGGGTAATTTTAATATTATTTTTACCTTTAATTACCTTATTTACTTTTTACCGTGGAAAATTAAAATCAAAAGTTATTATTCACCTAAAATTATTTTCTTCCTATTGAACCACATTTTACTTACTGATGTCAATCGTGTCTCTCGTATTTTTAAAATTCAATTCACAGAAGCAGTAAAATTATTTTTTATGTAAATTTGCAAATGTGACTACAAGGTGGGTAAATGTGCCTAGAAGGTGGGTAAAAAGACATTAAAAATGTTCAATAAAATTTTTTATATATAATTTATTATAAAATGTATTTAATGACTTACATTGTACAAATATATTTATTATGTATCTATTTTTACTTAAAGATAAATTTTTAATCAAAAATAAATATTTAAATGAAAAATTCTTTTTTTATGTACTATGCAACATTTTTCACTATTCATCATAAATTGAATGTTTCCAGAAAAATAGAAAAAATTCACCCTAATCTAATTTTGATATTCTAAATTCAATAATGTAGTCAATTTCAACAAATTAAATTTTTAGAAGTTTATAAAATTAATTTTATTATTGTTCACAAAAGGACATAAAAAATAATTCTTTTTAGAAAATAGCTTTTCTAAATATATATATATATTAACAAAAACTTACACCTTTCATTATAAATATATTCTATTTATGTGAAAACATTATAAATAACAAATAAAATTTATAAGTTACTATTCATATTACAATATTTAATTGATAAATAAATATATCATTAAAATAATTGTAATACTAATGTGTTGTTTCGCAGAAACTCAATCTTACATATAACACAAGCCAAGTCAGTGTTTCATGCAATATAAGTTATTAAATTACTTTAAAGAGATAACTTACTTTGAAATCTTGGGGTTTTACATTCTCCCCTCCAATAAATTGCGTCCTCACAATTTGAAATTGTTTTTCGAAAATAAAAGGTTGAAAATAGAAAATACATTTTTAGAAAACCCACATCAAAAATAGGGTTAATCAAATTTAGTCTTAATAATAGGGAAAGGGAAATGAAAAAGTTACCACCAAATTAGTATTTATAATGGGAAAATATTGGCGGCAATTAGAGACACATAATTAGAGGAAAAACGTAAATATTTATTGGGAGTGATTAAGGTCATCAATCAAAAACAAGTGAACAATAAATGTAAAGTTGAGGGCCTCAAAGACATCAATATATGATGATTTAAAGTATCACCGGTTCAATAAAAAATAAGGTATTAGGATAACACATTTTTTAGATACTTTATTTTTGAAGAGGAGGGATTAATTTACTATCAAAATTAGAACTCAAGAAAAAATTCTTAATTTCATCACCTGTCAGAATCATAATATCATCATTTGGTTGGGCTTTGTTCTATTTTTAATTCATCCCTTACACTAGGAAATGAATGTTCAAAAAAAATATTTTTTTATGCCTGAAGCACATTTGATAAATCATAAGGTTCACAAGTATTCCCTTAATTCTCTAAATGTTTAATGAAAACAAAAAGGTTAGGTCAAAGTATCCAACAAATCATACTTTGACCTCATACAAAAAAAAACAAGTGTTCAACTTACTCAATTCCAACCATTAGACTTATCCAAAAACTTGTGTTTAAACTCACATACCAAAAATTTATAAGGAAAGTCAACATAACATAATGAAGATCAACATGTGAATACCTTCATCATGTATTTTATTAAAACATGGAAACAACCTGAATTACCATAAAACCTTATTTGAATATGTTTGTACTTCCTTATTCCTTCGGTAAAACACAAAATACTAGATATACTCCTTAAATCCATAAATGTTGTAAACTCCAACAATGATGGAATATACAAATCCTTAATCAGTTTCAATGTAGTTAAGAATATCTAATATAATTTATCCAAATCAATCATATCTTATTCCAAAATCACTACCTCGGTATCAGAACCATATTAAGCTTTATCTTTCCTTCAACCATGTATTTTCCAAAAAGTTTAACTTTATATTGAGTCACTTTTCTTAGAAAAATTATCTCAAATCTTCAATGAAATAGTACTGCAGTACAATCCTTATTTATTTCCATAATTCATATAACCAGTATATCGTTGATACAACACTCAAATAACATAATTATTTAATAACAACATAATAAAACTAGTCATTACTCTTCATTTGTGGTAGTATCATAACTTTATTATTATCCAATAGCATTATTTAGGGCATACTCGGATGATTTGGACATTGATCCATGTAATGTCCCAACTCCTTGTAGATGAAGCATTGTACATTTGAGTCCTTTTTCTTACCCTTGCAATCACGAATGTGGTGTCCTTTTCTCCACACTTATAACATACTCTCATTCCCTTCAAGCATTTAACAAGGTTATTTTTTCCATAGTTATCACATGATGGAAAATCCTTATTTCTCTTCTTCCCATTATCCATCTTTTTTTTCATCCTCTTCTTTTATTTCTTCCCTTCGATATGATGTGGATATGTGGGAGACTATTTACCTTCTAAATTTTTTCTTAAGACCATGAAAGATATTATCCTTCTTACTCTTTGGATCATGTGTATTTCTGGAGTTTTTATTCCTTATACTGGGCACCATTTCTAAATGATGGCCTACGCTAGGTTAGATTATATCATAACTTACAATCCAAAAAATATAAAAATTATCAGCATTAATTGATGATTTACACAAATCTAGTCTCATAGTTATAACATTGGTTTCTTTGCCGGCATATTTACTCACAAATCCTTCATAATGGTTTGTAAAGAAAATGTGAATTATCCTAAGCATATCCCCCAGGAGTGTCAAACTAAGTGCACAATAAGGCCTGTTGTCGTGTACTAGGATACCTTGGGTCAAGCCCAAAACTCCTTGTCGGAGTTTCCACTCCTAGGTACATCTGTGCCAAAACCAAGCCTACATGTAGTATCAAGACAAGGATGTATTTCTTGGAAAACCCACATAATATCTACATTACCAATTTTTTTGGATATTCTTCTATACTAATCTTCAAAGTCTATCTTAGGGAAATGTTTCCTAATTAAAGTTTATCTAAATCTAATTTCCAAGTTTATTTCGAAACTTCCTCTGATATCAACTGTAACGCCCCAACCTTAGAATCTCAGCACTGGTGTATTATTTTAATACATTGGCGTGATTACATGGAATCAAGTCCCAAAGGGCCAATCAGTTTAGCGTTCTTTGAAAATAGATTACATACATGAACTTTACATTACAATTTCTAACATAAAACACAACATAAATAATCCTTTGAGAACACCATTACTCCCTTAGCTTAAAACTGCATAAAAATCATAATATACTTCTTGGAATCTTAGGAAAATAAAATATAATAAAGGCGAGATCTAAGATGCCTAGTAAGGATAAACAATATAACAGATGTTATCATAACTAATCATAAACTTTTATGGAAGGTATAAAATTGAACCAAAAGCCCTTTAAACATTAAATTCAGCATAATATAGCAAAGATAAATAAAACACTATAGGAAAATAACCTATTAGCAGCGGTTTAAACCACCCATATATTCTTTGGCAGTGGTTTTAGGAAACCGATGATAAATTGCGTGTACGGAAACTATTATCGGTGGTTATATCCGTTTCACGGTGGTTTAAATGAATCGTCATAGTTGCCTCATTTCACGGTGGTTCTGGTTTTTTTAGTGGTGGTTTTACGGCCGTTGGATATCTTTTATTGGCGGCGGTTATAACCGCCGCGAATAAAAAACACCCCCTCACTGGAAAAGTGCCGCTAAAATAAGAAAAACCGATGTGGAATACACGCGGATGGTGGGACACTGTAACGGTAGTTTTAACCGCCACTATGAAAAAAATATCTATATTTAGCAGCGGTTAAAACCACCGCTAAAATTTTACTAGTTTCATTTAGAGGGAGTTTTAACCGCTGCTAAAAGCTGATCTGGGAAAAAATAGCAGCTCTGCATCCCCTGAACAAGTGCCCTGAAAAACAAACCATTCCAGGAATACGAATAGTCTAACAGAATACATACTAGTAAATATGAAAATAGATTCTTAACTAAGCACAATCAAATGCATCTTTCAGTCAAGGAATGCAGATAAACATATCACACGACCATTATAACTTTAAACAAAATTATAAACAAGCTTGTCTGTCATATTTTATGAAAACAATGCCAAGCCTGGGTTCAACCTATTCCATCCATACCAGTTCTAACCCTGACATAACAATTCATATCAACAGACATCCCACTTGTAATATATGATGAATTTTGTATGATATTCATAATTTATGGTTATTCTCTAATATCATTATTCTTATCTTATGCTTTCATATTAGTATAAATTGATATCTCTCGCGTTTACCCTTAGTGAACATCTGATTTGACACATTCTTTTGTTTCCCTAACCACTAGGTTATAAAGAACTACTACCCAACCTGTGAATTAGCATAACACGATCAATCAATTACATTTTCACATAAAAATAATTTTAATTTTTTCCAAAATGAATTCTTTGAAAACAAGTGCATACGAGAATGGAATTATATTCTATAAAAGTGAGTACTAGTAATGCATAGTGGAAAAATAATGTATACAGTAGTCATGTCACAATTACTTTCTATATAAGTGAAAACAAGTAATGTATACTAGAAAATAAGCACATATATGAATATGTATATTGGAAAAAATAAAATTAGTAATATATAGATAGAATAAAAAGAGATTACTTGTATAATAAGAAAGCAAATCCCTTAGTAATATAAATCAAAAATTCACAAAGAGAAACTACAAACATAAACTCATGTATGAACTTATGTTACAAAGTTAATTTTGTGTGATTGTATCATCATTAATTGTTCAACATCATCTTGCCTCTACCTCTATTATGAGAACATAGGAAATGAATTGTTTAGTAACTCTACAATAGGAATTCCCATGACCGGGTTTAGATTCTATGAGCCTTGTTGGCATGTATATTTTTCCAATACCTTCATTATGCTCCAGATATAATCAAGTAATTCAGTCTATCATCACACCCAACCCTTTATGCTCGAGTCCATCTCATCTTTCTCGTACATCCTATTCACCCTTGTGAATAAAAAACCTACCCTATGGTGATGTGAATGACACCCTTTTGAAATAACAATCAATGTAAGCATAGTAGGGGAACAACCATTCCATCCCAAGAATGATGTAAAAACCATCATCTCAAGGAAAACGAGGTCCCATATGAAGTGACACCCACTTATATCATGGTCCACTCCCTAAACTAACATAAATTGTATAATCAAATCCCCAAAAAAGTTTTGAGTGTCACCACTTCATAGGAAAACTGAATGTCGAGCCCAAGGATCTCCACAACATGCACAAATATGATGGAATGAGAAGCACCTATATCAAAAAAAATTAGATACTAAAGTGGAAGCTACCAAAATAGTACCTCTTACTATAGAAGGTCCCACAATCTGTTCCTCACATATTGGTCTCACTTTATAAATTATACTGATATGTGGCCCTAATATATAGCCTAGATACCTTGAGCAGGTCCTCTATGCTAGTGATGTAAGTCTTGTGTCTGGATGCATTGACCATGACCACCGCTTCAGACTGATCGATTGGCCAAACAATATATCCCTTCCTAACATGAATCTGATTTCCCCACTCCTAAATGTGGAATTATTGAAGACACGCATTCACTTTATACTATAGGAAAATCTCTACAAAAATCCTATATATGGTTCATCCTACTGCAATCTCGACACTCAACTTGATTACTATCACACAGTCTCCCCATGTATCCCTGCCTCCCACACCAATGATAGAAAATATAATTTCCAACACCAATTCTCTAGAAATTATTCCCTTAATGATAGGTCACAAAGTGTCACTTCCTTCCACCAAACACTTTTCCATTGGGTTAACAAAATGAACTACCCTGCTCTGTGCCCAAACCATACCTCGAGTTATGTTATGTAATAAGAACTTTATTTATTTTTGATATGGTGGACAACCAAAATACATTCACCTATTATCAAACAACATGATTGTGCCCGAACGCGAATCATATCACCCTAGATGGATCATCCATAAGAAAAATATGTACAAAACCTAAAATCTCGTAAAGTTAGTCAAACAGTCCATAACAAACATAGAACCATACTCTAAATGCATAAAATCATTGGCCCTTTCAGTCCTAAAATTCTATGGAAAAAAATACTCATAAAAAATGAATCATAAAAAATAAATCATCACAATAAAGAATCGACATATATGGTGCATAACACACTTAAGAAATCAAGACATGAAATGAAACATTAGAAATCAATAAAATTAATAAAAGAAAACATGAGAAATCAAGGAAATGTTAGGTCATGAAAATGTTTGGTGGAAACTATGTGCCACACATGATACATATACAAACCAATTGTTCCCATATTTTTCCAACACATCAACAATACAACTACTCACGGCCCGATGATGAACATATATCGTCACCCTCTCCAACTCCATTTCCACTTCCTACTGTCACCTGTAAGAACATTATATTGAAAATTAAATATTGTTGCATATTTATATTTGAACTTAAAACAAATAAAAGTTTGAAAACTAAATGATTTTGATTTTTTATGATTTACTTGCTTACCACCAGTCGATTCACTACCACTGGGGGCATATCTGCTCATCTGCTAATATATATTAGTCATCGCTTTCTGCAAAGCAGATATCTGAGCCCCCTGGTCTTGAACTTTGGTTTGTAGAGAAGCAATCTCCCTCTCAGAATATTCGGGTATGGACTGACTATAATCAGGAGTAGATGCAGCAGGAATCCCTAGTGGCCTGCCAAATACCTTAAATGGTACGATTTTGAAACCCATCTCGTGCACTCTACCAGGATGCTCCTTCCCAAGGACTTTAGCATCTAGGTCATCCTAGGAGACTGAGTATGACTGCCCGGGATTGGAATCCCATAGTTCATTAATTTTTACCTATAAATCAAATACCAATATAAATTAACATAGTAAAAACTGATAATAAGTTATTATAATAAAAAATTGACTTCATACCCTAACTTCTTTTGCAGGATCATTAACAAAACATCCATCTGATTTTTTGTGAACATCCAACCACACTTCAGTTTGGGATGTTTCGTGCCCTAAAATCTATGACAACATTAAGAAAAGATAAATAAAAAATTTAATATATTAAACAGATAATATTTTCTTATAAATATTTAAACTAATGAAAATATTACCAGAGTCGTTTGACTTCTAGAAAATATTTTTGACCCCGCAGTGTGAGGGATGACTTGCTAAGCCCGGTTTGATGCATTCTGTCTTAAGAGATCCTGAAATAAATAAAATTAAATTTAAAAGTAATGTATTCAAAGTCATATCCTCTTCATATACATGTATAAATGTAAAATGAGGATAATATAATAATATATATTTCAATACCATCCGCTTCTCATCACGATGTCTGTCAACAAAAACTTTCCACTGTTCTTTCGGTACCCCACTGGGTAGCTTCTCATACATTTGTTGCACGGTCAACGAAGTATCATTGAAATCGCACCACAATCTCCATTTTAAGTCTTTCCATTTCTTACTAAGAATTTTCAACATCCACTTTCGTACTATCACATCAGCAACTGTAAAGTGGAAGAACATTTGTCTACAAAAATTAATTTTGAACATATTAGTAACATGACATTCAATTAAACCATCATTTATTAAAATTACATTTATTTGGGAATCAAAAACTTCATTTTTCCAACTTGGAGGCATATGTATCCAATCATCATAAGAAATAGGTATGGAAATGGGACCCGCTTCCAGTTGGCCTAGAATCTGTCTAAGTAACCCTGTGGTGTCATCCATAGGGACCCCAAATTAATCAAATGGCACGACTATCTTCTCACCATTCATATTCCATACATCTTAACTTTTTATGTTTTTCTCCACGGTTGAATTTTTTTCATCTTAAATAAGCAAACAATTAGTATAAAAAAAATTCAATAAATTTATTTATATTAAAATTTGTACCTATGATAGTGACCCTCTAGTATGTATGTGATGAACTGGAAGGGGCGTGCTGCCGCCCCACTACTGAGGCTCCTGAAGGGAGAGTTGATGACTCAGCCTCTAATGGGACACCCAAAAAGGGTGTGAGAGATGGTGTAGGGGGAGATTGTGTAGGGTTGTGGGCAGCTGGTGGCTCAGATGCCGTGAGGAGGGAGACAGATAAATCATCATCTGTCACAGTAGTAGATGAAATAGCGTACTGCTTCCTCTTTAGCATTCCTATCATTTAATAAAATAAAATTACGTTTAGAATATATATTTCAAAAAAAATATGCAGAAAGAAAAATTTAAAATGATAATAGATGCCCAATACTAACAAAAAATATATATATAACAATGATAATGAATGACTATACAAATGAAATAAGTGGTTACTGAATGAATAAATAATTGTACATACAATCATTTTCCCCTTCAATCATGTCATTTTCCTACTTCATTACTTCATCCACTTCATTCATCCTTTCTAGACTTATATTTTTAATATCATAATGGACAAATAATTCTGCTTCTTGTTGTTGATGAGATTCCATTTCAGAGGTCAAATATTCCACTTCATCACTTGTATCATACAAATCTCTTTGTATAACGTGAGCAACTACACTTCACCCTTAATCCACAACATCATTCAAATAATATACCATTTTTTCTTATGATAATAAGATATAAAGATCATGTGGTTCATGATCACCAACATCCATCAAGCGAGAGAAGTTCACAGAAGTAAATTACAAGGAATCTCTTTTAACACCTCTGATAATATCAACCCAATTGCATTTGAATAAAACAACAGAAAAATGACCATGGTATTTTAATTCAATAATATCAAGCATCTTTCCATATTCTCCCACTTCAGAAAATGTAAATATACCACTATTCTGTGTTTTCAAACCCACTTCTCGATCAACTGTATGAAATCTAAAGTCATTCACATTGTAAGAATTGAATTTATAACTTGTTTTATAAGACCTCTAGAAAGAAAATTCAAATCATTTGAAAACTCTGCTCGAGTATCGGTATTCATGATCTAAAAAAATATAATTTATTAGATTTAAAAACAAAATAAGTGGTTGATGAATGAATAAATAATTGTACATACAATCATTTTCCCCTTCAATCATGTCGGTTTCCTACTTCATTACTTTAATCATGTCGGTTTCCTACTCATGGTGAAGGATGACGTGTAAACACCTCTACCACTCTTGGAAATTGGTGCTGGTGAGAAGTTTTTCCTTGTCAAGTATGATTTGAAATGATATGTTTGAATTCATTTTTCTTTATATTTATACAAATTAAGATAAGAAAAGGTTTATAAATTTATTATGATAAAACTGAGACAAATAAATAAATTAATACTTATTAGTCTCCCACTATTTTATCGAAATCCAATAGCCCTCGCCATTGACTTCATAATATTCCATTGCTTGAATATTCTAGTGTAAAAGATCCATATTTCCCATCACATTACTCCAATTAGGTTTGGTCAAGCAACTTGAAGGGTTTTAGGTAGGAATTTTAAATGCCAACTATATTAACTTGTAGCTCCTTGATCCAGTGAGTGGACTCTCTAATCCTGAAATCCTTTTATTTTTGGATTTCCTCAACCGTTGCCTCTTGGTCACAGCAAGTCCTGCTATGGAAGTAAACCCTTGATGTGAACCAATTCAAGTCAACCCAAAACCTTGAATTTAGAATTCCCCAATAATTGAAATCACCCAAACTAGGGTTGGTCAAGAACTTTGAACTATGGTTCGATTCTAACCACGATTATGGAAGGCTATACCGACTTAATATTTCTTTGAGGGATTTTATCCTTATACGTAAATTTCCATTTATTATCTTTGATTACATGCTTGTTAATATTAAGTGGGATATACTTAAGTTATTAACATGTCTAAGATAATATTTACGCATAATTTGGTCTTATTTTAGTTCCATCTCGCATGCTTGTTTAATTCATTAATTGTGTGATTGTGACAACACACCCACAATAAATAAACCATGAAACTGATATAAATAAAATAAATGGTATGATCATGAGATTGTTCTATTGGTTAGTTTATCTAGTGGTTTGATAAACTCACCCAAGACCTAGGGGAGAAACACCTTGAACCTTTCGGGTTCGTGTTTACAGCTTTCCACATGTCCACATTTTTATCTCCTTGGATTTGTTTCACCTTGGGTCCTGACTTGAGCCGCCTCCACTAGTTTGGGAGCTCCATCCATTATATATGAATTTATCTCACATGTAGGTGAGGGGTAAAGGGGGTTTTTACATAAAAGATACCTTGGGCATGCATGCCCTATATATTAATGAGGAGAAGGCTCACAGGCCAACAAATTTAAAATAAATAAATTAAAAGAAACCATTCACATACAAAGGTCTTGGTCTAGATCATGATCATCCATACATGCAATGATATTTATGCATAAATAAAACTAGAATTCAATTATTTAATCGTTCTTGTTTAAGATAAATCATGCTCAAATCAATTAATTATCTTTAATTAATCAATCCTTTTATCTTAAACCTTTTTTATGAATTTCCTTGAGATTCTCATCCATCATAATTTTAAACAAATAAATTCATTTAAAATTATCTTTGTACGTAACTTGTACCTTGGAGGCAACCCGTTGAATTCCCTTTCATAACTACCCAATGAGTAGAAATGAACATTACGCAGATGTTAAATTAAACACATATATATAAAACACCTATCACGTGTTGTGCCTCAGATTTACTCCTCCATTATGGTACGCGTCTCAAGGGTTTGTATAATATAATAATAAATTTTAATAAATCTGCGTAATTTGGATGAGTTCACGACATGTAGTTCCGACTACATGGTGTGTACTTTTGTTCACCGTCCATCCAAAGTACACACCCGGGGACATGGCCTGTAGATGTACTTTGGAAATTTTTGGAGTACAAGACATGTTCAGTGGGACACATGTTGTGTAGTATCCGCATTACACAGTTTCTGGTCAGGCCAGCCGTGTATGGGGTACACGGTCCAACCCTATCCCGAAGGGACTATACGCCGTGTTCAGTGGACCACATGGCGTGTAATCTGAAAAACTATGCGCCACCTATTCTTGTTCAACACACAGTGTCATTTATGACTTAGGAATACTCCAACACACAACCTAATTTGGCGGACCAGTCTGATGCATTGAACCTAGACTGCACGGCGTGTACTTCCAAATACACACCATGTATTCTGGTGTTGTATGGCCAAGAATGTTTGACACCTCCAGATGAGATCCTTTATTTTATTTTAATCAACATTAAAAGAAAAATTCTTTTCTGTAAGGTGAATGAGAAACGTGAGAGGAGGAACAGATCTCAAGATTTAGATTTTAAAGAATGATTAACTTGAATTGAAACAACTAAATTATTAAATGCATAAATCACCAATGAAAAACTTTAATAATTATAACCAACAATATAACCTTCCTATGATACCACTTGTAGGTTCCGAGTGCAGTAGAAGCGCGTTGATAGGTGTACCCAACATTAATTTTAGCATTAACAACGATCAATCTGAGATCTATCATGATAATAAAACGCTGGATCTTCGGAATAGAACGAAGAACAAAAAATTATTTTCTGTAAGGTGAACGAGAAACGTGAGAGGAGAAACAGATCTCAAGATTTAGATTTTAAAGAATGATTAACTTGAATTGAAACAACTAAATTATTAAATGCATAAATCACCAATGAAAAACTTAAATAATTATAACCAACGATATAACCTTCCTCTGATACCACTTGTAGGTTCCGGGTGCAGTAGAAGCGCGTTGATAGGTGTACCCAACATTAATTTTAGCATTAACAACGATCAATCTAAGATCTGTCACGATAATAAAACGCTGGATCTTCAGAATAGAACGAAGAATGAAAAATAAAGAGGGGAGTCCTTGAACCATAAATAGGATAATCATATGTTGGTTATAATTAATTTAATTAATTGACAAGAATTACCTTGATGGAATTCTTACTTCGTTGATGTTTTCGGTCACGATCTGATATGATCCATCATTGCGTCATAGAATCCAAGTGTAGTATTCCTCTAGCGGTGATCCACACGTGCTTCACATATCTCAGGATGTCGCTGAAGGGATCTCTGGGTGCTAGCATGGAAGAGCCTTCACTTACGATGTCCGCCTTCGATCGCCTTGATCCGGTGGAGGTGGTTCTCTCTCTCGTAGCTTGAGAGTGTTCTCAGTGGAAAAAATAATTCTCTCTTTGCTTGAGATCTTTTCCAAATCCGTTGTGCACAACCAAAAAAATTTCTAGGATGATGAGAAATATATAATTGATATTTTTAATTACATAGAATAATTAAATTAATTAATTACCCGAAAGCATTTATCCATTTCATTTAATTCTTAGTAATACACCATGTCTAATAATAACAGATGACTATTATTATTACCTGACATGCACCCAATGAATTTCACCTAATATTATTTAATTTAATAAAAAATATTTATTTCTTATAAATTACGAGAGAGAAAAATACATAGCGTGTATATTTAATATACACGGCGTGTACTTTAATTTTTCAATTTTTCTTTATTTCCTCCACCACATTTATTAGACCTTGAGTAATGGCTATTTATTTCTAATATAAATATAACTTCATTACTCACTAATAAATATATTATTTCACACACAATATATTCTCTCGAATAATTAGTGTCGAAATAAATGTGATCGGATATCCTTAAATAATTATTAAACCAAATCGGGAATAATATTTATTTAACTTGTTAAATTAATATTTAAATGAGATACTTGGACACACTTAGTGTGTGACCCTCTAGTCCTCTTTTTCAATGTAATTTGGCGGAGCCAACCTAATGTCCAAGGATAGAGTCTTGCAACACACCAAGGCACCCATAGATAAAGAAGTTAACGCCGCAATGATGTGTTACATCCTATGAATGTTTACCATGTAATATAATCTCTTTGTCTCAATATCTCAAATCAAGCGGGTTTCATGCTTGTGCCATCAACCTATGTGCTCGATTATTCTTTATTTAACTTTTAGGAATTGAACTTGCCTGTTCCTCACCATGGTCATGGATTTATTTAGGCCATATCAATTCCATCAAAGGGCCTGAGATATCTACTTCTGTTATGGAAGAGAAGGGACAAATCCTTTCTTACCTTATCTATTAGTGTAGTATCACTCGTGACACACCCAACATATCCTACCTCATTGAGAATAGTGTGTACTCACATTTTTCTTCAATATATCTAAGTGTGCGAGTTGTAATAGCCATTAATAATAATCTTAAATTTTAAGGACCAAAACACACGTTCGCAGATAGGAACTTCCAATGACACTATGAAATGTGGATTTCCTACTGGCGGGTCTCATTCTCACAATATCCTCCTAGATATTACCAAGGGCCCACACCATGATAAGGTGCCTCAAAGTTTTATGAGTCTTCGCCCCTAATGGCCTATATTATTTGTGTCCCTCAAATAACATCATTTGGCCGTAGATTATATATTCAAGAATAGCATTATGGCACTTCCGGGTTCTCATCATTGTAGGGATCCACTATGACCCTTTAATGCAACAGTTATCCTTAGGACATTATCCCATGAATTTTCATGCAGAATAACAATCAATATATGATAAGGTATTTATTAATGATTAAAGTACAAAGTAATTGGTTCTAGACCACCAACTCCAACACTATGTGAGTACACTAGAATGTCAAGGGGTATTTGTTCACAGTTTAGTACCTGAGTATGGATAGGTACACTTCCAAGTGATGATGTGGGGTCACATGTCATGTGGTATGCACACATGTCGTGTGCCACATTATGAAACTTCTATATCTCATATATCCTTTTTTTGGACTCGGTTTTTAGACTGTGAGTAGCCTATCCCTTGTGTTTTTTCATGTAGAATGCGATGATTCCCTCTGTAGTGGCTTCCAAAATACGATGTGAGATGTTCCAAAGTGACAACCGATGATGGCAGTGATCTTACTGTATCTTCAAAGTTTCTCAGGCTTACTATCCAGTAGGGATGTTCAGTGTAGTTCCTCGATGCTTTTCGAGAGGTTCCATTCAGCAGGGTTGGTCAGAGCAGTTCTGTGTTTACCCTCCAACTAGGCTGGGTAGAGGGTCTCATCGACGATGCTTGCTGAGTAGTACCCTCTAGCAGAATACCCTTCAGAAGGGTTGGGTAGTGGGTCCCCATTGACTTTCAGGTGATGATCCCCCATGACATACTAGGGCCTGGATACCCGATGACTAGAGTCGCACCCTCCAGCCGAGTTGGTCATGTATCCTCAACCTTGAGACACAAACTCTCAAATATGTGGCATAGTGACGAGGCGTGCTTTGAAGTACCCTTGAACTCTCAGGAAAGAGGGGCACATTCCCCACTGAGACATGTCCATGTGATGCAACCTAAACCTGTGAGGGTGAGACAGTTCCACCCAAAGAAGATAATATCAAAGTGTGGTGGTTGAGTCCTTTTAACTTGCGTGGTCAGGGAAGATGTGTGGGATGTTGGACATCATTGGTGGTTACTCATTGAACTGTTAGAAACTCTGTTCTTGGGTTGATCTATGAGATGAATATACCCTTACTCTCTCATTTGGGATTCATTTACTGAGCATATATATATATATATATATCTTGTTTCAGACCCCACTCCTTGGGTTTTGGTTACTCTCTTTCCAGGAGAGGTGAAGACGCGCGGGGTATGAGATGTGATTACCATGTCTGTCTTCCCATGGTTGGACGAGTTTACTCTCCTAATATAGGTAGTAAAGGATCAACAAGAAGTTCATCTTTTCACCGTTTCTATCTCCATATGTTTTGGATGAGTTTACTTCACTCTCTTGTTCGGTTGAGTTACACTTTTTTTACTGTACCTTGTCCTATCTACTGTTTTCCTTTTCTAAAAATCTCTTATGGCTCCTCATTCACTTTTTTTGGGTGTCCAACTATGTATTCTTATACTCATCCATGCATGGGATTTACCTGCACGTGTCGTGCCTTATATAGAAGAAAGACAGGTTGATCATGACTTTAGAAGAGCTTAGGGATACATGTTCTTAGACAGTGTATGGTGGTCGTAGCTTAGGATCCAGGAGAGGGGCTCTCTCAGCTATTTTACTTTTTAATTACTTCCAGGTTGTGTCACTTTTCTGGTTGTACATGTATTTTTCTCATTCTTTCCTTCCAGTTTACTTTACAACACCTGTACTTGTACTGTTTAGAGGTTGGTGCATGTTTTTTAGATTATATATAGTAGTGTTGTATATTTTTTTACTTTCCTTATGCACTTTTTCATTGAGTTAGATGGGTGTGTATAGGTTCTCAGGCAAATGCCTCCTTGAGTTTGTTGTGACTTCAACGCTTGTCTCCACCCCATGAGAAATAGAGGCAGGTTTGGGGTAGTTACACCTCGAGCCCCAACATGGGTTGGGTCGTGACACGCTAGTTGTGTGTCCATTTGAATGGCTTGGTGTGTACTTCAGATATGGGAACTAATGAACTACATATCGTATACATGAACTATACACCATTTATGTCATTATTGATTTAGGGTGTCAGTCTCACATGGTTTTGATCGTGTATTTAACCACATGGTTATTGAGGATTTCTCCACTAAACCATATAGACTACACGAATTATAGGCCGACTACATGTTGTGAAGTTTAACAACTCAAGTGACAGGTTGGCTTGGTCTACACGCAGTGTGAAATAAATTCACCACGTGTAATTACAGCTTTGTGTGTCATGTATCTTACGACACAGCTAGATTCAGCGCACCTGGGTATATAGCGTGTACTCTAGCAACATATCGTGCAATCTCATGCTATCTGGCCAGAATCTTTGGCACATTACAATGGTATCTTTGATCATTCTTCATATGTTCTTAGTTTTCTAATAAAATGAAATGATGAACTGTGATAATTAAAATTTTGGAAGCATGTTAATTAAAACGGGATTAAACAATGACTAATTATTAAAATGAAAATCTAACCACTATTGTGCGTATAAATCAACAATCAAATAAATAATTATAAATTTAAAACATGACTGCTTTGATATCACTTGAAGGTTTTGGGTGCAATAGGAAAATTTTTATGGACGAAATAACTATAAAGGTTTTGTTAATTCGATAGATCATTCGCATAAAGTACATGATGTAAACAACATGACCAATAAAATGTTTCCACCAAATATTGACATAGAGGAAACCCGGAACCCGAACAGGATTTTTTATGTTAAATTTATAATTAATTTATATTGTAATGAAAGAAATAATACCTTGTCTTAGGGTCATTCTTTGTAGATGATGTTAATTTTCGGAAAAAACCATTTTCCAAATTACCTATGTTGTGTTGTAACGATCCAAGTGTAGAATCCCTTTAGTGATGATCCATACGTGCTCCTTTGATCTTTGAATGGAACAAATTGATTTTCATGTGCTCGTGTGACAAATCAATCATCATGTGTTGTTCATCTTGATCACTTAGGATCCTTCAATAATGAAGAAATCCTTCTAGTGCTTCTCATTCTTGAGAGGGAGAGATGAGGAATTGAGAGAGAATTCTGTTGTATGCAACAATTTTCAATTCAAAATTATCCCTACACAATAAACATAAACATCTTTTTATAGAGCTAGGATTTAGGTTAAAATATAATTTAATTGCGTACCGACCCTTAAATAATATAATAATCATTAGCAAACCTCATTCTATATAATAAATAATGATATTATTATTTTATATAGTTTTCTAACTGACGCAATGTTAAATATTATTTTACCGGCTTGTAAATTAGTATTCATCATTAGAGACAATCTTGGTCCGCTCCGACTCCTCGACATTTATTGAATACCCAAATAAATATTTAATTAAATATTTCTTTCATCAATAAATATTTGTGATCGATAAAACATGAATAAAATCTTTTTTCGATCTTGAGAATAATATGTCTTCCATTAATTAAATTTGAATAGGATTTAATCAAGATCAATAGAAACAATTAATGTGTGACTCTATAGGATTATCTCTTGTTGGCATTATGTGATCTTTCCTAAAGTCCAAGAATATTGTCTAGTAACAGGTTAAGACACCCAAGAGAAACATAATGTTGCAACGTCGACAGTCACATATGAATGCTCATTGTGTAATATAATCTATTTGTCACAATATCTCATCAAGAAGGTTTCCCAATCATTTCATCAACTTGTATTCTTGATACATTTTCTTTGACTCTCTTAAATTAATACTTCTTTACACCATGGTCATGGAGTTTAATATGACGGTTCTATTTCAATCAAAGGACCAAGATATCAACTTTCATTGAGATAAAAGGGATAAATCCTTCCTCGAATTATCCATTAATAACATGACATTTGTGATGCAACTAACATACCCAACTTCCAAAAATCATATGACATCACAGTTTTGGTCATTAAATCAAAGTGTGTGAGTCATGACATGTATTAATGATAATCGTAATGTTTAAGGACCATTGCATACACTCACGCATATGAATTTCCAATGACACCCAAACATGCAGAATTCCTACTGGCAGAGATGTTTTTATATTCTCCCATCTTGGTGATTACTAAGTGTGAACATCGTGAGAAGAAGTTTCATTTGCTTATAAGTACTCATAGCCAACAATCGACATATTATGTGTCCTATCATAGTAGATTAGCAAACTGTAGAATTGTATGTATGAATATCACTTTGACACTTGGAGGTTTTCATCACAGTGGGGGATTGCTACGACCTTATCAATAAGATAGATATCCTATGACATTATTATATTAAAGTCATGTAGAACAATGAAAAATATGTAATAAGATGTTTTATTAATATTCAAATGTTTGAATATACATGTAATCAAATTACAATCAGTTGGTTCTAGAACACCGACTCCAACAGTGTTTGTGTGTGTGTGTGTGAAAATATATTTATATATTTAATTATAAGACATCAAATATTTTACATAGGTAATTATATATATATATATACACATATATATCAATAAGTAAAATAAATAAATAAAAATAAATACAACTTATATATTTATATATTACTATATAAATCATATTTGAGTATATGCATATTATATATTTACACCAATATATAGTATATATAAATGAAAACATGGTATTCAATTTAAAAAATATTCATATTAGTTTCCGGTGCTGAATATATAAATTTAATGATATTTGAAGGGTTTATATGTCCGTAGACATACATACTTATTAATATAAATTTAATAAAAACATGTGTGAATTGTGTAAACTAAATTTATAATATATATTTATTCTATTTTGATATACATATATATATATATATATATATATATATAAACATATGAAAATATATAGATATATTAAATTTTAAATACTTCATATATTTTAAATATGTTTTAAAAAATATAAAATTATAAATAAGTAAAAATAAATAAATACCTATGAATAAATTTATGTAAATTTATAATTAATATTATATAAATCATATTTTTGTAGATATACATTATATATTTATACTAATATGATTAAATTTATATATTAAAATATGATATTTAATTTTAAAAAATTATAAAAGATTTCAAAGATGAGGTTTGTTCAAAATGGTGAAGCAGATGATGGTTGTTTCATTTTTTATGCTTCATTGTATGTGATGTTTAATTTGGCTTTTTCACATAAATCATACATGGTTTTATTTTCTTTTAATAATGGGACAATCGCTTGGTCGTTTTGTGTTTCATGCCTAACTATTTCCTTTTATTCTATGTTTTGTTCTAAATTTTCTTAGCAATGTGGTTTTACAATTTATGGGTGAATTTAAGCGATTCCTTAAAAAACCAAATGATTTCCTTGAAAAATAGATTGGAAGATGATGTTTAATTTTATGTAGCCCAAGCCATTGTTTTCTACATCAAAGGCCAACTACAAGAGCTAAAAAAACAAAACAAAACAAAAAACAGAGTCTTCATTTTCCGATCACCCAATTCGTCACCTTGTTGGATCTCGCTGTATATCTTGTCTGTCTCTATTTGCCCCTCCTCTGCCACCCGGCAACTTGCTCCCCGTTAAAACCCTGACCCATCCAAACACTGCTGGGTTGACCTGACATGGCTCCGCTCCCAACTCGACCCTTCCTCCGGATTACTGCCGTTCTCTGCTCCGGAACCCGGCTGCCCGGACCCAACCGCGCCCGTCAAAACGGGTCCGACGACGGGCGACCCGATGCATGTGTAGTTAGAACGCAGGTGTGCTCCACCGCCGAGCTGCCCGTAGCAGTCGCCGGGAGCGTGCGACGGGCAGGGAAAGAGGCAGTGCGGGTACGCATATGGTTGGTGGGGGAACGGAGAAGAAGAATGAAAGGCGGCGGGAGGTGCGGGTGGGAACATTCTTCCAGCGGCGGCAGGGCACACGTGTCCGTAGTGCAGCGCTGGATCCAACATGTGGCCTTCTGGGTGCGGGCATCCTGGAGTCCGCTGATGGGCACTGAAGAAGAAGAAGATGAGTGGCGATGGGGGTTTTCAGGTCGTATTTGTGAAGAAGATGGACCTACCCATGATGGGGTGCGCCCTGAGCGGCGAGGCTTTCGTTAACAATCTGCCGGGCTCGCTGCAGAGTCTCTGTCTCCCTCTCTAACCCACAACGACAGAAAATTAAAGTGAGTCCAAGATGGTGCGTGGTGGTTGGGAAGGAGAAGATGGGTAACCTTGGCGATGGCGGTTCATGTGCCCGCCCAGGGCTTGAGATTTCCCGAACCGGAGCGAGCAAAACCGGCACTCGTACATCTTCCCCCTCTCTTCATTCCCATCCTTCTTCTCATTCTTCTTCTTCCTATGCCCTGCAACAAAGTCTCACTAAAACCCTACTCCACTTCCATATGAATCTAGCAGAAGAAAGATCTATAAATCACCAGAGGAAGCGGTGTCCTCTAAAACGAAAACGGCGTGTTTTCCATCTTTACTGGGATCGGACGGCAAGTTGTTAAGGTCGAGAGAGTTTGTGTTCATCGATTTCCTGCGCCACAAAAACACATGAATATACCAGAAGGTGGTGAGAAACCCTAGCTATATAATGGAAGAAAACAACAACGTTTTAAAGTTCGTGGGGGCGGCGGGGGAAACTATGAGACTTCAGTATGGGACTGCCGTGGCTATTGCAGCCGGTGGAAGAAAAAGAGTGAGCTTGAAAGTCCTATTCCAGTTCCCATGGCAGCCTTTCCTTCGAGTGGGTCTGAGGGGGCTAAAGAGAGAGAGGGGGGGAGCGCAGGTTGAATGAGAGGGTGATTTATTTAGTTGAGGTCAAGAGGAGAGGCGTAGGGATGAAGGAGACGTTGCGTCGTGTTTAGCCACCCTATGAAAGGTCTAGGCCTCTGCCCCTACTGCCTGTGGAACCATGTTTGTGTCTCGTTAATTGCCGATCACACCCCTACCCATTATTTTTTGTCCACCGAATGTTCTGTTGAGTGGACACTGGATGAATCGAGCATCATTGTTCTGTTCGACATTAGTATGAAAACAAAAGCTTTTATAATGTAAATATAAATATAAGTAATATGTTATAAATACAAGTGGATGTTCAATCATGTGCTTTGCGGCTGATCATTTGGACAAAAAAAAAACTACAATGATACCTTTAGCAAGTATACTCATAAAACACAAGAAGAAATGACAAAAAAAAAATACGTTTTTTAATTTATTGTTATTACATAAAAATTACTATAAAAGGCCTAAGTCTTTGAATATTGGTTTGGGTTATCACCAATATCGATATTCAAATGACCATATTCTTCTATTTTGTTCTTAAAATGGGAAACAAGGATACAGTGTAAGATTATAATATGTTACGATTATGAATTGCTACATTTTGTGAGTAACTTCTAAAATGCTTGGAGAAAGGGTACCTTCCCAAATACTTAGTCAACACATCAAGAAAGGGTACCATTTTGAAGGGCTTTTTCATATACCATTGAGAAAGCCCCCCCCCCCCAATATAACATAACTTGCCCCCTTCTTCTTTGGCTTGTGTCGTTGATTGTCATTGCTCTGAACTACTGTCACCACCTCAAGTCATTGATTTTTCCTTTGAATCAACATAAAAATCTTTTATACTTTATTGACATTTATTTTTCAATCTATTGTATATGGTTTTTATTTGTTTTTCTTGATTGTTCATAGTTTTTGTTGATCATATATATAATTATGTTGTCTTTATAATGTACGCATTTATATGCAATGTTACTACAACAAATTTCATGATATTCGACACTATCATTTATCAGTATAAAATCAAAACACTAATAAATGACTAACTTTTATCACCACTATATAAAAACACAGATAAAGGGCAATCTTTGTCAACATTTTTTTTGCATTGAAAAGTGTCATCCTTTCACATCGCTTTATTTTGAGTTGATAAACATCTTCTTTATCGGCACGCTTTTAGCATTAATAAAGGGCACTGTGAATAATTTAATATATATATTTTATAAATATGATTTACATAACAATAAGTATATATATCTATATAAATACAATATATATATATATATATATATATATTAATTTATATTAATTTATTTATATTTATAACTATATACATGATTATAATTACACACACATATATATTATAAAATATAGTAATATGAACTATATAAATAAACATATAAATACATTAAATTTTGTCCATGTTTAAATTTATATGTTCATTTTCATATTATATAATTTATAATATACATATATATTCATAATTAAATATATTTATATAAATACATTTTCTATTAAATATGATTTATTTACGACTATATATGTATATAAGTACAATTTATATATATTTTAACCATCTCAACTTTGTTTATTCTTTAATACCAATTTCTAATTATTTAAATTATAATTAAACACACACACAAAAATATATTTTTCATAAAATATATTGATTTGAATTATAAAAATGAATATAAAATACATTAAATATAGTTCACATATGAATTTATATATTTATATTCGTATTATATGATTTATACTATACATATATATTTACAATATACACATATATTTATAATTATATGTTTGTGTGTGTGTTTACATGTATTTGTATATATGATTAAATATTACAAGGGATATAAATAATTACATAAATATATTAAAATATTTGAATATGTAAAATGTATTTAAAAATATAATTCATATCTAAAATATAATTCTTGTAAAATGTATTTAAATACATTAAAAATGTAGATGTAAACATAATATATTAAAATTTATATTGACAATTATAAAAATCTATAAATGAACATATATTTATTGTTGTATATTTATATTAATATGTGTAAATAAATTTAAATATATATATTAATATAATTGTTCTTGTTGTGAATCGATTTTGATATGGCTTAAGAAGTTCACGGTATAACAAAAGCAAAAAAAGTGAAAATTTTGGGGGTCAGTACATATATATAATATGTATGTGTATGTATGTATGTATGTATGTATGTTTATATATACATACATATATGTTTTCATGTGTATATGTATGTATGTGTATAGTTGTATGTATCTGTATGTATATGTATGCATGTGTGTGTAAGTGTGTATGTAAATGTGTATGTACATATGTGCATGGGTATGTATGCATGCATGTATATATAAATATGTCTATGTACAAAACCTGCAATAAATAGCTATGCCCTCTATCAGCGCTAGATAAAAGCACTCACAAAGGACTTCTTTATCAACGCAAAATAATAACAATGATAAAGAGCGGTCTTTATTAACACTTAAAAATGTTGATAAAAGGGTCTCTTTTATCATCCCTTAAAAAAGTGCTGATAAAGACAAATTTTTATCAACGTTTTTTTATGCGCTGATAAAGACAACATTTTATCAGTGCTTTTATTTAACGTTGGTAAAAGCTTGCTTTTATGAGCATTGAGAAAGGGTTGTTCCATGCGGTTTCGTCCCAAATCAGACTTTCTCTTTGTCTGGGCAGCGCTTTATAACTCCGGGCATTCCACCATCACATCGTGCAATAACTGCGGGAGATCGACACCCGCATACAATTTACCATGTGGGTCTGCCACTACATGTGTCGACCAACTTGCCTGTCATACGCGACCCATATACATCAAGTCTATACATAGCTCGCCGAACTGTACATTGTACGGTACTGTAGCAGGGTGTACGCTGTGCAGGTACTATAGTAGAACTGTACACTATGCGATACTATAGCAGGAACTGTAGCAGTTACTGTATCAGGTACTGTTCAGTACTGTAGCAGTTGGAACTATTCACATTATGCCATCGGTTTGGGCTTGGAGTCCTTAAGGCTATTGGGCCACTTAGGCATTCGAGTCAGTAGGGCTTTCGGGCCACCTTTAAGGCCTTCGGGCCACCTCAAGGCCTTGAGGCCACCTCAACAGACTCTACAAAAAAGGAGCAGCCCTAGAAGAGGATTCAGTGCCAATGCACTCACCAGAGTAGAGCCAAATGGATTGTCAGAATGAGAGGGTATGACTTTGCCATTGGGACCAGCCTGTGCTTGCATGTGGAACCTAGCCAGATGGTCATGCGAAGGTGGAGAGCTACTATCACGATGCAAATGCTGGGGAGGGGCAGTCCATTATAGATAGTCTGGTTGAATTCCCTAAGACATTCGGGTCATGTAATCTCATAAGTCTACGAGCCTAGTAATCTCTGAGCCTACGAGCCTTGTAAGAGCCCCCCCTCATCCCTTGAAATGGGGGTTATCAAAAATCAATAAAAAAAAAGAAGGCATTCTGGCTATTCAGACAAAACGAATATATTACACACACACACACTGACATAAATTATAAATAGACATAAAAAGTATATGTTAAATATAAATATACAAATTCAATTAAATTTAATAATTAAACAAATAAAAATAAAAAAATGAATAAATCTCAAAAATATAAAAATCTTTATTAATTAAACAATTATTAATAAAAATTTATAAATTTATTATATATATATATATATATATATTAATTGTAATTTGTGATAAATAATATATATCAAATAAAAATTTAGAAAAAGAATAAAATGTAATAATTAAACAAATAAAAATTAAAAATGAATATATTTCAAAAATATTGAAAACCTTATTAATGAAAAAATTATTAACAAAAATAAATAAATTAATATTTATATATATTAATTATAATTAGTAATAAATAGTATATATATTAAATATAAATATATAAAATGAATAAAACATAATAATTAAACAATTAAAAATTAAAAATGTATAATTTGAAAAAATATTAAAACACGTATTAATGAAAAAATTATTAACAAAAATCAATTAATTCGACACACACAAACAATATTTATTACTTTTAAATGATATATATATATATATATATTAATTAATTTTTATATGTTTAATATTTTTTTAATTTAATTCATTTCAAATATTTATTCATAATTAAATTCTAATTTCATATATAGAAACTTATAATAATATATATATATATATATATATATATATCTACACACACATACTATTTTTTTTCTTTTTAATTGATATATATATATAAATTTTTATTTTATTTTATTGGTTACATACATTTTTTTAAAATTTGTTAATTTTCGAAATTTATTTATATTTATTTATTAACATTAAATATGTTTCTAATTGTAATGAACTAGACTTCTCATACATTTATATTACTACTTAATAGATGAATATTCATTACATAACATAATGATATACACCAGAATTGTTTCGGTCTAGTGTCTTTGTAAACTTGGGCACATAAAAAACTGGTCCATAAGTGATCTACGTCACCTCCCACTATGTTCTTCATAACTAGCACCCTTCTTAGACATATCACATATAACATCCTGTTACTCTTTTCAGATATTCTTAAACCACTTTTTAATTATTCTTTGGTTGGGTTTCATTTGGGGTTGTTTTGGGAGAAATTATGGAATTTTTTTAAAATATGGGCTAGTATAGTATTTGCCCAAACTATGCGCCATCTCCTTGGAAACTGTGCAAACTCGAATAGCGGGGGTTTTTCTTGGCTAGCACACTGTTTGAAAAACCATGTGCCCACTTAGTAGAATCTGTTTTACCCATTAAAAGGGTCGCACTACTAGGGCTCACAGTTTGTCTAAACTGTGTGGATCCTCCCAAAAAACCAAGCATATGAGAATTTTAATCCGAAAATTAATTTCAAAATTTCCAAAACCTACCTTTTAGGTCCCCAAAGGGGCTGTATGACCTCCATAAGATTTCTCCTTCCCTAGGATCTCCCAAGGGAAATTTTTGGCCCCTCCACACCCTCCCAAAAGGGAATCAAAACTTGGTGAATGGCGTTCGATCTCCTCCCGGTAGGTTTCCTCTTCACGTTATATTTCTCCTGCTCTATCTCTCTTATCCTCCCTAGGGTTTTCTGTATTACCATGTCATTGGAAGATCTAATAGAATTTGTTACAAATATTGGATCTAGATGTGATTCCTGAATTCCGTTGTTGTCATTCTTCGTTGGCGAATCCCGATTAGGGTATAGAGTTTCGAGATCCCATGATCCTGAGGTAGGTTGTTCCGTTTTGATTGGACAATTTAAATAACTATAAACTGCTTGATTTGATTAAATTGATTTCAATTTATTGTGTGGGATTCGATTTGTATGAAATTGCCAGCAATCATTTTTTTTCATTTTATAAAAGCCGGTTCAAGGGTGACCGGTGCCCAACATACAACCCAAAACGGGATCAAGAGAAACAAAAAAAACAACAAGCAACACAAAGCAGTACAACATTATACATCATAATAACCATAGTCATCCCCGCATCCCATGTAGGATTCTTCTTCTCCAGTGGTCGATTCCCACTCCAGGTGTCTCTAGAAACTTTCGCTTTGAACCTGATTTCTAAGCTGATCAAGAGCGGCTGTATTTGGAGAAGCCTTCTTAACCCAGCTACCCTTTTTAACAGCAATAACTATCTGGATATTCCGTTTAAAAGCATACCTAGTCTGCATTGGCCGCGGTAGATAAGAATAATCCTTCCTTGGTCGCCTTATTAGTGGTGCAAATGAAGATCTTTCACCAGCAGACCTCATCTGATTTGCACTCTTGACGATATCGCTGAATGAACGGCTGACAGGGGTACCCAAGTTTTCTTTTCCTCCCCCAGAGTTCTCCCTTCCCTTCCCAGACTGCTCCCTCAACGCAGACTCAGGAAACCCAATATTATAACCCGACCTCGGATCTGACTTGTTACTTTCCATCAAGGGTTGTTGCCTTTCCTCCAAAGGTTGTTCATCCCCAGCCATATAACCTGCCTCCTTCCCCTTACCTTCAATCAGAAGACCATCCGGAGTCATATCGCCACCAAAGTTGTCCTTCCCGGTGTAAGCTTGAACCATCGAAACAGAAAAACCATGACTGACGCTATCCCCCGGCCCCTGATTCACACATTCCAGCAAAAGAGGGCGACTTGCTACATTAAGGGAACCTTCCCCAGATCCTGCAACTGGATCCTTCCCCATAAGATCAACCTGCCTATCCTCCAGGACCTCCGCATCACACTCACCTCCTTTAATTAACTCCTCCTCTAGGCCTGCAATCAGTCTGTCCTCAACTAGCCCCTCAAACCTGTTACTCAAAGACAAAAAAAGGCTTCACCAGGGGATCAAGACCTTTAGAATCCTTCGTTCTGGTCATGTTGGATACCTCCACAAAACTGAATCCCCGATCCTCTTCTACCTGTTCTGAATCCACAACATTAGAGGAAATTGGATTTTTGGCATAAAATTGGGAAAAACCCCAATTCCATTAAATTGGGGATTTATTGTTAAGTGATTATGTTTTGTGAAATTTAAATTGTTGAATTTAAAAATTTAAAGTGAATTGTGAATTGATTTCAAATTCTTATATGAGAATAATGGCTTAAAATGGTTTTGATACAAACCTTTGTGTTTTATCTTTGAAAAGACACGTTTTGATTAAAAACCTATTTTGGTTTTAAATGAAAATTGGTATATTTGAAATGGGATAATGGGATAAATTGTATTTTAAACTATTTTTAAAATAAATTACAAATCATATTTTTTAATTAGAGAACATGAAATCCTAGGTAGTTATTGAGTTATTTGGTACAACACTCTATGATTTTACAACGTTACTAAAACATAAATGAAGCATGTCACATCCCCGATGGGATGGTGATGAATTACTCTTGGCCAGTGTCAAAAGGGACATGCACTACAAAAAAATGATCATATTAGAGGAGGTTATTTTTGAAATTAGAATGGGTTATAACCCCTTTTAAAGACATTAGCGGTGGTTGTGAGGAACTGCCGCTAATGTGGCTGCCTACTTCCTTTAGTGGCAGTTTTGAGTATGTGGTGCTAAATTCATGGTGACTTTAGCGGTGGTTACATTAGAGGGGCGGTTCAAACCACCACAAGTTGGAATGCTTTAGGGGAGGTTCAAACCACCCCTAACCACATCCCTCCGGTTCCCGCCCATCCCGGTTCTCTCTCCCTTTGGTCCCCCCATCCCTCCAGTTCCTACCTCCCACACTGCGCCCCCAGCCCACCTTCACCCCGCCTCTACACAGTGCCCCACCCCGCCTCCAGTTCCTACCTCCACCCCACCTCCACCCCACCTCCGCATAGTGCCCCTTCCCCGCCTCTACCCCGCCTCTAGTTCCCACCTCCGCACTGCGCCCCCATCCCGCCTCCTCTAAAATTCCCACGCCCACAGAATAAATGTAGGTGTTGGGAATCGAACCTCCACCGCCCCTACATAACCTCCGCAGGAATTCTTACTGCGCACCACTATGACAAATTTTTTTGATATATATAATACACATTATAGTATTTAAATATATTTGAATGTTCCAGATCCCGCAAACCGAAAGTGGTCGATTGTTCTGTTATCGTCCAAAACTACTGAAGGGTCCGATGAAAATTCAGTTGAGAATGATCCTTTCAGTGGTATGTCGCAATCATTTCACAGTAGTCCCAATGTTGATGATGTTTTATATGTTATAGGAGACCACAATTAAGGGACTTGGATAATTGATAGAGGTGTCAAATCCCTTCAACCTTTGAAAAAAAGAAAGAGAGTTCAATAAAAGCTTATATTTTGTTTGTAATATAGATCTTATTATATCATGTTATTATCTTATCATTATTAAATTTATGTAATCTAAATTAACTATTCAACCACTTTTGCAGATAATGACTTATGAAAGTTCTGGTGCTTTTAACCTCGAGGCTGAACAAGTCTCTCAAGCTATTTTTGTTGTTGTTGATACTCACAGTGCAGAGCAACAACAAGTTTATGAACCTGTTTTTGCTCCCAGTGTTGAGGTCCAACAACCATCAGAACATGCCTCATATTCACAATATGATATAGATTTGTTCATAAATGATTGGGTCGTATACCTGAAGGAATATTGTACACATATAGCATGAAGATCTCACTTGGGGACGTGTACAATTTGCGGCCATTTTTGAGAGGGGTTAAGGAGATCAAAAGATGAAACATTATTGTATGTAAATGTTTGTAGGAAAAATGTAATTGTTATTAAATAAAACATCATTTCTTAAATGATTCATTTGTCCATTTTAACATATGAAATGCACCAGCAACATGCAAGAATGATGAACCACTTTTCTTTGGGCTTTGGATAAGAAAAACCAGTAAAATCTCCGAAAATACCTTCATATCCAACCAAACACATTTGGATTGTGCTGATACATTAGGATAATGATCCATTGGTCATGTGTGACATGTAAGATTCAACTCTGCCTCAATCCGAGGCATGGTGTGGCTGGTATCACTCAAAGGGTCTCTCTTTAGTTTAAAATAGATAGAATTTTAAGTGAAAACAACAACTGACGTATAGAAAACTGACCAAACGCATTAGGATTGTGTTGATACATTGGGAGAATGATCCATGAGTCATTTATAACGTGTACGAGTCAACCCCGCCTCAATCTGAGGCATGGTGTGGCCGATATCACTCAAAGTTTCTCCCTTTTGTTTAAAATTGTCAGAATTTTTAGTGAAAACAAAAACTGACGTACAGAAATCCAACTAAACACATTCAAATTATGTTGATACTTTAGGAGAACAATCTATGGGTCATTTTTGACTTGTATGAGTCAACTAAACCTCAATACTAGGCACGGTGTGGCTGGTATCACTCAAAGTTTCTCTCTTTTGTTTAAAATGGACTTAATTTTAAGTGAAAACAACAACTGACATACATAAATTTGACCAAACACATTCATATTGTGTTGATACTTTATGATAACAATACATGGATCATGTGTGACATGTAAGAGTCAACCCCTCCATAATCTGAGGCATGGTGTAGCCGATATCACTCAAAGTGTCTCTCTTTTGTTTAAAATGGACAGAATTTTAAGTGAAAACAACAACTGACGTATGGAAAACTGAACAAACACATTAGTATTGTATTGATACTATAGGAGAACGATCCATGGGTCATGTGTGACGTGTATGGGTCAACCCCACCTCAATATGAGGCATAGTGTGGCCTATATCACTCAAAGTGTCAATCTTTTGTTTAAAATAGACGGAATTTTAAGTGAAAACAACAACTGAAGTATGTAAATCTGAAAAAACACATTTGGATTGTGTTGATACTTTAGGAGAACTATCCATGGGTCATGTGTGACGTGTACGGGTAAACCCCTACTCAATATGAGGCATGGTGTAGCCGGTATCACTCAAAGTGTCTCTCTTTTGTTTAAAATGGACAGAATTTTAAGTGAGAACAACAACTGACATACAGAAAACTGACCAAACGCATTCGGATTGTGTTGATACTTTAGTAAAACGATCCATGGGTTATGTGTGACATGTAATAGTAACCCCACCTTAATCTGAGTCACGGTGTGTCCGGTATCACTCAAAGTGTCTCTCTTTTGTTTAAAATGGACATAATTTTAAGTGAAAACAACAACTGACATACAGAAAACTGATCAAACGCATTAAGATTGTGTTTATACTTTCGGAGAACAATTCATGGGTCATGTTTGATGGGTAAAAGTCAACCCCACCTCAATCCGAGGCACGGTGTGGCCGGTATCACTCAAAGTGTCTCTCTTTTGTTTAAAATGGACAAAATTTTAAGTGAAAACAACAACTAACGTATGGAAAAATGACCAAATGCATTCGGATTGTGTTGATACATTATGATAACTATCCATGTGTTATATGTGATGTGTACGATTCAACCCCACCTCAATCTGAGGCACGGTGTGGCCAGTATCACTCCAAGTGTCTCTCTTTTGTTTAAAATGGATAGAATTTTAAGTGAAAACAACAACTGACGTAAGGAAATCCGACCAAACACATCCGGATTGTGTTTATAATTTAGGAGAACCATCCATGGATCATGTGTGATGTGTACGAGTCAACCCCGCCTCAATCCGAGGCATGGTGTGACCAGTATCACTCAAAGTGTCTCTCTTTTGTTTAAAATGGACAGAATTTTAAGTGAAAACAACAACTGAAACCCCCATGGATTTATTCCAAAGTGTCACTCAAAGTGTCTCTATTCCAAATCCATTTTAAAAATACCAATGATCTTAAAATCCATGAAATTCATTCCATTAAAACCATTAAAGCCCCCCACCCTCCTGGACACCACCCCACCCCCCTGGACACCCCCATGGACACCCCCCACCCCTCATAAACACCACCCCCACCACCTGGACACCCCCCTTGGACACCCCCACCCCATGGACATCCACCCCCCTGGACACCACCCCACCCCCCTTGGACTGCCCGCCAACCTCCTGGACCGCCCCCACCCCCTGGACACCGCCCCACCCCCTGGACCCCCCCCCCACCCCCCTGGACACCCTGACCCCCTAGAAAGCCCCCCCCCCCAACCCCCTGAACACCACTCCACCCCCCCCCCCGAACACCACCATGGACAGCCCCCCCCCCCCTGGACACCCCCTACCCCCCTTGGATAGCCACCCCAACCCCCTAAACACCCCCCAATCCCCTGAATTCTGTATGTATTTAATTAACTTATGAATTATGTGTTAATGGTGTATGGGTATACTGGTTGTATGGGTATACTTGTTGTCTGTGTATACTTACTCTAATTACCATATGAATTAGGTGTTAGGTTTGTATGGGTATACTTGTTGATATGCTGATTTTTTGGCAGGTCTTGTTTCGGTGTGTTGCTGCAGAATTTTATGTTATAGCAGACATGGCATTTACCAGTGTTTTTTTAGCCCTGATAAAGGCTACCTTTATCAGCGTCGAGCTTTACAGCGCTTTTTTAGCACTGTGAAAGCCCGTTTTGAGAGCTGATAAAGCATGTTTTTGTAGTTGTGATAGAATGAAGAATCTAGAACCAAGATCGTGAAATGGTGATAAAAATGGAAGAGAAACCACCACAATGGGCGTTGAGGGTTTTCGGGTCGCCGCCAGGGTCGTCATGAGTTGAGAATAACAGTTTTCAAATCCAAAAAATGAGGGTTTCACAATCCCGTATTTTTTAAAAACTTTTTTTGGCGCCAGTTATTACATAAATCGTCGTCGTAATATTAGGTTTTAAATTTCTGACGTCGGTTTTTGTGAAAACCGACATCAAAAAGTTTTTTTTCGACATCGGTTTTGGAGAAAACCAACATTGAAGACTTTTTTTCATTTATAACATCGGTTTATACAAAAACCGACGCCATAAATCCAAACACGGGAGCTTTTGGCGTCTGTTTTTTAAAAAAAATCGACGCCAAAACTCTATAGAAATATATATTGGCGCCGATTTATGTATAATCTGACGCCATATCGTTGATGCTGAAACCAGTATTTTTACTAGTGCCTACTTTCGGTGAACATATGGTTTGATAAGTAAATCTAAGTGTGTGAGTCAAAGCATTTATTAATAATAATCTTAAAGTATAAGGATCATTATATACGATTCCTGATAGAAATATTCAATGACTTTGAAACATGTGAAATTCATATTGGTGGGTATGTTCTTATAATCTCCCATCATTGAGATTGTTAGGTGCGAATATCATGAGAAGAAATCTCATCTTCTTATAAGTACTCGCACCTGAAAGTTTACATACTATGTGTTCTATCATAGTACGTTATCCAATTGTAGAACTGTATTTAGAAATATCACCATGCGACTTCAAGATTTTCATCGTAGTGGAGAACTGTTATGACTTATCAATGTAATAGATATCCTGTGACATTATTACATTACAGTCATGCAGAACAATGAACAATATGTAATAAGATGTTTTATTGATACTCAAATGTTTGAATATACATGTAATCAAAGTACAATCATTTGGTTCTAGAATATCGACTCCAACAATAATGTGTGTGTTTGTGTGTGTGTGAAAATATATTTATATATTTAATTATAAGATATCAAATATTTTACATATGTAATTATAATTGTGTGTGTGTGTGTAAAAATAAATAAAATAGAAATAAATACAACCTATATATATTATTATATAAATCATATTTGACTATATGCCTATCATATATTTATATCAATATATATATATATATATATATATTTATGTATGTATGTATGTATGTATGTATGTATGAAAATATGATATTTAATTTAAAAAATATTCATATCAGTTTTTGGTGCTAAATATATAAGTTAAATGATATTTGAAGTTTGTATGTGTTCGTAGACATACTTATTGATATAAATTTAATAAAAACATATGTGAATTGTGTAAACTAAATTTATAATATATATTTATTCTATTAATATATATATATATATAAACATATGAAAATATATACATATATTAAATTGTAAATATGTTTTTAAAAATTTATAAAATTATAAACAATTAAAAATAAATAAATACCTATGAATAAATTTTTGTAAATATATATTTAATATTATATAAATCATATTTATGTAGATATACATTATATCTTTACATCAATATGAATAAATTTATATATTGAAATATGATATTTAATTTAAAAAAATTATAAAAGAATTCAAAGATGTGGTTTGTTCAAAATGGTGGTTTCGTTTTTATGCTTCACTGTGTGTGATGTTGAATTTGGCATTTGGACCTTTTTCACATAAGTCATACACGGTTTTATTTTCTTTTAATAATGGGACAAGAGCTTGGTCTTCTTGGGTTTCATGCCTAACCATTTCCTTCTATTCTCTATTTTGTTCTAAATTCCCTTACCATTGTGGTTTTACAATTTATGGGTGAATATAAGTGATTCCTTAAAAAACCCAATGCTTTCCTTGAAAAATAGATTGGAAGACGATGTTCAATTTTGTGTAGCCCAAGCCATTCTTATGTACATCAAAGGCCAACTACGAAGCTAGAAAAACAAAAAAACAACTCTCTCCATTTTCCCATCACCCAATTCGTCACCTTTGTGGGATCTCACTCTATATCTGTCTCCCTCTATTAGTCCCTCCTCTGCCACCCGGCAACTCGCTCCCCGTTAAAACCCTGACCCATCCAAACACTGCTGGGTTGACCTGACACGGCTCCGCTCCCAACTCGACCCTTCCTCCGGATTACTGCCGCTCTCTGCTCCGGAACCCGGCTGCCCGGACCCAACCCCGGCCGTCAAAACGGGTCCGACGACGGGCGAGCCGATGCATGTGTAGTTAGAACGCAGGTGTGCTCCACCGCCGAGGTGCCCGTAGCAGTCGCCGGGAGCGTGCGACGGGCAGGGAACGAGGCAGTGCGGGTACGCATATGGTGGGTGGGGGAACGGAGAAGAAGAATGAAAGGCGGCGGGAGGTGCGGGTGGGAACATTCTTCCAGCGGCGGCAGGGTACACGTGTCCGTAGTGCAGCGCTGGATCCAACATGTGGCCTTCTGGGTGCGGGCATCCTGGAGTCCGCTGATGGGCACTGAAGAAGAAGAAGATGAGTGGCGATGGGGGTTTTCAGGTCGTATTTGTGAAGAAGATGGACCTACCCATGATGGGGTGCGCCCTGAGCGGCGAGGCTTTCGTTAACAATCTGCCGGGCTCGCTGCAGCGTCTCTGTCTCCCTCTCTAATCCACACCAACAGAAAATAAAAGTGAGCCAGGATGGTGCGTGGTGGTTGGGAAGGAGAAGATGAGTAACCTTGGCGATGGCGGTTCATGTGCCCGCCCAGGGCTTGAGATTTCCCGAACCGGAGCGAGCAAAACCGGCACTCGTACATCTTCCCCCTCTCTTCATTCCCATCCTTCTTCTCATTCTTCTTCTTCCTATGCCCTGCAACATCAACTCACTAAAACCCTACTCCACTTCCATATGAATCTAGCAGAAGAAAGATCTATAAATCACCAGAGGAAGCGGTGTCCTCTAAAACGAAAACGGCGTGTTTTCCATCTTTACTGGGATCGGACGGCAAGTTGTTGAGGTCGAGAGAGTTTGTGTTCATCGATTTCCTGCGCCACAAAAACACATGAATATACCAGAAGGTGGTGAGAAACCCTAGCTATATAATGGAAGAAAACAACAACGTTTTAAAGTTCGTGGGGGCGGCGGGGGAAGGAAACTATGAGACTTCAGTTTGGGACTGCCGTGGCTATTGCAGCTGGTGGAAGAAAAGGATTGAGCTTGAAAGTCCTATTCCAGTTCCCATGGCAGCCTTTCCTTCCAGTGGGTCTGTGGGGGCTAAAGAGAGAGTGGGGAGCGCAGGTTGAATGAGGGGGCGATTTATTTAGTTGAGGTCAAGAGGAGAGGCGTAGGGATGAAGGAGACGTTGCGTCGTGTTTAGCCACCCTATGAAAGGTCTAGGCCTCTGCCCCTACTGCCAGTGGAACCATGTTTGTGTCTCGTTTAATGGCGACATTGAATTGCCGATCACACCCCTACCCCATTATTTATGTCCACCGAATGTTCTGTTGAGTCGAGCATCATTGTTCTGTTCGAGATTTGTATGAATACAAAAGATTTTATAATATAAATATAATTATAATTATGTTCTTTGTGGCAGATCGTTTTGACAAATTTACTACCTGGATAACTTTGGTAGGTATAGTCACAAAACACAAGAGCAAATGACAAAAAAAATATTTAATTTACTTTTCTTACCAAAATTACCATAAAAGGTAGAAGTGTTTGAATATTCGTTTAGGTTATCGCCAATACCGATATTCAAATAACAATATTCTTCTAATACCGAGTGTGGTTATAAAATATTACACTATTCCATAAAATTCCTCTTATGAATTTTTTGGGGAGTTCTAAAATGATTTGAGAGTGTGTACCTTTTCAATACACATTCAGCGCACCAAGAGGGGTACCATTTTTTAGGGCCTTTTCATATATCATTGAGAAAGGGTGTCTAAGTTGAGGTTGAAGCCTCAGTTTGGGATCAATTTCCTCCAGCCCTAGGTCTTCCAGGCCCTACACAAAGGCCATTCTGGGGTTCCCTCCTAAAACTCATGGGTGATAGGAGTAATTGTCCATCCAAGCTTATATGTGAGTTACAATCCTTGATGGAATCTGATGCGTGACTTGAGTTTGTACCCAACACAAAGAAAATCATGCAACAAACAATACATGGATGAACTCGGTGAGACTCAAACTCGAAACCTCGCCAAGACCCATATGGACAGCTACCACTGAGTTGCACCCTTGGGGCAACATAACTTGCCCCCTTCTTTGTGTAGTAGCTTGTCATTGCTCTAAACTACTGTCAAGGGCACAAATCGTCTATCTTTTTCTTATCAACATAAAAATCCTTTATATTTGATTTACATTTATTTTTCAATCTACTGCGTTTGATTTTTATTTGTTTTTCTTGATTGTTCACCATTTTGGTTGATCATATATATATAATTTTTGTCTTTATAATGTATGCATATGTATGCAATGTTAGATTCTATGATATTCAACACTGTCATTCATCAACCTTAAAATAAAACGCAAATAAATAACAAACTTTTATAAGTGCTACATAAAAACACAAATAAACGACACTCTTTGTTAGTGTTTTTTAGCACTGAAATGCATCATCATTTCCCATCACTTTATTTTGCGTTGATAAAAGTCTTTTTTATCGGCGCTTTTTAGTAATGATGAATGGCGCTGTGAATAATTTAATTTATATATTTTTAAAAAATGATTTATACAACAATAAGTATATATTTATTAAATAATATATATATATTAGGTGATTGTGGGTAAATTATATTAAACACACACACACCACACACACAGACTGGAAAGACATACCATAGTCCCCCCAAGGGATAATCCACCCATCAAACCTTGTTTATTCGGTACATGGCTCGAAGGCCCAGTGGGCATGATGCCCATTACATGGCCCAAAGGCTCATAATCTAGCCCGAAGGCCCAGTGCAGCGTCATGTCTGCATCACCGTCTGCCTGCGTCACCGCCTGCCAATGGAAATTCGCTCCCACTCGGATTTGAACCTGGGTCTGATGCAGAAACACGGGACACATCTACCACTGAGGTCCACCCCAACTATTAAATAATAATATATATATATATATATATATATATATAATTTATATTTATTTATAACTAAATATATGATTATAATCACACACACATATATTATAAAATATGGTAATATGAACTATATAAATAAATATATAAATTCATTAAATATTGTTCATATTTAAATTTATATTTTTTTTCATATTATATAGTTTATAATATACATATATATTTATAATTAAATACATTTATATAAATACATTTTGCATTAAATATATGTTAATATATACAGACACACACTCATATATAAAGGTTACCTTAAAAATATATTTTATATATTATATATTCTTAAATATAATTTATATATGACAAAATATGTGTATAAATACAATTTATATATAGTTTTAACCATCTATTTTTTTATTCTTTTATGCTTATTTTTAATTATTTAAATTATAATTACACACACACACATATTTTTTATAAAATATAATGATACGAATTAAAAAAATAAATATAAAAATACATTAAAAATAGTTCATATATGAATTTATATCTTTACATCAATATTATATGATATATATATATATATATATTAGGTGCTTAAGGGTACAATTACATTCAAACACACACACACCACACACACACAATCATTAAAGGCAAGTCATAGCCCCCTCAAGGGATAACCTCCCCAACCAGTCGCTTTTATTACATCATATATTTTTTACCTGAAGTGTAAGAACCTGAGAATTCGTACGAGGTACGATTCCTTTTCTTTCTGATTTAAATGCTTTGTTATGACCTTATGTGGATGCTTAACTTGATCATGGATGTTTTAGAGGTGTATGGGGCTTGTTCGGAGGCCGGAACCAAGTTTTGGGCTGAAAAATGACCCGGCGCATTGTTTGCGCACGACCTGCGCACGGTTAGTCTAAACCGTGCAAGTGGTCTAAAAAGTGCAGGTTTTTGGATAGCGCAGTTTGCACGGTTACCGCAGGGTTAGTCAAACCGTGCGGTGTAACCGTGCCAAGTGGCTCTCATAGGCAGAGATGTGCACACAGTTTTCCACACGGTTTGGGAAACAGTGCGGGTAAATTGTGCGACCATGCTCTGTGTTTTTTTTTAATTTAAATTAAAAATAAATTTTATTTTTAAAACCCAAATTGGGTTTTCTTCTTCCACACATAGAGACCTTCCGTGGAGCTTCCTTTTGGCACCTAACATAGGCTTTGAGCCCAACACTCTGTTTGTTCTCCGTTTTGATCGCTGACCGTCTCTACAGATCTGCATTGGTAAGGCCTATGTGCTTTTTTAGCCATTCTCAATTCTTCGGAACAACAACTACGCTATTTGGATTTGGGCTCATATGCCATAATATTTCGTTCTTCATATGTTCTTCAGATTTCATCCAAATCCGGATGAATCAAGACTTGATATTGGACGAGCTGTCTACTACCGAGGCAAGGTAGGTGGTCTATACCTTCTTTCAGATTTTCATTGGTGTTTTCAGGCATTCAGCCTTTACGCTATCCGTCAGACATTCCATCGAGGTCTCGTTTTTTAGCGAGTAGTTTTTAGTAGCTATAGTTGGACCTAGTGATGTTGATCATAGGTTCTGTTTAGGTGTGTTGACCCTCGTTGCTCATTTCAAGGTCACCCGAGGGGTGTGCCTTAAGGAAATAGCTTGTTTATGCCTGTTTAAACTACCCAAGGGGTGTGTGCTTGTTCTTGCCTAGTTATAGGAATTCCTTAGATGACTTGATAGATTGAGTAGCTTGTTTAAGAGATGTACTACCTCCTTGATTAATGAATATCATGATATGACTTAACTGTTTTGATAGTTTGTCATGTTAAATGAATAATATGGGTGAGTATTCCTATATGAAATGACTAATGGCATGTTAAATGGACTATATGGGAGGGTAGGCCCATATGCTTGGTAAATGATAAATGGTTTGCGTGAGTGACTATACTAATGGCTTGTGCATATTGATGTGACTGGGTATACTCACATGTTTATGAATGATTAATTTGAATGCTTGAATGCTTGAATGAATGGTTTGATAGATGCCATGGGCTACTCTCCATGGATTTGGAACACGGTAGTGGACACCTTGGGTTGACTCTTCCCCTTGGGTCTTGATTCCGTGGGATGCCTCAGGCCTTGCTACCCCGTGGACCCAGCTTGCTTGGGCTCGCGTAGGACTTTCTATTTCCATGCTCCTAGGACCCCAACCGGTGCCTAACCAAGTTTACACCATGGATTTCCATGGGACTTGATGAGATGCCTTGGACATGTTCCTTGGATCCGGCCCTCCATGGTCTAGAATTTCATACTTGGATGCCTTGGCCTGCCGACACCCTGAATCCAACCCTTGCGGTGTACACTTCATTATACGGCGTGGCTATGGGATTTTTGACTTCACTATATGGCGTGGTCGTGGGACACCTGATTTCTTTATATAGTGTGGTTGTGGGTTTCATATTACAGATGGATGTACGACATGGCTGTGTGACTTGCTTGTTTACTTGTTATAACTGCCTTGTTAGGAGACATATCTCTTTTACAGGAAGCCTTGAGGGTTGTTTGGTTTTACTTGTTATAGTATACTTATTTCATGGAAATATGAACCTACTTACTGGCTGTTTACACTTATTAACACCTTTGTAGAATTTTTTTTAGAACTGTATATACCTGAGTGGTTGCCTACTGGGATGTTTATCTCACACCCTGTTTGGGTCACCTTGGGGACCCAAAGAGATTATATGGTTGTATGTGATGATAGGGGCAAGTTCCCCAGTATAGGTTGTTGACTATGACTTTATATTAGGGGAGCATAGAACCAAGCTAAGGCTTCACTACCACAAAACTGGTTTTCCACAGCCCCACCCTATATCAGCGCTAAAAAAAGCACTGATAAAGGGGGGCCTTTATGAGCGCTAAAAAAAGCGCGGATAAAGGGCACTTTTAACAGCTCTAAAAAAAGCGCTGATAAACGTGACCCTTTATCAGTGCTTTTTTAGCACTGATAAAGCCCCCCTATCAACGCTTTTTTAGTAGTGTTGATAAATGGGGGTTTTATTAGCAAGCATTTTCCTAGCGCTGATAAATGTGTATATTTCAAAAAAAAAATCATAAAAAATAATATATTGATATATAAGTATATTTATATTGATATATATATAATAAATATTTTTTAAAATATGATTTATATCGATTTGATATGTGGTAGACCCAAAATGGACACCCCGAAGCAAAAATTATGGCCGTTTGTAGGGATTAAGGACATTTTCATACCTTGAAGAATATGAGGTGTTACAATGGTCTCCGTAGTGTAGGTCTGGTCGTAATATTCTATTTGATATGTGTTTTAGGCAAAACAGACACCCGGAGCAGAAGTTATGGCAAACCGGACCCCCGGAGCCAAACTTATGACCGTTCATAGGGTTTTTGGTTCTTTTTGAATGTCAAATAATGTGATAAGGGGTTTCGATGATCACCAGAGTGTGTAAATTTTCTCAATCTTCGATTTGATATGTGGTAGAGACAAAACAGACACTCATAGTAGAAGTTATTGTCATTTGAAATTTTGCAACTCTCGTATCTCTTAAAAACCTAAGAAACCAACAACTCACTAAAACGGGCATAAATTATGTTACGGTTGTCCGTTTGAGTTATTTGACTAGTCAAATTGAAGCTAGTGAAATGAGTGATGACCACGTCTAGTCAAAACAGTTAGAAGATCAGAGGAACGAAAGATATATCAGTTATAAAACTCCAAAAAAAGTCCAACTTCAAACGGTCATAACTTTCGCTACGGGTGTTCGTTTGGGCTCTACCACATATCAAATTGAAGTCAGCAAAGAGATATATGAAGAAGTCTGACTGGAACATAGTTCCAGTCAAGTATAGGACCCTAAAATCTTAAAAAACAACCAGAAGGCTTCCAAAACCCAGTTTTCGTGTTTGGACCCCTGTCAATTTTTTATTAAAACGATCATAACTTCTAATATGTGTGTCTATTAGACCTCCAAAACTTGTTTTATCATAGTTCATTCCATGATCTTCGGATTGACTATTCACGGAGCTGAAACAGACACCCAAAACGGAAGTTATGCCTTTTTCAATGACTGTGATTTGTTAGGTTTTTCGAGACCCCATTTCTAGCACTTTTGTATATACATATTAATATATAATATTTGTAAATATATATAAATATGTATAATTATACCTAAGGATATACATATAATATATATTTGTGTGTGTGTGTGTGTTGTATGTATGTATGTATGTATTTATTTATTTATAAAAACACTCATAAGAAAACATATTTTATAAATGTATTTAAAACTAATCTTATAAATATATATTAATATATATTAATATACAAATAAATATTTGGATAAAAAATTATAACTAAATATATATATATATATATAATAGATATAAATATATATTAATATACAGATATATATATATATATTAATATAATTAAATATATGTATACATTAATATGACTAAATATATATGTATATATTAATATGACTATATATATATATATATATATGTTAATATATATATATATATATGTTAATATATATATATGTTAATATATATATATGTTAATATATATATATGTTAATATATATATATGTTAATATATATATATGTTAATATATATATATGTTAATATATATATATGTTAATATATATATATGTTAAGATATATATATTAATATACGGATATATATATTAATATATAGATATATATATTAATATAACTAAATATAAATATATATTAATATATGAGTAAATATAACTAAATATATATATAAATAAATAGATATATTAATAATTGAAAATCAAAGCAATATGGTGGAGTGGTAAAGGCTTAGGCGTGCAGGCAGGAGGTCTCGAGTTCGAATCCTGAGGGAGCCAGGTCACACGCAGGTTTGGGGAATAACCTAGCGCTGTTAAAAGGGGGTGGGGCTGGGTGGAGGTTTCCTGAGGTGTGCGTGGGCTACCATGGGCGGTGTACGCTATTAAAGGGGGCTTCAAGCGCTATTAAAGCCCCCCAGAATTGCAAAAATATTTTTTTATATTTTTTTTAATATTTTTTCAACTTTTATCAGTGCTAAAAAAAAGGGCTGATAAAAGGGACCCCCTTTATCTTCTTCTCGATTAAAAATGCTTTTTTTAGCGCTGTTAATCGACTTTTCTAGTGCTGATAAAGGCCATATTTTTAGTAGTTCTTGCGATGCTGAGATACCTTTTTGGTATTTTGATATTTTGAGAATACTTGTATTGTATTTCCATGTACTGTTTTGGCTGCTTTCTATTTACTTGCACCATCTACATCATTTTTGTACATGAGACACATCGAGTTATTAATATACATTCTTGTCTTGTCTTACTTTCAATTGATTGTTGTTTATTTTGCTTTCACTATGGTATATATATTTTACTTCTATTGTGATAATTTGGTAATGGGGACATAGTCTCCCCACTGACACACCTAGGCCCTCGCTGCTAGTCGGCATCCTCTGGCGTTTGGGAAGATGTGCTTGAGGCCATGTGACCAACCAAGTTTAGGGCACCATTTTGGGTGGCATCTGGGTCTGGAATGTTACAGAGTGATATTAAAGGAGGTTCGTTTCTAGTTTGACTTAATGTTTGGAGACATTAGACATGTATCATAAGGAAATGTAATTTTGTCATAAACTGTGACTAAGAGTAGCTACCCCACATACAGGGAAAATCCAAATTGCCTCGAATTGAGTTATGATTTTCCAGATTTTTACTATTACAGTTGATTCGATTTCTCCATTGGCTGACACACTTGATTTCTGCTATTACTATTGATGCAATTGTGGGTTCTATTTTAGTTTCAACCCAATGATACAGGGGTGTTTTATCTCATGAAACATATAGACAGTTGTTAGTATCACATGCCATGCATTATGCCATTCCATATAGGATGCATTAGATATTGCATGTTATTGTGATTATTAAGGTGCTAGATCTGCCTTCTGTTGTGTTAGTTGGGTGCGGTATATAATGGTGTGATATCATCATTCAATCTATAAGGAGTATGGTCCCTTATGAATTGGGAAATGACGCACCAGTGAAATGTAAATGTAAAATGAACTTGATATGTATTTTTTATATGCGAGACAGGTTTTGGGTTCATGAGGTGTTATGGGACCTCATGGATTCATAAATTGGTATACCATTGGTGGAATTTCCTAAATAACTAAATGTGTAATGGAAATGGAAACTTGACCGGTGAATAGAGACTTGACCTAGACCCGGATTTTGAGTGGGTGAGAGGCATAGTTTTTGGTGGTTCGATGGATGTTCATTATACAGTCCTTGATTTAGGATCAGGTTGTGGGTTTGAATTGGTTTCTAGGAGGGTTTTGACCCATCCTATGCTTTTGAGCTTTGTGCCTTGATGTTGTTCTTTCCTGAGGCATGAGTTTGGAATTGTAGTGACATACCACCATGATGACCTCCAGTGGTACACCGTGATGGTGGTGATGACCATACTTATGAGTCAATGGTCCACGAGCTACCACTTGATCCTTCTATAGTTCCTGGTACGACACCTGAGGCTATCCGGGACATAGGTACCGAGGCACAATTCTGTGAGGGTTTCTTTCGCTATATGCAGACTTTCCAGGGAGCACCGCAGCCAGCCTTGACTATGGATGAGATGACACTGGTGTTCCAGTAGTAGTATCCTCCTACTTTTATAGGGAATAGAGGACCACATGCTATAGAGTTGCGGCTAGAGACCCCATTAATGATTTTTGAGCATCTAGAGATGCCTCTAGAGCAGAGGGTCAAGCTTGCGACTTATATGATACGTAGAGAGGAAAAGGGATGGTGTGGCATTTTGAACCAGGATGATGGGCTATATAATATGGGTTGGGATGAATTCCAAACCCGCTTCTATGACTACTTTTACCCCGAAACTCTGCGAGCAGAGCAGGCTAGTGAGTTTATGTGTCTGGAGTAGGGCGTGATAACAGTTATGGGATACTCAACACACATTACAGAGCTGCATCATTTTGCACAGATGTATCTTACTGATGAGATGCTGATGGTGCGACACTCAAGGAATGTATCATACATGCTATCAGATATCAGGTCAATGCGTTCAGGTGGCCTTCTATCACTAATATTTGAATCAGGCGCTGATTACAGAGCGAAACTTGAGGGAAGCTGGGGGTACAGAATAGGAGAGTATTGTTTTTTCCCCAGTGGATCTACATCTTCAGGCAGGAAGCGCTGTTTTGAGGCTTCCTGTGACATGAGTACGGGTCAGGATATGGGTTCAGGAATCTTAGTGTTTGTCCATCGATGTGGTAGGTGAGTACACATGAAAAATTAGTGCGACCGCGACCCAGTCGAGTTCCGAGATTGCGGTAGGATGGAAAACATGAAACAGTTTTGCAGGACCTTCCCTCTAACTGTGAGTGGTAGGGGTCAGATCTGACATCGGGTTTAGGATAAGGTTATTTCGTTCCATGTTAGGCTGGGACCTAGAGCAGTGCAGGCCGGTCATTCCAGGGCAATGGTAGATGTGGCTGTGGTAGCCAAACACTGGGTTATCAGAGACAATAGGGCAGATCAACTCAGGTTAGCCAGGTAGGGTCACAGGGCCACAGTACTTGCCAAAATTATACAATGCAACAAACCCAATAGGAGCAGGATCCCAGACCATCAACGGGGATAGGTACAATCTTAGTATCTTATACTATTTAATTTTCTTATTTTTGATATGGGTGCCTCTCATAGCTTTACCTCTACATGAGTGGTAAAGAGTCTTGGGCTTGTTGTTTTTATTTATGAGTGCGTTTTGATGCTAGAAACACCATTGGGAGTTAGAATGGGTGATGTATACTAGTTTATAGAGTGTCCCCTTGAGGTTGGGGGTGCCACTTTCTTTGGAGTTTATATGTCCTTGAGATGACAGGGTTCAATGTCATTCTCAGAATGGACTGGCTAGTAGCTTATCGAGCATACATTGACTTCTTTCATCAGAGGGTGACTTTCACATCACCAGAGAGTGATTTTTTTATTTAAAAAGGTGAATGGGATGTCCATGCAATCATAGATGGACCCGAGAATCATAGTCTTGGTAGGATGATAGCCCAAAATTCTAGTTTTTTTTGGATGATCTGGGGGGTGAGTCAGGCTGACTTTCCTCTTGTGGTAGAGCACTTCAGGGATGTATTTTTCAAAGGATTTTCTGGGTTAACTCCAAAGAGAGAGGTGGATTTCTACATTGAGATAGTGCCAAGAGTTACGCTGGTATCCATTCCTCCCTAAAGGATGGCTACAACAGTGTTACAGGAGCTCAAGAGGCAACTAGAGAATTTGGAGATGAAGGGGTTTATCAGACCTAGTACTTCTCCATGGGGTTTTCCAGTCCTATTTGTGAAAAAGTTGGACAAAACTCTTAGGCTATGAGTGTATTATCAGAAACTGAACCATCTTATGGTTAAAAACTGATATCCTTTTCCACGGATAGATGACCTATTTGATCAGCTTCAAGAATCTCGAGTGTTCTCAAAGATCAACTAGTGGTCATGATATCACCAGGTGCGATTTTGACCTATAAACACACCTCATACAACCATTCATAGTAGGTATGGATTATACAAGTATCTGGTTATGCCGTTTGGTCTCACGAATGCACCAACAGTTTTCAAGGAACTGATGAATCGAGTGTTCCATCCTTAATTGGATTCTTTTCTGGTGGTTTTTGTGGATGATATCTTGGTGTATTTTCACAATCAACACAACCATGCCAAATTTATTGAGATAATTTTGAATAAAATGAGAAAGCATTAGTTATATGCTAAGCTCACAAAGTGCCACTTTTGGATGGATCAAATTCACTTCCTAGGTCACACCAACTTAGAGACATGAGTGTTAGAGGACCCAGAGAAGGTGAGAGCTATAGTTTCTTAGGAATATCCCAAGAACATTTTTGATATACGAAGCTTCTTATGGCTAGCTAGATACAACAAGAATTTTATATAGGAATTCTCATGCTTAGTAGCATCGTTGATGGGATTGACTAAGAAGGGTGTGAATTCCGTGTGGTCATAATCTCATGAGACAAACTTTCAAGAGATGAAAGGGGGGATGACATCAGCACCAGTCCTGATACTGCCAGAGTAGGGAAAGAGATATATGGTTTACTGTGATGCTTCAGGTATTGGGATGGGAGCAGTGCTACTTACAGGGTGATCGAGTCATGTAATACAGGTCCTAAGAGTTAAGGTATCACGAGAAGAACTACCCTACACATGATCTCGATTTAGCAATAGTTGTTCATGCGTTGCACTGTTGGAGGAAATATTTACTGGGAGATTATTTTGTGGTGTACAGGAACCACAAAATCCTTGAGTATATATTTACATAGTGTGACCTGAATTTGAGGCAGTGAAGGTGGGTGGAGTACCTACTTTCCTTTGACTTCGATCCTACCTGCATGTATGGTAAGGGAAATGCATTAGACGATGCAATGAGTAGGAGGACTCATATACAGGCAGTGCAACAAACCAGTATCAAGTGGATACTTATGATGATGTTTTTTGAGATACATCTGGAGGTGAATGACTGACATGGGTATACTTTTCTTTCATCCTTATCTATAAACTCGACTTTTCTATACAGAGTTAGGATAAGGAAGCTATCAGATTAAGAAGGACTACTTCTACGGGAAGGTGTGGTAGGTGAGGACCCTCCTCCTAGTTAGATAGTAGGAAATTAAGAGATCTTGCGTATCCATGTATGTGTCTGGGTTCCAGTGGATATATGTGTGGAGTTGATGTGGGAATTTCATGCTTCATCTTGGGAAGTGAATCCTGGGGTTACCAAGATGTACTGTGACTTGCGACGTCAGTAATTGTGGCTAGGAATTAAGAGAGAGGTAGTTGGTTTTGTTACTAGGTGTTCCACCTATCAGCAGGTGAAGGCAGAACATCAGCGACTAGCTGGGATTTTATAGTAGTTACTTATCCCGGAGTGGAAACAGGATGATGTCATGATGGATTTTGTATCAGGTTTGCTAAGGTTTACTTGAGGTATTAATGTTTTGTGGGTTGTCATTGATAGGATTACGAAGGTCTCAAATTTCTTGTTGATCAAGGAGACCTTCAGTGTTGATGATCTTGGAAAGTTGTACATCCGAGTGGTGGTATGACTTAATGGGGTCCTATGAAATATCATTTTAGATAGGGATTCCCATTTTATATCTTGTTTCTGGTAGAGTTTTTAGAGGGAATTGGGTACATAGGTGCTTCTCAACACAACATACCACCCTCAGACTGATGGCCAGTCAGAGCATACGATACAGGTGCTATAGGACATACTGCAAGCATGCATCCTGGATTTCGAGGGCTCTTAGGAGAGGCACAATCCCCTAGTTGAGTTCACCAATAGTAATAGTTATCAGGAAACGATACATATGGAATCTTAAAATACTTCTTACAGTAGGCCATGTCGTTCTCCCCTATATTGGAGAGAGGTAGGAGAGACATCATTACTAGGACCACGTCTCATGCAAGAGACTTCTGAGCATGTTTAGTTGATTCAGAAATAGATGGCTACTACACAGTCTCATCAGAAATCATATTTCGATCGCTGAAGATGACCTCTAGGGTTTAAGGTCGAGGATTGAGTTTTCTTACTTATTTCAAAAAGGTTAGGACACATGCAGATCATGAGATATGGTAAAATTTAACCGAGATATGTCGGGCTGTTTGAGATTCTAGAGAGAGTCGGGTCGGTTGCCTATCAGTTGTAGTTACCTCAAAGGTACTGAGCCATGTACAACTTCTTCCATGTATCTTAGTTGTACCTTTCTCAATCAGAACCTTGTCACATTTTTCAGCTCGAGGAGGTTGAGCTTCAAGTTGATGCGTCCATTGAGGAGCATTCGATTCATATTGTTGAAAAGGGAACGAAGGTTCTCTGAGGCCGGTCAATGTCTCTAGTATGGGTACTATAGAAGCATGGCCATTTACAGGATGAGACTTGGTAGAGGGAGGCTGAAATACATGCTCAGTGGCCAGAGTTGTTCTCAAAAAAATCACAACCACCCTTCAGAGAGCAATTTAAGGACAAATTGCTATAAGGGGGGAAGATTGTAAGAACCTAGGTTTTTTTACAAGGTACATATCCTTTTATATATAGATTAAATTCTTTATTATGACCATATGTGAATTCTTAACTTGATCACAGGTGTTTTGGTGTTTTCCAAGGCTTGTTCGGAGGTCGAAACCAAGTTTTCGTCTGAAAATGACATGGCGCATGGTTTTCACATGGTTAGTCTAAACCGTGTGAGAGGTCTGAAAAGTGAAAGTTTTTGGGTAGAGTGGTTCCTCACAATTACTGCATGGTTAGTAAAACCGTGTGGGGTAACCATACAAAGGGGTCCTCTTAGGCAGAGAGGTGTGCACAGGTTTCGTACGGTTTGGGAAACTGCGCGACCCTACTGTGTGTGTATTTAAAAATTTTAAATTAAAAATAAATTATCATTTTAAAACCAAAATTGGGTTTTCTTCTTCCACACATAGAGCCACTCTGAGGAGCTTCCTTTTGGTGCCTAACAAAGGCTTTGAGCCATACTCTCCCTCTGATCTCCATTTTGATCCTCGATCATCTCTACGGATCCACATCGGTAAGGCCTATGTTCCTTCAAATTCAATCTTGATTCTTTAGAACAACGACTGTGCTATTTGGATTTAGGTTCATATGCCCTAACATTCCATTCTTTGTCTGTTATTCAGATTTATTCCAAACTAGGATGAATCAAGACTTGATACAGGATGAGTTGTCTACTACTGAGGTGAGGTGGGTGGTCTATACCTTCTTTTAGCTTTTCTTTGGTGTTTTTGGGCATTTAGCCTTTACTCCATCCGTCAGAATTTCCATCGAGGTCTTGTTTTTGAGCGATTAACTTTTAGTAGCTATAGTTGGACCTAGTGAGGTTGAACATAGGTTTCATTTAGGTGCATTGGCACCCGTCGCTCATTTTGAGGTCACTTGAGGGGTGCGCCTTAAGGAAATAGGTCATTTATTCCTATTTAAATGACCCAAGGTGTGTGTGCTTATGCTTTCCTAGTTAGAGGAAGACCTTATATTACTTGATAGATTGGGTAGATTATTTAGGAGATGCACTGCCTCCTTGATTAATGAATATCATGTTATTCCTTAACTGTTTTGATAGTTTGGCATGTTAAATGAATAATATGGGTGGGTATACCTATATGAAATGACTAATGGCATGTTAAATGGACTATATGGGAGGGCAGACCCATATTCTTAGTAAATGACAAATGGTTTGCATGAGTGGGTATACTCATGGCTTGTGCATGTTAATGTGAGGGGTTATACTAACATGTTTAGGAATGTTTAATTTGAATGCTTGAATGCTTGAATGAATAGTTCGATAGATGCCATGGACTGATCTCCATGGATTTGGAACATGGTAGTGGAAGACTTGGGTTGACTCTGCCCCTTAGGTCTTAATTCTATGGGAAGACTCTGGCCTTGCAAACCCATGGATCCGGCTTGCTTGGGCTCGCATAGGACTTTCTATTTCCATGCTCTTAGGACCCCAACCAGTAGCTAACCAACCTGCCACCCAGGATTACCATGGGACGCGATGGGATGACTTGGACACGCTCCTTGGATCCAGCCCTTTGTGGTCTATAATTTCTTACTTGGATGCCTTGGTATGCTGACACCTTGTATACGGTCCTTGCAGTCTACACTTTAATATATGACGTGGATGTGGGATTTTTGACTTCACTATACAGCTTGGTCGTGGGACACTTGATTTCTTTATACAGCCTGGCTATGGGTTGTATATTACAGATTGATGTATGGTGTGGCCATGTGACTTGCTTGTTTACTTGTTATAACTTCCTTGTTAAAAGTTGGCTCTCTTTTGCAAGAAGCCTTGAGGGATGTTTGATTTTACTTACTATAGTAGACATATGCCATGGGCATATCCACTTAATTACTAGTTGTTTACACTTGTTAACAACTTTACAGAATTGCTGTTAGTACTGTATAGACCTTGGTGGTTGCCTACTGGGATGTTTATCTCACACCCTGTTTGGGCTTCCTTGGAGACCGAAACATATTATATGGTTGACGGTGATGATAAGAGAAAGCACCCCAGTACAGGTTGTTGACTATGGATTGGGAGTAGGGGAGCATAGGATGAAGTTGAGGCTTGTGATGCTAGGATACATTTGCGGTCTTTTGTTATTTTTGGGATACTTATATTGTATTTCCATGCACATTTCTGGCTTCTTTCTAGATACTTGTACAATCTGCATCATTTTTGTATATGAGACTCTTCTGGTTATTTATATACATTCATGTCTTGCCTTATTTTCAGTTGTTTGCTATTTATTTCACTTTCACTATTGTATATATGTTTGACTTCCACTGTGATACTCTGGTAATGAGGGAATAGTCTCCCCACTGAATCACTTAGGCCCTCACTACATGTCGGCATCCTCTGGCGTTTGGGGAGATGCGCTTGAGGCCATGTGACCAACCGAGTTCAGGGAACTATTTTGGGTGGCATCCAGGTCCGGGACGTTATACGAAGACTCAATGGGCATGAATCCCATTACATGACCTGTAGGCCCCAAATTTTTAGCCCAAAGGCCCATTATGTGAATAGTAACCGGCTGCTACAATACTTGTTAATATGAATATACATTTAAAATATACATATATATTTAAAATTTTATGACCGTGTGTTTACATGTATTTATATATATTGATAAATATTAAAAAGTATAGAAATATAGAAATATATAAATATATTTTAATATGTAAAATGAATATTTAAAAATACAATTCAAATGAAAAATATAATTAATGTAAAATGTATATGTAAATATAATATATTAAAATTTATATTTACAATCATATAAATATATAAATGAAAAAATATTTATTTTATTATATTTATATTAATACATGTAAATAAATTTAAATACACATATTAATATAATTGTTACTATTGTGACCCGAGTTTGAAAATGCATTAAAAACTCATGGTATGATAAAAGAAAAAAACAGTGAAAAAACTAGGGGTCATTATATATATATATATAATATGTATGTGTATTAATGTATGTATGTATATATATGTTTGTATGTATGTATGTGTATGTAAGTATGTATGTATGATAGTATATGTATGTATATGTTTGTATATGTGTATGTATATACATGTATGTATTTATATGTTTATATACACATACATATATGTTGGCATGGGTATATGTATTTATGTGTATATACGTGTATGCATGTGTATGTGTATGTATACAAGTACGTGTAAGCATATGTATGTTTGTGTAGGTACATATGTGTATGTATGTGTTTATATGTATGTAAACATGGTTCTATACTACAAAACCCGCAATAAATAGTGATTACCCTTATCAGTGCTAGATAAAATCACTATTCAATGGCTCATTTATCAGCGCTACATAAAAGCGCTGATAAAGAGTGGTTTTTATCAGCACTTGAAAAAAGCACTGATAAAGGGTTCCCTTTATCAGCACTTAAAAAAAGCATAGATAAAGACCAACCTTTATCATTACTTTTTTTAAGCATTGATAAATGCCACCCTTTATCAGTGCCTTTTTATTTATCCCTAATAAAAGGGTGGAATTTATCATCATTTTAATTTAACGCTAATAATGGGTTATTCCACGCGACTTCATCCCACATTAGACTTTCTCTTTTTTAGAGTAGTGCTTTATAACCCCGGGGATTCCACCATCACAGCGTGCAATGAAAGCACGGGATTGACACACACATACACTATACTACACAGGCCGACCCCTACATGTGTCTTCCCACATGCCCAACCGCCATACCAGACCCACATACATCAGGCCTATACACAGCCTGCGGACCCAACCTCCCCCATTTTTTTTATAAACCTCAATAATAAATATAAATAGTTAAAATATAAAAAATTAAAAATAATTAAACAAATAAAAATAAAAATGAATTAATTAAAAAATAGTAAAAAAAATTTTAATGAAAAAATTATTAATAAAAATGAATAAATTTAAAAAACATGAAAAAAATTATTCGTGAAATAAATATTAACAAAAATGAATAAATTTGATATATATATATATTAATTTTAAATTTTAATAAAAAGTATATATTAAATTTAAATATATAAAATGAATAAAATTTAAAATTAAACATATAAAAAATAAAAATGAATAAATTTAAAAATTATTAAAAAAATTATTAATGAAACAATTATTAATAAAAAACATCAAATTTAATATATATATATATATATTAAAAATACTAATAAATAGTATATATATTAAATATAAATATATAAAATGAATAAAATATAATAATTAAACAAATAAAAATAAAAAATGTATATATTATATAAATATTAAAAAATTCATTAATTGAACAGTTATTAATAAAAATGAATAAATTTAATACACACACACTATTTATTTCTTTTAAATTTAATATATATATTTATTTTATTTTTATATCTTTAATATTTTTTTTAATTTTTTTTATTTATAATATTTACTCATAATTAAATTCATATCTTATATATAGAAATATATATTGATACACACACACTGTTTAGTACTTTTTAATTGATATATATATATATATTAAATATGTTTTTAACTTTATTTGTTTAATATTTTTTAAAATTTATCCATTTTTAATATTTATTTATTAAAATTAAATATGATTCTAATTGTAAAGACCCAAACTTCTCATACATATATATTACATATTAATAGATTAATATTCATCACATAACATAATGATTCATGTTAGAATGATTTAGGTTTAGTGCCTTTTAAAACATGGATACATAAACAACTGGTCCATAAGTGATCTGCGTCATCTCTCACTATGTTCTTCATAACTAGCACCCATCTTAGACATATCATACATAACACCTTTATCATAACCTGGGGAAAGGAAACATAAGAAATGATGAGCTTGGATGCTTAGTAAGGGAAAACAAGGAAGATATCAACATTTCATGAGCATAAGAGTATGAAAATACGAGAATGAATTTTCAAAACCGTAACCTATATATCATCGATCATACACTTGAGTCATGACATAAATCTTGGATTTTCATAAGACACGAATAATAATGGAATCAAAGAACATGAACCATAAGAACATAACATTGATATAAGACATAGATTTTTGGCATACACATAAGCATAGAAAATAATTTCCTTAGCAGTTCAAGGCTCATTACCAAGACTATAATAGTGGAATGAGTTCACTGCCCAAACCATCGTAGTAGTTAGGGTTCACTCACAAGACTATCATAGTGAAAATAGTCCATTACTAAATTGGGTTCACTCCCCATTCCATTCCTTTTTATCTCATAAGATATCAATATTTACCCAATGCATTGGAGGGAGATATAGGTTCCAAACATCTTGGTTAAAATTTAACAACCATCCATAGTTATAATGTAACCACCATGCTTGGTTATAACGTAACCACCACCCTTGGCTATAACATAACCACTTTCACATAATGAAAATCATATATATGTGTTCCATAAGATCATAAAACATTCATCAAATCAGATCCCATGAAAATAAATAAGTTTCATAAACTTTTCATCACAACATAACCTGTAGAAAAGAAATAGGTTTCATAATAATTTCATCATTTCATCAAAAAATAACCTGTGGAAAACGAAGCGAGTTTCATAATAATTTTATCATGGTATAATCTGAGGAAGATAAAATATTTTCATAAACATATTGTCATCATAAACATAAATGATCTAGAGAAATAATGATATTGTTATCCCTAGATCATATCTATCATGAACAAGCTCGGATACCCTGGTACCCTGACACTCAAGTCGTCACAGACATGGCCTAAAGGGCATCCCCGATCCCCATGGGTTAGAGACAAGAACCTGGCATCATAAAATACAACAATGGGAATAGTTTTTCTACATAAACAATGGAATAAATATATACAAGTTAGTATGATCAAAGAAAAATACTAAAGGAGGTTTTACTAGAATTCAAATAGGTATATAAAAACCCAAATAGTATAATGAAAATACTCAAAATGAATGAGATAAAACTCAAAATGAAGAAAATATCCAAGCCACAAAGGATCAATAACAACTACCACCTCTAAGTATATTTTCCCCCTTTCTCAAACCTAACAGGAGGAAATATATAAATGCCCAAAGGTAAAGGTTGGGTGCAAGCTAAAGTTTTAGTAGGGTCTCACCAGGTGTTCCATTAGAAGATGCGAATATAAATAAACCAATTCATTCTTTAATTTTAAAATAAAACAGGCATGGAAGTACCATTGTATATTTAAAAAAATATCTTTATCATTTCAATTGATGGAAACATTTCAAATAATGTCTTAAGTATACATTTTATATAAAATAGTTTATATAAATCAACATGTATATATAAAACAACTTTAAAAATAGTAATATATATATATATCAAAACAATCATAGTAAGAAACAAGGTCATCTACATAGGGGTATGATAATTACAAGCTTTGGGTTCTTCACACATCTCATATCAGCAATCACTATAATATGTGTACACACGTACCTCAGACACTGGTCAAAGATGAATCATCAACAACCCATCATGGATAATATCCACCACACTATATCTTTTTAGAGTTGCATAACATCAATCTGTTGCTAGGGAATTTCCAGTCTATTATGTTTGTCCCAAATAACCCAAAAACTACCCAGGATTTTATGTAAACAATAAATCAATCAACAATGGGATAATTATTTTAAAACTGTTTAAAATACAATTTCCCCATTTTCCAGTTTCAATATGCTAATTTCCAATTAAAACCCAAAACACTGGTTTTAACCAATTCATTCCTTTTTCCAATATAAAACCAATCATAGGTTTTTTCAAATCAATTTAAGCTATTTTTTGCAAAATAATTTCACAAATAAATTTCACAAATCAATTTCACAATTCCATCAATTTCAAATCACACCCCAATTTCCAATTCCATTATAAATGGGTGTTTTCCCCAAAATCTCATTCCAATTCAATTAAAATTACATTTTTTTCATCAAATTGGGTTTTCAAATTTAATTGAAAGAAATTTACACAATCAAGAAATTAAAGGGTTATAAAATAGGCAAAACTTAGATAGAACCACCTATCTTTATTATGGAGATCACGTAACACAACACCCTCAATGGGAAAAACCAATGAAGAACATTAGCAATGGAGATCAATGAATAAAACCTAGATCCAAGATCCAAAATAATGGAGTTTAGACCCATCAATAACTAGATGATCTAGTAAACCTTAAGGAGGAGATATACAGAGAGAAAGAGAGAAGGAACAAGAGAAAAACTCTTATTGGAGTGGAATCGAACAACATTCTCCATGCTTTGATCCACCTTAGAATAGGTTTAGAGGAGACAAAATGGGTTCTTGAGAGATAAAAAGACCTTGTATTTCAAGTTATAAGGAGTTGGGGTTAGGAATATATAAAAAGGGGGTTTGAAAATTTTAAAATATTTTTTAGAATAAAAAAAACTCCATCTGCATGGTTATCTTGGCAGGTCTATACGATTTGTCAAACAGTGCATCCTAACAGTGTTCCCCTCTGACGGGGTGCATGGTTTCTACTGGGTGGGTGCACATTTTTTCAAACCGTGTGACATCTATGCAAACCCCCACTATTTTGGTTTTCATGGCTTACCCTGGTTGGGCGCACAGTTTGGGAAAACCATGCGCTAACCATGCACAAACCATAAAGTTCCAAAATTTTAAAATTTCCTCCTAAAACCACCCGATTCAAACCCAAAAAGATCATGATAAAAAATAGGGGTCAAAGAGTACCTGAAAATGGTAACAGAATGTTATAACCTACCCACTATAGAAATTTTCTATCGCTATAAATCCTGTCAAGAAGTCTCCATGTCAAAAAGATGAGGCCACCAGTATCTCAATAGTGCCTCTCTCTCCCACGTCTCATGAGTATCAAAATCGTGCTTCATTAGAAATTGATCCAAATGTATCATCCTCCCATGAAGTACCTTTATTTCAAAGTCAACTATCCTGAATAGATACCTAGTCATGGATAAATCATGATCGACATCATGATTACTCTGCATTAAAACATCATATAGATAAGAAAGATACTTTCATAGCTGTAATACATTGAACATGTTATGTATCAATGTAAAATATAAAAAAAGTGAAAAATGGTAAGCCACTTTTACCACCTGTATAACAACCTCAAAAGGTCCCACAAAATAAGGAGTACATTTCCATTTCCTCTCAAACTGCTGATGACCCAAACGAGGTTAATCTTTCAAGAACACCTAATCATAAACTAAAAATTGTAATGGTACAAAACAATGATCATCATTGGATTTAAACCAGATCTATATTGTAAAAATTCTATGATTAATGAAATGAATCTTTATAGTCATCTCTTCAACAAAGATTGGTCCAACCAAGTACATTTTTCTGATCTCCAACCGACAGAATAGATATTTACATGGACGGATGTATAAGGACTCAAAAGGAGCCATTATGATCATAGACTGGTAACTATTATTTTAAGAAAAATCAACAAGTACGAAATTGTCATCCAAAGATCCACCAAAGTCAAGAATGTAGGCACAAAGAATATCATCAAGTATTTATATATCTATTTCTATCTGGCCATCCATATTTGAATGGTATGTTATACTCAAAAAAACCTGAGATCCTAGTACCCCCTGAAAGCCTCTACAAAAGATAAAAGTAAATTGAACATCCCTATCAGAGACTATAGAAGATAGAACTCCATGAAAATGAACAATATCTTTAACTTAGTGATTCAATAACTCTTCAAATTTGGTTTTATCACAAATTGTTTTAAAGTGAGCCAATTTTTTCAACCTATCGATCACAACCCATATCACATTATTCTTTTTCTAGGTATTTAGAAACCCAACCACTAAGTCCATAGATATATCATCCCACTAACAATTTAGTAGTGGATGTGGATAAAGAAAACTCAAAGGCATCTGGTACTCAACCTTGACCTTTTGAAACGTATAACAATAAGAGAAAAAATCAGAAATTCCTTATCCCATACCTAGCCACCAGAATCAACACTGCATATCATGGAACATCTTTATGGTTCTTGGGTGCACAACCCACTGGGAATTATGAAACCCCCCAATATAGATTTATTCAGAGGTAAAGGTAAAAAAAATGTTTTCAAAAACATAAAATACCCTCTGTGGAGAATGAAGACTCTGAAAAGGTATCCCCACCAAAAAGAGAGTCTCTAATTATACAAAACTCATCATCAAGATATTATTTATGAAGAATCATCTAAATAAGAGTAGAGGTCAACTGAACACTATCCACAAAAACCTGTACCCCTGTTTCCCAAACTAAAATATGAATTTATCCAAAAATATCCATCAAGTTCCACTCTTCCAATGAATATTTCACATCTAGGGTCGGATGTATTCTACTCAATTCATATGTGATGAAATTCCCTTTCCATGGGGAATAGGAAATATTGAAGTCAAAATATTGCAGGTAATCCACCCAATGACTTCGGTAGAGGTCATCTAAATAATAGTAGAGGTCAAATGAACACTATCCAAGACAACCTTGACCCATGTTTCCCAAATTACAATATGTATCTGTCTAAAAAGATCCATCAAGTTCCACTCTTCCAATGACTATTTCACAGCTAGGGTCATAAGTTTTCTGCTCAACGCATATGTGATGACATTCACTTTCCATGGGGTATAGGAAATATTTAAGTCAAAAGATTATAGGTACTCAACCTAATGACTTTGATGTAGATTCAAATATTTATGAGAGAATATATAACTCAAGATCTCACGGTTTGAAAACATGGAAATACTTTCCCCAAAAAGATAAAGCCACCAACTTTTAAGCACATGCATCACAACTACAGGATCAAGGTCAAGGGTTGGGTAATTTTTCTTGTGTGTCATGAGTTTTCGAGAGACATAGGAAATGACATGATCACCCTTTATAAGAACACAACCCAAACCTAAACGTGATGCATCACAAAATACCATGTAGCCATGTCTGGACTCTAGATGAGTCAACACTAGAGAAGTAGTAAAATGTGTTTTAGCTCAATAAAAGAACTCTAACATTTATCATTACCATAAAGCATTAATCCCTTCTGATTTAGAGAATTCATTAGAGAAGAAAACTTTGATAAATCCTTTACAAACTGACTGAAATATCCAGCTATAACCAAGAAGATTTGAATCTCAAAAACATTTCATGGGTGCTCCCATGTCACAATAGTTTTCACTTCCTCAAGATAATTTGAGATACCATGTTCCAACACCATGTGTTCCAAGAACTTCACTTCACAAATATAGAAATTAAATTTTGATAAATTTCCATAAAATCAATTATTTCTCAATAATTATAGAACTACTTATAGATGGCACACATGATCCTCCTCCGACTTAGAGTAAACAAGGATTTCATCCACAAAGGCCACCATAAAAGCATAAACATACTCATGGAATATCCTTTTAATCAAATCCATATTTACTATAGGATCATTGGTTAGACCAAATGGAATGACAAGGTACTCATAATGGCCATACCTACTCTAAAAGGACGTTTTATAAATGTTATATTCTTTTATTCTCAATTGGTGATAACCATATCAAAGATCAATATTTGAAAACCACTTATACCATTTTAATCGGTCATATAATTCATCTATCCATGATAATAGATAATTTTTATTTATAATAACTTGGTTGAGTTTTCTTTAATCAAAAAAAAAAATTGTTCCATCATTTTTCTCAGCAAAGAGAGCAGGCACCACCTCTGGTGACACACTCGGGCATATAAATCCTTCCTCTAAAAGATCATTCAAATGAGTCCTAAAATATTTTATTTTAGATAGTTCCATGTGGTATTAGGGAATATATATTGGTTGAGTAACAGAACCTAAATCAATAAGGAACTCCCCCTGTTTTACCAGTGGAAAACCGTAGTAGTCAGAAGGGAAAATGTCAGGAAACTCGATGAAAAATAGAAGGAGATCATCGCTCAAGGATTATCACTCCATATAAAAATTGAAAATAGATATTACTTTCATAACTCTAGATAATAATTTCCGACTTAGCTAGACCTCAAGTCCAATTCTCCCTAAAATATAGGAAACACTCCATCAAGCACCGTAATGAAGACCCACCGAAGATAGTAATCAATTAGGGTTTTATTAAAAATGGGCCAATCTATCCCAAAAATTATTTCAAGGGGTTTCATGTCAAGTAATAAAAAATACTAGGTAAGATTAATATCTTACAAAGATAAAACACATATAGGACAAAAAAACCCTACTCTCTCTTCATTTTTAGGGGTGTAGTAATATCCATCCCAGAAGATAAAAGATCCACATGAAGACTTAGAAGATTCACAATATGAGTTGAAATGAAAAAATGAGATGCACAAATATAAAATACATCATTCACTAAAGAAGAAGCGATAGTGATGGTACATCTCATAGTCATTGGACCCGTATCTACTTCCTTTGGAGAATCTTATTCTATGTGAAGAAGCTTTATTCTGGATACTTGTGGATGAAAACCATTTTTTCATGAATAATCTGAATGAACTATAGTAATTTTAAGTTCTTATGATCCTGTGACACTACATAAAGTAGAGTAAACATGATAGAACTTCTACCAGTGACCTGAGAGCCCATTGGAACCACGTATCTTAGATTCCTTAGTGAAAAACCATTTTGAGTGTCCTAGCTTTCCACACTGGTAGAAAATCAAAGGGAATATTTCAAGAACCTTAGGTGGTTTTTAATAACCATGATGTCAAGAACCACCATGAGAATCATCATGATTTCTATTTACTATTATGGAATTCACAAAACTACCACCGGGAGAAAGAGGTAATCCCATCAACACCAACTTACCAGATAGGTTAAGCTCGACCATCAATGCTCTATCTAGTAAATTATCATAATAAGATAATTTTAGGATGAAAAACTAAGAATGAATATCATATTGAAGTTCCATATTAAATAATTGAGTATTCATATTCTAATTCGATACAATATCAGGTGAAAAATGATTTTCATACTCAGTTATGGTCCTATCAACCTGCTCAAGTTTGAAAAACTCTATAACCTTATCCAATACCATAAACTCTAGATAGAACTGGTTGGTGGGTAAAACCTTGAAATACTTACACTCTAATAACTCATGATTCTTTTTTATCACCATCATGTCACACCATCTCCTATTAGGTCCTTCCAACTTGAAGGAGGCACATTTCACCCTGATTGAATTTGGTGTCTCTGAGAACTCAAATAAAATTTTAATTATCGTCAACTAATCCTTAGCCTCTTTAAGATCATTTGAGCCTTGTAAAACAAATGGATTTTAGAGAAGGAAATACTATGCATGATTTCGAGACACATACTTCTGAGGTTCTATAGCTAGAGCCTAAATGAGAACGGGTATAGGTGCTCATCCCTATGATTGGACAACACACATAACAACCTCAACAAGATTCTGGTCCACAAGAGGATTTCCTCCCTATGGTTCATTAGAAACTTCCTCCTAGATCCAATTCACATGTCTTATTTAAGACATGATGCTATACAACATCAAAAGAAAATATTGAAGACATTATAAGATTACTCAGAACAATAATCAAATAAGTGAAATGAGGAAAATTATTCCCATAATATAAGAAGAAAAGATTTATATTTCAACTACCTAGATAAAAGGTAGGGAAACGACTAGAAATAGTGATAAATATGTCTTTCCCAAGCCAAACCAAGTTACTTAAGGCTCATTAAAATGAGATATGGATAGGTATTTAATCCTAAATACCTCCTAAATAATGACAAGATTACTCAAAAATCATACTGAAAGTAAGGAAATATGCACAACCTACACCTATGATACCACTTTGTTATGAACCGTCCCTATTAACCAGGTATGATGACACCCAATACATCACTAACATGGCCTGAAGGGCATCCCAAATCCCCACGGGATGGCATCAAGAACCTGTAATCTTTCAATACAAAATAGGGAAATAATTTTTCCACATAAATAGTGGAAGAAATAGAAATAAGTCAATATTCTCAAAGAAAACATCAAATGGAGGTTGTACCGGAAGTAAAATAGGTATATAAAAACCAAAATAGTATAATGTAAATGTACTCAAAACTACTAAGATAACACTGAAATAGAAGTGATGATCCAATTCCAGAAGGATAAAAAACTATTTCCACCTCCAAGTGGTGATTTCCCCTGGCACAAACCTGGCAGGATGAAATATACAAACACATGAAGGAAAATGTATAATGTGAGATAAAATCCCAGTAGGGTCTCCCAAAGTGTTCTATAAGATGATTCCAATATAAATAAATTAATTCATGCCTTCAGTTTTAAATAAAATTATCATGGCAGTACAATTTCATATTTAAAACAAATAATTCTTATCATTTCAATTGATGAAAACATTTAAAATAATGGCTCAAGTAGAAATTTTATTTAAAACACTTTATATAAATCATCAGTCATGTGTAAAGTAGTTTTATAAACAATATCATATATATATATATATCAAAACAATCACATCAGGAAACATGTTCATATACTAAGGGGTACGATAGTACCAACTTATGAGACCCTCACGCATATCATATCAGTGATCATGGTAATATGTGTACACACATCCCTTAGAAGCTAGTCAAATAGTAATCATCAATATCCCATCAGGGATAAGATCCACAACACTGATTTTTTTAGAGTTATAAAGAATAAATCTATTATTAGGGCCTTTCATATTAGAGTGTTTTTAGAAAATAAACCACTAACTACCCAAGATTGTATGTTCTCAATAAATAAATAAAAAATTGGAAAATTATTTTAAAATTGTTTAAAATAAAATTTCCACATTTTCTATTTTAAATATTCCAACTTCAATTTAAAAACCAAAACATGAGTTTTTAATAACTTCATTCCCTTTTCCATGATAAAACAAATAATATTTTTTTGTAAAAATAATTTAATCCATTTTTTTCAAACTAATTTCACAAATCAATTTTAAAATTCCATCAATTTCACAATTCTTTCAATTTCAAATCACACCCCAATTTCCAATTCAATTGGAATTGGGGGTTCTACCAACAAACCTTATACCAAATCAAATAATTTTTTTTTGAATCAATTTTTTTTCACAGTTTAATTTAATGTAATTTCAATAGCTAAGAAATTCAAGGGTGGTACAATTATCCAAACATAGATAGAACCAACAACCTTTATTACAAATACCACATAACACAACACCCACAATGGAAAAACTAATAAATAACATTGGCAACATAGATCATGGAATCAAACCTAGATCCAAGATCCAAATCAAAGAAGTTTATATCCATAAATAACTAGTTGATCCAAAAAACCCTAAGGAGGATAAATAGAGAGAGTAGGAGAGAAGGAATGGTAGAATAACTCTTACTGGAGGGGAATCAAACAACATTTTCCAAGCTTATTTTTACCTCAGAATAGGTTTAAATGAGCCAAAATGGGTTCTTGGGAGCTCCAAATACCTAGGAGTTTGAGTTATGAAGAGTTGGGGTTATTAAGATGTTTAAATGGGTTTTTGATAATTTTTAAAATATTTTTTAAAATTAAAAAAACACTGTTTGCACAGTTATCTGGGCAGGACTACACGGTTTGTCAGACCATGCGCCCCTCTGGTGGGGTAAATGGTTTTTACTAGGTGGGAACATGATTTGCAAAACCATGTAATAGGAATGAAAAACCACACTGTTTGGATTTGTGCAGTTTACCATGGGTGGGTGGATAGTTTTAAAAAACCATACACCAACCGCGCACTACCTATAAAGTTCCAAAAATTTAAAATTTCTTCCTGAAAGAACCCGAGACAAACCCCATCCAAATCATGATAAAAAAGGGGCCAAGTAGTATCTAAAAACAATAATAGGATGTTATAATATCCTAAGTAAATCATAATTAACATCAAAGGATGTCATCTTAGATTGAAAATGATTTTAAAAGATCACTTGGAACATTCCTTGAGGAAAATATCCTTTCCACTTTGAAAAACACTTTTAATCCATAAAACATATTTAAAATCATTTTCTTTGAAAATAACTTTGGAATCATGTAAAGGAAGGATTAAATATCATTTAAAAAATTTCTTTAAGAAAATAACCTTTCTTTGGAAATCATATTTTTAAAATTATAAATTCATAAAATACTTTGGAAATAATTTTTTTGAAAATATAAAGGGATATTTATAAAGAATTTTTTAGAAACCATTTAATTTTTTTGAGGAAATATCCTTTGCATTTTGAAAACACATTTTAAAAAAAAAATTCATATATTTTTTTAAAAATGATTTTATTTTTAAATAAAATTTTAAACTTATAAATAAATATTTAAAACAATTAGTTGTTCAGGATGGTGGGAAATTCTATTCATATCATACACATTAAAATTAATATTCCTTTCACATTTTCAATAAAATCCAAATGAGAATTATTTTTTTGAAAAAGATATGAATATTACTTTTAAAACACTCTGTAAAAGTCAAAAGTGGGGAAAAAATTCCTTGAATAAATATTTTTAGAATTTTAAAACAAATTTTAATTTCTTTTTATAAAACATGGATATAGAGTAAAAAGTGTTTTTTTCAACTGAAGAGAGAAAAAATATCGGTTTACTTTAAAAATGTTCTTTTTGAATATTGAGTATTTAAAGATAGTAAAATGAAGGTAAAACATGTATTATAATGAAATAAATAGAGGAGAATAAATGTAATTATTTTATTGAGATATTGGCCATAATATTTCATCATCAGAAGCATAAATATAAACAATCCTGATAAATGATGAGATTGTACCATAAAACCATTACCACTTTGGTAACATTGAATAATAAGCCCCATGAAAGAATAAAATTAAATGAAACTTCAAATATCATGTGAATAAATAAATTCATGATATTACACATCAAAGGGTCTGTATAAACACATCATAAAAGAAGATAGGGGCATAATAGGACATATGTCTCAAAGAAGGCCATTTGAGACAAAATCCCTTTCCACTTTTGAAATATTTTGAATCATAATCACAAATAAATAATAACATAAAATGAAACATTAAAAATCATTAAAATAATAATATTCATGATATAACATGTCAACGGGGTAGTATATACACCACACAAAAAATGAGTAGTGAATTGGCATATGTATCCTAGAAATAAAAGAGACTAGGAATCCCTTACCAAAAGTCTTAACTTACTTTGTCCATGGTCAAAACTCCTATATATTAAATATAAGTTTATTATAAATCTATTATATAAACATAATCTTTTTGTATTATACTATATATTATTTAATTAAGACTTTTCATTACTCATTTATTAACAATTCCTTGTTAAAATTACATTTTGGGTAATAAATGCTTCAATTTTCACGTATGTTTTGGTTTGGTATTTTCATTCCTCCTAATTTGATCATGGTTCCATCATCTCTAATTTTTTTACCAAGATATAAATATAATATATATATATATAATATATTTATTTATCAAAATCCATAAAATTTAGAGATTGAAAATGAAATACAACATTCATAGAGACTGTAGGACGTATGTATGCCTGAATACTGTTTCCATTTTCTTGATAGAATTAATGAAATAAGGTTAAATAATGTATTAAAATCATAGAGTATTTTTTTACTTTACATATATCACTTATTGTTTTTAAACATGTCCTTATTACCTTCCATGTAAAGCGTATGTGAAAAATGAATCACTCACGAGGTGGTAGTCCGCCATACACATGAACGATGTTATCATATACCCCATTGAATGGAATGTAAGAAGGTATATGTGATATCATAATACTATAATTATAATTAAAAATATAATATTTATTTATTTAATAAATATTTATTACCATCAAAAAAAAAATGAAAAACACAACACATCGGTTCGCGGGGCAGTAGTCCATCGTACACACGAGCGATGTTATTATTTTCCAAAGGGTAAAGAAGTAAGAATGTAGAAATGAAATTATAATTTCAAAGGTATAATAATATCATAAACATAATACATAATCACTAAATACATCATTATATCCATCCTTGGTAGGTGGTGAAACAAAATTAATAACATCAATTCCTAAGACGATAGTCTACCATACACAATAATTATAAGTCCCCTGATCCATGTGGATAGAAAATTTGTGCATTTTCAAAGATTGAGGTGATTAGAGAAGGCTCAATGGAATTATATAGTAGGTTGTTTGATATAATCAAGAATATTATTTATTTCATGTCCTATAAAATTTAAACGATGTGAAAGTAAGTTTCACGACATGTAGTAAATTATGGTTTACAAATAAATACAATAAAAAGGTGATGTGTTTTTCAGTGGAAATTTAACCATGAGGATTACACAATGCGAAAGGGGATTACAACTTGTGTAAATCCCTTATGTTTTATGTTTTTAACATTTTCACCCACTTGGGTTATCAAACCCGATGGCTACAAAACCTCTCTTTTCTAATTCCAGGTGACTCGCAACTCCCTTTGAGGCATTTTAGGGATTACTTTGTCAAGGATTGATCTCTAGCTTCCCTCCTTTGATCCATATTTGATCCAAGGTAAGTTCTAACTCTGTTCTTTTAGTTTCTTCAAATTTATTCCTCCCATTCCACCTTTCCATGTGAGGGTTCTTGATCTCCATGGTTCTAAAAGAGTTTTTTGGTTATTTTTTGGTGTAGTTGTTGAACAGAATCATTGGGTGGATGCAGTTCTTGTGGGATAGGTGATCGACATCCACAGTGTTGGTCCATTCTCATGTAAAGAATTTCAACACCCTTTTTTAGGTAGGGGATTCATTACTTCTATATTTAATTATCTGTAATCATATATTTATTATGATTCAGCCCCTTTGACCACATTGAAATTAACCTAATAATTAGTTGAACTAGATTAAATAATTGGTATCGATCACATGGAAATGTTTCTATTTTATATGGTAAAAATGATTTTACTCTTGTTTTATAGATAATGTGATATCTATTATATTATTTTTATACTTGGTTTAGCATTTGGAATTAGTAAATAACATAAATATGGAATTAATTGCTAATTAATTGGATAAATAATTAAAGAGGCATGATTATTGAATTCAATTGTGGTTGTAATTTGATGATAATCAAATTGATGAAAGTATGCATGTTTAATTTAATTGGTTAATAAACCTAAATCATGATAATGCTTACTGATAAAATAATCAAGTCTTTTTAAATTAATTGTTTAATTAATTTTTGATAGCTTGTGATATCTTGATACTTAGGTTTCCCATAGTTAGAACAAGTGAATAATGAATCAGTTAATTCAAGATTGAATAATAATCAGTTGTGTGATAAAATATAATTCCATTATAGGGCCTGAGTTGGTTGTTTTTCTTTTAAAGGCCATGTTCCTTGTGCTTTGAATCCATGATATCTCATTGTGTGTGAAGGCTCAATGCCTTGATTTAGGGCCAAGAGCTCAATTGTTATGTTGGTATCCTTCTGATTGTGATGTGATGTGAGCCTATGATGGATGATCCTGGAGGGATGTTGTGGTATATGAGGAGGGGAGGACTAGATGTGATGTGAGTTTGAGATGGATGAGCCTGGAGGGATATTGTGGTATGTGGGGTAGAGAGGCCCAGTTTTTATGGCAGTAGTTGACGCTAGTGATGGTGGGATGCATCAAGATATGAATGTTTGTGTGAGGGAGGACACCATAGATGATATAATATGTTGAATATGGGATTACCTATTGATATTAAAGATATATTCTTATTTGAATATATTGTTTGGATGATGGCTAGGTTTCTTATTAATTTGGTTTCCTTTCCACACAAATTGAGGTAGATTAATGTGCTTTGTTGTATACCTTGTTTGGTAGCTTAGGATGTTTTCCTAGAGTAACTAGTAATATGGAAAGTAGTGTTGTAAATAAATTAATAAATTTTTAGCCCATGGGGTTTGAGCTTACTGGGATGAAATGCAGAGGTTATAATTCTGAGAAGCCGTGGACTCAGTTTTCTTATGCCTGGAGGGAATGGAACTTTATTATTATTCTAAAGTAATGTAAAATGAAAATTTTAATGTTTAAATAATGGTTAATGAATTAATTAATGAAAAGTGAAATTTATGAAAAGGAATAAAATAATTTAATGCATCTCTTTAAATAGTTTTGTGCTTATAGGATACCTAGTCCTAGTAGTGGCAGTTGAAAGTTCGAGAGAAGTTAGCAGCAGTTGAGTTTGAGACTAGGTTATGCCCAAAGAGTGGTCATGAGCTATATTATACCATGTGATTTTTTATACATTACTCCACCCTTTCAGTTAGGAAAAATGACACGTTGAGGATTTTGAGCCCCCGGGGGGTGTTTTCCCCAACATCCTAGTGGGAGAATGGATGGCTGACTACCTCCTTGATCCCCACTCTCTTCTCTTGATAGTTATTTGTGATGGTATACATGATAGTTAGTTTTCCCCATATATGTGTGTAGAGGTATGTAATGTATTGTGGTTATTTCACACACATATATTCTAGATGTAGTTTCATAAGTATTACTATAGGTATAACATGTATAAAATTTGTTGTCTTGAGGGTCCATACTTGGTGTATGAACTGTGATGGATCAAGGTATAATACCAGATGTATGATACACATTATATGGGATGTGGTGGCTCTCAAAAACTACCTATTTAATTTTAGTTATGTGGACATGATGGTGTATTGCACTAGGTTCACATTGTGGTTCTTTTCCAAGGTTTCTATGGGCTAGCCTATTCGGAGAGATATTCTTAGGATGTGTAATGTTGGGGAAGAGAGACAAACCAGTGGGGAAGTGGTAGTAAGGTACCCTTGATATTATTTATTATATTATATTCTATTCTATGAAATAATTGGTGAGAGTTTCCATGGTGAGGATGAGAACTTTGTATATCTGTTTAGGTGATGATTTAGATTCAATTGTTGTTCACTATGATTTAGAATACTTTATTTACCTTTTACACGCAGGGTGCTAGGGATGATCCCACTGAGTATACTATTATACTCACTATATGTAAAGACCCAAATATTCCATGTAATTTTTTTAATTATATGGAATATTACGAGTCTGCGAAAGTTGATAGCACGTGATTCTAAGACCCAGTGTGACCGAAATAAATTTATGAACTTTTCATCAGCTACGTTCAATAAACGTGCGATCGAGTTTTTGAAAATTTTGAACTAGTGCTCAGAATTGAAATCTGAGGACACCGTTAAACTCAAAGCGCCGATATTCTATTAAGGAGACCTTCACCTCAACCACTGTAGGTCGAGGGAGAAAGATAGTTTTTCACTTTTCATGGAGGAATAGAAAAATAAAAATAAAAATATTTTTATTTTTGAAACCTCTCTACATGGGTTGTGGAGGTGTGGACCACCTGAACTAAAACCCCCAATTTGAATTCAATGGTGGGGACCACCCGACCCACTTAAACTCCCTCTTTAAAGTGGGGAAGTCTCTTGAACTTCCTTCACTTTAATTGTGCCACCTTCCATTAATTAATTATAGAAAACTTTAATTGTTCCAACAATTTAAATTTGAAAAACATATTTTATTTGGTTTGGCTCCTCATTTGGATGGGGAAAAATTATTGGAAAAAGGGAGGAATTGGGAGGAATTTGGAGGAACTCATCCACCAATGAAGAACTTCTATTTCAAATGAAGAACTCCATCTCCATCTAAGAATGTTCTTCGGAATCAAGAAAGAGGACGATGCATGAGCCCAAATTCAGAAGCGTGTTGTGGAAGTGACGATCGTTGGCACCCTCTTCATCTTCACTGATTTCATCTCACAAAAAACCCATGAAAATTCGAGGTAGGGATCGTTGTTTTGAGTTTCCCATTTCCCCTTCTTGACATTTCATCATGATTCAAGAAATATTTGAACTGCTTGCTACCGCCCTAATGTGGAGAGTACGGGCAAAAAACAAAAACATGTCCTGACCCCTCTGCAAAATATTTGTGGTTCTTGGTATGTTCTTCGTGATGAAAGAGGACGGTATCTGACACCGGTGGTGTTCAGAAATGGCGGCCGACACCAAGACCTACCTCAAAGATGACAACGGTGAATCCACATCACCAGAGAAGGGCTGTGGCCCGTCGGCCATGGTGGAGCAAGGGAGGTTTCCAGCGGAGGCCGGCCACATGACAGGGTGGCAGCGCGCATATGCACCACCCGTTAAGCAAGGGATGTGGCTTGTACCACGACGACGAAGGGGAAGGCGGTCGACGTTCGGCTAACTACAGAGGGGCGGCGCATGACGTGCCGCCGTCGGAGCAAAGGTCCGTGCCCCTCCTAGTCACGGTGGATGGAGGAAGGAAGCCGACGTTCGGTCGACCGTAGAGGGGTGATGCATGATGCACTTCCAGGAGGACAAGGGCTGGCCGTTTCGACCGTTCAAGATAGACTGAGCGGGACCCAAGCAAGTCTTGTGTTCTTCTTGTGACCAAATGGCTTCGGTCGTTCAGTGAGAGGAGGTGGGGCATGCATGACTAACCCCCGCATGTGGCTAGTCCAGGCAGCCCAACGTGGTCCGGGTCGACCCGAACCGGGTCAGGTCGACCCTGGTTGGGTTGGGTAAGTCCGACTGAGTCAGACCGGACTCGGACCAACTTCGACCATAATCGCTCTTTTGGCTATAACTTTGGCACCCAACATCCGTTTGACGAACTGTCTGCAGCGCCAAAAACCTTGGAGCGAGACAATATTTTTGGTATACCCCACTTAAAAATTAGATAAAGTTGGGGTATGGTCGGGTTGGGTCGAGCACGAATCCAACCAGGACCTCGAGACTAAAAGGCTAATAACTTACAGACCAGGCATCCGAATGACGCACCATCTATTGTGTTGAGACACCTTTTACCTGGCAGTACTTTGGGATACTTATTTGTGGGACTTCATGGTAGATGTATTATCGACCAGTAGCTTGAGTAGTGGACTCTCCCGGGGACGAGAAAGCTTAGTGAGGGTACCCTGTAGTAGGCTGTGATGATGTACTAGGATATTGTGTGGGTCTGATGATGTACTAACGATATACTAGGATCCTATGTGGGTCTGACAATGTACTAGGATCCTGTGTGGTTCTGAATATGTACTAGGATCTTGTGTGGGTCTGACGATGTACTAAGATCCTGTGTGGGTCTGATGATGTAGTAAGATCATGTGTGGGTCTGACGATGTAATAGGATCCTGTGTGGGTATGACGATGTACTAGGATCCTGTGTGGGTTTGATGATGTACTGACGATATAATAGGATCCTGTGTGGGTTTGATGATGTACTAGGATCCTATGTGGATTTGACGATGTACTAGGATCTTGTGTGGGTCTGACAATGTACTAGGATCCTGTGTGGTTCTAACGATGTACTAGGATTCTGTGTGGGTCTGACGATGTACTAGGATCTTGTGTGGGTCTGACGATGTACTAGGATACTGTGTGGGTCTGTAATTTGAGATCCTTCGTGGGTCTTCCTCTTAACAGAGTAAGATGATTTAGTAGTTTCATATAATCATCTCTATTACTGTACCTAAGTTATACCTGGTGTGAGCTGAGTCCGTACCTGTGTGGTACTTTACTTCATGGTAATACCTTGGTGGTATTCTTCGGTGTGGTGTAACTATGTGTTATTTACCTTCATGGTATTATTTCCTTTGTGGAACAATTGAGATTTGGGATTTTGGGTTGGACCCTGTGTTTCCTCATGATTGAGATGAGTATACTTGATAACTTAGGTATATGTATGGGAATATATATAAGTAGGTTTGTCAGTTGTTTCCATGCTTTGTGGTTTATCCTTTGTGTATTTTGTGAGACCTTGAGGGTCTTGAGGTCCCTACTGAGTATCTTCATGCTCACTCCTTCATGGGCTATGACCGCACCTCGTTGTGTTTGGTGCAGATGACGGACAACGTTGACTAAGGACAAGAGTACCAGGACTGGAGGTAGCTCAGAGTTGGACATTAGACGAGGAATACCACATAGATGGTCGTTCAAGAGCTGTACCAACCCTTCAGGTTGGATCCTTGGTAGGTGTTCATAGGAACTGTTTCAGTTTACTTGTATTTTTCTGTTTTCTTGTACTTTCTAGTTGGGCTTGTATTATTTCCCCTTTTACTTACTTTCAGCACTCATTTTTCTATACAGTTTACTTGTGTTCATATCTTACTATGTGCTTGGTTGAGTGTGTTTACAGGATAGAAAGGAAATGCCTTCTCGGTTTTAGGGTATACGCCTTTCGGTGCTAGTCTCTAGCCCCTGGCCTATGGAAGGCGTGCTTGGGGTAGTCACAACAAAGGCCTTGGGGGACAGGTCATGGAAAATTGGTATCAGAGGAGTCGGTTATACCATATAACATTGGACTCTGATCTTTTAAATGATAATAGTGTTAAGTTTAGTGACTGTGGTTATCAGTTTAGAGAATCTAGTGTTGGTGCGGCGGCCGACATATCCATACACCCAGACCCTGACTTATGATTTCTGACTCAGTGCATGAAAACACTAATTGCGTGTGTGTTTCAAAAAGTTTTCTTTGTGATATATTTGAGTCAACTCACTAGGTATACCTAATTGATAGTGGCACACCTGTTTCTTTTTAGGATGCCTCCACGCTGACAGCCAGCTAGGGTACCAGGTATAATACGCACTGACATCCCACCGAGCGACGAGGCCTTGGTGTAGGGCCCTCTTCAAGTAGAGGCACCAGTGGTACCATTACCCATTGATCCATCAATTCCACTATCCCCAATAGCAGAGGGTGCACGCCGATTGAGCGCATTGCACAAGTTCCAGCACCAGAGGCCACCCAGGTTCAGGGGAGAGACGAACCCATAGGCAGCTGAGGATTGGCTGGAGGCCGTGGTGAGAGTCTCCCGACTGGTAGGGACACCAGCTGATCTCATGGTGATCCTTGTCACCAGTCTTCTATAGGCATTAGCAGTAAGATGGTGGAGCTTGATGCTCCAGGTTCACAATGAGGTGACACTTCTCTGGACAGACATTGAGAGCCTATTTGGGGCAGAGTTTATCCCAATAACTTTTCGCGCAGTACACATACAAGAGTTTCTTCATCTGAGACAGGGCAGTATTATTGTGTCTTAATACCTAGTGAGGTTCACCTACCTCTCATGCTACTCCACTGATATGGTGTGGGACCCATTCTTCTGGGCCCGTACCTTCGAGCAGGGACTCAGGCAGGAGATCAGGGCTTCGATGATTTCACTCAGTATCCCCACGCAGGTGAGGGTATTAGAGCGAGCCCTCTTAGTGGAGAGTTTTATTGCTGAGCAATCACCATCAGTGAGACCCATCACCAGTCATCACGTAGTAGAGTCTTCTACAGCTGACAACAGACAGATTTCACAGAGGTCCAAGAGGACCAGACCTATAAGTGGATGACCGCATGAATCAGGATCGGCTGTGCAGGGTACCAGAGACAGAGCTAGTCATGCAAGGAACATAAAATGTTTCACATGTGGAGGGTAGGGTCAAATGGATCGCGACTGCCCAACCCACCATACGGATGATCAACAGATGGTCGACGGACCGCCCAGGTAGAGATATAAGTTCGACTGAGGAGATCTGCAGGGAGAAGGCAGATGTGGCAGAGGAGCTGGTCATGCAGCTGTGGTGGATGTAGATTCAAGATGTTACTTCCACCACCATCAGGAGGTCCACCATGACCATAGGGAGCAGGTAGACAGGGGAGAGCTCCACTCTAGATAGATGAGGCCTACGATCACGACACTCTAGAGATAATACGAGGTACGATCAGTGTCTACTCCACCTTAGATGTAGTACTTATAGACACAGGTTCTAGTCATTATTTTATTTTCACTGTCCTCATTCGGAGGTCGAAGATTCCGATGGAGCCTTTGGATCAATCCTTAGAGCTAGAGACTCCTATGGGATTGGATTCAACGATTACAAACTGGTGCAGGAAGTGTGAGATTACTCTAGGAGGTGAGAGCTTCAGCTGAGATCTCTTACTAGCGGCGTTGAGGCCTTACGGAAAAATATTGGGTATGGATTGGTAATCTAAATTATATGCTCAGATTGACTGTATTAGGCGCAAAGTGCGGTGTGTCTGCACGGATGTGACTAGGTTTACCTTCACAGGTGAGAAAGGAGCCTTTGTAGCACATGATAGACTTACCCGGAGGAGAGTGAAACCGATCACTCATCAGTTGTCTAGCCTTAACATCAAAGAATATGGTGTGGAGAGTGCGAGCTATCCTGTAGTGGTGGACCAGTACATGGATGTTTTCCCTGATGATGTTCCTGGTCTACCTCCTCACAGATAGGTCAACTTTTACATTGACTTGTACCCCGAGACGTCACCGATATCTACACCAGCATATCAGATGGCTCCCACAGAGCTTCGTGAGCTGTGGATACAGCTAGAGGACTTACAGGAGAAGGAATTCCTTTAGCCCAGTGTTTCTCCTTGGGCAGCCCCGATTTTGTTCTCCAAGAAGGTGGATGGGAGCTTGAATCTTTTTGTTGACTATCAGTGCCTGAACCAAGTGACTGTGAAGAACAAGTACCCACTCCCAAGGATTGACGACCTCTTTGATCAGCTGAAGTGGGCAGGGTGGTTCTCAAAGATAGACCTCAGATCAAGCTATCACCAGCTCAGAGTACGAGACGAGTATGTATAGAAGATGAATTTCAAATGTCGGTACAACCACTAAGAGTTCTTGGTTATTCTATTCGGCCTGACCAACGCTCCAACAATGTTCATGGGACTCATGAACAAGATCTTCTAGTCATACCTTAATATCTTTGTAGTAGTCTTCATAGACGACATTCTGATCTACTCAGTTACCGAGGAGGATCATGCCGATCACTTTTAGGTAGTTTTGGACACACTCTGAGTGAACCCGCTTTATGGTAATCTCTCAAAGTTCCCATTCTAGATCTGAGAGGTTCATTTTCGGGGACATGTCATCTCAGAGACTGGATTTGCAGTGGATCCATCAAATATTGAGGCGGTACATTCTTGGGAGCCACCCAGGAGTGTGACGTAGGTACAAAGTTTTCTAGGTTTGGATGGATACTACCAGAGGTTTGTGATAGATTTTTCCAGAGTTACAACAACTTTATCAGCATTGAAGAAGAAGGGGAAAACCTTCGTTTGGTCAGAGAGATTACAACGGAGTTTCTTGGAGCCGAGGAAGAGGATGACTAGTGCCCCCATCTTGAGGATACTAGAAAAGGCTATAGGGTACATATTATAATGTGATGAATCAGGAACCGGGCTCAGATGCATCCTGATGCAGGAGCGAGCAATGATTGCATATGGTTCTCGATAGCTGAGACAACATGAGAAACTTTTCTTCAGTCTATTACAGTCACTCCCCCACTTCTTTAGTGAGTTAGGGAGGCATAGTGCATGGACATAGACTACGAGGCTCAACATGCTAAGATATCCACAGGATAAGAACTTGATGGATTTTATGATGGTGGAGAGCACATCATCCTTTTCAGAGAACATACCATGGTACCAGTGTCGCTTCGGGTGGAAGTGTTGAGGGAGTTTAACTGGTCCCCTCTAGCGGTACATCCAGGAGTGTAAAAAATGTACCGGGATCTCTGATGACAGCACTGGTGGTCGGGAATAAAGAAAGCAGTAGCAGAGTTTGTCTCTCGGTGCCTCACTTGTCTGCAAGTGAAGTTGGAGCATCAGGTACCAGCAGACTTAGTTCATCCTTTAAAGGAACCAGAGTGGAATTGGGATGGGATATCCATGGAATTCATGACAGTACTTCCATGTACATACAAAGGTCATGATTCTATTTGGGTGATCGTCAACTGACTCACCAAGTCGGCCAACTTCCTACCAATCATAGAGCAGTGTTCAGTAGAGAGCTTGGGATGCCTCTATTTGTAGGAGATTGTGCCGATACATGGAGTACTCTCAATGATTGTCTCTAATTGTGATGAAAATTTCACTACCCGGCTATGGAAGGGGTTTTAAGAGGCCTTCAGATGCATATTCATTTGAGCACCGCCTTGCATCCTCAAATAGATAGCCAGACTAAGCGGACCATTCAGACCCTTGAGGACATGCTGCGTGCTTTCATCCTCGACTTTGGTCGCAGTTGGGAGGATCACTTTCCCTTGGTATAGTTTTCATAAAACAACAGATATCACTCCACCATTGGGATGACACCATTCGAGGCATTGTACAACCGACCTTGCAGATCACCTTTGTGATAGACTGACCCAGAGGAGTCAGATCTCATGGGACTAGATATGGTACGAGCTACCGCGAAGAAGGTGCGGATCATCCAATAAAAAATGAAGACAAAAAAAAGTAGGCATAAGTCTTATGATGATAGGAGACATAGACTTCTCAAGTTCGAGGATAATTACCATGTCTTTCTACGGGTCTCACCTCAATGAGGTTTGTGGAGATTTGGTCGGGGTGGCGAGTTATCTCTGAGGTTCATCGGATATTTTGAGGCCCTCAGCAGAGTTGGAGAGGTGGATTACCACTTAGCTCTTACACCTCAGTTGCACCGGGTGCATGACGTCTTCCACGTATCCCAGTTGAAGAGATTTGTGCATGATCCCACCCACGTCATCAACTACAGAGATCTATACATTGACAATGGAGTGACATTTACGGAGGTTCCAGTAGAGATTGAGGATCTACAGGAGAAGATTCTACATGGGCGGTCGATACTTGTGGTGTGCATTCGATGGTAGCACAAGAAACTCTAGGAGAGCACATGGGAGCAGGAGGCTTAGATTCATGCTCAGTACCCAGACTTGTTTTCCTAGTTTTTGTGATGTGGATTTTAGGGACACAAATCCCTAAGGTGGGGAGAATGTAAATACCTGGAAATTCCATGTATTTTTTTTAATTATATGGAATATTACATATCCACTAAAATTTACGGTGCATGATTCTGAGGCCTAGTGTGCCCATAATGAATTTCTAAACTTTTCTTTGGGTACATTCAGTAAATGTGTGAGCGGGTTTTTGTAACTTTTTAACCGGTTCTCAGAATTGAAATCTGAGGACACTGTTGAACTCACAGTGCCGATATTCGCTTAATGAGATCTTCACCTTGACCATAGTAGGTTGAGGGTGAAAGATAGTTTTTTAATTTTCATGGAGGAATAGAAAAATAAAAATATTAGCATTTTTATTTTTGAAATCTCTCTACATGGGTTGTGGAGGTGGGGACCACCTGAACTAAAACCCCCAATTTAAATTCAATGGTGGGGACCACCCGACCCCCTTAAACTCCCTCTTTAATGTGGGGAAGTATCTTGAACATCCTCTCCTTTAATTGTGCCACCTTCCATTAATTAATTATATCCAACATTAATTGTGCCAATAATTTAAATTTAAAAAACTTTTTTTATTTGGGTTGGCTCCTCATTTGGCTGGGGAGGAATCGTTGGTGAAAGGGAGGAATTGGGAGGACTTTGGAGGAACTCATCCGCCAATGAAGAACTTCTCTTCCAAATGAAGAAAGCCATCTCCATCGAAGAACATTCTTTGGAATCAAGAAAGAGGATGACACACGAGCTCGACTTCAGAAGCATGTTGCGGAAGCGACAATCGTTGGCACCCTCTTCTCCTTCACTGATTTCATCTCGCGACACACCAACAAACCTTCGAGGTAGGGATTGTTGTTTTGAATTTCCCCTTTCCCATTCTTGACATTTCTTAGTGATTCAAGAAATATTTGAACCGCCTGCTACCGCCCTAACACGGAGAGTACGGGCCAAACAAACATTGCCCGGCCCCTCCGTAAAATCTTTGTGGTTCTTGGTATGTTCTTCACGATGGAGGAGGACAGTATATGACACTGGTAAGGTTTTGGAACGGCGGCCGACACCACGGATGACCGTGAAGATGGTGGCGGCCCAACCGCACCACTGGAGAAGGGCCACGACCAATCAGCCACATCAATGTAAGGGAGGATGCCAGTGGAGGCTTGCCACATGACAGGGCGGTGGCGCACGTCCGCTCCGCCCGAAGAGCAAGGGCCACAGCTTGTGCCGCGAGGACGAAGGGGAAGGCAACCGGAGTTCGGCCGACCGCAGAGGGGCGGCACACGAAACACCGAAGTCGAATCAAGGGACCATGGACCTCCTGAGCGCGGTAGATGGCGGAAGGCGGTCAATGTTCGGCCGACCGTGGAGGGGCGGCGCACGACGTGCCGCCGGGAGGACAAGGGTCGACCATTTTGGCCGACCAAGCTAGAATGTGCGGGACCCGAGTGGGTACCGTGTGCTGATAGAGACTAAATGGCTTCGACCGTTTAGTGAGAGGAGGTGGGGGGCGTGCGACTCCCCCCACATGTGGCTAGGCCGGGCCACCCGGCGCGGGCCGTTCCCCCAGCCCAGGCCGGACCGCCCAGCGTGGGTCGGGCTGCCCAGCACGGGCCGGGTTGGAACCAATGTGCCAGGCCAGGTCAACCCAAACTGGGTTGGGTCGACCTAGGATGGGTCGGGTCGGTCCGACCGGGTCGAACCAGACTAACTTCAACCATAATCACTCTTTTGGCCATAACTTTGGCACCGGGTGTCCGTTGGGTGAAACGTCTACGGCGCCAAAAACCGTAGAGTGAGATGATCTGTTTGGTATACCCCAATTAAAAATTAGATAAAGTTGGGGTATGGTTGGGTTGGATTGATCATGAATCCAATGAAGCCCTCGGGAGTAAAAGACTAATAACTTACAGGACGAGCATCCAATTGATGCACCGTCTATTGCGTTGAGACCCCTTTTACATGGAATTACTTTGGAATATTTTTTGTTGGAATTCATGGAATATGGAGTATCAAACAGTAGCCTGAGGAGATAACTCTCCAGGAGACGAGAAAGCTTAGTGCGGGTACCCTGTAGCTGGTTGTGACGATTTACTAGGATCCTGTGTGGGTCTGACAATGTACTGACGATGTACTAGGATCCTGTGTGGGTCTAATTATGTACTAGGATCCTATGTGGGTCTGATGATATATTAGGATCATGTGTGGGTCTGACGATGTACTAGGATCCTGTGTGGGTCTGATGATTTACTGGGATCCTGTGTGGGTCTGACGATATAGTGACGATGTATTGGGATCCTGTGTGGGTCTGACGATGTACTAGGATCCTATGTGGGTCTGACGATGTACTAGGATCCTGTGTGGGTCTGACGATGTTCTAGGATCCTGTGTGGGTATGACGATATACTATGATCCTATGTGTGTCTGACGATGTACTAGGATTCTGTGTGGGTCTGACGATGTACTAGGATCCTTTGTGAGACTGTAATTTGGAATCCTTCGTGGGTATACATCTTTACAGAGTAAGATGATTCAGTAGTTACATCTAATCATCTCTAATATTGTACCTAATTAGTTATACCTGGTTTGAGCTGAGTCAGTACCTATGTGGTACTTTCCTTCGTGGTAATACCTTGGTGGCATTCTTCTATGTGGAGTACCTATGTGGTACTTACCTTCATGGTATTCTTTCCGTTGTGGAACAATTGAGATTTAGGATTTTAGGTTAGACCCTATGTTTCCTCATGATTGATACGGGTATACTTGATAACTTAGGTATATTTATGGGCATATAACTAATTAGTGTAGTCATTTGTTTCCATGATTTTCAGTTTATCCTTTGTGGATTTTGTGAGACCTTGAGGGTCTCAGGGTCCCTACTAAGTATTGTCATACTCACCCCTATATGGGCTATCTCCGCACCTTGTTGTGTTTTGTGCAGATGATGGACAACACTGACTGAGGACGAGAGTACTAGGACTGGAGGTAGCTCAGAGGTGGACATTAGACGAGGCATACCGCAGAGACAACCGTTCGAGAGCTGTACATACCCTTTAGGTAGGATCCTTGGAGGGTGTTCATAGGAGCTGTTTTAATTTACTTGTACCTTTCAGTTTTCTTGTACTTTCTAGTTGGGCTTGTATTCTGGCCCCTTTTACTTACTTTAAGAAGTCTTTTTTCTATATAGTTTACATGTGTTTGTATCTTACTGTGTGCTTGGTTGAGTGTGTTTACAGGATATAAAGGCAATTCCTTTCCAGTTTTAGGGGATAGGCCTTTTGGTGCTAGTCACCAGCCCCTGGCCTATGGAAGGCGGGCTTGGGGTAGTCACGACATGGGCCCCTAGGGATGGGTCGTGACATTATATATATATATATAAACTGTTTTTCATTTTAGTTGGAGAATGTTGGAGATCAGGTTGGTTTCTATTAGCTTGTGGGTTTTGTAGGAGTTGTTTGGTATTCTTGGTCACTGCCATCTTTACCTTTTTTGGTACTTATAGTTTTCATTTCCGTTGTAGTAGTTATTTCATGTCATTATATATGTGTACTTGGGTTTTCTTTTATATTGGAGTTTGTGTAGGAGTTGGTTGGTGTATGTCTTATCTCTTAATTTTTCACATGTTCTATTAGAGGGTAATGCCATCCATATGTGTGATTATTATACCCTCAGTGCTATTCTCTAACTTGGAGATTACTATGGGAAGGACCTGGGTGTCACTATCTCTCTTCTCCCATTTCTAGCCCAGTAGGGGTAAACATTGTGGGGAGGGGGTCGTAACACGAATGCTGATTTTGTATCCCATTTGATGGAAGTGGAGATGATGGGAAGTCATTACCTTAACATAAAAACATATTAGTATATGGAATAGAATGAGGTTATTATATCATCATGGTTTAATAATAATTGAAGGTGGTCTAGGAAGAAATAAAATAAAATTCTCATTTAGCAACATCAACTCTTCTTGAGACAAATTCTTTTGGCTTACACTAAAATGTTTCTTATATTATATTTCAGACTAAAATAAGGATTTTAGGATGAGAGGATTAAATTTAGGAAGCTATTTGGGTACTTATTACAAAATTAATGAGTTTTATAATTATGAAGAGAATAGGAGAGGGTTTTGCCTTTTATAAGTGAGGTGAGCGACATACTTGTATTTTTTGAAAAGAAACCCATGTTTTTCACATGAAAAAGGATAAAATTGGACCATTATAGAACCTTGGAGGTGATAAGTTAGAAATATGTACATAAAAGGTGTGTTTGAAAAGTTTCTGGCCTATTTAACTCCTTATACTTTTAGTTTAACCACCAATAAACTTAATTTTCCCCTTTAGCATGATAATTAATTTTTAAGGTTTTTACAATTCATTATGTTAGAAAATTATTTTGAAATTATTAATAATATAAATTATTATTATTCCAAACATGAATCCATTTTATTAAATTACATTCACCAAATTTTCAAATTTTAATTTACAATTAACCCCATATATGCGACGAGGAAGCGATTTTCCAAAGAGAAAATGTTTAAAAGTTTAAAACATTTTTATATCAAAATTATATATAAAAATTATTCTAATGAAATAAATTGTAATAATAGATATATAATTGAACTAATTTTACTTCTAAAACTATATTAAAACAATTTTTATGTTTTTAAATGCTTTAAAATAAATGTTTTTTAATAAAAAACTGTATTTTCACTATTCATTGAAAATTATATTTTTAGAAAATTCTCAAAAATTCACAATAGATAATTTTGACATGCTGATTTAAAAAAATTCATTTTTTCAAATAAATTTTCTAAAATTGGAAAAAAATAATTTTAAAATAATTACAGAAAAGGCGATAAAACTACATTTTAGAAAAATATAGTTTTGAGCATAAAACTATATTAATTCTTTTTTATTTCCTAGAAAAAATATAATATGAATGTTAAAAATTTTATTGAATAAATAATTTATAAATTTCATTAAAATAATTCACCAATTTTTTTTTAATTTATTGAGGTAAAACACATTTGTGCACATAAGGATGATTTTTCAGAAAAAGGTTTCCTTATATTTCAAATAATTCTTTTTATATAAATGTGTAAACCATATATTTTCAGGATTTATCTAATATTATTCATACCCACCATTCCAAAAACTAGTTTATAACTATAATATTAATAATAATATTTTAATATCATTTCATGTTTCATTTAAACTTTGTGTTGCATGTAATTAAAGCTAAAATCAATGTTTCATGTAACAAAAGCTAAATTCACCATTTAATGTAACATAAAATATCAAAAAGATTAAATTTAATTGAAATATTTTATTTACAAATTCTTAGGGTATTAAATTCTACCCCCTTAAATAATTTTTTTCCTCATAATTTGAACTTGTGCTCGATAAACAAGGGTTTAACATTTAAAAGTTCGTTTGTGGGAAACCTAAATCATAAAAAGGGTTAATAAAACATATTCTTAAAAAGGGAGAAAGTCATTTGATAAGGTTATCTAGAATAACACATACTATGTTTCAAAATTGAATAATATAGGTGGGAAGTGAATATTTGGACATGGTAGAAAAGCATAATGTCTAGATAATGATGGATATTGATAGAGATCACTGATCACAAGAAAGTGAATGATCATGTGAAAATAAAAAATCACAAAACCATAAACAAAAGTGGTGTGAAAAAGGTTATAGATATCATAAAAAATTATGGAAATAGGATAACAATTTATTTCAAGATCATTTTACTATTGTTAGGAAATTGTCACTAGAATATATACATACTTCATTTCATTACATTTAATAAACACGATCTCATAATTTTGTTGTGCTTTGATTAGAATCCAAACCATCTATTAATTTGATAAATTAAGATGAATTTATTTTTTATGCCTGAAGAACTAGTGGATCATAAGATCTATAAAAGAATGATAATTCATTCATTCTTTCTCTAGCTATTAACAAAAAAAAATTGTTAGCAAAGGTTATCCAATAATATCCAATTTTCATCTTAATATATTTCATGAATAGTTAACCTTAAGACTCCTCCATTTCTAGAAAAAATTGAAATCCATAAATTTAGAAAGAAGGTCACCTAATTTCCAAAATCAACATTTCATTAATCCCCCAAAAAACATGAATTGGCTATTAATTTCAAATACCAAATATATGAATATATTAATCATATATTTTATTGAAATATGAAAATAACCATAAAAAATTAATGAAAACATACATACTTACTCATTCCTAAAATAAAACTATAGATTATTGAATATATTCCATAAATCCAATAATTATGTAAACTTCATCAATGATAAAATAAACCACTTTGTCCAAAAATAATTAATTAGTTCCATCATAAATAATATCTAATTTTTTTATTTATATACATCATCTCTTTATCCTAACATATTTATATCAACATCCAAAACATATTAATGGTTATCTTCCCTTAATCATATTTTTTCCATAAAATATCACCTTGATATTAAATCACTTTTCTAGGCTATGATCACTATTAAACATATTCTTGAAAATCCCTAACAAAAAACTTATACTAAAAAACCTTATATATTTCATAATTTATGAATTCCACTACATAAACACATTAATCATTTTACTTCATTCTTAAAACATTAACCATGATTCAACATATTATTACCTAACACCTACTTCCTTTAATATTTAATTTGTATTATCTTCATTATCAATAAAAAAACCTTTACTTATACCACCTTGTTGATCCCATTCTTGATATTTTCCCCCAGGACATCGATTTTTATAATGCACATACCTTTCACATTCATAACATTTAACCATTCATAATGTCCTAGGGAAACCATTATTCTCTTCCATTGCATTAACTGGACTTTTATTTTTTCCTCAAAAATCACTTACTATGTGTACTCCTTCTCCACACATAAAACATCTTTGCAACACTTTGAGACATTCCCTTGAGTTCTTATTCCTACATTCTAAACATACATAAAACTGGATCTTATTTCCTCTATGGTCTCAACCACCCAAACTATCAATGAAATCTATAATTATATTTTTTGGAGAGTCAGAGAGTTGGTTAAGGAGAATGTTGTTAATCATATATCATGATAACTAATTTGGAATAATCACAGTATCCTTTACTCTAGTCATCATCCCATTTGGTTGATCATCAACACATTTTCTATAAAATTCAATTTCAACCTAGCTCTTTCTGGTTCTCACCATCATCTAAAACCAAAAATAATAGTGTGATAAATAATATACTTTGTGAAAAATCAAATAATCATGAAAAATAACTTATAATATGTCTAAATCATGACACCTTTTTTTCAATATATGACATGTTAAGATTTAAAAAATTTATTCATGTTCATTATTTAAATCCTTCATGATGGTATGTAAAGAGTTCATGAATTTCCAAAGCATATCCCCCAGGAGTGTCAAACCAAGTGTTCTGAAAGGCCCATTTTTATGCACTAGGTGATGATCAAGTCCAGATCAATACAACCTTTTCAGAGTTATTACCCTAATATACCTCTCTACTAGAGACACATAAAGTTATAATATCCAGATAGGGATGCAATTTCTTAGAAACCACTTCATCCATCATTTTCTAATATTTTAGGAACTTTTACTATAATTTTAATCATCCTTATACTTATCCTTAATCATATCCCTAGTAACATCCTTATAAATGTCTGCAGGGATATCACTAATATTTTCTCATTATAGTTTACAAAGGGTAACTAAACCTTTTTTATACCAACTATAATGAACCAAAATTATCATACATAAATATTAAATCTAAATAAATGAATATTAAATACATAAAATTATAATCTATGTCATATTTTTTTAGTTCTAGTGCCTTTTGAAACTTAGAAATATAAACAACTAGTCCATAATTTAGCTACATCACCTCCTACTATGTTCTTTATAATCATTACCCTTCTTAGAAATATCAAACATAATACATTTCATCATAACCTAGGGAATAAAAACATAATAAAGAGTGATATTAGATGATCAATAAAGGTAAAAAATGGAGATATCAATATATAATGAGAATAAGGGTAAGATAACATGATAATAACATTTAAAAACATACCTTGCACATCATAGATCATAAACTTGAGTTATGGAATAAATATAAGTAGTTCATAATACATGAATCATAATAAAATCTAAGAACATGAACCATAATAATATAACATTATCATAAGGAATATATTTTTGGCATACACATAAGCATAGAAAAATATTCCCTTAGTAGTTTAAGGATCATTTCCAAGACAATCGTAATGGAATAGGTACACTCCCCAAACTATCATAGTAGTCAATGTTCACTCCCAATACTATCATAGTGGACATAGTCCCTTACTAAACTGGATTCACTTCCTATTCCATTAATTTTTATCTAATGATAAATCAATCTTTAAACAATGCATTAGAGGTATATATAGGTCCCTCCCATCTTGGTTATAACATAACCACTATCCTTGGTTATAATGTAACAAATGTCCTTGATTAAAATGTAACCATCTTTACATAATGAAAATATTACAGATGTGTAAAACAAGATAATCAACATTCATCATATCATAACCCATGAAAAAATGGGTTTCATAACATTTCATCATAATATAATATATGGAAAAGAAATATGTTTCATAATCATTCCATTATTTCATAAAAGCATAATCTATAGAAAAAGAAGTGGGTTTCATAAACATTTTATCATAGTATAACCCATGAAAGAGAAACTAGTTTCATAAAAATATTTTCATTATAAACATAAACCATACAGAGAAATAATAATAATGGTATCCTAAGATAAAATACCAAGTAATTTATAAGTAACATAAAATGAGTTCATATTAGATAGAAAATGTTTTTTAAATATCACTTGGAACATTTCTTAAGTAAAATTTCCTTTCCACTTTGAAAAACAAATTTTAAAACTTAAAACATTTCCAAATTATTTTCATTGAAAATATCTTTTTAAACTTGTACAGAAAGATTTGAAGATAATTTAAAACATTTATTGAAGAGAATAAACTTTATTCAAAAATCACCTTTTTAATATTATAAAAACATAAAATATTTTGGAAATCAATTTCTTTGAAAATATCCATGGAAATTTATAAAGGAATCCTTAAAAATCATTTAAAACAGTTTTTGAGGAAAATACCCTTTCCATTTTGAAAATAATTTTTAAAAATCAAAATTAATTAAAATTTTAGAAATCCTTTTCTATGAAAATAAACTTTTAAACCTATAAAGTAATATTTAAAAGAATGGGTTGTTCATGATGGTAGAAAATATCATTCATACTGTACACATTAAAATAATGACCCCTTTCACATTTTTGATAAAATCCAAACAAGAATTGTTTTTTTGAAACCAAAAAGAATACTAACTTTAAAATACTTGGTAAAATTCAATAATGGGTATTTTTTTTAATAATTCCATTGGATAATTTTAAAAAAATTATTTTTTTAGAAAACAAGAATATGGAACAAGAAGGGGTTTTCAACCGAAGAGATAAATAAATTTAGTTTACATTAAAAGATTATTTTGGAATAATGAGTACATAAATTGAGAAAAATGAAGGTAAAAAATGTATTCTCTGGACATAAATAGAGTATAATAAAATTCATGAGTTTCTTGAGATGTGGATCATAAGACTTCATCGTTGTATGCATAAACATAAACAATCTAGATAAATGTTGAGATTGTGCCATAAAACCATTACCACTTTGGTAACATTTAATCAAAAGAACCATTAAAGAATAACAATATATAAAACATAAAATATCATAAGAATAAATAAATTGATGATATTACATGTAAAATGGACTGTATATACACCTCATAAAAAAAGATAAGTGCATAACATGATATATGTCTCAAAGAAATCAATTTGTGATAAAATCCATTACCACTTTAGTAATTTTTTGAATTGTATGCCCTAATAAATAATAACCTAAAATTAAGCTTTAAATATAATGAGAACAATGTTATTCATGATATAAAATTTCAAAGGAGAAGTATATACATCTCACTAAATAAATTAGTGATGAATTGATATTTGTCTTCAAGAAATAAAAAGAGAGACTATAAATCTCATACCTTAAGTATAATCTTACTTTATATATGATTGAATCTCCTTTATAAAAAACAAAACTTTATTATAAATCTATTACAGAACCATAATAATGTTTATCATATCATTTATTATTTTCTTATTACTTTTCATTACTTATTTATTAACAATTCCTTGTTAAAATTTTGTTTTGGGTAATAACTGCTTCATTTTTCACACATGTTTTGGTTTGGTATTTTAAGTAATATTACTTTGATCATGGTTCAATAATCTATTAAATATTTTAAATTATATAAATATAATATATATTAAGTATATATTTATTTATTTTAATACATGAAATTTAGTGATAAAAAATGAAATACACCATTCATGGAGGCGGTAGGCCGTATGTACGCATGAACACAATTTTCTATTTCTAGACATAACGAAAGAAAGAAGGGTAAATGATATATTACCATTTCCAAATAATTTTCATTTTAAATATATAACATATTTTTATTTATACCAATCCTTATTACCTTCAATATAAAGTTTATGTGAAAAAAATTACATCACTTCGCACAACAGTAGTTCACCGTACGGATGAACAACGTTATCATATACCCCCCCTGAATGAAAATTAAGAAGGTATATGTGATATAATAATTATATAATTATAATTAAAAATATAATATTCATTTATTTAATCTATATTTATTTCCATCTAATCATAACAATAATGAAAAATACCTCACATCAGTTCGTGAGGTAGTAGTCCACCGTACACATGAGCGACATTCTTGTTTTCCAATGGCTTAGGAGGTCAGAATATAGATGTAGTGTTATAGTTCCATAGGTATGATCATATCATAAATATTATATATAAATATTAAAAGATAATTATATGCAGCCTTAACATGTAGTGATGGATATCGAATAACATCGATCGGTTCGTGAGGCAGTAGTCCACTGTATACACGTAAAATGATTTCGTATCCCATTTGATTAAGGTGGATATGATTATATGTAATTCTATTAAAATTAATACATATTAGTATATTGAATATATATAGGTTATTATATAATCATGTTTTAATGATTATATAAGGATATGGATGAATAAATGAAATAAAATGTTTGGTTAGAGATATTACCTCTTCTTTTGGTTTGCACCAAAAGTATTCTTAGGTTGGATTTTTTAATAAAAAAGGATTATAAGATGAGTTTAGGGAAGTATAGAATTTATTTGGGTAGGTATTGGACAAAAAAATGGGTGTGTGAAGAGTATATTAGAGTGGGTGGCCTTTTATAAGTGAAGTGAGTGGCTAACTTGTAATTTTTGAAAAGAAAAAGGTGTTCCCATGTTTTTCACATGCCACAAGGCATAAAAGTGGCCCATTGTCGAACCTTAGAAACGATTAAGGAAAAATATTTACCTATAATGGTTTTTGAATATGTTTATAGATCATTTTACTCCTTATATTTTTAGTTTAACCCTAGTAAACCCATTTTCACTTTAACCATGGTAATTATTTTTTCTACAGTTTTTACTATTCATTATGGTAAAAAATTAAGTTGAAAATATTAGATGATATAAATTATTATAATTAAAAATATGGAATAAATTTTTAAAAATAATATTCACATAATTAGAAAATCATAATTCAAAATTAATCTCAGAGACACGATGAGAAAGCGGTTCTCCAAAGAGAAAATGTTCAAAAGTTTAATAAGTTTTCATGTCAAAATTCAATATGTAATTGATTAAAATGAACTATATTGGATTAATAGATATGTAATTGAACTAATTTTACTTATAAAACCACATTAAAATAATTTTTATGTTTATAAATGCTTTAAATGAAATGAAAATTCTTAATAAAGAACAGTATTTTTCACTATTTGCTGAAAAATTTATCATTTCAGAAAATTCCAAAAAATTAACCCTAAGATGATTTTAACATGATGATTTTAAAAATTTATTTTATTTTTTTAAAATAAATTATATAAAAGTGGAAAAAATTAATTTTAAAATAAGTACATAAATGGCGATAAAACTGATTTTTAGAAATATACAGTTTTTAAGTGTAAAATTACATTTATTATTATCTATTTTATAAAAAACACATAAGATGAATATAAAAAAATTTATCAAATAAATAATATATATTTCATTAAAATAATTATCCAAATTTTATTTATTTAATATATTTATGTAAAACATATTTTTGTGCATGAAAATAGTTTTCAGAAAAAGATTTCCATTATTTTCAAATGGTTTTTATTTTCATTTTTAATTAATTTTTCACTAAAGAATTCATTTTATATACACATGTAAATCATATATTTTTATAATTTAGTTAATTTTATTCATACACAACATTATAATAGCTTGGTGATTACTATTACATTAAATAATAATATTTTAATAGTACGTCATGTTTAGTTTAAACTCAGTGTTTCCTATAACACAAGTTAAAATTAGTATTTCATGAAATGAAAGATAAACTCAGTGTTGCAAGTAATATAAAATATCAAAAATATTACATTTATTTTAAAAAATATTTCACTAAATCTAGAGGTTTTACACTAATCGGTAAATTTTATTCATTTTTTTATATTTTTATTCAATATATAGTATTTATAACTTTTTAATATTTTTTTATATTTTTATTTCTATAATTCTTTATTAATTAATAATATTTATTAGTTTTTAATATTTTTATAATTCATTCATTTTCAATTTTTCATTTTTCAATATTTTATAATTTTATCCATTTTTAATATTTATTTATACATGTTTATTAGTTAACATTTAATGTTTAAAATATGGGTGTAATATATATATATATATATATATATATATTAATTTTCATTTTAAAAAATATTAATTTATAATTTTCAAATATTCTATAGAATTAATAACACTTGTTTATTATTGTAATATATTTACAATCTACAGATTTTAAATTATTAAATTTCACTCTTTTTAACATTTATTCATTTATTATCATTTAGTGTCATTTATTCAATAATATTATTACTTATTTGTTACTTTTTTTTATAATTTAAACAACCTAAATATTTATTATTTTAACATTTTTATAATTTCTAAAATTTTAATATTTATTCATAAACAAAAAAGGATTTTAATATGGTTAAAATGTACATATTTAATATGTATTCATATCATTTTAAAATATATGTTCATTTTTAATTTTTAATTTTTAATTTTTTATATAATTAATAAAACTTATTCATTTTTTAAACATTTTTGAAGTCTATTCATTTTTAATTATCAAAATCCACTCATTTATAACATTCATACATTTAATATTATATATTCTATTATAATGTTAATTAATTTTTACCATTTTATTTATTTATTAATTTTTAATATATTTTCATTTAATATTTTTAATTTATTTTATATAGTTTTCATTATTGATTTCATGTGAGAGCCGATAAGTATAAGTATTTTAGAGTGAATATATATCCCTACTTTTTTAAAATAATTTTTATAATTAATAAAAAATATCAAATTTTTAAATATTTTTAAAGTTTATTCATTTTTAATCATTCCATTTCACTCAATTTTGAAAAACTATTTATATAATTATAAATAAATAATTATCTATTTAGATAATTATAAAATTATAATCAATATATTTAAATAATAAATATATATAATTATAAAAATATATTTATAATTATATAAATATGTGTATAATTATATAAAAATATTTAAAATATATCTACAAATATATTTATTTATAATTATAATTATAAATAAATAAATATAATTATATTTATAAATATATATTTATAATTCTTTTAATATATTTTGATCTATATAAATAATTATTTATTTATAATTATATATATTTATATTTATTTATAAATACATATCTACAACTCTTGAAATATATATATATATATATATATAATTATATACTTCTTTGTTTACAATTATATACATTTATATTTATACAATGTTTTATAAATTTTAATTTTTTAGTTATATTAATTATATTATTAAAAATTAATTATATAGGTCTTTATTAGTGATTTTTTAGCACTGATAAAGATATATTTTTATTATCACTAAAAAATGTTGATAAAAATAGGTTTTGCAAGAGTTTTTAATTTTAGCACTAATAAAAACTCTTTTTATAAGCACTTTTTTGAAAGCGCTATTAAAACATTTATGCTCATTTAAATAGAACACTAACAGGGTTCCCCAAACCTCATGCCATTCAAGTTCTAATGGAACTAAAGATTTATCATCGCTTCCCATCAAACATCTCAGAAAAACCATTACTTTCAAAACCCAAGGTATACTACTTGTGATTCGCCATTCAAGCTCTTACATTATTCCAACATTTTTATTTTTTATTTTAATATTTTTAATTTTTCCAAAGGGTTTAAACATCATGAGATTGCTTCACCCTCTCCCTTGACCTCACATTTTCCCCCAATCTACCTTCTAATTCTGTGATCCTTCATGGACATTATGTTGTGTCTAGTAGTGAGTTGATAATCCAACACAAACCATCCCACTACTATGGTTTCTACTAGTCCCACAATGCGCCTGATAATTTTCTTCTTTCCTAGTTCCAATATATGATCATGATTTTATCCTCTATTTACTCCTCCTACACTAGCCTCTCTTTTATAGTTTCCTTATCCATATTTAAGCCACTTCTTTCCCCCAATTCAATTTTTTTTTATAATTTTTAATTTTTTTAATAAAAAAATAAAATTTGAATGTGTGTATTTCATTCCATTTAAACATCAATACACTCCCCTTCTCATAGTTTTGTATATTCTTCCTCCTTACACTATAATCCCCCATACACTCCATCCCTATCCCACTGCTCTATATGACTCCAATCAACCCTTAAAATTGGGTTGTTATTTAAAAAACCAAAAAATGTTGATTAAAGAGAGATTAAGACAAAGAGTTGATTCATTTTAGTTTCTTTAATATGTTACTATGTACATTAAATATTTATAAATTTAGATTTTTTTATAAAATCCTATAAGAACATTTTTAATATCAATAATGTGTGTAAATATTTCCAATTATTATATTTATCATATTAATTTAATTTATACTAGTTAAAATATTTATCGATTACCCGATCAAAAATTATAAATAAATAGCTTTAAATTTTTATTTTTCCAATTTATGTAGGGATAACCTTTAAATAGAATGAAAATTATTTTTTAATGTCCAACTGATTAATTTTATAAGAATCTTTTTGATCATTATTAAGTAGGTTAATTCACTTAATTTTTCATTCATAGTGCCCCAGTTTTGTACATTTTTGCTCGCAGTAGTTTATTTCCTATATTAAACCCATTGAGGTTTCCTTCCACTTTTATTTCAACATTAGTTCCAATTAATAAGTGATTCTTTATTTTCAGTACTTTCTTCATTTTTTACCAACTTTCATTCATTTCAACCTCCATTATAAATTTCTCACTCCAATTATACAAATAATTCATATGATAAAATCAAATTGTGATGGTAAATATTGTAAAGCCTAAATTAAATAATAAAAGGATGATATTGATGGATTAAAATAATATTTTTAAATACTAAATAAAATGAAAATATAAATATCCATTGAAATTTATCAAATTAATACTAAAAATATAAGAGTATAATATTATAGTTGTTGTATTAACCTCAAGAGTGAAAAAAATAGTAAGTAGAAATATTTTATAGGGTATGAAGTGACTATGAAAATAAAAAAATCTATTATCAAATAAGACTCTCCACTCCTCTTATGAAATATATAAAATTTATAAAATTTATAATGTTATCCTATGAAAAGGTGAAAGTAAAAAAAATTAATGGATACTCAAGGATACTTTATAATAGACTCCTCAAAATTGTTTTACTCCCATCTAGAGAATATATAGAAACAATTTTAGATTTATTGAATCAATAATGGTATGATTATTGAGATAACTTTGATATGATTGAGGTGCTAAAATACTTATGTCTGTAGAAATTTTGTTGAATTGTGACCAACAATAGTCCCAAATGAGGACTCCTAGAACTCTATTTAAAGCTCCACTCAGGCTATACTTCACTCTTTAAATTTATATAATTAAAACCATTCAAAACATCCATATATTATTTTTTATTATTTAAAACTTTCTCCTCATTTATAAAATAACAAATTTTCAGAGATTCTTCTCTTTGTTAGTTTCACTGAGGTTGATTTTTATTTTCAAGTGACCCCACATAGGTCTTATACTCTAATCATTTGATTGAGATGATTATTTATGATAATCCCCTTGGGAAACTTCTTAAACTTATGTTGAAATTTATTATTTCCTACTTTGATAAAACATCATCAACTTTGGTTCCTAAGAACCCTATCATTGTAACACCACATGATCCACCATGTACCATGTGAATAAATGAATAAACACCAAAACATCCCTCTCATTGGACTCCCACTTATAATTATCATAGAAACCATACTAGAATTACTACCTTTTTGTCCCAAATAATATCAAATTGATAACCTGGACCAATAACCACATGTTTACCCTAGGTATTTTTTTTCATGTCAACATTGTGTAAAATAATAAATTATCAAGAAATATCACCAGTAACATTCTAATGTTGGGTTCCCCATATTAGAATTATCTAAAACTTTATCTATTAATTATGAATATCTTATGTGTATTTATTTATTTTTTTATAAAAAATAAAAATTGTATGAACCTAATGGGATGGATATGAGTTGAAAATGGAACCACACTAATTGTATGGAAAACAAGTATAAATATCAAGTTAAAGAGTTCATAATTTTTTTAGTATATCATGCATATGAACCTTATAATTTTTTTATATGTTTAAATTATTATAATTCATGAAAAATTAGCCTGTAATGGTTGTTAGAACATTTTATTGGTTATGGAATATATTAGATCTATAAATGTTGGACTAAACATGGGGAAAAATGAATATTCACATCAGTCAGGATGATACAACAATTTATGAATCATTTGAAATGAATACAAGTGTAAATGATGATAGAGATCATATGAAAGAAATTAAAATGGAAATTAAAGATGACCTTCATGATTTTCCAAAGCTTTTTGAGAAGTTTAAAAGTTATGCTAAGATACCACTATATACCAATTTTACTAAATACCTAACATTTTCCACAATAGTGAATTTATATAATTTGAATGTTTAATGAAAATGGGGAGATACCGGCTTTATAGAACTAATTGATCTTCTGAATGATATGTTACCATAAGAAAATTAACTTCAATTTATAACATATCATACTAAATGATTTATATTCTCAATGGGAATGATCTCTAGAAAAATACATGATTTTCCAAATTATTTCATATTTTTTTCTAAAGGACCATGAATCAATCATAAAATTCCCAAAGTGTGGTGTGAATCGATACAAGAAAAATTAATCTAGTCATTTGAAATATTTTTGGTACTTTCCTATCATTCCATGATTTAGAGGAATACATGGATTTTAGGAAACTATTAGACAATTGACATGGAACAAAGATACAATAATTAAATATGGGAAACTATGTCATCCAGTAGACTCTCCTCAGTGAAATAAAATTTACTATGAGTATCCTAGACTGTAAAATGAGCTGAAAAAATTCCATCTTGTGTTATATATATATAGAATAAATTATTTTGGTGCATAGAGTTATACTCATATTACATGGATATATATTTTGGTAAATTATAACTTCACCCATGGTTATTTGTGAGGAATAAATACATCATGTTTTCTCTCCTTATATCTGGACCAAAACTACCCATTAATGATATTGATGTCCATTGGGATCCATTGATCGATGATCTGAAATTGATGTGGCATACATGTTTTACAATGTATGATTCTTATAGAAGTGAAGAATTCACTTTAGGTCCATGTTGTGTGTGATGATAAATGATGTTTCTACTTATGTAAATATATTAGGATATATCATTAAAGGAATGTTGGTATGTACCATTTTTGAATAATTCACACACTCAATCGAATTGAAACATTCCTTGAAGACTGTGTTTTCAGGGCATCCAAAATTTTTACCTTGGCAATATAAATACCAATCCTAGATGACATTATTCAACAGGAATACCAAAAAAGGAACAACATAGTCTCCACTAATGGGAGATCAACTGTTTGATAAAGTAAAATATATCGACACTATTTTTGAAAAAACTTTAAAATCATTTTAAAAAAAGTGATCAATTTTATTTGAATTACCATACTAGAATTGTTTGTATTTCAGACATTTTATTAATGTCATGCTTGTAGAATTTTTTTCCTGATATTGTTATTGGAAAATTACTAAATTATCCTAAAAAAAGATGAAATCAATGCTAGTTTTGATATGATTGACATGGTTATAAGGAAAGAGTTGAAACCAATGAAGGGTAAAATGCCGAATTTTCTTCCTACAACATCTTACACTCTATCCAGAAAAGAAAAATCAGAATTTTGAATTTTCTTTAATGGTGTAAAATTTCTAGAGGGGTATCCATAAAATATTAGGAATTTTGTTTCAATGAATTAGTGGATGTCACAGGAACTAAAATCACACTAATTTCATGTTTTAATGCAAGATTTCATGCTCATTAATTTATATTGAATTTTTCCTAAAAATGAATGAAATATAATTACCAGACTCTAATTATTTTTCAAATCTATATGAATTAAATTTATAGAACAGGTGAAGTTTCTAATCATGAATAAGGAGGTTTTAGTCATATTATGTGAATTAGAGATGTTTATCCCACCATTATTATTTGATACAGTGTTCCACCTGATGGTTCACTTGGTTAGAGAGGTTCAACTATGTGGTATTGTCCATTATAAATGTATTTACTCCACTGAATATTATATAAATATTTTTAAATGGTACTTAATGAATTGAAGTTGTCCAGAAGGTTGTATTGCAATACAAAATATTTTTGAAGAAGCTATTGAATTATATACTAATAACCTATCAGATGTTGATAGCATCAGTCACCCAATGTCTCATTATAAAAGACACCTTATGGGAAAATTGATTTATAGAATAGATGTTTTTTATAATTACTATCACAGAGCGAGAACAAGCTCCCCTTCAAATTTTTCTTAGTAGTGAAGATATTGATCCATATGTTGAAGAGCACAAAGAAATTATTAGACATTTGAATCCATCAAGGGGTAAAGTATGGATATCAAATATATATAATTACTAGTTTATAGGATACGTCAGAGATCATATTTATAAGGAGTAATATAAAAATCTAAATTCAATTAGTGAATGAATTTGATGGATATCCAAGGGACCAAATGAAAATGTTATATCTTATAATGGGTTTTTTAATTAATGGTTATGTGTTCTGTACAAGAGAACACGATGAACAAAATATGATGAAAAATAGTGGAGTTGCACTTGTGGAAGAAGTGATGCATGTACCTATTTATAAGGATCAAAATTCAATTTATGAGAATATGAAATATTTCAGAATCATCAAATAAATATATGAGTTGGATTATACAACATTTCAAGTTTTGATTTACTATTGAAAATTGGTTAATAAAAAGAGTGCAGTGAAAGTTGATAAAATGGGTTTCAAGAAGGTTAATTTCAGTATGGAAGTGTATAAGGATGATCCATTCATAATGGAATCACAAGAAATGTAGGTATTTTATTTTTCAAATCCAACATACAATAATTTTTCAATTGGCCTACTAGAGACTAAAAAAATTATCAGGTCATATGAAAATTCAATTGAGGATGACCCTTTTATTAGTAGATCATAATCATTTCATAGTGGTCCCAATATTATTGTTTCTTATATGTTATAGAGGACCACAAAGACGGGATTTGGATTCTTGATAAGGTATCCAAATCCATTTAACCTTTAAAGAAAATAAAGAGAGTTCAATGAGAAGGTTAATTTATTTTTTTAATATACTATAGTTTTTCCCACAATATTTGGTGTTCTATACTATACTTACATAATATATATTAAATGTTTGATTACTCATGTAGACAATGTCTTATAAAAATGATGATATCACTAATATCTAAGAAGACTAGATGGTTGATGTTGAAACTGTAGAATTATTAGGGGACCAAAAACAAGTTGTTGAAAAAAAGGACATATAATCATCATTTTGAATAAAATTATGAAGTTAGGATACAAGGTTATAAAATTTGAGGTTGGTTAGAATCAACATGACCAACCTTATAATGACCCGACCCACCGTGGACTACTTGGATGATGGAAAACCAAGCCACCACTACCAAAATCATTCTTCCAATAGGCTAAGGGATGGATTACAACATGGATTAGGAATATATCACACATGAGAGGCCTTATACTATTGCACCTATACATAGGCACACACATAAATATCCATTGAATGGTATAGAGATAATATGACTACTGATACAAAATGCATGAATACATCTTTATCCCTAAAATAGAGTATAACAACACTGGAAAGCATAAAGGGAAAAAATACAAGACCACAAAAAATTAAAAAAGAGTCCAACCATATCAGAAGGAGGGGAATGCTGTCAAATGAAACCAATGATACACACCTTGGACTGTCTATCTCTCAATGATCCACCCACTATAGGTCCTTCCCAGACTTCATCGAAAGACCTATCATATGCATAAGATACAACATGTGTGGGAAGTTCCCATAAAGGGGTGAGTATAACAATACCCAATTGGAACCTAAAAAAACCAATATAAAAAGGATTAACGTAAAGGAAACAATCTAATCAACCTAAATCTTGAGGAGGTAACCTAAGAGAGAGAAAAAAAGAAAATCCATATCGACTACCCCTTAGCAATACATTACAAGTCACATTATATCCACATGGAATGTCAATCAGACATCACTGAAAGGAATACCATAATAACTTAGATATACCCATCTCAGACTCCAAGAATCATGAGGTCCCAAACTCACTACTATATATAGGATTATACTTTAGGATAAAAGGTCCATCTCACCCAAGAGAACACACTCTAAGATCCCTGATGGAACTCATCCGAGAGATATAACTCATTGAGTACCACTCTTCCATACCTGATGGAACTCATATGATTGACCTCACTCATCAGGTAACACTAAACTGATGGAACATCTCTACCACCACCGATGACATAAATTTGAGATAACACACTCATTGGGACTCACCACGAAGAAATTAATATTGGATCCTGATGAATATTGATAATTAGGTATGGGATCTCACCCACCCTTGATATGGGACTCATCTAACCCTACTAGAAACATTGAATTTCTTATTTCATAGATAGGGGATCAAACTAAGACTAATAGGGGATGATATAAACCTGATCTAATATCCCATAGATTATATCATGCAGATTAAGTTTCACTACCCAAGCAGTGTTGGTCATGATGATTCAACAAACCCCATCTATAACGACCCACTATATAGTTGATCATATAGATGAAGATGAAACAAACCCCAATAGAACTAATCACTATATAGGGGATATTATACTCGATGATTCCACAAACTCTAATGGGCTAACCTGCTAGATAGGGTATCACCACTTGTGCAGTGTCGATCAAAAAAATACAACGAACCCCACCAATGGAAGTCGATATGATAGAGGATCCCACCTTGGCCTCCCAGAGGGATACAATAACTCTATCCAAGCACATAATATTGATGGGATTACAATATTATATTGAGGACATAATACCACACTATACCCTCATAGGGATAGAACAAGGGAACTTTCTAAACTGATACTTTTCTATACATCACTAATATAAGGGAATGATAAACTTCACCTCACTTCACATCTATAATTCCAAAACCATGGCCAAGATCACATAAAATGTGTAAAAATACTTAATATAGCCTACTTGTGGCCATATATCTAAGTCTTGAAGATTGATATGTAAAAGGGAGAAGTATCTAAGGAGATTACCTGATGTATACCCACAATACATGACTTTTCTCAAGAAACCATCCCATGGTCATGTCCCCTAACGATAATTTTAGTGTTTTTGGGAATATACACAACATGTACCTCATATCACATGATGTATGACCTAATCTGATATGTTAGGCATGTACTTTCATATACACGATCAGTTGGACATGTCTCCCCAAATGGTATGTACCCTTAGTACATTGTGTGTCTTGGCTATCTGACTACTTGGTCATGTCCTCACCCACACACGGTATGGATATCCTTGTCTCTATATACTGTGTGTACCCTAGGAACATGGCATGTTCCTCATGGCTTGTACTAATCTTGTGTCCTTTACCATGGTTGTGTATCAAATTCCATGCCCGTGTAACCTGGATGTGTTCTTCTACATGGCTGTGCCCCTCGACATGAAATCCCTATCCATGTCCTTGGCCACACGACCTGGGATAACTACATGGTGTGTACCCATAATACACGACGTTTAGTACCTAAAGTTCATATTCACCAAATGAGAAGAACACATGGAATGTTCATCCTCACTACACATCGTGTGATGATGAATTCCAAATTAGAATCCCCTGTGAGCCACCCAAAACCCCCGATTTCCACATGAAACCCACAGATCTACCCTCAGGGGATCTTTAGTAGTCGTAAAAGAGCTATAAAACCAAAAAACTAGAATAAATAGAGATTAGAATGTAATAATCACAAATCTACATACCTCATTGAGAAATGATGATGATTCAAGTCCAAAATTGATGCCTAGAACCTACTACACCTCAGTTGGGTGATGATCAAGATCAAAAATAGGTTTTGGAAGAACCTCCTGACCTCGGTTTAGGCCTCAGGAAATTTTTCATGCAAGGGGGGTACTCTCTATCCTCTCCACATGTGAGAACCAAATGGGGAGGGATATATTTGTTTATTTATTTTTTAATTAAAATAATATATCATCAACATGCCTGACAACACTTTCCCTCAACCGGATACCCAACTACAACAAACTTTATGTTCCACCTAGGGTAAAAATCGTGTTTTAAACTTAATCATAGTATCATATTTACAATCTGTGACTCTGATCTTCTGTTAAACCACATTAACTAAAAAACTATGCATACTTGCTAAAAATATATTTAATATTTTTAATGTCATTGCACCGAGGTCCTCTAGGACATTTAATTCCATGAAAACTCAATTCCTAGATTTATAAATATTTCTAGAAATATTCCAATGTCTTAGATGGGGAAACTAGAGTCTCTACACTCACCCCACCTTTAGGATTTACATCTTGAAAAGCAAAATCCTACGCATAAGGGAGAAAATAATGCTCTCAACTAGATCTCCCAGACCAGTGATCTCACCGAAGTGTTCCCATGATTTCTACAAATACACACTCAGGGGAACCATAAGGCCAAATAGGGTCCTCTCTAGTCAGAACCCAAACACCACTGGTTACCTCAAAAGGATACTCCACACCTACCATCTAGATAAAACTAGGTAGAAACTATGCAATGAATCATGCACATGTCTCTATAGATGTGATAGGTGGAAAACACCAAGCACCTGATCCAACTGTGATGACAGAGTCTAGCAGTACCTCACATCACTAACAAAATACAAATACTGATGTAAACTGATAGTCCTCATCTAACCCTAGATGAACTACACCTTCAACATCCATCTCTATCACTAAAAACAAGACCAAAAAATGCTATCTCCCACTAGACCCAACCTATATATCGATGATATATATGTCCACCTAAACATCACCTCAAATGGTTCTATACTGATGTTTGAGAAACAACTACACCACACCAACATAAAAACACAATGAATGTTCTCCTAAGACAAAAAAAATTTATACTTGGAACAACCAAAACTATATAGTGTGTACTATTGAGAGAAAGAAACCTCCACAACACTACATCTCACAATGTGACTAGTTTCATCATCAATCCAACAAAGGTTGGTGTAGTCCCCATTTTTGTAAAACCCACCAAGAGAATATTCAATAGATATCTGGTTATTTAAAACCTTTCAAACAAAATATTATACATATTCTTCCATGACTAACTAAAAATAGGAATAGGGGTAACCACTAAAAACTAGATACATTTCACTTCATCCTCAAGTGTATCACATGAAACTCTAACACCAAGAACATGAGAGTACCAATGAACAACACCATGCTGCCCAAGTGAAACATTAGATCTTACCAAGATCTCCTTTCACAAAACTATAAAAGCACCATAGATCATGTAGCACCACAAGATTTATTTAATATATTGATGCAAATATTAGGGTAGTCTCGGGGTTCCAATATATAAATAAGTATAACTCTCAGTGGGTAGGTAAACCCAAAAAATCCTTAAGTAAATTTCCTCAACTTCACCACTAAAATAGGAAACAAAAATGTCCTAGAACCACTTCTCCAAGGGGAATACGAGCCATATGATAAAATTGGGATGTATCTTCCCACACACGAGCTCATCTTGGTAATACTAGGATTACTCCTCTATAATAGAGGAAAATTCTATCCCACAATCCAGAAACACAATCATACCACTAGGGGAAGCCATCCAAGCATGGGTGGTAGGAAACCAGTCCCAACTGAAGAAAACATCACCGTTAATCTCTCTTATACAATGGGAAGGTTATATGTGAGGCTCCCTCTCACCACAAAAGTTGGGTTTCACTATAGATAAGAGTGCATGATATATGATCCTCACTAGTTGTGCCTACAAGCATAAGGGTCAAGGAAAAATTATCCACTAGTATCTCTAGGAACATGCCCACCACAACTTGGAACTATCCATTATGGGTTGAAATTACTCTCCCAAATAGTTATATATCATGTCACAAGAATGCTTCTTGGTGGGGAAAGTGTTCTTATATCATATGATTCCAAAGCTACACCAATAATAACCAACACGGGGATCTACTGATGGCTTGTTTCACCATGGAAAAACCATGAGAAAGAAGTGGTAGGAAAAAGGGTATATCACACACACATATATATATTAATCAATACTAATGTAGAAGTAGAAAGGATACATATTGTACCCCTAATCATCCTCATAGACTTTAGTTCATTGGCCTATATGGATTTCTTCTATCCTCACCCCATCCTCCAGCTCCTTGAGTTTAGTGCAGACCACCTAGGGTATCTAGTGACAACATATTGAAGTGTATTACACCTTATATTGGTCTCCCCAATCATCCACCATGTAAACCATCATGAAAAACTCCATGAACATTTATCTGTCATTTACAAGGTGGTCTATCGACCATATCCCTCTCAACAGCATGGTGGGTTGGACAATCTCATATGAGATGTCCCTATCCATCATAAAAAAAACATAGCCTTTATCATGGTTGACTAGAACTTGAATGGGAGCCCTTAGTTGTTGACCATCAATTATGGGATTGTCTCATGAAGCATCTCACATGATCAGATCCATGAGTCTACCATTGGCTACCTACTGCTAAGGTCTTAGCTACCATGTTATTAGCACCAACAGTCGTTGTTTTCTCAACCAAAAATTTCTCCACTACCAAGGCATTCTCAAGTACTCTATTATAAGTGGTAATGAATAGTGATATCACTAAATCCATCATATCCTAGAGAAATATATTATTTATGGACCATTATTGGAAAAATGGATCTCAAAAAATATCTAGGGAGAATCAAGAAAGGTTTTTAACCTATCTGAATACTACTAATTGATTATGCTACCCCATTGAAGCTGTAGAATATTCTAGATACAAACCAATCACATCATGGATGGTAAAAAATATTCCCTATAGGACCGGTAAAAATCCATAAAATATAGAATCATATCATTGTGTTTTTGTGTCTCTAGACTCCACCATATCCCAATGATGCCCTGAAGAAGACTCTCAACTAGGACCATTATCTGATCAGGAGGTTTCCTCAAAAGGTGGATAACATGAATGAATACCTCAATCTAGTCATCATATTATTGGGGGTATTTCTCACCCCAATACCTAGAAGGTATCTACCTATAAAACTCATACAATTCACTCATCCCATGGGAATCCTTGGCCTGAACTACTGGCACAAACTGATACTCAAAGGGTGGTGTTTTGACTAGAAAGAAACCTAGATATACAATCTCTTATATAGTCCCATGGACCAAAGCCTCATCACTGGGTGGATATTCATTAAAATACCACCATGAAACCCAATCAATATTTCATCGAAGTGGAATTTTAAAATAGAATCAATATGCACCATGGTCAAGAGTATATATGGGGAGAGGAATTAAGAAGGAAATAAAAACCACAACCCAGTCCTATATGATGCATGTAATAATGTTTCCCTACAACGAGTGGCTAAATTTTATGAGTCTACAAGAATGTTATAAGAGAACTAGTGAATGAATATTTTATATGTCACCCCATCACTAAAGTGCTTGGATTGAATTCCAAACTCAAAAAAATTCAACACTTTCACCATAAATCCCAAAACAAGCTCATAACTAGACAACTACTAACTGTTAACATTTTTAAGGACCTCTTCTGGTACAACTCCTTAACAACCCAACCAACCATGGATTTCTTGGTTGACAAAATTCTGAACCTCCATTACCCTAAGACCACATCCAATAGGCCTGGGGATGGTGATTATTGTCGAGTAGACATATATCACATATGGGAGGCCTTAGCCTATGGTACCTATACGCATGCAAACACATTCATATCCATGAAACAATGTAGAGATAATAAAACGATTGATACAAAATGCATGAATATATCTATATCTCATAAATAAAGTGTAATGGTACATGAAATCATAAAATGGATAAAAAAATCCCACTAAAAATAGAAAAAGATTCTAACCTTTTCAAAAGGAGGGGATAACTATCAAATGAAACTACTGGTATACAACTCGTTCTCTCTAGATCGTTATACTATAACTACTTTGGGTCCTCCCAGGACTCCATATAAAGTCCTATCATCTGTATAATACATTACATGTGTGGTCATATACAATTAATGGGTAATTATAACAATACCCAACAGGCGCCCTAAAAACCCAAAATAGAAGGGAGAAAAAGTAAGGCAATAATACACTCAACCAAAATCCATAAGAAGAAATCCAATTAATAGAAAATAAATAACTCCATCTCAACTACTTATCAACTATATATAACAAGTCATATCATCTCCATAGGGTGTTCTAATTAGACTTCACTACAAGTAATCCTTGAAAAACCCAGATATACCTGTCTCAGAAACTAAGTCTCATGAGGTCTTGAACTCACTAATAGATACAAGATTATACTTGAGGATCAAAGGTATTTACTATATTAGAGAATACACTCTAAGAGCACTGACATCCCTAATGAAACTCATCTGATATATATCACTCATTGGGTAAAAATTTACCATCCCTGATGGCACTCATCTAGGAGATCTCAATCATCGATAACACTAAACCGATGGCACATCCCAACCATCCCTGATGGTTCACATCTAAGAGAACACTATAGAGACCCATGCTTAACATATATAAACATTAAATAATTTTTATGAATATTAATTACATTAAATAAACACATGCCTAAGTACCATAATAGTTTAGTGCCTTTTGAAACTTAGAAACATAAAAACTAGACCATAAGTGAGCTATGACATCTCTTACAACTTTATTCACAACTTGAACCCTTCTTAGAAATATCATACATAATACATTTATTTATAACCTGGGGAAAGGAAACATAATAAAGGGTGATCTTATATGCTCTGTAAGGGTAAAAAAGGGTGATATATAAACATATCATAAGAATAAGGGAATTATAACATGAGTATAACATTTTAAAAACATACCCCTTATATCAAATATCACAATCTTTAATAATGGTGTAAATATAGGTAGTTTATAAACCATAAATCATAAGACAATCAAATAAAATTATCCATAAAATAATTACATTGGAATAAGGCATGGAATTTTTGAAAAATATATAAGCCTAAAAAATAATTTCTATATTTTTCAAGAATCACTTATAAGTCCATCATTACAGACAAAGTTCTATACTAAACTAATTTCATCCCCTTTTCAACCTCTGTCTTACTATACCATGTTTACTACCCATTCTAGCCATGTCTTAATATACCGAGTTCACTCCCCATTCCATCCATGTCTATCTCATTAGAAATATAAATCTATACAAAATTCATTGGAATGATATATTGGTCCCACCAATCTTATAATGAAAAATATATTTACATGTGCCACAAGATCATAAAACATTCATCATATCGCAACCCATGAAATGAAATGGGTATCTAAAATATTTCTCCATATCATAACCTTTAGATAATAGATAGTTTTCATAATCATTTAATCATATAATAACCCATAAAAATAAGTGGGTTTTATAAGAATTTCATCATGGTATAACAAATTTAATAGAAATTGGTTTCATAAACATCATTCCATCAAAACACAAACTATTAATATAAAGTATATGAATGGTATCCATGGATCATATACCCAATAAGAAATAGGAAACCACAGTAGATATCATATTATATGAAAAATAATTATGAAAAATAATTTAAAACATTTCTTGAGTAAAATATCATTTCTTCTTTTAAACACTCTTTTTAAATCATAAATCATTTTGAAAACCTTTTAATTTAAAAATAACCTTGAAAACTTATAAATAAAGCTTATAAAATCATTTAAAACACATTTTAAAACATAAATAATATTTAAAATAATTTTCCTTGATAATTATATTAAAATATATTTTTAAAAAAATTTGAAAAACATTTTTAGAATGAATTATTTTTAAATAAAACATATTTCTCACCAAAGAGAGAAATAAAGTCATATTTTATTAAAATTTTTATTAATTATTTTACATACCAAAGAGTGGTAAAATGGAACCATTTCTTGGATTTATCATGAATAATTAGAGTATAATAAAATTCATGAGTATTCTCAAGAGTTAGGTTATGATATTTCAACATTGGAGATATAATCATAAACAATTCTGATAAAGGTGAGATAAAAACTTAAATCACTTACCACTTTGGTAACATTGAATCATAAGCCCCATGAAGGAATAACGTACAATTAAACTTAAAAAATCAAGAGGATGATTAAATTAATTGTACCCCATTTCAATGGGGTACATATATATTGTGAAAGAATATAGGTGCATAACATAACGTACATTTCAAAGAAGGAAAATTGAGACAAGAATCCCTTACTGGTTTGGTAATTTTGAACTATAAACCCCATGAAAGGGAGATCCTAAAATAGATATGTAATACCAAATAATATTAATTATAATCATTATAATATAAATTTATGGTAATTATATACACCATATAAAAGAAACATGCGGTGAATCTAGTATTTGTCTCATAGAAAGTAAAAGTGAGATAGAAATCCCTTATCTTAAGTCTTAACTTCCTTCATACCTATTCAAAACTCCTATAAAAAAAATAAAAGTTTATTATAAAAATATTTAAGAACCATATTCATATATATAATACTATTTATGGTTTTATAATTACATTTCATTACACTTCTATTAGGAATACCCTATTAAAGTCACATTTCAGGTAATAAACACTTTGTTTTCGTATAAGTTTTTATTTACTATATTTTTTATTCTCATAAATTAATCATAATTTCATAATATAAAGAATTATAAAAATGATAAAATATATCATATATTCATTATATATGTATTTATAATAATATATATATATATATATAGGAAATGAAATACACCATTCATGGAGACGGTAGGTTGTATGTATGCGTGAACACTCATTTCATTTTCTTGTCAGATCGAAAGAAAGAAAAGTATATGATATATTTTCATTATAGATTAATTATTATGCAATATATATATCAAATATATTTATTAAAACCACCTTTAATACATTATATTTATAGCGTGAATAAATAATATCACTTCGTGTGGCGGTAGTCCGTCGTACCAATGAACGACATTATTGTATTCCCATAAAAAGGAAAGCAAGAAGGTATGTGTGATATAAAAATTAAAAAATAATAATAACATAATAAAAATCATATATATAATATATAAAATATATTTACAACATCATTCTCAACCATTATTGGTGGTAATTAAAAAACGAACGACATTGATTCATGAGATGGTAGTCTGCCTTACACACGAATGATGATTTCGTAACCCATTTGATGGAAGTGTGTGTGGTTTTATATCATACCATTAATATAAAAAAATATCAATATATAAAATATATTGAAGTTATTATATAATCATGATATAAAAATAATTTAATTTGTTTGAGGAAGAAATAAAACAAAAACATTAGTTGATGAACACTACCTCTTCTTCAGGTATCCTCCTTTTGTTTGCACTAAAATCCTTCCATGGATATATTTATACCAAAAATAAAGTTTATAGGATTATTTTATGGAATTTTTGAATTTATTAGGGCTGGTATTGGACAAACCAATTTGTTTTGATGTTTTTAAGATAGGGGGAGAGGGGGTGGACCTTTATGATGGATGTGAGTGCACATTTGTAATTTTTTGAATGAGTGAATTCCCACCACATTTGTTTCATGTCACCAGGACTAAATAATGGCACATTGTAGATAATATAAATTATAAGGTATAAATATATCCATAAAATGGTTTTTGAAGAATTTTTTTCCCTTTTTACACTTTATATTCTATGTTTAACAACTAAGAAAACTTCTTTTTAGCTTAATCACTATAATTAATTTTAATTAATTTCACTAATTAATTATGTAATAAATTAAGTCAAACCTTTTAGAAATTATAAATTATTATTATTGAAAATACAGAATCAATATTTCTAAATTATAATTACATATGTGACAATAATTAATTTAAAATTAATCTCACAGACGTGATGAGAAAGCGGGGTTTAAAGAAAAAATGGTCAAAAGCTTACAAAGTTTTTATATACAATTTAAATATAAAATTTATTAAGATGAAATAAATTATATTAATAGATATATAAATGAACTACTTATACTTTAAAAAAAAAATTAAAATATAATTTAACATTATAAATAAATTAAACGAAAATACAATTTTCAATTAAATCATAGTATTTTTCACTATTAATCAAAAAATGGATCTTTTTAGAGAAATCTAGAAAATTTACCCTAAGATAATTTTAACCTTATAAATTGTAAAATTAATTTTATTTTATCCAACTCATATTATATAAGTTTCTAAAATTAATTTTATTATTGTTCATAAAAGAAATAAAAATAATTCCTTTGAGAAAATAGTTTTTTCAAACATATAAAGAATTTATAAAGAATTATTTTTTTTATAAATATGTTTCCTTCTTGTAAAAAAAATATAATTAATATTTAAAAATTAGTTATTTTTGATAATTTTTCTTTTTATAACATCTAGGTTATAAATCCCGAGTTTAAATTGCTATATTAATAATATGTATAGGTTTTATTGAAACTCAGTGTCATGTGTCCCAAAAGCTAATAGAGTGTTGCGTGTAGGGAAATATAACCAAGGTATTCATATAACACAATATTGAATTGATGTTTCATGTAATTCAAGACATCAAATAAATTGAATTTATTCAAAAAAATATTTCATAAAAACTTGGGGTGTTACATTATACCCATTTAAAATTAATTTCACCCATATAATTGTTCACTATAATAAAAATAAATGAGTATACTTATGCCTCATCATATCCTCAGGTTCCCATGAATCTTCCTTAAACTGGTGGTTTCTCCAAAAAAATAGACTAGGTGAGTGGTCTTGTTTTGTAGAACATTCTCTATATAATCTAGAATATCTACTGGTTGCTTCTCATAAGAAAGATCTTGCTCTGGTGGTATGGCCTCTGAGTTCAGTACATGTGAAGATTAAGGTATGTACTTCCTTAGTAGAGATACATGAAACACATATTGGACATGGGAGAGGTTTAGTGGATGCACCAAGTGATAAGCTATGGTCTTGATATGATCAATAATTTCAAAGGGATCGATATACATAGGGTTTGGTTTCCCTTTCTTTCCAAATCTCATAACCTTCTTCCATAGAGAAATTCCTAGAAAATAATTGTCCCCAAATTCAAATTCTATATCATGTCGGTGATTATCAGCAAACATTTTCTACCAACTCTAATATGTGTTGATGTGCTGTTGAATAACTCTAACCTTACTATCCATTACATCATCTATCTCAGGTCCCAATAGATTTCTTTATCTAACATCATTCTAGAACATTAGAACTATATAGTTACTTCCTTATAGGGATTCATAGGTAGATATATGAATTATTGAGTGAAAGTTATTATTGTAAGAAAACTCAACTAGTGGAAGGCATTGATCCCAACCACCTTTGAAATCCAAAGAACAAGTCCTACAATATCATATAGGGGTTGAATAGTTCTTTCAAAGTGACCATATGTCTGAGGATGATACTTAGTGTTGAAACCAAACTCCGTATCAAGAGATAACTAAATAATTCACCAGAACTTTGAGGTGAACCTTGAATCCTAGTCAAATACAATGGAATGGGGTACTCCACGCAGCCTTACCACTTCCTTAATTTATATCCTGGAATTATAATCTAGAAGAAAGACTTATCTGATGGAGAAAAAGTGAGATGAATTATTAAGGTGATCAACTACAACCCATATAGAATTATTCCCTTTAGAAGTTTTGGGGAGTCCAATGAAAAAATCCAAGGTGATGTTTTCCCAATTATATTTTGGTATGGTTAATGGATGCAACATCCCGATAGAATTTTTTATCTTATCCTTAACTTGTTAACATACCAAGAACCAAGATACAAAAATCATGATATATCTCTTCATTCTATCACATGAAAATTATTCATTAAAATCTCTTTACATATTTGTATTTCTCAAATGAATAGAGAATAAAGAACTATGTGCTTACTCTAAAAACTATTTCTTCAAATCTGGTATGTATGAAATGAATACAAGATTTCAGAACCTTATAATTTCATCATGTTCAAGGTTAAACTCAATAGAATTTCTAACCTTATTTTATAGGTCTCTATCCTCCTTCTGTGCCTATTTAATTCTCCCTTGGATAGATGGTTGAAGATTAAATTGAGAAAGATAAGATTTGTACACTTAATTTAATATTTTCAGATCTATTATTTGGAAATCCATAAATATTGGATATTTTGTGATCCTCATTATGGATAAGGTATCATGATCCTTTAAACTCAAATCATTATCCACACTATTTTCTTTCTTAGGGTGGAAATGTATTGAGCAGTCATGATAATTAATCCGCTCTAACTATCTTTATTTGTGTATATTAAACTCCTTCTGTGTGATTATATACTTAAATATTTTAAAATAAATATATATATCACCCTTTTTTCAATAAATATTATACCTCCACATATTTAGTGAATAATTACCATAGCTAACCCCAAATCATTGTTTGAGTAATATTTCCCATGAATCTTCAATTTTCATGAAGCACAATATATAACCATGTCATTTTTCTTAAGAACACTTCCCAATCCCTTATTAGTCTCACCACTATAGATTATAAAACCTTCTCTAATATAAAGAAATGACTTAAAATGTGTATTGACTATCCTTTTCACGACCTGACCCATACCAGGGCTCTAACTGCAGCTACCCCAAGCCTGCCTCCATAGGACATGGGTTGGAAACTAGCGCCGAAGGCACAACAAACTCGGGGAGGCATTTTGCCTAAGAACCCATAAACACACATGTTGCTAACTCAATGCAAAAGTGTATAAAAAAAAGAGAAGAAATCAAGTTTCCACACTACTATAAAAAGGTAACAAAACAAAAATGCATCGACCTCTAACAGTACAAGTACAAGAAAAGTAAAGCTGAAAGGGAAAAGGGGAAAAAAATACACACCCAACTAGAAAAGTGCCATAACCCGACAACAGGTGAAAAAGTAAAACGGTTGGAAGAGTCCCACTCCTGAATCCCAAGCTATGACCACTGCACGCGGTCCAAGCACCCCGTATCCCGAGGCTCCACTGATGTCATGATCAACCTGTTCATCGTCTACAAGGGCACACCAAATGAGCGCAAAGCCCAAGTAGGGGTGAGTATAATAATACTCAGTAGGATGCCCCGAAGGCTTGAGAGAGCAGCAAGAGATGTACTGAAGAGGAGAGCAGTAAGAGATAACCAGATACAACAAGAGTGAACAAAAAGAGTACAACCCCACCCAATAATATATATGATCACTCAAAGAAACCCAAACGATATAGTAAGGGGATCTTCATCTCACAGCTCACACTTGGTATATGCCCATACATATACCCATGGAAACCAGATATACTCGTAACTCAGACCTGTAGTCTAGAGACAAGTTACACAACTACATACCCACGCTAGGGATCCAGTTCGAAGATTTCCACGAAGTACTCGTAACAGGGAGAAAACACTTCTAGGTCTGAATAGAGAGACACAAAGCACTCATTCTGGGAGAACTCACTCCACAAGTGCTTGAGAATACAATGTTCTGATGAGGATCAAAACCAATAGCTATGGAGTGATTCCAATAATATAGTCTGAACTAATCCACTAAGTAGAGGATCGACGCCCGTGTAAAGTTGGTCACATCGATACCAAGAACTCTACCTAGGGTACTAGTAAGGAATAGAGGATCCAGCTCCAAGTCTCATAGATGAGATTCCAACAACACTATTCAGGAAGTCCTACTAAAGGGATCATACTCTTGTATATAGGAAATGATACTAGAAACCTTCAGGGTAAAGACCAAGGGTACGAACCCTAAGAAAGCTAGTCCAAGTCACATAATAAAAATGGCTCAAGCCATGTAAAACAAGTTACACAACGTGTAGTAGGATCACACGCCGTGTTCCTTGACTCCGGGTACTGCCCCTGTAAACGGCCCGTGTCTCCAGTCTTGTGGTATAAAAAGTAACTACACAACATGTAGAAAGGATCACTAGTAGTGTCAAAGTATATGGGGTCTCCTCCGTGTACACTAACCATGTGCCCGTACATGACCGCAACCCATGTATGACAACCCGTGTAATCGGTTCATAGGGTGACCCATGCAACCATCCTGGTCTGGCCATGTGGTGGAGTATCAACTCCAAAGATAGGAAAACCATATTAGAGGAAAACAAACCTAAACTCATGAGGTGGGGAGTCCTGTCTCTACCGAAGCAGAGGAGTAAGGAATATCTTCTCATTGAGTCATCAAGGGAGTAGCCATCCTAGCTCTTATTAAAAGAAACACCCTGGTTCTTCTCCTCAGGTTATCGGTCATACCTCAACCGCCATGAAGTTCCATAAGGGAGCAACCTGAAGGACCTCCATGTCATAAGGGTTCCAACATGACAGATGGTGCATCTATCTGACGCCCAGTCTGTAAGTTATAGGCATTTTAGTACCGAGGGCCCGGTTGGATTCGTGTTCGATCCAACCCAGACGTACTTCAAATGAAACCGGTTAACCAAATCGGCCACACCATTGCGATCGATACGAAAAAACACACAAGATGGACTACCCATTTGTCCAAAACGGATAGCCGGTGAAAAAGTTGTATTTCACCGCAACACATGTGAACCGGGCTTCATGGGGCCCATGCCACGACCTCGACTAATATATCCAAAACTGGTCTTGAAACATTTGTCTTAATTTCAGGGTCACAACTTCATAGACAGTTCATTATTCTGACACCGTATGAGAGAGATATGTCAGATTCAATACCCCGTATTATTATTATTATTATTGGGTGTTTCGTGGACCCGAGCCATGACCCATAATTTAGTATCCAACATTAGAATTGAACCGACCATATTAAAGACAGGGTCACATCCCCACTAACGGCAAGTCAATCGGACATCGCACACATGAGTTATAGCTGGTCGAAGATTTAATAATAATATTAAATCTACTAATGTATGAGTATTTCGGGTACCCGATCTGAAAACCTGAAAAAGACATCCAATATTGGACTCATAAATTTCGTCTCAAAGTCAGGGTCACACTTCCCCTGACGGTTCATGAAACTGAGGTCACACGAAGAAGATACCGTCAAAATACGGTTTTCCCAACGAAAATAATAATAACATTATTATTATATTATTATCTTTTATTTAATTTAATTCCTTAACTTATCACACCCAAAATCCAGGCACCCACAATCCAAATTCACTCCAAATTTGGTGCGCATCACCATTATCGGATGCTTCTTCTTCTTTTTTTTGCTTTAAATTTTAATCTTTATTTTCTCTCTCCAATTTGGTGCACCTCCAACATGTAAACCCTAGCCTCCAGCACATTTGTCACCCACTGCGTCCACAGGAACCGCCACCGCTGCCTCCGGCCTGCCGCACCGCTATACCTCTGGTCCGCCGCCTCTTCGTTCTAACCCCAAAAATTATGATGATTGTAGATTCTTGATCCTTGGATTGAGATCTCTGCATCCTTATGTCACGCTCAACGAAACATCGATGTTTTAACGTGCTTAATTATTTTACGCGAACGAACATGCGGAGAATGTGCGAATAATGAAATATAAAAGGGTCATGGACTATGTCCAGATTGATGGCCATGTTTGTTTTTCCACCATCTTTGAGAATCAAGAACACAAGTAATTGGAAAATTAATATTTATCACACTTCATGATTTTCAATCTCAAGATAAACGAGAAGAAAATAATTTATTCAATCCATTGTTTTTAGATCCGCGAATTAATTCATTTAATTCGGGTTCATCATGGAAAATTCAATTGGGTTAAGGAATCCACAAAGATAAATCCTACCTTAGGTTTTGATCGGTCGTTGGTGAAGATCACATTCATCAAAATCTGTTCAGTGTTGACGAGGATAGAACTTACACAAGGATGAGAAGAAGATGTTGCGTTCATCGCTCTTCGATTCGCCTAGATCCAAGGCTTCATTGTTCTTCGTTCGTCATTAATCAACGGGGAGAGGAGAGGAGAGTAAGGGAGGGTTTACCATTGTTGGCCAAAATGAATTATGAGGCCAACCCTCTCTAAACAAAGAATTTATAACCTCTCTCTAGGTTAAAAGAAATTAATTAAATAATTAAATAAACAATTATTTAATTATTCAATTATTCTCCCATGATGGCGCATATGCCAAACACTCGATGCAGAAAAAGGTTATACCTTTCATAGGGTAAAAACTACGTTCTGAGCTCATCAGTTGCCTCATATTTTTCATCGAGTCCCTGTTCTAGAGATATTCAGGTTTGAGATATTAAATGAATAAATTAATAATTTAATTTATCTATTTAATACATCGTCAACGAGCGAGGGGTCTGAACATCCCACGCCAACTTGTTTTATATAGTTCCAAGGATAAATACTGTGTTTCGGACCCAACCATGGTCTCATATTTCTAATATGATCAATCGTTTAAGAGATATCACATTTTCTTTAGTTAACCACGTGTGCGTAATATAAAATCACTGAACATTTTTATAAAATAAATTATGGGCACACCGAGCCCTTGAATTTCACGTCGTCTTAGTGCCCAGATTTAGAAATATTCTTAGAAATATTTCAAAGTATTATGAGGCCAAAAATCGGGTCTCTACATTATTCCCTCCTTCAATCTTTTCGTCCTTGAAAAGAAAAACCAGGGAAACCACTTGGGATTCTGAGTGAACACTTAGCTCTCCCGCTCTTGGAGGAACCTGTACATTTCTGAGTTGCCAAAGAATATGGACCAAAGGGGTGGTCCACCCTCATAAGTCTTTCTTCAGCTGATAACGTGTGTAGGAACACACACATATATTCTTAGTTGCGACACATGTAAGGCATCATTTACCCACTCCAACTACTTGGGATAAGGCAAGGTGATATGCAACCTTTCCATCTCCCTTCACAATCTCAAACGAACTAATGGAACTCGTGGGAAAGTTTTTCTCCCCAACCGAACCTCTACATCACATGTCACAACTGGAATCACTGTTTTTCACTAGGATATAGTATCATGATTCCCTCCTTCAGAATATCCATATGGTGAAATAACTAAGGATATATAGTCACATAGGATTTAATAGTTGATTAATCGCAACTAAGACTCTCTTACACGCTCGAGAAGCAGAGTCAACACCAAATACTGAAGAAAAGTTATACCCTCATGTTCCACCAGGGTCAGGTACATGGAAGTTAACTTCTCTAAACATTCCCACACCAGGTGAGTCTGGGACTTCCCTCACTTCCCACCAAGGGAATCAGCTACACAACCACAACTTATGTGCACAAGTCCGAGAGATTCTTCCACCATGCTTTCGCTGCGCTGCCTAGGTCCCATATGACCACGTTCTTGTGACTGATCATGATAAGATCTCCTACGTCGAGATCTCGTCGTTTGGAATTTTCTAGCTGTAGTAGACGTCTCAGCTCTATTGCGCTCATTGTCATAACCAGCTGTATGGCGTGGCAGGAATATTTCTAACACCAGTGCCTACTATCGCACCTCGACGTAGGTGGGGATTCACAAGGGCACTATGATAGAATATATCTCTCTAAAGAGTCCCTGCTCAAACGTCAATTCTTGGAAACTACCATTATAGACCAGCGGACCACTGTCTCTAGCCAAACCCTTACTGTCTGAGGGCCCGACTTACTACGAAACCTCAGTGGTCTCTGGTGATGGAACTCACGAAGTGCGCTCAACCATCACACATCCTCATCCTACTCACCTGGGGTTGAATTCTTCTCAATAGGTAGGGGTGCTATTACCTACCCACCTGGAGAAAGGGGCTCACATGGTGGGTCCTGAACTGAGCTCTCGTCGCTCACAGAATCGTCGCCACGAATCGTCGCTAGTATCATGGATGGCTATCATTACGGAGACATCCTGAATGTTATCAAAGAGTTACATGGTCGAATGAAAATATATATATATATATATATATATATATATAAACAATGATAAAGAGATGACTTGAGAAGGACAGTGAAAGACTCAATCCTATATGATGAATGTACCATTGTTCTTTGAAACAGGTGTCTCAGGGTGCCGAGTCGACAAGTGGGTAATCAGGTTCCCGGTGAATGGATACGTCAGCCGACCGCACCATCACTGGACTCCCAGTCCTGAGAGCCGCTCTCGAGACACATCAGCACTGTTGCCCTAATCCCAACCAAGACCATCTTTAGGGAAATGTCTGAACAACGTCCCAAGGGTCGAACCACCTCTGATACCAATCTGTCACGACCTGACCCATACAAGGGCTCGAACCACAACTACCCCAAGCCCGCCTCCATAGGCCAGGGGTTGGCGACTAGTGCCGAAGGCACAACAAAATGGGAGAGGAATTTTGCCTAAGAACCTGTACACACAAACGTATCTAACTCAATGAAAAAGTGCAGAGAAAAAGAAGAAAGAAAGTTTCCACACTACTATAAAAAGGGAACCAAACAAAAATGCATCGACCGCTAACAGTACAAGTACAAGAAAGGTAAAGCTGAAAGGGAAAAGGGGAAAAATACACACCCAACTAGAAAAGTGCCAAAACCCAGCAACAGGTGAAAAAGTAAAACAACTGGAAGAGTCCCACTCCTGAATCCCAAGCTACGACCACCGCACGTGGTCTAAGCACCCCGTATCCCGAAGCTCCTCTCATGTGATGATCAACCCATTCGTCGTCTGCAAGGGAACGCCAAATGCGAGCAAGGCCCAAGCAGGGGTGAGTATAAGAATACTCAGTAGGATGCCCTGAAGTCTAGAGAGAGTAGCAAGAGATGTACTGAAGAGGAGAGAAGTAAGAGAGAACAAGATATAATAAGAGTGAACAAAAAGAGTACAACTCCACCCAATAATATATATGATCGCTCAAAGAAACCCAAACAATAGAGTAAGGGGATCTTCATCTCACAGCTCACACTAGGTATATGCCCATACATATAACCAGGGCAACCAGATATACTCATAACTCAGACCTGTAGTCTAGAGACAAGTTACACAACTACATACCCACGCTAGGGATCCAGTTCGAAGATTTCCACGAAGTACTCTTAACAGGGAGAAAACACTCCTAGTTATGAAGAGAGAGACACGAAGCACTCGTTCCGGGACAACTCACTCCACAAGTGCTTGAGAATATAATATTAAGATGAGGATTACAACCAATAGCTACGGGGTGATTCCAAGAACTCAGTCTGAACTAATCCGCTAAGTAGAGGATCGGTGCCCGGGTAAAGTTAGTCATGTCGATACCAATAACTCTACCTCTGGTAATAGGAAGGAATATTGGATCTGACTCTAAGTCTCACAGAGGAGATTCCAACAACTCTATTCAAGAAGTCTTGTTGATGGGATCATACTTCTGTACATAAGAAATGATACCAGAAACCTTTAGGGTAAAGACCAAGGGTACGAACCCTAAGAAATCTAGTCCAAGTCACCGAAGAAAAATGGATCAAGCCATGTAAAACAAGTTACACGACGTGTAATAGGATCACACACCGTGTTCCTTGACTCTGGGTACTACCTATGTAAATGGACCGTGTCTTCAGTCTTGTCGTATAAAAAGTAACTACACAGCATGTTGAAAGGCTCACCAGTCGTGTCAAAGTATCTGGGGTCCGCTCCGTGTACACTAGCCATGTGCCCGTACACAGCCTCAACCCATGTATGTCAACCCATGTAATTGGTTCACAGGGTGACCCATGCAATCAGCCTGGTCTGGCCATGTGGTGGAGTATCGACTCCAAAGATAGGAAAACCATCTCAGAGGAAAACGAACCCGCACTCATGAGGTGGGGAGTCCTGTCTCTACCGAAGCAGAGGAGTAAGGAATATTCGCGTCTTGATTCATCAATGGAGTATCCATCCTAGATCTTACTAAAAGAAACACCCTGGTTCTGCTCCTCATGTTATCATTCATATCTCAACCGCCATGAAGTTCCATAAGGGAGAAACCCGAAGGACCTCCATGTCATAAGGGTTGTAACATGACAGAAGGTGCATCAATCTGACGCCCAGTCTGTAAGTTATAGGAATTTTAGTACCGAGGGCCCGATTGGATTCATGTTCGATCTAACCCAGCCGTACTTCAAACGACACCGGTTAACCAAATTGGTCGCACCGTTGTAATCCATATGAAAAAACACACGAGATGGACTACCCATTTGTCCAAAATGGATAGCCGGTGAGAAATTTGCATTTCACCGCAACACGCGTGAACCAGGCCTCGTGGGGCCCACACCTCGACCTCGAATTAAATATGCAAAACTGGTCTTGAAACATTTGTTTTAATTTCAGGGTCTCAACGTCACAAACAGTTCATTATTCCGACATCGTATGAGAGAGATATGTCAGATTGAATACCCCGTAATATTAATAATAATAATAATATTATTGGGTGATTCGTGGACCCGAGCCATGACCCAGAATTTAGTATCCAATATTAGACTTGAACCGGCCATATTAAAGATAGGTTCACATCCCTGCTAATGACGATTCAATCGGACGTCGCACGCATGAGTTATAGCAGGTCGAAGATTTAATAATAATATTAAATCTACTAATGTACGAGCGTTTCGGGTACCTGATCCGAAAACCTAAAAAAGACATCCAATATTGGACTCATAAATTCCGTCTCGAAGTTATGGTTGCACTGCCACTGATAGTTTGTGAAACCGAGGTCGCATGAAGAAGATACCGTCAAAATATGGTTTTCCCAACGAAAATAATAATAACATTATTATATTATTATTATATTTAATTTAATTTAATTCCTTAACTTATCACACCCAAAATCCATGCACCCACAATCCCAATTCACTCAAAATTTGGTGCGCATCACCATTCTTAGATTCTTATTCTTTTTTTTTGATTTAAATTTTAATCTTTATTTTCTCTCTCCAATTTGGTGCTCCTCCAACATGTAAACCCTAACCGCCAGCTCATTTGGCACCCACTGTGTGCACAGGAACCGCCACCGCTACCTCCGGCCTGCCTCGCCGCTACGCCTCTGGTCCACTGCATCTTCATTCTAACCCAAAAAATTATGACGATCACAGATTATTGATCCTCAGATCGAGATCTCCACATCCGTATGTCGCGCTCAATGAAACATCGATGTTTTGACGCGCTTAATTATTTGGCGGGAACGAACGCGCAGAGAATGTGCGAATAATGAAGTATAAAAGGGTCATGGACTATGTACGGATTGATGGACATGTTTGTTTGGACATCATCTTTGAGAATCAAGAACACAAGTAATTGGAAAATAAATATTTATCACACTTCAAGATTTTCAATCTCAAGATAAACGAGAAGAAAATAATTTATTCAATCCATTGTTTTTCGATCCACGAATTAATTCATTTAATTTGGGTTCATCGTGAAAAATTCAATTGGGGTAAGGAATCCACAAAGATAAATCCTACCTTATGTTTGGATTGGTCATTGGTGAATATCACATTCATCAAAATCTGTTCTGTGTTGATGAGGATAAAACTTGCACAAGGATGAGAAGAAGATGTTGCATTCGTCGCTCTTCAATTCGCCTGGATCTGAGACTTCATTGTTCTTCATTCGTCGTTAATAAATGGGGAGAGGAGAGGAGAGGAAGGGATGGTTTACCGTCATTGGCCAAAATGAATTATGAGGCTAACCCCCTCTAAAAATGGAATTTATAACCTCTCTCTAGGTTAAAATAAATTAATTAAATAATTAAATAAACAATTATTTAATTATTTAATTATTCTCCCATGATGGCACATATGCGAAACACCCGATGCATACAAAGGTTATACTTTCTTAGGGTAAAACCTACGTTCTGAGCTCATAAAGGGCATCCGATTTTTCATATGAGTCCCTGTTCTAGAGATATTCAGGTTTGAGATATTAAATGAATAAATTAATTATTTAATTTATCCATTTAATACATCACCAACGAGCGAGGGGTCCGAACATCCTGCACCAACTTGTTTTATGTCGTTCATAGGGGAAAAACTGTGTTCTAGACCCAACTGTGGTCTCATATTTCTGATCTGATATTCTGTTTAAGAGATATACTATTTTATTTAGTTAACCACGTGTGCGTAATATAAAAACACTCAAAATTTTTATAAAATAAATTACGGGCACACCGAGCCTCGGAATTGCACGCCATCTTAGCGCCCAACTTAGTAAATATTTTTAGAAATATTTCAAAGTCTTATTAGGCCAAAAATTGGGTCTCTACATTATTCCCTCCTTCAATTTTTTCCTCCTCGAAAAGTAAAACTAGGGAAACCACTCAGGATTTCGAGAAGAAACTTAGCTCTCCCGCTCCTGGAGGAACCTGTACGTTTCTGAGCTGCGAAAGAATATGGACCAAAGGGGTGGTCCACCCTCATAAGGCTTTCTTCAGCTGATGAAGTGTGTAGGAACACACACATATCTTCTTAGTTGCGACACATGTAAGGAATCATTTACCCACTCCAACTGGATAAGGTAAGGTGATATGAAACCTTTCCATATCCCTGCACAGTCTCAAACGACCTGATAAAACTCGTGGGAAAGTTTGCCTCCCTGACTGAACCTCTACATCACATGTCACAACTGGAATCACTATTTGTCACTAGGACATAGTATCGTGATTACCTCCTTCAAAATATCCATATGGTGAAACACCTAAGGATATCTGGTCACATAGTATTTCATAGTCAATGAATCGCAACTAAGAATCTCTTACATGCTCGAGAAGCGGAGTCAACACCATGTACTGAAGAAAAGTTGTACCCTCATGTTACACCAGGGTTAGGAACAGGGTAGTTAACTTCTATAAAACTTCCCGCACCAGGTGAGTCTGGGACTTCCTGCACTTCCCGCTAAGGGAACCGGCTACACAACAACAACTTTAGTACACAAGTCCGAGATATTCTTCCACCATGCTTTAACTGCGCTGCCTGGGTCCCATATGACCACATTCCTATAACTGATCATGATAAGATCTCCTACGTTGAGATCTCGTCATTTGGCGTCTTCTAGTTGCAGTAGATGTCTCAGCTCTATTGTGCTCATTGTCACAACCTACTGTATGGCGTGTCAGGAAGATTTCTAACACCAGTGCCTACTATCACACATCGACGTAGGTGGGGATTCACAAGGGTACTATGATAACATAAATATCTCTAAAGAGTCCCCGCTCAAACTTATATTCTTGGAAACTACCGTTATAGACCAGCAGACCACTGTCTCTAGCCAAACCTCTACTGTCTGAAGGCCCGGATTACTATGGAATCTCAGTGGTCTCTGGTGATGGAACTCACAATGTGTGATCAACCTTCACACAACCTCAGCCTACTCAGCTGGGGTTGTCTTCCTCTCAATAGTTAGGGGTGTTGTTAGCTGCCCACCTGGAGAAAGGGGCTCGCATGGTGGGTCCTGAAATGAGCTCTCGTCGCTCACAGAATCGTCGCCACGAACCGTAGTTAGTATCCTGGCTGGATTTCATTACGGAGAGATCATGAATGTTATCAAGGAGTTCCATGGTCAAATGATCATATCTATATATATCAACAACAATGGGGAGCTGACTCTAGAAGGATAGTCAAATACTGAATCCTATATGATGGATTTTCCATTTTTTCTTCCAACAGGCGTCTCAGGGTGCCGAGTCGACAAGAGGGTAACCAGGGTCCCAGTGAATGGATACGTCAGCTTCCCACACAATCGCTGGACTCCCTGGCCTGAGAGCCGCTCTTGAGACACATCGACACTGTTTCCCTAAACCCAACCAAGACCATATTTAGGGAAATGTCCAAACAACGTCCCAAGGGTCGAACCACCTCTAATACCACTCTGTCACGACCCGACCCATACCGGGGCTCGAACCACAACTACCCCAAGCCCGCCTCCATAGGCCAGGGGTTGGTGACTAGCGATGAAGGCACAAAAAACTTGGGGAGGCCTTTTTCCTAAGAACCTGTACACACACACGAAGCTAACACAATGAAAAAGTGCAGAGAAAAAGAAGAAAGCAAGGTTCCACACTACTATACAAAGGGAACCAAACAAAAACGCATCAACCTATAACAGTACAAGTACAAGAAAAGTAAAGATGAAAGGGAAAAGGGGAAAAAATACACAACCAACTAGAAAAGTTTCACAACCCAGCAGTAGGTGAAAATGTAAAACAGCTAGAAGAGTCCCACTCCTAAATCCCAAGCTACGACCACCACACGTGGTCCAAGCACCCTGTATCCTGAAGCTCCTCTGATGTCACGATCAACTTGTTCGTCGTCGTCAAGGGCACGCCAAATGCGCACAAAACCCAAGCAGGGGTGAGTATAAGAATACTCAGTAGGATGCCCCGAAGGCTCAAGAGAGAAGCAAGAGATGTACTGAAGAGGAGAGCAGTAAGAGAGAACAAGATACAACAAGAGTGAACAAAAAGAGTACAAATCCACCCAATAATATATATGATCGCTCAAAGAAACCCAAATGATAGTGTAAGGGGATCTTCATCTCACATCTCACACCAGGTATATGCCCATACATATACCCAGGGCAACGAGATATACCCGTAACTCAGAACTGTTGTCTAGAGACAAGTTACACAACTACATACCCACGCTAGGGGTCCAGTTCGATGATTTCCATGAAGTACTCGTAACAGGGAGAACACACTTCTAGGTCTGAAGAGAGAGACATGAAGCACTCATTCTGGGATAACTCACTCCAAAAGTTCTTGAGAATACAATGTTCAATGAAGATCACAACCAATAGCTACAAGGTGATTCCCACAATACAGTCTGAACTAACACGCTAAGTAGAGGATCGACGCCTGGTTAAAGTTGGTCACATCAATACCAAGAACTCTACCTAGAGTACTAGTAATAAATAGAGCATACAAATCCAAGTCTCACAGAGGGTATTCCAACAACTCTATTCAGGAAGTCCTGCTGTAGGGATCATACTCTTGTACATAAGAAATGATACCAGAAACCTTCAGGGTAAAGACCAAGGGTACGAACCCTAATAAATCTAGTCTATGTCACATAAGAAAAATGGATCAAGCCTTGTAAACAAGTTACACGACATATAGTGGGATCACATGCCGTGTTCCTTGACTTCGGGTACTGCCTATGTAAATGGCCCGTGTCTCTAGTCTTGTCGTATAAAAAGTAACTACGCAGCATGTAGAAAGGATCACCAGTCATTTCAGAGTATATGGGGTCCCCTCTGTGTACGCTAGCCATGTGCCCGTACATGAACTCAACCCATGTATGTCATCCCGTGTAATCGGTTCACAGGGTGACCCATGCAACCAGCCTAGTCTGGCCATGTGGTGGAGTATCGACTCCAAAGATAGGAAAACCATATCAGAGTAAAATGAACCCACACTCATGAGGTGGGGAGTCCTGTCTCTACCAGAGTAGAGGAATAAGGAATATTCGCACCTTGAGTCATCAAGGGAGTAGCCATCCTAGCTATTACTAAAAGAAACACCCTGGTTATGCTCCTCAGGTTATCGGTCATACCTCAACCACCATGAAGTTCCATAATGGAGAAACCCAAAGGAACTCCATGTCATAAGGGTTCCAACACGACAGACAGTGCATCAATATGACGCCCAGTCTGTATGTTATATGCATTTTAGTACCGAGGGCCTGGTTGGATTCGTGTTCGATCCAACCTGGTTGTACTTCAAACGACACCGGTTAACGAAATCGGTCACATCGTTGCGATCCATACGAAAAAACACACGAGATGGTCTTCCCATTTTTCCAAAATGGATAGTCGGTAAAAAAGTTTCATTTTACCGCAACACGCGTGAACCAGGACTCGTGGGGCCCACACCTCAATTTTGACTTAAATTTCCAAAACTGGTCTTGAAACATTCATCTAAATTTCTAGGTCGCAATGTCATAGACGGTTCATTATTCCGACACCATATGAGAGAGATATGTCAGATTCAATACCCCGTAATAATAATAATAATATTATTGGGTGTTTCGTGGACTCGAGCCATGACCCAGAATTTAGTATCCAACATTAGACTTGAACCGAACATATTAAAGATAGGGTCACATCCCCTCAAACGGCGAGTCAATCGGACGTTGCACGAATGAGTTTTAGCAGGTCGAAGATTTAATAATAAAATTAAATCTACTAATGTACGAGCGTTTCGGGTACTTGATCCAAAAACCCAAAAAAGACATCCAATATTGGACTCATAAATTCCGTCTCGAAGTCAGGGTCGCACTTACACTGACGGTTTGTGAAACTGAGGTTGGACGAAGAAGATACCATCAAAATACGGTTTTCCCAACGAAAATAATTACAACATCATTATATTATTATTATTTTTAATTAATTTAATTCCTTAACTTATCACACCCAAAATCCACGCAACCACAATCCCAATTCACTCCAAATTTGGTGCGCATCACCATTCTCAGATTATTCTTCTTCTTTTTTTCTTTAAATTTTAATCTTTATTTTCTCTCTCTAATTTGGTGCGCCTCCAACATGTAAACCCTAGCTGCCAGCTGATTTGGCACCCACTGCGTCCACAGGAACTGCCACCGTTGCCTCCGGCCTACCGTGCAGATACGCCTCCGATCTACATCATCTTCATTCTAACCCCAAAAATTATGATGATCACAGATTCTTGATCCTCGGATCGAGATATCTGCGTCCGTATGTCGCGCTCAATGAAACATCGATGTTTTGATGCTCTTAATTATTTGGCATGAATGAACACGCGGAGAATGTGCGAAGAATGAAATATAAAAGGGTCATGGACTATGTCCGGATTGAGGGCCATGTTTGTTTGGCCATCAACTTTGAGAATCAAGAACAAAAGTAATTGGAAAATAAATATTTATCACACTTTAAGATTTTCAATCTCAAGATAAATGAGAAGAAAATAATTTATTCAATCCATTGTTTTTCAATACGCGAATTAATTCATTTAATTCGGGTTCGTCGTGAAAAATTAAATCGGGGTATGGAATCTACAAATATCAATCCTACCTTAGGTTTTTATTTGTCATTGGTGAATATAACATTCATTAAAATCCATTTGGTGTTGACGAGGATAGAACTTTCACCAGGATGAGAAGAAGATGTTGCGTTTGTCGCTCTTCGATTCGTCTGGATCCGAGGCTTCATTGTTCTTCGTTCATCGTTCATCAACAGGGAGAGGAGAGGAGAGGAAGGGAGGGTTTATCGTCGTTGGAAAAAATGAATTATGAGGCCAACCCCCTCTAAAAAAATAATTTATAACCTCTCTCTATGTTAAAAGAAATTAATTAAATAATTAAATAAACAATTATTTAATTATTTAATTATTCTCCCATGATGGCTCATATGCCAAACACCCGATGCGGACAAAGGTTATACCTTTATGAGGGTAAAACCTATGTTCCGAGCTCATCGGTGGCCTTAGATTTTTCATATAAGTCCCTGTTCTAGAGATATTCAGGTTTGAGATATTAAATTAATAAATTAATAATTTAATTTATCCATTTAATACAATGCCAACGAGCGAGGGGTCCGAACATCCCACGCCGACTTGTTTTATGTCGTTCCTAGGGGAAAAACTGCGTTCCAAACCCAAATGTGGTCTTGGATTTCTAATCCGATCAACCGTTTAAGAGATATCCCATTTTCTTTAGTTAACCGCGTGTGCGTAATATAAAAACACTTAACATTTTTATAAAATAAATTCCGGGCACACTGAGCCTCGGAATTGCACGTCGTCTCAGCACCTAGCTTTGGAAATATTCTTATAAATATTTCAAAGTCTTATTAGGCTAATAATCGGGTCTCTACAATCCTTCTCTTCAATTCCTTGTAATTTTACTCACATTCATCTATCCATATTAACTTGGATTCCTTCCAAGTTAAATTGGTTAGAGTATTAGATATTTATTAGAAATTATCTATAAACCATAGATAATATATAGCTAAAATACAAAAAATATAGATCTCAGTCACCATGGTTGGTATTGTCCAACATTCAATAGCCTGTATATTTGATGGATCTACAGACATACCCACTCTTGATATTATATGACCTAAAAAGAATATGTTTGCATCCAAAATTCCAAATTTGTAATTTTTTCATATAGTTTCTCCTTCTTTAGGGTATTTTGTACAATTATCAAGTGATATTCATGATCTTACTTAATTTTTGAAAAGATAAGAATATAATATATAAATAATACTAAAAACTGATCAAGCCAATCTATAAAGACTCCATTCATTAAATTCATGAAGACATAAGGGGAATTAGTAAGACTGAAACACAAAACTACATATTCATAGTGACCATAACTTGTATAAATTGCCGTATTGTGTAGACCATACTTATTAATTCATAATTTATGATATCTAGAATGAATTACAATCTAGGAAAAGAATTGAGATCCACATAGTTGATCAAACAAGTCATTAATATGGGGAAGATGATACTTGTTCTTGATTTTAATCCTTTTCAACTCTCAATAATGTATGCAGATTCACATCAATCCATATTTATTTTTATCAAAAATAATAGGTTAAATACAAGGTGAAAAACTTGGCCAAATGAATCCCTTATCAAGGTTTTCCAGGAGTTGCTTCTTCTATTTCTGCAACTCAATCAGGGCCATTCTACAGGGTGTCTTTGAAATTGGCGTGGAACTAGGAATAAGTTCTATTGAAACATCAACTTTGTTTTTTGGTGGGGGGTTATGAAATTATTATGATAATAAATAAAAAAATATTATAAATAGGTATATCATCTATGTCTAGTTTCTCCCCAATATATGAGATAAATAGCCCTTCTGAATGGGAATTAAAACCTATACAATTGATGTGACATCCATCAGAAGCTTGTACTTATCGTCACATTGATATATGATCATAGGTTGGTTTGGAAAATAAAATGTTACTTCCCTTCCTTGAAAATTTATGTGATATTTCTTGTATATAAATCCAATTCATGCCTAATATGACATAAATATAAACTATTTAAAAATTTATTCGATTTTTAGGAAGCAAATTCCAACAAACATCAACCATAGAGGAATCATAGAATTGAGATGTGATCATCATACCATTAGGATATTAACTACTAATTCTAAATCTAATATTCTGAGAGAAATCTTGACACCCTTTGAAAATTATTTATATATGAAATTGTGGGTAGATCTAGATACAAATAATACATTATCAGTTCTAGATTGGATGGTATATCTACATTTCACCATGCCATTATCACACACCTTGTCAGAAATAGTGATCACATGAGATTTCCCATTGTCCATAGGATTAAGATGTTTCCAAAACCGATCATCATTATTAAATATTGAGTTTGGTAATTAGTTATCATAATTCCCATTCTCCTAACAATTGAAGCACTAAAGTGGGGGATGTGCATTCTATGCAGGTTTCTCTCTATTCACATTGTTATCTAACATCTTCCTATAACTTTAACAATCCATTTCCCAATGACCTTCCCTTATATAAATAAAGAATTTAGTAATACCCTTAATACTATTTCCTCTATGATTGTTACCACTCTTTGAGAGGGAATATCATCTTATTCTCTCAATGGTTTTTAGATTTTCATTTATACTCCATATTCCCTTTCTTGTCAAAACCAAGAGATTTGTTTATAACTCTAACATCCATTTCCACATTGATAGAATATCAAATAGTTTATTCATATCTTTTTAAGTATCTTATGGATAAAAGAATTTAAATATTTGGTTTTAATCCATTTAAAAATAGATCATCCTTTACTTTTAGGTTGGATGATAACACCAGAACCATACCTTGAAAGTCTTGTAAAATTTTCCTCGTAGGTACCAACAAATTCATCATCCTTTTGTTTTAAATCAAGGAATTTTTTCTCTATCTTTTTATGAAGAATGAAAGTAAATTAATTATTAAAAAATAAGTTCTTTAACTCATCCCAATCGATGGATTAAATTTCATCATGTTACTGAATGTTCTTGATAAGAGTCCAACGTTGATTTGATTCACCTTCTAAAGGTAGATATCCAAAATGATTTTTTCATGTTCTAAACACTAGAGAAAAAACTAACTTTTTAGTGGTATTGATCCATTGTTTATAACCTAGTGGATCAGATAACCCACTGAAATAAGGTGAAAATTTTCTCATGAAGGACTCAACAGAATGTTTTTCCCTCATTTTCTCATTGTAAAGTCCATTATGATTCAAATATTTAGAAATATGTGTGAGAATAGCAATGATATTTTTCATTACATCTCCTATAAATTTGGATTCTTAGGAATAAAATCATTTCATTTTCTATCACACTCATCATTAACATGGTTCCTTTCAATTTTATCCATTAACTAAAACCAAAAATCATATATTAGGAAATAATAATCATAGTGGGGAACCATATGTTGACACTCCTTTTTCATCACAGAGTCCAAAAGAATGTAAAGGGAAATGACTTAGAACAAATTGATCCATCCTTTGAAGAAAATATCAAAAATTGACAAAGGCATGAACAAGGGATCAAAAGAACATGTGCCGCGCAAGTTCTATCAATGTCGTGAAAGTCCACTTACGCGACGCCTAGTGGTCGCACAAGTGACTTGCGCGACCTAAGTGGTAACCGCTCGAGGTCTTCTCCTGCCTATAAATAGACCCTGTGGTCCCCCCATTCGAGGAGGATTTTTTCCAAAAACTCAGATTTGAGCTCCCGATGCCCTAGTCTCTTCTCAAAGCTTTCGAAACACTTATAAGGCAATTTCTTACCTAGAACGGAAGATCTAAAGAGGGGGAGAAAGGCCTAAGTGTTGAAACTCATCAACACTTACGCGCCTGAGTAGCCATCCCTTAAGGGAAAAAGGCTACACTTGCACGCCGCCTTACTCCTTCAATAGAACTTGCTCTCCCCTTTTCTGGAAGAACCTCAAGAGGATTCTAAAGGCTTTAATCAAGAGTCGCTCAAGTATTACCCTGATGGTTAACCATCGCACAAGTACACCATGTGTCGCGCAGGCATACCTGCACGACCAAGACTTGCACACCCACGCAGTACCTGCGCGCCTGCTAGGACTTGCGCGCCCCTGCCTTTTTGGGTGCCCTTCTTGCCTATTTCACCCCTCTTAAGCCATTCCACATTTCCTATTCAAGATTCAGTCTTTAAGACACTCTTCAAAGCCATTTATGGCATGATTTCTTGATTTGACTTCCTTATCTGAAAGGAATTCTGTGGAATATCTCTCAAGATCTAGTGATTTACACATCTTTATGTCACTAATGATTGAGATTTCATTCATTCAACCTCATCCTTTAAGATGAGAGAATCCTTAACCTGGGTCTCATTTTTCAGGAATAATCCCCAGTCATAAGTCCTCTAATATGGGCATCCTCTTTAGGATTAAGCCCCAAGTCCCTTTATTTTTTGGGCATCCTCTTTAGGAGTAAGCCCCAAACCTTAATTCCCTTAACCTCGGCCTCCTTTTCAAGAATAATCCCCAGTCTTAATTTCTCTTAACTAGTCCTAATTTACCTTTGATATGGGATTCCTTTTCCGGAGTAAAACCCAATCATAAGTCTTCTCCTAATTTGGGCCTCCTTTTCAGGAGTAAGCCCCAAGTTAGAGTATTCAAAATCTCTATGAAGCACATATACCTTTATGGACCCTGTTTCTGGATTTCTTCCCTAAAGTAAATCCTAACCTTCATTTATCTGGGAAGTCATACATACATAAGCCCCACATTATTTCTTATGATTACATCTTTCATGGCACAATTTTCTAATTTTTACCAATACATCTTGTTTCTCACACCGAGGATGACTCACGTGAGCTTAGAGTGTAAAAGTAATTGTGACATCCTTCTTTGAGCCATCAATCATAAACATCATACTCCCTTACTCCAACTACGTGGGTTCTGATTCCTTTTATGAACAAAGGATACGTAGGTAGCCCATCTACGGGTTCGATACCAACTCTAAAATAATCCATGTCCTTCTGAATGACAATAAACTTCAAGTGCCCCATTGAGTGGATTTAAAATGAGCATGGTCATCATAATGACCAAGAGACTTCTGTATAAATGTGTTGAAGGGTACCATTGACCAGGAATCCTTAATAAATATCGATGATTCTCTATCAATGAAGAACCTAGAATACATACAAAAGATTCTCTAAATTTCCTACATATTTAATCATTGATTGTCAGATCTGAAGGAAAGCTCATTTTATACTTGGTAATGTAATAAGGATTCAGGAACATAACTTAAATCTATAAAGAGAGTCCCGGAGTAGACAATAATTCCCCTAAAAAAGGTGTGATGAGTCCGACCTCCCATCCTCTCGACTAATACAAACTCCTAAGCCTCATCAGTCCACAAACTAATGAGCACATACCTTTGGAAAGTAGGTCTGAATAGATGTGGAATCATTGGATGTTTCCGGTTCTACGAAAAAACCCATTAGAAACCGATCAGAATGTTTGAACCTCCCATCAAGGCGGTCATCCCCAGATTCTGAGGGAAACAAAAATGGTGAACCCGACGTGAATCCTTAACCAAGTTAAAATAATGTTTTACCCATTTGTTAGGCCCCTATTTAAAACTCAATGAGAGGGCCAACAAAAACAATCATTGACATATGTGCTCATCCAAAAGATATAGTGGCTGAATTTATCTTGATTACATCTATTATATAAAACATGCATTCTTTTCCAAGATCTTCTGCATTTCTAGAATGGCTGCTCTCAAGTTCACACCTCTGAATACTGCTGCTGTAAATGCCACTACTGCTACTCCTGCTGGATCGTCGTCCGCTCTAAGGATGATGTCACCTACTCAGCATCTTCAATGCTGGGTATCAAACACAATGGTTAAGGAGTACCGTCAACACGGTACCATCCCAAATCTGGAGGCTTCCCGACAAGCCCTCCAAGTAAACAACTCACATCGGTCGTCTGGACAACGACGACCAGTGATCAAGAAGCAGGAGGTGCTGACTACCATCTCCAACCGTTTCAGGTCGTTATCCCCAGAATTCAATCACCATTCGCTCCCTTATTCTGGGGAGGTGAATGAGCAGGTCCCTCAGGACCTTAATTCGAACAGACATGATTCTTTCCTGAGGGCTCCCACCAACAATCGCTGCCATAATCGTGCGGTAGTGCGCCCTCAACATGATGAGGGTACCGACTCCAGGCGTTCGGCTCAGGTTCCTCGAACCCGAGCAAGAAATATGAACTAATAGAGGCGGAATCCGGTCAACAGTGAGCAGGCTCTCATCTCTGCCATCTCTGGAGAAGTACACCAACCTAACCTGGTGGCAAGTAACGAGCATGCACATACACCTGTCCATTTTAATTCCGCTCTCCAGCAGACTCGTCTGGCAGCATCACGCCAATCCCGCCAGGAAATTCCGGCGGAGTACTATAGGCAGGAACATACACCTATTTATACATCATCAGCTAGTCAGCAGGCTCATCTGACTACATATGATGGATCTCGTCAACCATGTTTGACGAAGTGCAATCAGCAGGCACATACACCTGCTAGTATTAATCAATCCTACCAACAGTCTCGCTTGGTAGCATTCAGAGAATTTAGTCGGAAATCCTCGACAACAAATAGGAGGCAGAATCAACTTTCTGCACCCACACTTGAGTACTGTCAGGATTCACTGACAGGAAAAGGAGGACACGAGCAGGCACATACACCTGCTCCAAGCCAGGAATGGACGTATATTCCCGTTCCGGCAGCTGAAGTCACCAAGCATATTCTATCAATGGTGAAAGAGCATAAGCAAATCCCCGCTCATATTCTGGATGCCTTCCAGGATATTATAACAACTTCAGCGACATCTTAGGGAAAGACACATAAATCTATCCCTACCAGTGGAGTGACACATCAAGAATTCACTCTGGAACAAACACACACATTTGTTTCAGTCCAAGAGGGTTGTGGGGCATACTCCCCCATATTATACATACAACCAAGTCAGGCACATACACCTGATTTGAGTAGAGATCGTCAGCCTAACCTGGCCATCTTTCCTGATCAGGCATATACACCTGCTCAGAGCAACCACGTTCATTAACAAGTGGTTTCCAAGGCGAGTAAGAGGGCGTCTAAGAAAAAGACCCACCCAGCACAATCAGGAGATCAAGATCCAATCTGTATCAAGGCCTTGCTCGATGCTGGAGTTCTTGAAGACCTTCGACAATTATCTGTTGAAATTCAAGATTCTACTCCCTCATTTCCCAATAGTGGGAACATTAATTCTGAAGGTCTTCAACAGAAACTTCCTTATGAAGGCTTTCTTCATGAAAATTCGGTCGATCTCGAAGTTTCATCTTCAGATTAGAGCCACAGGAACCCTCTGTGTGGTCAGAAGACCAAGGAGCAAGAGATCTCATCTTTTGCTGTAAACCATTATGGTGGTCCTCCCCATGATGATGAATTTTGCTGCAAAAGTCCTCTCCGCAGTAGTGATGCACATTTCCCGGAAAATGCTCCAGTGGACAATGTAGTGCCGAGAAATCCCTCTTATCTTGAGGCACTTGCAAATGCAAAACCAGTCATGTATGAAGCTTCATCTCTAGCAGGTGAAATACTTTCTCAATCAGAAGATAGCCCAGGGTGTAGGTCATTATCCGAACCACCCCTAAGTCATGCATCTTCTAGTTTGATCAATGATTTCTCTACCAATCCTGTTGGATCCAATGAAGTAAGAAGGAAACACCAACTCTGGTCAAATCAGGTAGAAGAATCTTCATCAAATGATAAAGAGGAAATGCTGAACATGAGAAAACAACTGGAGAAAGGTGAAGTGCCAGTCACGTTTTGGCCTTTGGCTGACTCTCAGTATAATATTCCATAAATGTTGACGAAAGATGAAATTCATGAAATTCATCTCAGAATATGGAAAACTCTTTGTCAGTTGAAAAAAAGTATTATTTTATGATGAATATGAAAATCATCTTAAGATAATAGAAGGGGTACAACGTCAGATTGATTTGGCGTCTCTATCAGTCTCTCGATATCTGAAGGCTGAAAAGCAGCAGAGAGCCCTTCAACGTTCATGCTTGGGCGCACTAAGAAGATTGCGTCAGTTAATTTCCAATGCCCCATCTGGTATTCGTGTCAGAGGATGGGGTGTTCATGGAGCACTGCATTTCACGGTGCTCTCCATTCAGCAAAGCCTGCCGAAAATAGTCTCATGCAATGTTATTGCTCTTGGCTGGCCACAGTCAATGGGATTTGTTTGTAATCAAAAGCTTGCCCAAGAACAAGCTTCATCTAGTTCCTCTCAAAATCAAGAATACAGAGAACAAGTTGTCGAATTACTCTTGCATCAAGAAAACGAGAAAATTGAACAGGCCTCTCGTTTGGAGCAAGCACGTCACCAAGTGACAGAAGTGACGGAAATCATCCAACGGTCTTTTGAAACAGGTGATAAAAGCGGATACAAGTTAATGCATCTAGCTAATTTCCGGACTAAGGTTTGCAAGATCAGGAGGACTTTCAAGAAAGTCTCAGAAATAGCATGTCAAGAACAACCCCAGCTCGCCAGACTGGGGACTCTTTTAAATCAACACTCGGAATAAAAAAAAGGATTCAAGGAGTTGAGCGAGAACAGCAGGAATAGCCCCAGTCCACTGGACTGGGGACTTTTTCAAATCATCAATCCCCTCCTCAGAGAAAGTCGGTCTTTTCTCGATTGGGGAAGAAACCTCAAGAGGAACGAAGAGCCAAATTATCAAGAGATTCCCTCCAAATTACGGTTCTTCAAGAAGTTCTTGAGGGATTGAATCAACAAAAGGTAATGTCTCATCAAAGGCATGGAAGAAGACAATATCACAAAAATGATGATAGAAGGGATTCGATGAGTTATGCATCAATCAATGTCATCAATACCATTGTTGCTGATCCACCAGATGAGGCTCACTCAGGGGATTTAGATGAAGAGTTTCCTGCTCAAGAAGATGTACGCACTGACACAAATGAAGAAGGTGTGCGTACACGAAGTCAAAGGATTACTCATAACCTAGGTAATCCTTCGAGTAACCCACTTTACCCTCTCCGAAAAGGATCCAACAAAGGGAAGGGAAAGAACCAGGTTACATATCCTTCCTCTGGAGAAGGTCAATCGCTCTCACTAGAGCAAAGGTTTGCACAACGGGAAGAAGAAATAAAGGAATTAAGAAGGTGGAATGCAGAACTACTTCAGAGTAGTTTTCTTCTTAAGAATGATGGAGTCAGTCAGCCAAAGGAATTTGTTGCAGCTACTAATATGGATCAAGAATATCCTCCTCTCTCAATACACCCTCACAGGTCTAATCCTACGGGTCAAGTGCAACAACAGTTGGCAGTGCTACCATCAGTTGCAACACCAATCACCACATCTGTCCAAGATCCAGTCATTGCACCTACCCAAGTCCAAGTTCAACCAGATGTTTCTCAAAAGTTAATAACTACTATTGAGTCATTAACATCTCGGTTAGAAACTATGGAAGGGAAGCATGTGCATGTTCAACCAGAAAAGAAAGTTTACCCTGAATGGGTAGATTCAATTTCTCCTCCATCCAGTTTTGGGAACCCTGTATTCCCTATTTTCAATGGATCAGGCGATCCTGAACAACATTTGACGCATTACGTGTCTTGTTGTGATCCTATGATGGGAACTCCAGAGCAGCAAGAAGCATTGAAACTCAGATGCTTCGTGCGAACCTTGCAAGTACCAACTTTTGTTTGGTATACAAGCTTGCAATCCCGGTCAATTACTAGATGGGAGGATCTTCGCCAAAAATTCCTCCTTCAGTTCAGCTCAACTTTGCCAAAGACAACAGTTTTCAATCTTACAAACTGTAAGAAAAGGGAGAATGAAAGGGTCTCTGATTTCATTGCTCGATGGAAGGGATTAACATATTCCTTGAGTTTAGCACTCCCTCAAGAAGAATTGTTGCCAATCTATATGGAAAATATGCGTGATGAATTACGCATGTCGTTAATCCCTGTGAAATACACAGGAGGGTTTCGAGACCTTACTTCAATCGCTCAGCAGATTGAAGATTCCCTTATACAGGCTAAGGCTAAATCTCGTGTAATTCCATCAGCTCCAGGAAGGAGAATGGGTAAAGAAAAAACTGCTACAGTTATGCATAAACAAGCACCTGTACCTATTTCTACCTCAAAACCTTCATCTTCTCGAAGGGCTCCACCTTCTGAGCACCAACAACAAAGGCCTTTTCGTCCAGACGATAAAAAAGATCAAAGACAAAAACAATTTGAGGATCTGAAGAGAAAAACATACTATTTCCGAAATGAACAAGTTCCTGGTTATTTCATTTCAGCTCTGGAAAACAATTTGGTTCAATTGCCAATGCCCAAGAGGCCAAACAATAAAGGAGATGAAGACTGTCCCAATTATTTCCATTTTCATCAAATGTTGGGGCATCCCATCCAGGAGTGTTTTGTCTTCAAAGACCTCCTACAAAAGATGGTCGACTCAGGACAAGTCACATTGAAAGGCTCCTCAGCCCAGGTAGCAAGTGTCACTGCTACAGTTCCAGAGGAGAAAGGTGAATGGAAAGAAGTCAAAAGAAAAAATTCACAGAAGTATGATGATTATATGGTCAGAAAGACAATCAATCGAACTCATTCTATTTTGAAAACACAATTAAGGAAACCAATTCTGTCTTCTTCCATGAATGTTGTGGCAAAACCCTCTTCGTCAGAGGGAAAGTCCTCAAAGAAATGACATGATTCAAAGAAAGAAAAAGAATCAGAAGAAGATGAGTATGTGTCAAAGCCTAAGTTTTCTTTGACTTTGGATGACTTCATGCCATCTACTTCAAAGCCACTGGCACCACCCCACCAAACAGAATAGCCTAAATAGGCTAATGAAGTAGAGTCTTCATCAGATGAATAGTTAATCTTTGGTTCTGTTAATATGATTAAATTAATAGATCCATATGCCAATCGAAGTTTCGATTTCAATGAGCCTGAATTCCCTGTATCAAACAGAAGAATCAGAGGAAGTTCCGGGGGCTCAGGATACAGGGGAAGACGTGGATCTTTCAGAAGCCACTATTCCAATTCTACCCCGGCTAGAACTGTGTACGCAGCAAAAACTCGTGGTAGAGCCCTTCAGTGAGCTCAACAAGAACAAGCAAGCTCTTCTACCAATAGAAAATTTAGTCAGGTCACAGTTATTTTGGAAGACCGATTGAAGGTTCCATCTTCTTCCTCTAAGCAAGTAAATGGATATAATCGGTCTAATCTTCCAAAACTAGGAATATTGCCAACTCCTATCCCAATACAAGATGCATCAACTTCCAAAGCATCTACTTCCAAGGTACCTGCTAAACCACATATTCCTATTGGGAAACACAGACCTCTGGATCAAAAGTATGATATATTGAAACACTTGTCCCAATTACCAGCCAAGTTATCAATTCTGGATGCTCTGAATCTGTCAAAAGATCTTCGGGAAGCACTCATCAAGGTTTTTTCAAGTCCTCAGGAGTTTGAAACTGAAATTGCTGCAGCTGAAGTCTATCACATAGAGAATAATCCTGCAGAATGCCATACAATAATATCCTTTACTGATGAAGATGAAGATGATGTTGTGCATGGACATATTAGACCATTATACTTGTCTGGAAAGGTCAATGGTGTGGATGTTCAAAGAGCTTTCATTGACAATGGTTCAGGATTCAACCTCATGCCCATTCATACACTTCATCGATTGGGCCTCACGAAATCTGATTTATCTCCTTCCAACATGATGCTACAGGGATATGATAAAAATGAACAAGAACCACTGGGTGAAGTTACACTCAGAACTCAGTTTTGAGATCTTGTATCCAATTCATATTTCATGGTTGTTGATCAACACTCATCCTTCAACATCTTGCTTGGAAGGCCCTGGCTACATCAACATGCGGCTATCCCTTCATCATACCATCAATGTCTCAAATATTGTTTTGATGGTCAAGTTGGGACATTGTATGGTGATAAGGACCCGTTCAAGACATGTGAGTCTCAATACATTGAGGCAGAATTGTATCACATAAAGTAAAGGGAGAAATCCATAACAAAGGATATTACCAAAGTTAATGCTCCATATGGTTTGGAAAAAATTCTAGTAAATCCATTTACACATGTGAGTACAGATTATGTGTTTCCTATCAGTCAAATTGACAAGATAGACCCAAATCAAAATACTCTTATAGAAATATCCATAACGTCAATTATGGAAATCGAGCCAGACAACATGGGGGAAATTGGTAATCTACCAAGCAGTGATGAAAGCCCAAATGGTGACGTCTTCATTTCATCTGATGAAATCCAAAAAGTATATGCTTCACCAATTAGGCCATAAGAAGTTATAGCAACTTTGGAGGTAAACAATGATGTTTATACTCAATCCATCATATCCTCTTTATTACCCAAATAAGACCCTTCATCATCAATCGGGTCAGAAATGGAAGCTTCTTCTTCAAGATATGCAAATTTTGACATCTCTTCGGATCATGAGAATTTTACTTTATCATCTACTATGCAAGTAGAAATGGAAGAAATAACACATGATGAAGAATAAGAAGAAGATCTCAGAGATGCTCCTCCATCATTTGAAGAGGGTATCTCCACCACTGTGGATGAACTCAGAGAAATAAATCTAGGTACAAAAGAAGATCCACGCCCACTTTAATCAGTGCGGCCATGACTCTTGAAGAGCAAGAGATGTATATTTCTTTTCTAAAGAAAAATAGAGATATAATTGCCTGGAACTATACAGAAATGCCCGAGCTTGATCCTGATGTTGCTACTCATCATTTGGTTTTACCTAAAGAACATCGAGGATTTAAGCAAGCCGTGAGAAGAACACACCCAACTTATGCTTCCAAAATTGAAGCTGAAGTGGATAAGATTATCAAAGCTAACTTCATCAGAGAAGTTCAATATCCCAAATGGTTGGATAATATTATCCCTGTAAATAAAAATAACAGACAAATTAGAGTTTTCATCGATTTCAGAAATCTTAATCGGCATTGTCCTAAGGATGATTTCCCAGTTCCGATTACAGAACTTCTAATTGATGCAACATCTGGATATGAAGCACTTTCCTTCATGGATGGATATTTCGGATATAATCAGATCTGAATGGCCCCAGAAGATGAGGAATCTACATCCTTTAGAGACCCTCAGTGTGTGTTTTTCTACCGGGTAATTCCCTTCGACTTAAAGAATGCAGGTGCAACTTATCAGTGTTCCATGCATCGTATCTTCAAACCCTTCTTAGGGAAGTTTGTTAAATTCTATGTAGATGATATGGTAGTTAAATCCAAACAACTTTCTAATCACTTGGCTGATTTGGAAGTCATATTCTGCAAGCTTCGACAACATAATTTGAAGATGAACCCCTTAAAATGTGCTTTTGGGGTAACCTCAGGAAAATTTCTCAGCTTTGTTGTACGCCATCGTGGTATTGAAGTCGATCCTGAGAAGACCAATTTAATCCTTGGTATGTCACATCCTAAAAATTTTAAATAATTAAGAGGACTTCAAGGACACTTAGCCAATATTCGGTGTTTCATCGCCAATTTTGCAGGAAAAAGTTTACCCTTCACCAAATTGATGAAGAAGGGAGTCACTTACCAGTGGACTGAAGAATATCAAGAAGCATTCGATGTTCTCAAGAAATACCTCTTGAGTTCACCGGTACTCATGCCACCTGTTTAAGGAAGACCACTTATCCTCTACGTGACGGCTCTAGAGAGATCATTGGGTGCCTTTCTTGCTCAAAAGAATGATTCTTGGAATGAAAACAACCTCTACTATCTCAGTCGAACCATGCTTGAAGCAGAAACTTGGTATTCAAGTATTGAGAAGTGCTACCTGGCATTAATCTTTGCAGTTCAGAAGTTGAGACACTACCTGCAACATCACAAGGTCCAATTGGTATCTTGCAATAACCCGCTCAAATTTATCCTAAGTCATCCAATGCTTACAGGACGTCTGGCAAGGTGGGCAGTTATTTTGCAGCAATTTGACATTCAGTATGTGTCTCAAAAGGCAATAAAAGGCCAAGCTCTGGCTGATTTCCTAGCTGAACACCCCTCAGTGGAAGACACATCTTCTGATATTGAACTCCCTGATGAGGAAGTATTCTCTATTCAAGAAATCCCTCAGGCATGGGAAATGTATTTTGATGGTGCTTCCAAAAGTCCAACAGGGAGGAAAATGGAAAATCCTAAATTCAACAAAGTTGGCTTAGGAATTCTGCTCATTTCTCCAGAAAAGGCAGTGTTACCTTATTCCTTCTTATTGTGGGAAGGTGGTACCAATAATGAAGCAGAATACCAAGATCTCATCGTAGGTTTGGAATTAGCACTTCAAGCACAAGTGACTCACTTAAAGGTGAAAGGTGATTCAGACCTAGTAATCAAACAAGTAAATGGGGATTATGCCATCAGAAAAGAAGAACTAATCCATTTGTATGATTATTTCAGATAGTTAATGGAGGAATTCCCCTTGGAACCGACATTTTCTTATGTCCCAAGATCAGAAAATACTCAAGCTGATGCATTGGATAATATAGCCATAGCTTTGGAAGATCCAAATCGGGATGAGACAACCATCAGTATTGCCCACCGTCGTGCAATTTCACGTTATGTTCGAATCAGAATAGAGGAAATTAATGAAATTTTTCCCATTCCTGAACCGTATGGTCATACTACAGGATGGATTTCACCTATCAGGGAATACCTTCAAAATGGAACACTTCCACCTGATAGAGATGAGAAAGAAAAAATCTGGCGATGTGTGGTTAATTTTACTCTTTATGATAGCCCAGATCACTTAGAGAAAATTCTCTACAAACGTCGTTTTGATGGAGTTCTCTTCAGATGCATTGATGGTGAAGAGACAATGGATGTCATGAAAGAAGTGCATGCTGGAGTCTGTGGTGCCCACCAGTCTGGAAATAGATTGTTTGATCAGATTCGAAGGCTTGGATACTTTTTGACTTCAATGATACAAGATTGTGTCAATTTCACAAAGAAGCGTCATTCATGCCAAGTACATGCCAACTTCATTCATCAACCTCCAGAGTTTCTTCATACAGCTAAATACTCATGGCCATTTGCCACATGGGGAATGGATGTGGTGGGACCTTACCCTTCGGCTACGACCAAGCAGTTTAAGTACATTCTTACTGCTACTAACTTCTTTTCTAATTGGGCAGAGGAAATAAATCTCAAGGAAGTCAGTTCTAAATGCGTTGTTAGATTCATAAATTCTAACATCATTACCAGATTTGGTGTCCCTCATACCATATTGACAGACAATGGCACTAATTTCTGTTCATCTGAGGTGAAGAAGTTGTATCAAGAATACAACATCAAATCCAACCATTCATCTCGGTATCATGTAGCAGCCAATGGCTAGATATAATCCTTTAACAAGACTCTTTCAAATATACTGCAAAAGATGGTGGATAAAGATAAGAGGTCATGGACTGATAAAATCTTTCATGATTTATGGGATTATCGGACTACCACCCGCACTGCAACTCGGTCAACTCCATATTCATTGGTATATGGAACGGAATCCGTCTTTCCCATTGAAGTTCAACTACCCTCTCTCAGAGTTGCCATTTGTAATCAATCATCTACATATGAACAATCTCAAAAGCGATTGAATGAATTGGAACGGTTAGATGAGAAAAGATTGTGCACTTTTCACCACTTGGAAGTCTATCAGAATCGAATATCACGAGATTTTAACAAAAAAGTTCGTCTTCATTCATTCACCCAGGGAGAATTGGTATTAGTTCTCAGAACTCCAATGATACCAGGAAAGAAACCTCCCAAGCATGAGCCAAAATGGGAAGGACCTTATTCAATACATAGGGTCTACTCCAATGGAGCTTATTCCTTAATCTCAATGGATGGAGAACTCATCACTACTCCAACCAATGCTAGATTTTTGAAGAAGTATTTTGTATAAACTAAAAAGTACCTTCGTCGTCCTTGCTATATGACGTTATACTATACAGAAACAGTCCATACATATGAACTTAAACTATTTGTACTTCCGTCGTCCTTTCTATATGATGTTAAACTATATAGAAACGGTCCATACATATGACCTTAAACTATTTGTACTTTCGTCCCACATGACGTTAAACTGTGAAAAAGATCCCTAAATGGTCTATTATGACCTTAAACTGCAACTAGGTCCTGTATGACCTTAAACTGCATCATCAACGGTCCATGCATATGACCCTAAACTATTTGCAAGTCCCTTACGTCCAGCAAGACGTTAAACTGTGACGTCCTAATTACAAGACGCTAAACTGTATAAAAGTCCCTTACGTCCGAAAAGACGTTAAACTACATAATCATCAAAGGTCCTGTATGACCTTAAACTATACCACCGTCTAGCATGACATTAAACTGCACCATCCACGGTCCATGCATATGACCTTAAACTATTCACACTTTCATCCAACATGACGCTAAACTTTATCGTCAGTTTTTCGTCTAACATGACGTTAAACTGTGAAAAAGTCCCTTACGTCCAGCAAGACGTTAAACTGTGACGTCCTAATTACATGACGCTAAACTGTATAAAAGTCCCTTATGTCCGGAAAGACGTTAAACTACATAATCATCAAAGGTCCTGTATGACCTTAAACTACACCACCGCCCAACATGACATTAAACTGCACCATCCACGGTCCACGCATATGACCTTAAACTATTCGCACTTTCGTCCAACATGACGCTAAACTGTATCATCCCTTTTTCGTCCAACATGACGTTAAACTGTGAAAAATTCCCTAATGCGTCCAACATGACGTTAAATGGAGTAATCTTTTTTCCTCCCTACATAACGTTAAACTCTATTGTCCCCATCATCCTAACTACATGACGCTAAACTGTACAGAAAGTCCGTGATACATCCTACATGACATTAAACTGTATTTTGTACCTGCTACATGACACTAAACTATGCAGCACCAATAGTCTTGACTGCAAGACTTTAAACTGTATAGTCCCATTATATGTATTACATGACATTAAACTATGCATTGTTAAGGTTGTTGTTACCTCTTGTTTCTCACACCAAGTATGACTCACGTGATCTTAGAGAAAACCTCAACCATAACACTCTCTCTAGGCCTCTAACCATGTGTAAGTCCCAACATCATTTTATAGGTCGTTGTCCCCAAGAAAAACTTGATCATTAATTCATTATTTAATTTAACTACGCGGACTTTGATCCTTGCCTTCCAGGCTGGGTACGTAGGCAACCTCCCAAGGTTCAAGCCCAAAACCAATCTCTTCACGTCAGTTCATCTCCATCTCATACGATGTTAATTCGTGAAACCTCCCTTAGAATCAATATCTTTATATTGGTTCACTTTCGTCCTTGTTATACAATGTTAAACTATACAAAACTTTGGTCCAGTATGACAATAAACTACAAATTTATTTGATACCCTCACCTGGGAGGGAGCCATTATTTTTATTGATTTTTCAATCATTTTTCATTTTAAAGACTACGTGCATACATGGAAATGCCCGAACCTTTTATCTTGGGTTAAACCATCATTGCACTAAAGTCCCTTTTCACCCTTCACATGTACGGACCAAATGTGTACAAAGGGTATTTCTAGAACTACGGGGGCTTGATTCCCATCCTTATGGGATACGTAGGAACGTTCGAGTGTCCCTCGAATCCATCCCCAAGTCTTTGGGCCTAACCCCAAATTCCTCTTTCAGTCCCTTGGCTGAAAAGTCCCCAAGAAAACACACACAGTGTATTTCTTACAATGGTCCAAGATCTATGAACCTAAACTAAGATCTCTAATCCTTTTGTCCCACACGACGTTAAACTATAGTTTAAGAACTACATATGGCTTGATTCTGATTCTTATGGGTTACATAGTGAAGTCCAACATTTCAATTCAGGACCCAGCCACAACATGATTATGGTTAACATTGATCTGTGTATCTCTGTATACATTGAAAAATATCCATCTTCATGTTTCATAATCCTAAACCTTAAATATTTTCAGATCCTCATAACCCTTTTCATGACTTCTAGTCACAAAAATGTCAAACTTCTAAGAGTTATTTTGCCTGACTATGCAGCACGTGCCCATAGGCGGCCTTGCATAAACAGTCTACATAACAGACTTGTTAGCCAAAAGATACTATTATTAGACTATGAAGCCAATGCCCTTAAGAGGCCCTACATAATTCAACCCCCTAATGGGTTTTTCGAATAGTGGTAACTTCATTCTTGGGAAAAATGCCTCTTTTGTCCTTATTTGTCTTAAACGACAGTATGTAGGGATCTGCAAAAATATCCATCCTTAACATATTTGTCCCATATCCTTTTTCATGGTCTGAAAGTATTCAAGTCTATGGTTTATATTATCCTTCCCTACGTTTGGGTCAGACCTTCGTAGGAGTGATACTCATCCAGTTCTTTGATAATCTTGTTTGGAAATATCTTCTCCATATTCAAGTACCTCTTTCCATATAGAAAAATCTATACTTTGGAAGATTTGAATCTCCATAAACTTTCACTGGCTTTTAGCACTAGGAATGTAAATTTTTGAGAGTTCTTTTGCCTGACTATGCAGCACGTGCCCATAGGAGGCCTTGCATAAACAGTCTACATAACAGACTTGTTAGCCAAAAGATACTATTTTATTTAACTATGCAGCCAATGCCCTTAGGTGGCCCTGCATAATTCAACCCCCTAACAGGTTTGTTAAATAATGGTAACTTTATTCTTGGAAATGACTTCTTATAATGCCTTTTAGCTCTTTTTCATATCATTCCTCAGATTCAAATATTCTTAATTCATAGCTTACATATTTTCCCTAATACTTGAGTATAGTAATATGTTTTCAGATGAATTTTCAAGGAATTGAGTCAATTATAATCCATTTTGGTCAAAGCTATTTCGACCTTAAACATTAGCCTTTGTATGTCCGACGTGCATGAATTTAAACTGCCCACAAAAGACAAGGGAACTCTGAATAAGAGTCAAGTTCCCAGCTCACTAAACATACATTTTGTATGATTTAGGTAATATTGAGAAATTAAAAGGTTCATGTTTGTAGGGTTATTTACATCAATCCTAGTAAAAATCAAACTATGCTTTCTAGGCCCATTGGATTAGGTAAAATCTAAAGCATGTAGCAAAAGAGAATGCAGGTACAAATGAGTGAAGGTGAAAGTGTTTTTCATTGATGCACTAGAGTTAGAAGGACATCCACAGACTGGAGTCTCTTCTCTTTTTCAAGAATTACAAGAGGCTTTCAACATAACTCTTCATTTGATTTACGACATCCTGAGCTTCATCAGCAACCACTTGAAATTCACTCATTCAACTGGATACCATAAGAGATGCAGTGATACCAGCTCTTCTTAGAACAATTGTAAAAGAATGTTCTTGAGTGTGGTTTGAGAAAATTTTCTGCTGATCAAACAATGACTCTGTTTCTGTCTAAGAGACTTGGAAGATGGATACATGGATTTGAGAATGGATCATTGGAAGTAAATATCCATTTGGAGAGAGTACTCTTTTTAGATATTTCTCTAATGCCATGTTTGTCTTCTCTCCACCAACCGACAACAGAAAACATTTCAGCCCATGGGTTTTCCATTTTCATATCTGAAAGGAAATGACATGGATGGAGAATTTGAAAGATCACACCATTGTTTTTGCTCTTAATCCATAGCATAACCGAAATAGAGGAGTAGTAGTGCGGCTGCATTTCGGGTGTATAGTTCTTTGCATTTGGAACATTGACTCCTTGAAGATGACCATGACCATATAGGGACAAGTAGATTCTCTGTGGGAAATTAAGATGATATTTCTTAAAGTACTTAGCCAAATATGGGAAAGTTCTGTCGCAGATATCATACTAATCATGGCCAATGATGTCCATCATATCTTCTATCCGCTTGCTAGCCAGTTCATCAACTATTCCAGGACTAAGAGCCATTGATTCTGCACAAAGAGTTGAATTAATTAACTCTTAAATAGATTAATTTTTCATAAACATTGTGAATAAATTCAATAAAATGGAGAAGGCATTAAGGCGCGCAAGTATGGATGTGTCGCGCAAGTGTTAAATGTGTCGTGCATGTTTGCACCGCGCAAGTCCTATTACCTGGACCGCAGCGCGACGACGAGGAAACAACAGAAAGAAGATGACTTACACGGAGAGAGCTCGAGAATTCGGAATTAGATGCGAAGCAAGGACAATGACCGCGTATTTATAGGCCATGCGGCCTATCTGCGTGCCATACCCCTGCGTGCCAGGCCCTGCGTGATGCGCACTTGCGTGCCTCCCTCTGTGCCATCAAGACTTGCACACCACCTTTCCATTGGTTTTCTTCTTTTCCTCAGAGTCAAATCTTCATTTCTTTTGGATCCAACTCTGAGGGGGGACTTTTGTTGATGCTCCTTTTTCATCACAGAGTCCAAAGGAATGTAAAGAGAAATGACTTAGCACAAATTGATCCATCCTTTGAAGAAAATATCAAAAATCGACAAAGGCATGAACAAGGGATCAAAAGCACATGTGCCACACATGTTCTATCGCTGTCGCGCAAGTCCACTTGCGCGACGCCTAGTGGTCGTGCAAGTGACTTGCACGACCTAAGTGGTAACTGCCTGGGGTCTTCTCCTGCCTATAAATAGACCCTATGGGACCCCCATTCGAGGAGGATTTTTTTCCAGAAACTCATATTTGAGATCCCGACGCCCTAGCCTCTTCTCAAAGCTTCCGAAACACTTCTAAGGTAATTTCCTACCTAGAACGGAATATCTAAAGAGTGGGAGGAAAGACTAAGTGTTGAAATGCATCAACACTTTCACGCTTGAGTAGCCAGCCCTTAAGGGAAAAGGCCACACTTGCGCGCTGCCTTACTCCTTCAATAGAACTTGCGCGCCACTTTTCTGGAAGAACCTCAAGAGGATTATAAAGGCTTTAATCAAGAGTCGCTCAAGTATTACCCTTCTAGTTAACCATCGCGCAATTATACCATGTGTTGCGCAGGCATACCTGCGGGACCAGGACTTGCATGCCCACGCAGTACCTGCGCGCCTGCCAGGACTTGCGCGCCCCTGCCTTTTTGGGTGCCCTTCTTGCCTATTTCACCCCTCTTAAGCCATTCCACCCTTCTTATTCAAGATTCAGTCTTCAAGACACTCTTCAAAGCCATTTATGGCATGATTTCTTGATTTGACTTCCTTATCTGAAAGGAATTCTGTGAAATATCTCTCAAGACCTAGTGATTTACACATCTTTATGTCACTAAAGATTGAGATTCCATTCATTCAACCTCATGCTTTAAGATAAGAGAATCCTTAACCTGGGTCTCCTTTTTCAGGAATAATCCCCAGTCATAAGTCCTCTAATATGGGCATCCACTTTAGGAGTAAGCCCCAAGTCCCTTAATTTTTTGGACATCCTCTTTAGGAGTATGCCCCAGATCCCCTAACATGGGATTCATTTTCAGGAGTAAGCCCCAGTCTCAAATATGGGCATCCTCCTTAGGAGTAAGCCCCAGTCCCCTAATTTGGGCATCCTCCTCAGGAGTAAGCCCCAAACCTTAATTCCCTTAACCTGGGCCTCCTTTTCAGGAATAAGCCCCAGTCTTAATTTCTCTTAACCAGTCCTAATTTACCTTTGATCTGGGATTCCTTTTCAGGAGTAAAACCCAATCATAAGTCTTCTCCTAATTTGGGCCTCATTTTCATGAGTAAGACCCAAGTTAGAGTATTCAAAATCTCTATGAATCACATATACCTTTCTAGACCCTGTTCCTGGATTTATTCCCTAAAGTAAATCCTAACCTTCATTTATCTGGGCAGTCATACATATATAATCCCCACATTATTTCTTATGACTACATCTTTCATGGCAGAATTGTCTAATATTTACCAATACCTCTTGTTTCTCACACCAAGCATGACTCACGTGAGCTTAGAGTGTAAAAGTAATTGTGACATCCTTCTTTGAGCCATCAATCATAAACATTATACTCCCTTACTCGAACTACGTGGATCCTGATTCTTTTTCTGAACAAAGGATACATAGGTAGCCCGTCTACAGGTTCGATCCTAACTCTAAAATAATCCATGTCCTTCTGAATGACAATAAACTTCAAGTGCCCCATTGAGTGGCTTTAAAACCAGCATGGTCATCATAATGACCAAGAGAATTCTGTATAAATGTGTTGAAGGGTACCATTGACCAAGAATCTCTAATAAATACAGACGATTCTCTATCGATGAAGAACCTAGAATACATACAAAAGATTCTCAAAATTTCCTACATATTTAATCATTGATTGTTAGATCTGAAGGAAATCTCATTTTATACTTGGTAATGTAATAAGGATTCACGAACATAACTTAAATCTATAAAGAGAGTCCCAAAGTAGACAATAATTCCCCTAAAAAAGGTGTGATGAGTCTGACCTCCCATCCTCTCAACCAATGAAAACTCTTAAGCCTCATCAGTCCACAAACTAATGAGAACCTACCTTTGGAATGTAGGCCCGAATGGATGTGGAATCATTGGATGTTTCCGATTCTACGAACAAACCTGTTAGAAATTGATCGGAATGTTTGAACCTCCCATCAAGGCGGTCATCCCCGGATTTTGAGGGAAACACCATAGAATGATGGATTTTTTATATAGGATGTCTAAATCATGAAATATTATTCTTTAATATATGACACCTTAGGTTTATCCTAGTTCATTCATATTCATGTTATATTTAAATCATTCATGATGGTTTGTAAATATTTTGTGAATTTATAAATAATATCCTTGAGAGTTTCATACTAGGTGTGCATCAAGGCCTGTTGTCATGCACTAGTTCCCGGTAAAGTATATCTAAAGACATATGTTTTGGGATTATTTCCCCTATGTAAATATATGCCAGAGCCTCATCCACTTATAGTATACAGATAAAAATTTAATTTCTTGAAAATCACCCATTCTATCCATTAATAAAGATCCAAAACATTTTACTATACTTTGACTCATCCTTAGACTTATCCTTAGACATTTCCTTAGGGATGTCACTAAGGTTTTATCATTTTAGTTTCCAAATGTTAACTAAACATATCTTTTGATACCAACTATATCAACCTAATATTAACATACATAGATAATACATCATTTTTGATGAATATTCATTACATTACATAAACACACACCTAAGGAACATAATAGTTTACTATATTTGGATACTTGGAAACATAAAAAGTGGCCCATAAGTAAGCTATGTTATCTACCACTATGTTATTTATAACTAGAACCCTTCTTATACAAATCAGGCATAATATATTTCTTCATAACTTAGGGAAAGAAAACATAATAAAGGGTGAGATCAGATGTTAATTAAGGGTAAACAAGGGAGATACATAAACATAACATGGTCATAAGGGTATGAGATCACGAGAATAACATTTTAAAAGTATACCCTATATATAAAATATTATAATCTTGACTCATGGAATAACTACTAGAAGTTCATAAGATATGAATCATAATATAATCAAAGAACTTGAGCCAAAAGAGGATAATATTGGAATAAGGCATGGATTTTGGGGCCTACATATAAACATAGAAAACCATTTCTATATTAGTTAAGTATTACTACCAAGTCCATCATAGCGGAAAAAGTCCTTTATTGTACCAAGTTAACTCCTCAATCCATACTTGTCTTACTATACTGGGTTCACTCCCTATTCTAGCCATGTCTTACTATACCAGGTTTACTCCCCATTATAGCCATGTCTATATCATGAGATATATAAATATTTACCCAATTAATTGGAGGGATATATAGTTCCCACCCATCTCATAATTAAAACTATATTTATATAGTCCATAAGATCATAAAATATTCATTATATCATAACCCATAAAATGAAATAGGTATCATAAACATTTTTACATATAATAACCTGTGGAAAAGAGACAAGTTTCATAATAATTTAATCATATATCCAATAAAAATAAGTAGGTTTCAAAATCATTTCATCATGGTATAACCCATGGAAGAGAAAAATGTTTCCTAAACATCATGCAATCAAAACACAAACCATTTAGAGAAATAATATGAATGGTATCCTTGGACTATATCCCTAGAAAGGAATAGGAAACACAAAATGATTTAATATTTGATGTAAAATAACTTTTAAATATTTTTTAAAACATTTCTGGAGGATAATATCATTTCCTCATTGATTTTTTTTAAAACATAAAACATTTTAAATAACTTTTCTTTGAAAATAACCATAAAAAATTATAAAGGAATTTTTGAAAATAATTTATTACACTTTTTAAAATTTTAAAAAAAATTAAAAATCCATTTACTTTAAAATGAGATTAAAATATCATTTATAAATATTTTTAAATTTTTTTTTGAAATCATTTTTTAGAAAGAAAACATTTTTCTGACCAAAGAGAGAAATACAGTCAGATTTTCCTCCAAAACTCTTTCTTAATTATATTAAGTACCAAAGATTGAAAAAATGGTACTATTACATGAAGATATAATGAATAAATATACGAGAATATTATTCATAAGGATTATTGAGAGTTATTTCATAATATTTCAACATTGGATACTTAATCATAAATAATCCCGATAAATGGTGAGATTGTAATATAAAACCCTTACCAGTTTGGTAACCATGAATCATAAGAACCATGAATAAATAATATAAAATAAAACATAAAATATCATGAGGATGAATAAATTGATGATATTAAATTTCAAAGGATATTTATATACACCATGTGAAAGAACATAGTTTCATAACATAATGCACGTCTCCATGAAGAAAACATGAGACAAAAATAACTTATCGATTTTGTAAATTTTAAACTATGAACCTCATGAAAGAGATATACTCAAATGGATATGTAAAACGCAAAATTTTTTAGTATAATAATCATAATACACATTCATGGATTGTATATACACCAAATAAAATAAACTTGTGGTAAATACGATATTTGTCTCAAAGAAAGTAAAAGTGAGATTGAAATCCCTTACCTTATGTCTTGACTTCCTTCATACAAGTTAAAACAACCTTTATAATAAATATAAGTTTATTATAAATACGTTAAAAAACCATATTCACATATATAATACCATATATGGTTTTATTGTGACCTATAATTACCCATTTATTTACAATACCATGTTAAAGTCATGTTTCAAGTAATAACCACTTTGTTTTTATTAAAAGTTTTGATTTGTTATATTTTTTCTTATATTAGATTAATAATGATTTAATAATATAAATAATTATAAAAATGATATTAATATCACATATATTCAGTATATATGTATTTATAATAATCTATAAAATATATCAATAGGAAATAAAATACATATTTCATGGAGACGCCATACCGTACGTACGCATGGATGTTGTTTTCATTTTCTTTTCGGATTGAAAGAAGAAAAATTATATGATATATTATCATTAATGAATAATTTTTAAGTCATATATATCACATATTTTTTTAATCATATCCTCAATACATTCCATTTATATCATGAATAAGTCACATCGCTTTGTGAGGCGGTAGTCCTTCGTACCCATGAACGACATTATCGTATTTCCAAAAAATGAAAAGCATGAAAATATATGTGATTGAAAAAACAAAATAATAATAAAATCATAAAAATAATATATATCATATATAGATAATATTTCCATCATTTTCCCAACCTTGAGTGGTGGTAATGAAAAAACGAATGACATTAGTTTGCGAGGCTCTAGTCTGCAGTACACACGAATGCTGATTTTATAACCCTTTTGATGGATGTGTGTGTGGTTGTCGGTTTTACCTTTAATATAAAAAATATAATTATATTTAATATGTAAATATTAAAATATAATAATTATATAAAAATAATTGGATGTTTTTAGGAATAAAAAAAATATTCATTGATGAGCGTTAACGTTTTTTCGGACATCCTCCTTAGGTTTTCACTAAAAGAATACCTTGGATGGATTTATGCCCAAACTAACGATTATTGGATTAAAGGAAGGATTTTGGAATTTTATTTTGTCTAGGATTGGTCATTACAATTTTATTTTAAAAGTGTGAAGATATGGGTTGATGGGGTGGCCATTTATAAGAGAGGTGAGCGACACACTTGTAATTTTCTGAAAGAGTGAATTCCAACCACATGTTTTTCATTTCACCAAGCCCCAATAATGATAAATTATCAACCATTGAAATTATAATGTATAAATATTTCCATTAAATTTTTTTGGACAAGTTTTGTGTCATTTTTACACCTTATATTTTATGTTTATCCACCAAGTAAACTTGTTTTGACCTTAATTGCTATAATTAATTTTAACTGCTTTCACTAATAAATTTGGTAAAAAATTAAGTTGAACATATTAGAAATTAGAAATTTTTATAATTAAAAAAATCAAATCAATTTTACCAAATTTTAATAACATAATTGGAAAAAATTAATTTTCAATTAATCCTACAAACATGACCAAAAAACGAGTTTTTAAAGAGAAAATGATCAAATGTTTACAATGTTTTTATATTCAATTTAAATATGAATTTAATCCCATAGAACTAAATTGGATAAATATAGTTAATATTAAACTAATTAAACATTTAAATAAAATAAAAATATGATTTAACATTATTAATAAATTAAAATTAAAGGTAGTTTTTAATTAAAACTCAATATTTTTCACTATTTATCAAAAAATGAAACTTTCTAGAAAAACCCAAAAAATTCAGCATAAGATAATTTTTACATTATGTATTTAAAAATAAAGTTAGTTTTATAAGATTAAATTTATATATGTGTCAAAAATTAATTTTATTGTTGTCCAAAAAAGAAATAATAATAATTTCTTTGACAAAATTGTATTTTAAAACATATAAATACTTTACCAAAAATTATGTATTTTATTGTCAATATGATTAATTTATATAAAAACATTATAATTAATATTTAATTTTTTATTACTATTCTCCTTTCTATGTCTAATATCAAGTTTATAATGGTTGAGTTTAAATAACTATATTAATAATATGTCGAGGTTTTATTAAAACATAGTGTCATGAGTCAAGTAAGCTAACTAAGTGATGCATGTAGTGAATGATAAAATAGGTTTTTGTGTAAATCAAGATTGAATTTGTGTTTCATGTAAAACATTCCATCAAAGAAGTTTAATTTATTTGAAAAAAATTAACTTATAAAAACTTAGGGTGTTACAAACATGTTTATTGGGACTCATCATGGAGAAAGTCATGCTAGAACCAAGTGGATCTCATTACTCAGATAGGGGATATCACCCATCCTTGATGGGGGAATCCAAAAAAACTTTTTGAAACAATGAATATATAATCTCATAGAGAAGGGACCACACCCTAGATAGGGGATCGTATACCCGATGATTCCAAAAACCCTGTTGGGCTCACCTTCTAGATAGGGGATCACAACCTAAGTAGTGTTAGTCATGATGATACCATGAACCCAACCTAAGGAAGTTGATATAATAGATATTACCTCCTTGAACTCCATGAGTGATACAAAAACTATATCTAAGATCATCTTTTCTATGGGATCACACTCCCACACTGAGGATGTAATTCCAAACTATACCATCACAGGGATAAACCAAGGGAACTCGATCAATTGATAATGGTCTATACGTCAGTAATAGAACTGACCCACAAAAATCACCTCATGTATCATATCTAAATCCAAAAAAATTTACACTATCGAATCCAATGTAGAAAACTACTCAGTATAGACTAATCATGGGCCTCCATCTGATTCCCGAAGATGGAGATGTGTGAGGATGAATTCTCTAAGGGGAGTACGCAGTGTGTACCAATAGTATATGATGTCTCTCATGAAACCAGTCTTTGATCATGTACCCTAAATGTAATAATCATGTATATGGAAATATACACTGCATTTTCCTCATATCACATGGTGTGTGACCTCATCCGATCTCTTGGAAGTGTCCTTAACCATACACATCTGGCTGGCCATGTCACCCCACATGGCGTGTATCCTTGGTACATGGTGTGTCTTGTATACCCAACTACTTGTCCATGTCCACACCCATACATGGTTTGTCTAGCAATGTATACATACATGGAATGTACCCTAGGTACAAAGATTATTCCTCTTGGCCCAACCTAATCCCGTGTCCTTGGCAATGTCCATGTATCGCATCCCATGCCCATGTCACTAGGCTATGCCAGTCATTGAAAACCTATAAAATACACTTGTTTTATTTTCAAAATTTAGGAAAATGATCCACAATTCATTTATGATTTTTAGGAATCGAATTCAAATCAATCCAACACCCATTATGGCCAGTATGAATCTAAGTATGTGATTTGAATATAAAAGATCCATTTTAGTTTAAAAAACATGTCACATATCCAAAATTGACAATAAAAAAACTCATATTTTTTTTCCTAAAAAATTATAAAAACATTCCATAATTTATATTTCATGTGTATGCATTTACTGCACCCCAATATGACACAACTTGTTATTGGCATGACTCAAATTATATGTTTTCAATATAAAATTGTCATTTTAGTTTAGAATTCATCAAATATACAAAACCAAGAAAATGATCTTGTATAATTTTAAATCTTTAATAAAATAATATATAATTAATTTTTGACATGTAGGAATGTAATACATGTCAATCTGACACCCAATGTGGTCGGTATGACTTGAAATGCGTGTTTTCAATATAAAAGTTTAATTTTATAATTAAAATTCAAATAATTAGAAAAAAATAAAATAAAATAGGATCATATTGTTTTCAAACACTAGGAAAAAAAATCCATAATTCATTTGTGATGTATAGGAATTGACTATACATAAATCTGACACATGATGTGGTCGATATGACTCGAAGTGCATGTTTTCAATATAAAAGTTCCATTTTACTTTAAAATTCATATCACATCACCAAAACCCATAAAATGAGATAAAATTGATTTCAAAAATTAGTAAAACAATATATAATTCATTTTTGATGTGTAGTAATTTAACACATGTCAATGCCACACATAATTTGGTCAGTATGACTTAAAGTGTGTGTTTTTAGTTCAAAAGTGCCAATTTAGTTTAAAACACACATCAAATAGAGAAAACTAAGAAAAATGAGCTTTTATTATTTTAAAAATTTATGAAAATGATCCATAATTCATTTTTGATGTGTATAAATTAACCGCATGCTAATCCGAAACATGATGTGGTCGGTATGAATCAAAGTACATGTTTTCAATATAAATGTTTTATTTTAGTTTAAAATGCATTACATTTCCAAAATTTAGAAAATGAACTCGTATTATTTGATTTTTTTTACAATGACCGATAATTCATTTAGCGAGGACGATGAAAATGACCCCACTTATAGGGATTCCAATGTAATTCTAGAAAATATTGCTTTTCCAAATGACCTCGATGCATGGATGGAAGAGAAAGAAAAAACTGCATTAAACAGTATAAAAATGGAGAGATTTCAGTGGATTCCTATCTTGATAACAGAAAGAGGATGTTCATCAAAGTGGTAGGGGAATTTAAAAAGGATCCAAGATTAAATTTTAATGAGATACCCTAGAAATGAAGCTGTTAAGATCCTTCTGATTTTCAAGAGGTAGGTTCTTCTTTGTCTTGCTCTGTTTCACTTTTTCATCTTGTTCTACCCAATGGATCTGTACAATAGATTTTTTTAGACCTAAACTATGAGGGATTCAAAATGTACTTGTGCCAGTTCAAAATAGGCTAGATCATGTAGCCTTCTTGAGTAATGAAACAATTATGAAGCTGTTATGATATTTATTCTGTCATTTCAGATATTTTGGCTAAAGAGAAGCTTCAGTCCTTGGATTCTTTGGTATACTGATAACAGATTTTCTATTTTTCTTGATGAAGTGGATTATGAACTTTTCATCATTTTTCTTTAAAATAAATTCCAATTTCTTTTGCATTATTAGATCATTTTAGATCCATTTTTTATGATCCTGTCATTGATGCTGCTTTGTCAGAAGGGCTTTATCAAGGACTTCTATTGGATTTTAAAATCATAAATATGATTTTCTTTGGGTTGGTCTCTCTCGAAGGGTTGTAAGTGCGAATGAAAATGACTATGTGATGATAGGGTGAAAAAGCGATCAGTAGGAACCGTCCTTGTATTTTAGTAGTGGCTTGTACACATTCTGGTTTTTCAACCACACTGGCCTCCTAGTGTCCGATATACATTCTACAGTTTGATGCCACCAATTAATATCTTGATTCGGTGAAGAGTTGGTTTGTCTGTGGGAAATTGTTTTTCCATTTTCAGCTATTTGTATACTGGTTCAATCTCATTGCATCTTGTGCTTTCATTGTAATCTTTTTTGTCAATAAATTATTTAGAAGTTTGAGTTGGGTTTCCAATTCACACTTCAATATGTTAAAAAAAACCAATAATTCATTTTTGAGGTGTAGTAATCAACCACACGTCAATGTGACACTTGAGGTGGTTGATATGACTTAAAATATTAGTTTTCTATATAAAAGTGTCATTTTAGTTTAAAATGATTGTCACTAGAAAAAACCAAGAAAATGTGAGCAATTTTTTTTGGAATTTATAAAAATGGTCTATAATTCATTCTTGATGTGTTGGAATTGAGATCACATCAATCTGACACATGATGTGTTTGTTATGAATTTAAGTGCATGTTTTCAATATAAAAGTGAAATTTTACATTAAAAAGAGTGTAACATCACAAAAACTAATAAAATTATCTCATATTGTTTTCAAACATTATTTAAATAATATATAGTTCATTTTTAATGCTTATGAATTGATCTCACATCAATATGACACCCGATGTAGACAATATGACTCTAAATGCATGTTTTCAATATAAAAATTCCAATTTAGTTTAAAATAAAAATAAAATTTCCAAAACTGATAAAAAAAGATCATATTATTTTTAAAATTTAATCAAATGATCTATAATTCATTTATGGTGTGTAAGAATCAATTACATGTCAATCCAACAACTTATGTGGTCAGTATGACTAGAAATGCGTGTTATCAATATAAATTTTTTATTTTAGTTTAAAACACGTGTCACATCACCAAAAACAAGAAAAAGAGATTGTATTATTTTAAAAATTTATGAAAACGATCCATAATTCATTTTTGATGTGTAGGAATTAACCACACATAAATTTGACACCCGATGTTGTCAGTATGACTTGAAGTGTTTGTTTTCAATACAAAAATGTTGTTTTAGTTGAAAATACACATCAAATAGCCAAAACCCAGAAAAAATATTATAATATTTTCAAAAATTAGGTAAATGATCCATAATTTTATTTTCACCTATAGTAATTGGACACACTTTAATGAGACACATGATGTGGTCAGTATGACTCAAAGTTTGTGTTTTTAATATAGAAGTATCATTTTACATTAAATCACATGTTATAACACCCAAACCTAGAAAATGCACTCAAATTGTTTTCAAACTTTAATAAAATTATATATAATTATTTTTTGACATGTAGAAATCGACCACACATCAATCTAACACACGATTTAGTTGGTACGACTCTAAGTTCATGTTTTCAATACAAAAGTTCCATTTTAGTTTAAAATACCCATCAAATAGCCAAAACATGTCAAATAAGATTTGATTGTTTTTAAACTTTAATAAAATGATCTATATTTCATTTTTGATGTGTAGGAATTGACCAAACTTCAATATGGAACCCTATGTGGTCAGTATGACTCAAAATGCATGTTTCTAGTATAAAGTGTCATTTTAGTTTAAAACGCATGTCACATCACCAAAATAAAAAAAATGAGGTCATATTTTTTTTCAAAATTTAATAAAAAAATCCAAAACTCAGTTTTGATTTATATGAATGGACCTCACATCAATACAACACACAATTTGGTTGGTATGACTCAAAGTATGTGTTTTCAATACAGAAGTGTCACTTTAGTTTAAAACATGTATCAAATAGCCAAAGCACAAAAAAAGCTTAGGTTATTTTGAAAATTAATTAAATTGATCTATAATTAATTTGTGACATGTAGTAATTCACTTCACATCAATCTGATTCATGATATGACCAATATGAGTCAAAGTGATTTTTTTTCAATATAGAGGTGTTATTTTAATTTAGAACACATGTCACTCACCAAAATTGAGATAATGGGATTATATTATTTTAAAAATTTAAGACAATAATAAAAAATTCTATTATGTTGTATAGGAATTGACTAAAAATTAATTTGAAAAGCGATGCGGTCTACATGACTCTAAGTTTGAGTTTTGAATATAAAAGTGCCATTTTAGTTTAAAATGCATGTCAAATTGCCTAAACCAAGCAAATAATCACACATATTTTTCAAACATTAAGAAAATGATATATAATTCATTTTTATTTTTATGAATCAACCACAAATAAATCCTAAAAATGATGTGGTAAGTATTACTTGAAGTATGTGTTTTCAATACAAAAGTTCTATTTTAGTTTAAAACACACATAAAATACCTAGAACTAATAAACTGAGCTTAGATTATTTTTAAAATTTATAAAATGGTGAATAATTTATTTGTGATGTGTAAGAATTGACCTTACATAAATTTGACACATTATGTGACTAATATGAATCAAAGTGTGCGTTTTCAATATAAAGGTTTCATTTTAGTTTAAAATGAATGTCACTAGCCAAAACTGAGAAAATGAGATCATATTTGTACAAACTATATGAAACTAATCCATAATTATTTTTTGATGTGTATAAATTGTATTCACATTAATACGATACAAAATTTTATTGGTATTACTCAAAGTGCATGAATCTATTATATAAGTTCAATTTTAGTTTAAAGCATTCATCACATAGAAAAAACCGAGAAAAAATACCATATTGTTTTCTCATCCTTTTTTCTTCTATTTAATTATTAATTTCCATATAATTTCTTTGGACACTGATTTAGTTAATTTTCATAGAGATAATTCTTAAAGATAAATAATAAATGGTGTGATAGTTGAAGGATTGTTCTAAAAAATAAGTTCTCTTTAATTGGATCACATTCATAGTGAGTGTTTTGTTCTCTATAGATATGATCTAATTAAAGATCACTTGATTGTGAGAACAACAAGATATGGTGTGACATGTAAGAATCAATCATAACTCAATATGATACATGGTATACCCGATATGACTCAATGCATATGTTTTTAGTTTAAAATTTACACTTTGTATTTAATTTATTTATGTATAGTATTACAAACATAATAATTGTTTTCTTATATATGTGAATTATTTTGCTCGAGTTAGGGTGGTTTATTTGGAAACTAATAGCTTGAACATGGGTAGGGGTACAAAGAAAAAAAACATTAATGTTTTTTAATTTCTTTGAAAAATTGTACTCACTAATTTAATTGTGAAAACCAATGTTTTAAATATCTATAATATAGTGTTTTTCATTGTATTTGTGTTATGAATTTTATTTCAATTAACTTATGCAATTTCTCCCTATATCTTCTACTGTAGTGTAATAAAGTATTAACAACACATTGCAGTAGTGTGCCCCTTTATCAGCATTATTAATAGCATGGATAATATATCCCTTTATCAGTAGTAGAAAAAGATCTGATAAAGGTACCTTTTATTTATGACCAACTAGCACCGATAAAGGACTCCCTTTATTAGTGATATTTTTAGCACCGATAAAGATTCCATTTTTTAGTCTTAAAAGAAGCGCTGATAAATACCCCTTTTATCAACATTCTTTTAGTGCTGATAAAGGTTCACTTTATCAGCACTTTTTTAACACTGATAAAGGTCTGGGTATTTTAAAGGTGCTTTGATTGTCGGTGATTTATTAAACTAACAAAGATCTATTCTAGCGCTGTTAAAGACCTTATGTGTAGTAGTAGTGGGTGTGTATGAATATATGTATGTATGTATTTATACGTGTATATACATATTCATATATGCATGTATGTGTATTTATCTATATGTATGTCTATACATGTGTGTGTATACATATGTATGTATGTGTATGCACGTATATGCATGTGCAGACATTTATGAAAGTGTGTGTGTGTGTATTCATGTGCATGTATATATGTGTATGTAGGTATGTATGTGTATGTGTATATATGTGAATGCTGTGTATGTACGTGTATGTGCATAGGCATGTGCATATGCATGTTTATGTATATATATACATATGTATGTGCATGTGTGTGTATGTTTTTTTATGTATGTGTATGTGTGTGTATGCATGTATATATATGTATGTTTGTATGACTTTGTATGTGTATGTATGTATGCACATGTATGTATGTTTATGTATGAATATGTATGGGTGTATGTATATATGGTTATGAATGTATATATATGTATTTGTATGGATGTGTATGTTTGTTAGTATTTTCATGTATGTGAGTGCATTTAAATCACTAAAAATTTTCATTTATTCATATTCTTAATTAGTTATTTAATTAAAATATTTTCTATTTAAATTTATTTTTTAATATTCAATCATTCTTATTTCAATAAATTCATTCATTTTTAATTTTTTTAATTTTAATTTAAGTAATATATATTATTTATTCATTATCTTTATTATTTTCATAATTTATTTATTTTTTATATTTACTCATAATATATTATTTACTCATTTTTAATATTTTTGGAATTAATTCATTTTTAAATAATTATTTTTACATTTTTATTTATTTTTTAATATGTTTGAAATTTTTATAAATAATATTCATTGAATTTTTTTAAATATTTTTTTGTATTTAATTCTTTATAGAATTACAATTTTTTTATTTTAAATTAGTAATTTTTTATAAATATTTTTCATTTAAATATAATTGTTAATATTTATTAATTTTTTATATTATTGTAATTTATATAAATAATTTTTTTATTAACTTTTAAATATTTATTCATTTAATATTTTTTGAAAATTTTTCCATTTTATAATAATTGTTTACACATTTTTATTTATTAATATGTAATATTGTTCATATGTTTGTAATTTAAAAAATGAAATTTTTTACATCTTTATATAATTATTATTTATTAAATTTAATTGGTAATTTATTGTAATTATTTTATATCTAATTTTTTTTCAATACTTTTTGATTTTTATTTTAATATTTATTCATTTTAAATGTTTTTGTAATTTATGTGACTAATATTATGAATTCATTTTTGAATATTTTTGTAATTTATTCATATTTAGTCATTCATAATATTCCTTAATATAATATTTTTTATTAATTTTAAATATTTATGATTTTTTTTATATTTTGGAATTTATTCATTTTTTATGTTTATTTATATAATTTGATTTACCAAGTTTTAAGATTTTTAATATATTTTTATTTTATATAATTATTATTTATTTATTTTTATTTTATGTTTTTTATCTTTAAATCCTTACAATTTTTTTATTTTTAATTTATAATATCTATTAAATATTTTTTATTTCAATGGAATTTTTAATTTTTTAATTTATATAATTAATATATTTATATTTAATATATTTTGGAATTTATATAATTAATATTATTTATTTATAATTATTTATTCATATTTTGTTATGTGTTTATCGATGCTAGTTTTTTGTGCTGATAAAGCCACATTTTATCAGTGCTAAAAAACATATATAAAGGTGATTTTACCAGCACTTTCTTAGCACTGATATATACATAACTTTATAAGTGCTAAAAAATTTCTCATAAAAGCATTATTTATGATTACTAATCATTTTAGTGTAGAAAAAACTCACCATTATCAATGTTTTTTTGTTAGCACAGATAAAACCACCCCCACTTTTAAATGAATCCTAATAGATCACATCTCTCATTGTGAAATTCATTCCCTCATGAAATCTAAGCTTTGCAGCACCCAACCCCGATTGTTTTTGAAAGAATCAACCCTCAAAACCCAAGTTATGCTGTTTGTAACTTGTTTTTATAGATTTGTCAACTGATATTTTATGTTTTTTCATGTTTTTTTTCATTTATCTCTCATATGTGTTCATCTTTCATCCATTCCATTATCCATTTATGTTGCATAAATTTCACATACATATGATTGAACTACAAAATGTCTCTATCCTAACTATACATTAGAGGCACTCATGATTCTTCCCATGTCAAGTACTTAGGATTTGTCATTCAAATTTTTTGAAATCACTACCCACTACCTGTATTCCTTTGTAATGGATTTTTTTGCATTGTTTTTTGGAATATTGTTTCACCTACTAACAAAATTTTTAAATAATAAACACTACATTATATATATATATATATTAATATATTATAATTACTAAAATGAAATTACTAACACTATTCTAATAATTTAATGCTAATATAAATAATAATAATCCTAAAATATTAGTTATCTAATATGGTTAATAATCAGCACTATCATGTTTTTGGGTCCATGGGATTGTTGTGGTTGAATTTAAGTTCTTTTTTCCTCTTTTAATATGATGAAATGCTTGAGAGTAATCCCATGAAATTCTAAAAGCACTAATCCTTGCGCTATAAAATTCTCACACAGTGATAATTTTAACATTAATAATATTAAAAAATTATTAATAAATTCTATAATTTATTTAATATTATAAATAAATTCAAATATGAAAATTTTAAAATTTTAAAATTAATTTTAATAAATTTCAACAAAAATAGTTCAATTTTTTTGATTAATGCAAGTACAATCCTACCTAAAACATAATAAAAAAACATCATGTTATCAAAAAAATAATTCTTCTATATTGTTTGAAAAAATTTTTTATTTCATTATAGTCAATTATTAATTTATAAGTACTTTTCTTAGATTACCTCTCATGTGTCATGCAATAAGAGATTATAAAAACTATACATATTCTGGATTTCAAAATGTCTTTGATTTAAACTCATCCAAAAAATTGGACCACCTTCAATACTAAGATTGAGTCAATTATCTTCATTGTTGCAATAACTGAAATTTAACACGTGTTTCAATTTATTAAATAACATAGGGTTTATATTTATTCTTTTACATACTTTATATGTGTTTGTACAATAATCTATAATTAAATTTTTTAGGGTAACAATTTATATAATTTAGGGATTTAAAAAATGATACATTATATGAAAAACTTATATGTATTTATTAATTTATTATAAAATATAAATATTTTTTAAATAAATTGGATGGACATGTACTGAAAATGGATAGACACTAGTCACATGCCAAAATATTATGAGGATGAAGTTAAGGAGTTCATCTCGTTTGCAACAGTGTGCATATGAACATTCTCAAATAATTTTTCCATTTTTTCACTATTGTTATTCAAGATGAATATGTCTAGAAAAGTTGAAAGAAAACTTTATCTATCATAGAATAAATCAAAGTTCTAAATACTAGACTAAACAACAGGATGAACTGAATGAAATGAGTGACTAGGATAACATTGTGGTTTTTGGATCATTTTATATGATTAAAATTGTAAATTATGATAGATATTGTATTAAGTAAATTGCAATGGTAGTTGAAGATGAACTTTAGGGTACTATGAAGATGTTTGAGAAGTTAAAGAGATACGTAATGATGCCATTGTATGCAGGTTGTACTAAATATGAAACATTATCATCCGTACTAAAGCTATATAACTTGTAAGTTAGAAATAGATGGAGTAACACCATCTTTACATAACTACTTTCAATATTTAATGATATGATACCGTAGGATAATTACCTTCCTTGTGAAACATATTATTATAAATTAATATTATCTTTAATTTATATGATCTTTTAAATAATATATGCCTATCCAAATGTCTTTAGATTTATTTTACAAGGACCAAGAATCACTTAAAAAATTCTATATGTGTGGTGCATCTTGATAAAAGAAAGATGAATTATGTATTTCTAAATATATATGGTACTTTACAATAATTCCCATGTTTGGAAACTTATATACAAGTGATGAGAGAATGATAAAAATGATTTAACACATATATACATGAATTCAAGATGCAAAACATGATCACCCAATAGACTCTCCAATGTGAATGAAAATTTATCATGAGTATCCTTCATTTGAAAAGGAGTTGAGAAACCTATATCTTATGCAGTCTATTGATATAATGAATCCTTTTAGTGTATAAAGTTTCACTTACTGTATAAAAGTAGCTATGTTGGTAATTCAAAGCCTTACACCATGGTTATGCATGAAGCACAAGTATATTATATTGTCTCTTATTATATCATGACAAATAAACTAGATAAAAATATTTATTTTTATTTGGATCATTTGATCTAAGATATTAAATTAATGTGGGATTTAGTTGTTATTATAATGACCCTAAACCCGCACTCTCATATCCAGTGCCAAAAACAAAAATGTTACATTTTTATCTTTGATAACGATAAATGTGACCCAATTTTTTCCTTCCAAAAAATACAACATCAAAAATATATTGGATCACTTATATAACCAATGAACTTTTAAGTATAGAGTTATATATAATTTGAATATACTATTAACAACTTGGGTTCACAAACAACTGTTTGATAAAGATCAACATCAACTCCCACTATACCCAACTTTTTTATATTCCATTTTAAGTCTTCAACATCTCCTATAAAATTCTTCACTAAAGAAACCTTTATAAACATAAATCAAATAATATCATTATTCACCACTAGGGTAAAAGGAAGCATAATTAGGGTGAGCTCAAATGCTCAGTAAGGGTAAATATAATCATTAAAAATTAAATTCCATTAGTGTGAGTAATAATATCATAAGGGTATGATGATATAATCATAGTTCATGGGTATAACATATTGAAATTCATATCCATCAACAATTGGATAAATAATTATGAAATAAATCCTTAACAATGACAAGAGTCATTAGAATCAATAATCACGATTCACATGATATCAATCACGATCAATGGAATCATTAAACACTCTTACAAAAATAAAACGTGCTGGTATCTGGAATCATTTTCATATCACTCTTATATATGGAATAAACTTCATGGTTATAAGTGGATTAAGCCTCACAATTACACATGGAATAACCATCATGGTTATACTTAGAGTAAATATCACAACTAAAATTGAAATAATTATCATGGTTTTAGATAAAATAACCATCCCAATATATTCCCACAATCACTTAGGGGAAATAAAATCGGTTAACTATATCTCTTTACCCAATGCATTGATGATATATAACGGGATCACCCCACCTATATTTATAATATAACAACCCATTATCATAAAAAATTCCCAAAAACTACAATATAAATAAAGCATACATATTGTAACATCCCAAGTAAGTAATGAATAATATATATAGTTATATATGTCTATTAATGAATTAGATAGTGTTTTAGAGGCTTAAAATGAGAATATATCCAATCATAAGCATGGAATACACTGATATTTTTAAAAGACTGTTTTACTGCCTTTTGATGGAAAACCATTTTTAAATAATTTTTTTGACAATTTTATAATCTCTATTTGTAAAAATAAACATATTCTTTATGATTGGGACATTGAAATTTACAATGGATAAATTTTTGGTATTTTTCTGACAATGTTCATTTTTTTAATGAATAGTGAAAAAATACTGCATTTTACATCAAAACTGCTTTTTCATCTAATTTAATTATATGGTTAGATTATATTTTTCATTGGTCTTAGAGTGTCATTTGAATATATTTTTACCATTTAATCCAATTGTGGTTATTAGTATTAATTTTACTTTGGAATTGGGCATAAACTAATGCCAAACTTTTTATAGATATTGTTTCATAAAAACACGCTATTTGCTCTGACAGCAGAAATTAGTTATTAAATTAATTAATGTAACTTATATGTTTTTAATTTTTTAAAATAAAAATTATTTTTGAATTCGGAATATCAAATATAGCTTAGGGTGAAGTTTTGGTATTTTTCTGAAAAACATCAATTTTTGATGAATAGTGAAACCACTAAGTGGTACTTAAAAAACTGATTTTTCGTTTAAATGAAATTTTAGCACCTCTGTGTTTTGAATTTCAAAAATTTGACATACATGGTTGTCATTAAGAAGTAAAATGTGGTTCAATGGGATTGAAATAATTTTTTGGTGAATAGTAACTTTTAAGTTTTTAATCGCGATTAGAGGTAATTACTGTAATTTAAGGTAAGAATAATGTTTTAATAATATGAAATGACCTAGACACATGTCCTACCCTTATTGGATGTGTCATGGATGACCAAGACAATAAATGGGTCAACTTGGGGACCCCATGGAGCCACTTTGGTAGGGAAATGACATTAATATCTTTTTATTTAATGTTAAAGTAAAGATGACACAAACATGAGTTGTTTTAATAAAACAATTTTTACATGGGGTTATACAAGCCAGATTTTTGTCTATAAATATTAATTGGAAATATAAAAAGATTTAATACATCGTAGTATTTATTTTATAATTTTTAGATATTAAATAAATTAATCTATTTATAAGACCATGATGATGCAGCGATGGCCTCATTATTTAAGGACTTAAATAAAATCGGAAGATAATGTAAAATATAAGACCTAAACTTGTCAAAAACCTATTGGATGGGTTTATTTAGAACCCTTATCATCTTATCTTTGAAATAAATCAATGTGGGACCTTTAAAATCCGAAACTCATTTGAAAATAAAGTAAAATTTTGTAACTTTCCAAGAGTGCCCCTCCTCTCCTCTTATAAAAGGCCCCCACCTCTACCAACTTACCCACACTTCCAAAGCCTTTGTCTTGGCCAAACCCTACCCATTTTGTCTCTCCACATCCCTATATAACTCCTAGAAGCATCACTTTGGGCAGAAGTCTTCCCAAGGAAGCCTTTGAGCTCAAATCAAAAAGAGTCACCCGATTTAAAGGTAGTGTCTTCTATTGTGTTCTTATGTTTTATTTTACTTCTCCAACCCCCTAAACTCTTTTTATTCATTTATTTTTTAACAACAACAGTATCTTTCATATACTAGGATTTTTTTATAATAAGTATTCTAGCTACACTTACACACACCTACATCTAATGGTTAAAGAACCTACTGTTTCTGTGGATGACGAATTTCTGCCTCACGAAACGATGATTGTTCAAAACTCATATAACACCTTCAAATGTGTCCATTAAGATGTCACTATATTTATATTTGATATATAATATGTTTATGTTTTCCTTAAGCTTATGAATTTTTCATTTATGTCATACCTTTATGGTTTCCATTATGGGTAAACATGATATCTTCATTTAAGAAAGTGCGGACTACCGCCCCCCTCAAAGTGATTTGATTCCTTAATACCACATGTGGTATGTATAAAGGATAGATTTAATGATATAATATATGATACAATACTAGAATTATAATACTATTATGTATCATTATGTTTTAATTCCATTAAATATGAAATAGAAATGGAAGTAGCGTTCATGCGTACGTACGACTTACCGTCTCCATGAACGGTGCATTTCATTTATTACCTCTAAATGTTATGTAATATTATAAATGCATGTATATACTGGATATATATGATATATATGATATATAAATCATGAGTATAACTCTGGATATAATGGATACATGAACAACTTGTAATTATAAAGAGCATATTTTTGACTCAAGTACCAATGATCGTTAAAATGACCGTTATTAACTTAAATAATTACATAGTGTTAATGACATGGTAATAAGTGATATAAAAGAAATAATGAACTTGGAAGAGGTTCTTAAGAAAGTATAAATTAACTCAAGTTTATTATTCAGGACATTAAAGAACGATCGAGTCAAGTCGGACCCGAGGTATGGGACTTCGTCTCAATCTCCTTTCATTGAGACATATTTTGTTTTATACACAACCTTCTTTTATACGGTGTATAAACCCTTTTGAATTTTACATTTATCCAAAAGGAATCTTTTTTATATGAAGCATTTTACTAAACGACAAAAGGGAATGTTTTTGTCGTGCGCATGTGGCGAAAACGACTTCTCCGCCGCCGTGACCATTATTTGAGTTTCAGCTTCCTCTACAAGACATACCTTTTTTTTAAAAGAAAAATAAATACCATGTTTTACGTTTCTTTTATTTTGGTATTGAAAATGGTTTTCATAATTTTTTTATTATATTAATGTGTTGTATTGATATCTTGTGATTGAAATGTGGAAATGTTATGTTTACTTTATGCATGTTTTATGTGATACGATTATGTTATGGTTCTTGGGAATTATTATGATGACGGGTGGTTCCGTGATAAACTACGGTCGGGTGTGCCTGATATAGCTCTCTAATGCATTGGGTAATGAAAGGAGTTAAACGTTGAGGTTTCTCCGAAGATATTTAGGGAATATACTGTGATGGGTATTCCAAACGTAACCAAGAGGGTTACTCCCTACGTAAGAAAGTTATGAATGCCTCAAGTTACCTTTATGTCTTAAGATTTCTATGATTTATTCATGATTTGATGAGGTATGTTAAACTGCTTATGTTTTATGGGTAAAATATGATTTCATTCTTATGTATATATGTACTCATGTTTCCTTTCCATATATTTATATCCCTTATGGATCTTTTTATGCTCATCACAAGTTTTTTTGAAATGTTTTTCACAGGTCAAGAGAAAGGTACATGATATGATGATAGTGTCAAGGAAGTGTCAAGAAAGAATCTGAATACTATCTTTTATTGTAACCACTTTGTTTAAATGTGGGATGTAATGCATGTTTTATGATCTAATTCTCTAAAACTCTAAACCTGAAAAGATCCTCAAGGTGTATTCTTGATATATCTCAAGATTAAGTAATGTTTAAGGGTGGGGCCTTATAGTTGGTATCAAAGGTCGTTTTAGATAACTTTAGGAGTTAGAATATTGTTAAAGTATTTTCCATAAATTAATTTATGGTATGATATATCATTTAAAGATTACCATGTTGCTTCATCTAAGACATGTTTGTTTAGAATGGTTTTCTGCAGAGGAAACAGGGAAGCAGTGCTAGGAAGGCATACAGAAGGAAATAACCTTCCGAATCAGCATCCTGAGATGGTCAGAATTGGAACTAAAATGTTTGTTACAGTAATGGCGCAGTTGACCCAAGCGATATATGGTGGTGGTATCCATGCACGAGATCATCCAGATCAACCGCAGAGGAACATGTCAGTGGTGGAACATTTCATGAGGCAACGTCCCCCATCATTCAAAGGATCATCTAACCCTGTGCTAGCTGAAGGGTGGATTAAAGCACTGGAGAAGATTTTCGATGTCATGGGGTGTTCAGACAATCAAAAGGTTAGTCTTTCTATTTACCATTTGGAGGGTGAGGCAGATCAGTGGTGGTCGATGGTTAAAAATATCATGGACGCTGATGAGATTGATGCTCTCGACTGGGATGAATTAAAAGGTATGTTTCTTGAGAAATATTTTCCTAAGGCTGTTCGACTTAGGATGGAAAAAAAATTCTTGGAATTGAGGTAAGATGAAGACTCAGTGGCTTCCTATGAAGAAAGGTTCACTCGGTTGGCAAGGTATGCTCCAAATTTTATTCGAGACCTTGATAGTAAAATCAATCATTTTTACTCATGATTAAATCCAAAATATCGAAGGGAATTAGCTTCTCGTGAGTTTAAAAGTTATGAAAATCTTGTTCGATGTGCTGATAATGTGGAAATGGAGTTTTCTGATGATCAAGTGTTCTATAACAACCAGTAGAAGAAGAGACCAAGGTGGCAGGAGAAAGGAAAGAATTCTTCAAAAAAGTCTGATGGTAAGAAAACTAAGTTTCTAGTTTGTGATAAATGTGGTAAAAGGCATGCTGGGGAATGTCTTCTGAATTCTGGAAAGTGCTACCGATGTGGTAAGATAGGACATAAGGCTCATGATTGCACTGAAAAAGATCAAGGTGATGGTAAGTCCAAATTTGATTTACAGTTAGTGAAATGTTTTAAGTGAAATGAGATGGGTCACTATGAAAACGAGTGTCCGAAAAAGAGTTTGAGTGATGGGAATCATTTAGACTACATGTAGAAAGGGGTGGTGAAATCCTTTGCAACTACTTCAGCAGATGTCGGGCCATAAAATAAAGTTGTATCATGTACTTTATTTGTTTTTTCAGATTATGCCAGTGTGTTGTTTGATTGGGGGTCTACACATTCTTTCATCTCTGAAACCTTTTCTAGAAAAATGGGAATACCATCTCAAGAAATGAATCCTAAACTTGTGGTAAAAACACCTGGGGGAAATGTTGAGGAAAAAAGAATTTATAAGAATCTTCCTATCCTTATCCGTGGAAAGAACCTACTTGCAAACCTAATTTTTCTACCTCTAGTAGATTTTGATGTTATCCTGGGTATGGATTGGCTCTCTGTTTACCATGCTAAGATTGACTGTAGAGCTAAAGAAGTTTCTTTTCAGAAATACTTTCAGTTTTTGTACAAGAATGAACCCTTACTGTTGATAACATATCAGGAGGCCGAGATACTTGTAAAATATGGAAATGAATGTCACCTTGCACACATTGTTGAAAACAAGGGAACTGTTCAGATTAATGATGTGCCAGTGGTAAATGAGTATCCTGATGTTTTTCCTGATGAGTTTCCTGGAATAATACCAGATCAGGAAGTTGATTTTACTGTTGACTTAGTTCCTGATGCTAAGCCAATTTCAAAACCCCCTTATCGAATGGCTCAAATTGAACTTTTAGAGTTGAAGGAGCAATTATAAGATTTATTAGAGAAAAGTTTCATTCAACCTAGCACATCACCATTGGGTGCTCTTGTTTTATTTGTTAAAAAGAAAGATGGTTCAATGAGACTTTGCATTGATTATAGAGCCTTGAATAACATCACTGTAAAGAACAAATATCCTTTGCCTCATATCGATGATATGTTTGATCAGCTCCAGGGAGCTCAGTATCTTTCAAAGATTGACCTGAGATTGGGGTACCATCAGTTGAAGGTAAAGGAAGCATATATTCCAAAGACCATGTTTCGTACAAGATATGGCCATTATGAATTTGTAGTAATGCCTTTTGAGCTAACCAATTCACCTGCTGTATTCATAGACTTAATGAATATAATTTTCCATGAGTTCTTGGATAACTTTTTGGTTGTTTTCATTGATGATATTTTTGTGTTTTCTAAAAGTAAAGAGGAGCATGAAATACATTTAAGGGTTATTTTTCAAACCATAAAAGAAAAGAAATTGTATAGGAAATTCAGAAAGTGTGAGTTTTGGTTGCAACAAATTTATTTCCTTGGTCACATTGTTTCTAAAGATGGGATAACTGTTGATCCTGCAAAAACAAAGGTTGTTGAATAATTTTCAAGACCCACAAATGTAACAGAGATTCGTAGTTTCCTTGGTTTGGAAGGCTATTACCAAAGGTTTGTTTGAAATTTTTCACAGTTATCTAGTCCAATGACTAAGCTAACTCGGAAGGGTGTTAATTTTATCTGGACAAAAGAATGTGATGATTGTTTTCAGGAACTGAAAAGAAGATTGGTGAATGCTCTAGTTTTGGCACTACCTTCCAGGAATGGGGAGTTTGTTATCTACAGTGATGCTTCATTGAAAGGACTTGGTTGTGTCCTAATGCAGAATGATCAGGTAATTGCTTATGCTTCACGACAGTTGAAAACTCATGAGGTAAATTTACCTACACATGATTTGGAATTAGCTGCTGTTGTTTTTGCTTTAAAAATTTAGAGGCATCATTTGTATGGAGTAAAGTGTGAAATATATACCGATCACAAATGTTTAAAGTATATATTCAATCAGAAATAATTGAACATGAGACAGAGGATATGACTATAATTAATCAAGGATTATGATTGTACAATTCATTACCATCCGGGAAAAGAAAATAAAGTGGCTGATGCTTTGAGTCGAAAAAGTAATGCTTCATTAACAATGTTGCGTTTGGAACGTGATCCTGTGGTTAAGGATTTGATGAAATTTGGCATAGAAGTTTTTGGTGTAGGATGTTCTTCTGTTTTGTTTCAGGTATCAGTGAAATATTCTCTATCAGACAGAATTAAGCAAGCATAGAAGCAAGACCGCGAGTTGCAGAAAACGGTAGAGCTGGTTCAGAAGGGTAAGTTGCCAGAATTAAATATTGATAATGATTGGGTTTTGAGATTTGGGAAGAGATAGTGTGTGCCTTGTGATTCACAGTTGAAGAGAGTGTTGTTATGTGAAGCTCATAGTTCTCCATTTTCAGTTCATCCTGGCAGTACTAAGATGTATAAAGATCTTCGGAAGTATTACTGGTGGGATGGAATGAAAAGGAATATTGCGGATTTTACTGTGAAGTGTTTGACTTGTCAATAGGTTAAAGCAGAGAGGCAGTTACCGAAAGGGATGCTTCAGCCTTTACCAGTACCAGAATGGAAATGGGAAAATATATCCATGGACTTCATTCTGGGATTTCCAAAGACACCTCGAGTTAATAATGCAATCTGGGTTATTGTTGATCTCTTGACTAAATCTTCTCATTTCCTTGCTATACGAGATAAATTTTCCCTAGATCAACTTTCCCATTTATATCTTAAAGAGATAGTCAGGTTACATGGAGTTCCTCTCTCCATTGTATCTGACCGTGATCCCAGGTTCACTTATAACTTTTGAAAAGGCCTTCATAAGTCATTGGGCACTGAATTAAATTTTAGTACAACTTTTCATCCTCAATAAGATGGGCAGTCAGAACGAAAAATTCAGACTTTGGAGGATATGCTACATGCTTGTTCAATGGATTATCAGGGAAGTTTGGACCAACATCTTTCTTTGGGTGAGTTTTCTTATAATAACAGTTTTCATTCTATTATACTGATGGCACCATTTGAGGCGTTATATGGGAAGCGGTGTCGAACTCCAGTTTTTTGGGATGAAGTGGCTGAAAGGAAGTTTATGGGACCATAATTGGTATAAGAGTTGGCAAAAAAGGTTCAGCTTATACAGAAACACATGAGAACAACTCAGAGCAGGCAGAAGAGTTATGCAGACAACAGGAGGAAGGATCTCTCTTTTGAGGTACGTGATCATGTTTTTCTCAAAGTATCACCATGGAAAAGTGTGATTCGATTTGGTAAGAAAGGAAAGATGAGTCCAAGGTTCATTGGACCATATAAAATTCTGTAGAGAGTTGGATCAGTTGCATACCGAGTGGCTTTACCTCCGAGTTTATCTAAGGTACACAATGTTTTTCATGTTTCGATGTTGAGAAAGTATATACTAGATCCATCTCATGTATTGAGTCCAGAGGTAGTTCAGCTGGAAGAGAACCTATCTTATGAGGAACAACCGGTACAGATTCTTGACCACAAGGAGCAAGTGTTACGAAATAATGTGGTTCATCAGGTAAAGGTTTTGTGGAAAAACCACATGATTGAAGAGGCAACATGGGAATATGAAAATGCAATAAGGGCTAAATACCCCCACTTATTCGATAAGTAAATAAATTGCGGGGACGCAATTTTCTAAAGGGGGAAGGATGTAACATCCCAAGTAAGTAATGAATAATAGATATAGTTATCTATGTATATTAATGAATTAAATAGTGTTTTAGAGGCTTAAAATGAGAATAAATCCAATCTTAAGCATGAAATACACTGATATTTTTAAAAGACTGTTTTACTGCCTTTTGATGGAAAACCATTTTTAAATAAAACATTTGACAATTTTATAAGCTCTATTTGTCAAAATAAACATATTATTTATGATTGGGACATTGAAATTTACATTGGATAAATTTTTGGTATTTTTCTGACAATGTTCATTTTTTAATGAATAGTGAAAAAATACTGCATTTTACATCAAAACTGATTTTTCATCTAATTTAATTATATGGTTAGATTATCTTTTTCATTGGCCTTAGAGTTTAATTTGAATATATTTTTACCATTTAATCCAATGGTGGTTATTAGGATTAATTTTACTTTGGAATTGGGCATAAACTAATGCCAAACTTTTCATAGAAATTGTTTCATAAAAACACGCTATTTGCTCTGACAATGGGAATTAGTTATTAAATTAATTAGTGTAACTTATATGTTTTCAATTTTTAAAAATAAACATCATTTTTGAATTCGGAATATCAAATATATCTTAGGGTGAAGTTTTGGTATTTTTCTGAAAAACTTCAATTTTTGATGAATAGTGAAACCACTAAGTGGTACTTAAAAAAACTGATTTTTCATTTAAATGACATTTTACCACCTCTGGGTTTTGAATTTCAAAAATCCAACATACATGGTTTTCATTAATAATTAAAATTTGGTTCAATGGGATTAAAATAATTTTTTGGTGAACAGTTATTTTTAAGTTTTTAATCGCGATTAGAGGTAATTAGTGTAATTTAAGGTAAGAATAATGTTTTAATAATATGAAATGACCTAGACACATGTCCTACCATTATTGGATGTGTCATGGCCGACCAATACAATCCATGGGTCAACTTGGGGACCCCATGGTTCCACTTTGGAAGGAAAATGACATTAATATCTTTTTATATAATGTTAAAGTAAAAATGACACAAACATGAGTTGTTTTACTAAAACAATTTTTACATGGGGTTATACAAGTCAGATTTTTGGATATAAATATTCATTGGAAATCTAAAAATATTTCATATGTCATAGTATTTTTTTTAAAAATTTTATACATTAAATAAATTAATCTATTTATGACACCATGATGATGCAGCGATGACCTCATTATTTAACGATTTAAGTAAAATGAAAAGACAATGTAAAATCTAAGCCCTACACTTGTCAAAAACCTATTGGATGGGTGGATTTATAACCCTTATCACCTTATCCTAGAAATACATCAATGTGGGACCATTAAAATCCGAAACTCATTTGAAAATAAAGTAAAATTGTGTAACTTTCCAAGAGTGACCCTCCTCTCCTCTTATAAAAGGCCCCCACCTCTACCACCTTACGCACACTTACAAAGCCTTTGGCTCGGAAAAACCCTGCCCATTTTGTCTCTCCAAATCCCTATATAACTCCTAGAAGCCTCACTTTGGGCAGAAGTCTTCCCAAGTAAGCCTTTGAGCTCAAATCAAAAAGAGTTACCCGATTTAAAGGCAATGTCTTCTATTGTGTTCTTATGTTTTATTTTGCTTCTCCAACCCCCTAAACTCTTTTTATTAATTTATTTTGTAACAAAAACACTATCATTCATATACTAGGATGTTTTTATAAGATGTATTCTAGCTACACTTACACACACCTACATCTAATGGTTAAAGAACATACTGTTTCTGTGGATGGCGAATTTCTGCCTCACGAAACGATGATTGTTCAAAACTCATATAACACCTTCAAAGGTGGACATTAAGATGTCACTATATTTATATGTTGTATATAATATTTTTATGTTTTCCTTAATCTTCTGTATTTTTCATTTATGTCATACCTTTATGGTTTCCATTATGGGTAAACGCGATAACTTCATTTAAGGAAGTGCGGACTACCGCCCCCTCAAAGTGATTTGATTCGTTAATACCATATGTGGTACGTATAAAGGATATATTTAATGATATTATATATGATACAATACTGGAATTATAATACTATTATGTATCATTATGTTTTAATTCCATTAAATATGAAATAGAAATAGAAGTAGCGTTCATGCGTACGTACGGCTTACCGTCTCCATGAACGGTGCATTTCATTTCTTACCTCTAAATGTTATGTAATATTACAAATGCATGTATATACTAGATATATATGATATATATGATATATACATCATGATTATAACTCTGGATATAATGGATACATGAACAATTTGTAATTATAAAGATCATATTTTTGACTAAAGTACCAATGATCGTTAAAACGACCGTTATTAACTTAAATAATTACATAGTGTTCATGACATGGTAATAAATGATATAAAAGGAATAACGAACTTGGAAAAGGTTCTTAAGCAATTATAAATTAACTCAAGATTATTATTCAGGACATTAAAGAATTATCGAGTCAAGTCAGACTCGAGGTATGGGACTTCATCTCAATCTCCTTTCATTGAGGCATATTTTGTTTTATACACAACCTTATTTTATACGGTGTATAAACCCTTTTGACTTTTACGTTTATCCAAAAGGAATCTTTTTTATATGAATCGTTTTACTAAATTACAAAAGGTAATGTTTTTTTCATACACATGCGGCGAAAACGACTTCTCCGCCGCCGTGACCATTATTTGAGTTTCAACTTCCTCTACAAGCCATACCTTTTTTTTAAAAGAAAAATAAATACCATGTTTTACGTTTCTTTTATTTCGGTATTGAAAATGGTTTTCATAATGTTTTTATTATATCAATGTGTTGTATTGATATCTTGTGATTGAAATGTGGAAATGTTATGTTTCCTTTATGCATGTTTTATGTGATACCATTATGTTATTGTTATTGGGCATTATTATGATGACAGGTGGTTCCGTGATAAACTAAGGGCGGGTGAGCCCGATATAGCTCTCCAATGCATTGAGTAACGCGAAGGAGTTAAACATTGAGTTTTCTCCGAAGAGATTTAGGGAATATACTGTGATGGGTATTCCAAATGTAACCAAGAGGGTTACTCCCTACGTAAGAAAGTTATGAATGCCTCAAGTTACCTTTATGTCTTATGATTTATATGATTTATTCATGATTTGATGAGGTATGTTAAACTGATTATTTTTTATGGGTAAAGTATGATTTCATTATTATGTATATATGTACTCATGTTACTTTTCCATATTTTCATATCCCTTATGGAGATTTTTATGCCCATCCCAAGTTTTTTTGAAATGTTTTTCACAGGTCAAGGGAAAGGTACATGATATGATGATAGTGTTAAGGAAGTGTCAAGAAAAAATCTGAATACTATCTTTTATTATAACCACTTTGTTTAAATGTGGGATGTAATGCATGTTTTATGATCTAATTCTCTAAAACTCTAAACCTGAAAAGATCCTAAAGGTGTATTTTTGATATATCTCAAGATTAAGTAATGTTTATGGCTGGGTCCTTATATATATATATAGAATTTCATTATAAAACACTTAGAAAAATCAACTATTCATTTCATAATTTGAGTAAACTGTGGAAAAGAATTGGGTTACTTGAAAAATTCTTTCTAACTACCATAATCTTTAACATCCCAAAAAAGTAAATAATAACCAGTCCTTTTGTTTTGAAAATTAAATAAATTAAAATAAATTTTGAATTAAATGTTAAGATTAAATATGTTAAATTAAATAATAGTACTTTGAAATGATATTACTTTATTTATCAAAGAATAATAAATTAAAGAAAACAAGTAAATAAATAATTAAGATGAAACTTTTTAAATGAATTTTTAAATAATATTTTGATTAGTTAATTTTATTAATTAATTTGATATAATTTTTTTTATTAAAATATAAAATATTCATTTTTGTTAATAGTTATAATTTTTATAATAATTACAACATGAATAAATGTTTTTTTGTAAAATTAAATTTATATCGATTAATACCAACGAATACTTGAAATTAAAATCCTTAAAAATAATTATATTGAATTTACAAATATGTTCATTAAGATTATAAATTATTATTTTTTAAATAATAAATGATTTAATATATATATATAATACACTTTATCAATGAATGTATACATATTTTTAAAATTTAAAAATTAATGGTATATGATTGATTATATTTCATAATATTAAATATAATATTTCTCTAAATAAACTTTTATAATAGTAAATTCAATAAAGTTTAACTAATATAAATTTATAAATTTATTTGAAATTAGTATTAATAATATTATGAATATTTAGATAATAAGATATAAAAAATTATGATAATATCGTTATTTTTATTTTTAAGTTAATATATTCAAATTTAAAAAATTAATAATTTAATTTATAACTTTTTGAAATGTATAAAATGAAATTTACACATATATATATATATGTTTTATTTTATAATGATAAATGAATTTAAAAAATAATAAAATTATATTAAAAAAATTAGAATAAATAAATTAGGGGTTAAGGGATCTCGAAGGATTAGAGCAGAGGGAAAGGCTACACGAGTCGAGGGATAGTAGGGAATCTACCAGAGGAGAAGCTCAACGCTAAAAGGGGATTCATCACAGGTTGATGTTCGAGCTTTGATCGAGTCGGCTGAAGAGTTGAAGGCCATCGGCGTGCGAAGAGGGAGGCTGAGTGAGCTGAATACGATCTCAGATGAACTTAGCATTTTTGTCTTCAGATGCAAGGTCAAAGCCGATCAAGGATGTTCAAATCTGGATCTGGATCTGAGTCCAAAGTTCATTTCGAGTCGGATGAGTCGCGTGGAGTTTCGAACCAGATTTGGAGAAAGTGATGTTTTTTTTGAGATCTCCTTCATGCTATCCAGATATACAAGCAACTGTTGTTTATTCAATGTTTTGGCATCAAAATCTGATTTTAGATTCATTTTTGGTGTATTAACTCACTATTATGTCGATATCTATTGATTTTTATTCAACTCATATCACTAATTTTAATATCTAATTCATCATTTTTGTAATGATCTACATTGAGATCACTTTGTGTGGCTGTAAAGAAATGCTTCATGAAGAAGCATAAACTCATCTAAATAAAAACTTTAAACAAATGGAATCATTATTCTGTTGCATGTCATTTACTTCTGATTTCTTCACCAATCGATAATGGGAACTTTCCATTCCTGACTTTAGTTCTTAAACTTTATATAGGACTTGCCTTATTCATCCTTAACTTACACCAAAATCTTTGAGCTGTATGTTTTTATATTATTTCCATTCTTGTGGAGGAATTAAAACCCATGAAAACCACTTTGAATTTGTCAAATTTCAAGATGTTAACAATTATTATAATATTGTAAACACATAGTAATGAAGAGTATAAATAAGTATCTCAGTTGGGATAAACATTTAGCTCTATATTTTCATTTTTATGTTCTTTTGTTGCTCTGTGTGAGTTGAGTTAGGTATGGCAAGGAAAGTGACATATTCTCTGTTTCTATTACTCCATGAGCCCATATTTGAGTATTCTTCCAAGATAGAAATAAATAAAATTCTAAAAATAAAATAGGAAAGGGATATATAGTGAAATAATTTGTTTTCTATATTATTATTTCTAATTTCACAAATTAAAAAGAGATTCATCTATCTGTTTATGTTGATGAAAAATTTAATTATTATTAACAGAGAAATATTAATTTTCAAGCATTTTTTGTTGAAATATTATTTTTGTAAGGGATATATTTTTAATCTATTTTAAATTTTATGATTATCAATTCTAATATTAGTATGAGATTAATTACTTTCTAAATTAATGTAATATATTTATGGTTCTATCAAAATTTTCATGATTATATTGTGTTTAAATTTTATTTTTATTAGAAGTATAGTACTTTGAAATTTATAATTCACCATAATTATAATAATTATTTTTCAGTAAGTATATATTCAAATTATGATATTTCAAGTGATTATGTATATTCCTCTCCAAGATTTATGTTTCATAATATGAATGTATAATTTTAATTCTATAAGAGAATTTTTCATTTATCAGAATTATTTTTTTAGGTTTTCAATTTACAAGTGTTTCCAAGATTCAGGCAACAATTTATTCTTTTAATCAAAAGTATCTAATTTTGAAAAATGTTGTAAATCAATTCAGCCATTAAATTTTAAAGTATAATTTTTAGTAAAATATATTTTTTAAGGTAATATAAATTATTGAATCATTTTATGTTTATGGTTTAGTAAATAATGAACCTCTCATTCTTTTGTGCAAAGTATATGTTGGAAATCTATCATATAAGATATGAACATCATCTTTGATTATGACATGTCAAACAAGAACTTTCATTTATTTTCAATATATATGTATATTTTATGAATAATATTTATGTATGTTGTATGAATAAAACATTCTTTTGTATAAATTATTTTTAAAGAATATTTCGTTAAAGGAAAATATGTTTGAAAATTACTCTCATATCCAGAAAAGACAAGTCGATGGGAGATTTGATTATTCTGAATCTAGAATACGTATTCTTGTGAAAGTATATATGTATATACGTGTGTCTATATATATATATTTATATAAATGTATTCATAATATTTACATGTTTTTAAAGTAAGAAATCCCAGTGAAAAATGTACATATACATAAATAAAACATAAAATGTTTTCATAAAATCCCAAAATTGAATATTGTAAATATGGTAGGGAATTATGGAGTAAACTCAATACCGCATTATGTGGGTATGCCAAAGATAAACTTCAATGTTATAAGTTTCCCTAGTATTTTGTTTTCTAAAATATTTCTTAATATTTTCTGAAATCCACTGGATTATTTTTAAAATCATTTTCTAAGTTTAAATATTCAAATTGAAAATATTTTCAAAGTATAGATATGTTCATTGTATTAGTGTTTTAAATACTAATTTCATGATATTTTCCAAGATAATTTCATAGTTAATTAATTAGAAGATATTTTCAAAAGAATGATTTCCAAAAAAGGTATTTCAACGGTTTTATAACCCCTTATTGGGAAATTGAATGATCATCCTATTTTTAAATCGCTTTCATAGGAATCATATATTTTCTAAGTTGTACTTTGATGATTTTGGAGTTCGTGCACATAGAAGTGTAGTATAAAATTTGTTTCTTTTTCAAGCTCTGATAAATGTAAGGTGTTGTCTAATCCTCCAGAACCAAGACTGATAAAAGGTCCTCATTTGTCTAATCTGTTGTGTAATTATTTAGTTTCTTTAAAAAACAATTACACAACATTTTTTAAGAACTGAGTCTGGAAGAGCAGGCTCAGATTGTTATAATTGGTAACAGAGGCATAGTCTAGAAAACTTTGGAGATTAAATGTTGTATTTTGAAAGAAAAAATCTACATGTTAGAATATTTTTAGATAATCATGTCCCCTCAGGAATTATTTAATTATAAAGATGGAATTTCATAATTTTATCCAGACCAACGAATGAATTATGAGGGTAGAATTCATTTAAGGGAGGGGGAGAAGATAACATCTCAGAAAATTGAATAATAATTATTCATTTTGTTTTTTAAAATAAATAAATTAAAATAAATTTTGAATTAAATGTTAAGCTTAATTATGTTAAATTAAATAACAATTTTTAGAAATGATATTACTTTATTTATCAAAGAATAATACATTAAATAAAATAAGTAAATAAATAAGTAATATGAAACTCTTAAAATTAAATTTTAAATAAGATTTTTATTAGTTTCTTTTATTAATTAATTTGATAGAAAAAATGTTATCAAAATATAAAATATATGATTTTGTTTATAGTTCTAATTAATATACAAATTTCTATATGAATAAATGATTACTTTTGTAAAAAAAAATTTATACTGATTAATACCAAAGATTAATTTAAATTAAAATCCTTATAAACAATTATATTGAATTAACTGATATGTTATTTAAGAGTATAAATTAAATATTTTTAAGTAATAAATGATTTAATATATAAATATAATACACTTTATCTATGAATTTATATATATTTTTAAAATATAAAATTGAATGGTATATGATTGATCATATTTCATAATATTAAATATAATATTTCTATAAATAAAATTTTAGAATAGTAAATGCAATAAATTATAACAAATATAAATTTTTAAAATTTTATAATATAAGTATTAATAAAATTTTGAATATTTAGATAATAAGATACAAAAAAATTATGATAATATTTTTATTTTGATTTTCAAGTAAATATACTCACATTTAAAAAATTATTAATTTAATTTATAACATTTTGAAATATATATTATCAAATATATATATATATATATATGTTTTATTTTATAATGATAAATGAATTAAAAAAATTAAAATGAGATTAAAAATAAGAAGAAGAAATCAATTAGGTGTTAAAGGGTCTCGAAGGAGTCGAAAAGAATGAAAGGCTATGTGAGTCGAGGGAGAGTAGAGAATCATCCAAAGGTGAAGCTCGACACTAAAAGGAGATTTTACATGGATTGATGTTCGATATTTGATCGTGTCGGTCAATGAGTTGAAGGTCATCACCGTGTGAGGAGGGAGGTCGAGTGAGCTGAATATGATTTCTGACGAACTTAGGGTTTTCATCTTCAGATGCAAGGTCAAAGTCAATCAAGGATGTCTTGATCTACATTTATATGTAATTCCAAAGTCCGTTTTGAGTTAGATGAGTCTTGTGGAGTTTCGATCATGATTTGGGGAAAACAATGTTCGGTTTTTGTGATATTCTTCACACCATCTAGATATGCAATTAGGTGTTGTTTATTCAACTTTTTAGTATCAAAATCTATTTTTAGAATCATTTTTGGTATATTAACTCATTGTTTCCTCATTATCCATTAATTTTTATACAACAGATACCACTGTTTTTAATGTCAAATTCATCATTTTTTAACGATCTACATTTGGATCACTTTGTTTGGTTTTAAATTAATGCCTCATGAATAAGCATAAAGAAGTATGAATAGAAAATTTAAATAAATAGAATCATTATTCTATTAATTTTAATTTACTACAAATTTCTTCACCAATCAACAATGGGTAGTCACTATTCCTGACTTTGGTTCTTCAACTTTATATATCCCTTCTATTCTTCCTCCTTAACTTTTACCAAAAGCTTTGAGATTTATGTTTTTATATGATTTCCATCATTGTATAGGAATTAAAGCCCCCCAAAACCACTCTGAATTTTTCAAAATGAAATATGTTAAAAATTAGTATACTATTGTAAATACATAGTAACAGTAAGTATAAATATATATCTCGGTTAGGATAAATAAGCATCTCTACATTTAAATTTTAATATTCATTAATGTTAAAAATTAGTATAATATTGTAAATACATAGTAACACTAAGTATAAATATATATCTCGGTTGGGATAAATAAGCAGCTCTACATTTAAATTTTTATATTTATTTTTTGCTGTGTGTGAGTCGAGTTGGGTATGGAGAGGTAAGTGGAATATTCCCCATTTCTTTTACTTCCTGAGATGGTGTTGGTGTGTTCTTCCAAGATGGCAGGAAGGAAAATTCTGCAAACAAAATTGGCAAGGGATATACTGTGAATTCATTTGTTTTCCATATTTTGATTTCTAATTTCTCAAATTAAAAATAGGTTCATCTATCTATTTTTGTTTATAAAAAATTTAATTATTAGTAATTAAGAAATATTTATTTTTAATTATTTTTTTATGTTGAAATATTATTTATGTTAGGGATATATTTTAAATCTAGTTTCAATTTTATGATTATCAATTTTAATATTAGTATAAGATTAATTATTTTCTAAATTAAAGTAATTTATTTAGGTTTCTATCAAATTCTTCATGATTATATTATGTTTGGGAGTTTATTTTTATTAGAAGTGTTGTACTTTTGAATTTACAATTCACCGTAATTATAAAAATTATTTTTGAGTAAGTATATATTCAAATTATGTTATTGAAAGTGCTTATGTATATTCTTTTCCAAGATTTATGTTTCATAATATGAATTTGTAAATTTAATTACATAAGTGCATTATTCAATTATCAGAATTATTTTATCATGTTTCCAATTAAAAAGTGTTTCCAAGATTTAGACATCAATTTATTGTTTTCATAAAAAATATTTAATTTTGAACAACGGTTTAAAGAAATTATGCCATTAAATATTAAAGGATTTTTTTAGTAAAACTATGTTTTAAAGTAATAAAAATTATTTAATCATTTTATTTTTATAGATTAGTAAATAATGATCCTCTGATTATTTTATGCAATGTTCATATATGTCATCTATCACGTAAGATATGACCATCATCTTAGCTTATGACATGTCAAACATGTACTTTCATTTATTTTTAATATGTATGTATGTTGTCTGAATAATATATATGTATGTTGTATGAATGAACTATTCTTTTTTGTAAATGATTTTTAAATAATGTTTCATTAAAGGAAAATATGTTTGATAATTACTCTCCTATTAACCAAGGATAAGTCTATGCGAGATTTGATTATTTCGAATCTAGAAGAAATATTCTTGTGAATATATATATATATATAAATGTATATAAATATATATATATAAATTTATTAAAAATGTTTACGTATTTTTAATGTAAGAAAGCCCAGTGAAAAATGTACATATATATAAAGAAATTTTAAAACGTTTTCAGAAAATCTGATACTTGAATGTTTTAAATATGGTAGGTAATTGGGGAGTGAACTCAATAACTCATTAAGTGTGTAGGCCCAAAATAGCTTTCAATGTTACAAGTTTCCCCAGTATTTTGTTTTCGAAAATCTTGCTTAATATTTTCTAAAATCCCCTAGTTTATTTTTAAAATCATTTTCAAATTAAATATTTTCATATTGAAAATATTTTCAAATAATAGATATGTTCAAAGTATTAATGCATGTTCAATGTTTTAGTGTTTTCAATAATAATTTCATGATATTTTTCAATATAATTTCATGGTTATTTAATCAGAAGATTGTTTTCAAAATAATGATTTACCTAAAAGGAATTTCAATGGTTTTAAAACCCATTACTAGGAAATTGAATTCTCATCTTGTTTTTAAATGTTTTTCATAGGAATCATAGATGTTCTAAGTCAGACTTTGACTCTTTCAGAGTTAGCACACATGGAAGCGTAGTATATTTTTTTTCAAACTATGATAAATGTAATGTGGTGTCTAATCCTCTAGAATCTAGACTGGTAAAAGGTCCTCATTTGGGTAATTATTCAGTTTTAAAAAAAATTACACAATATTTTTTAAGAACTGAGTTTAGAGGAGAAGTATCGGGTCATTATATAATCAATATAGAGAAATAATGAGGATTGTATGAAGAAAAAATAACCCCAGTGCAGAATAAGTATCTTTAAGGGTTGTTTTTGTTGATGAATGGAAATACCATTAAAATATCATTAAAATCATTCTTGAGGAAAATAACAATTTCACTATGAAAATCACTTTTATAATACTATAAATTTATAAAATATTGTGACAATACTTTCCTTTAAAAATAACATAGTAAAATTATAATGTAATATTAAAATAAAATAATGGTCATGATGGCGGTAAAATCCATTTATGTTGTAAATGTTAAAAATAAATATTCTTTTCAATTATTTTGTAAAAGGGAGTCTAAAGTGAACCATTTAGATAACCTTAAGAAATTTAATATTTTAAAAACTTTTAAAATAAGAGAGAATACCTTATGAAAATGATTTATTTTTAGAAAATAAAATTCTTAAAAAACATTTTTGATGACATTAATATGGAAAAAAATGATTCATAATCTAAAAGAAGATACATGATTAATATCACTTTCCCATGACTTTCTTGATGGTTCTTTAAAGAATAAGGGAGGAGATGAAAAATAAACAGGTAAACCACATTCATAACAAGTGGATAATAAAATATATTTGGTTCAATAAAAAAATCATTTGATTTACCCTAAACAATATTGAACATAAACAATCTCATAAAGGAAAAGGTTGCAACATCAAGCCTTTTAAACTTTAGTAAATCTTCAACCATAAGATCTATTAAAGAATAATTTCGAATAAGACATTAAATATCATAAAAATAAGGATATTCATGATATTAAATTTCAAAGGGTCAGTATATACACCTCATTAAATAAATTATGTTCATAATAATAATATATGCCTCAATAAAGGAAAATAGAAATGAAATCCCTTACCTCGAGTATTAAATTTAAATGTATATACTTTAACTCTTGTATAATTAAAAAATATCAATTATATTATTTCTTAATAAAAATTTTAGGTTTACTAAATTATACTTAAACCATTTATTTCATTTATTTTAATTACATATTTAATTTCTTATTTAGTTAAGTCCACATTAGGTATTTTGAGAATATTCAATTCATAATTTTCAAAATAGATTTGGTATGTTGACCATGGAAAAATGGGGTCATTATTCCATAATTTATAGAATAATAATCATGAAATAATTATATTTTTTATGAAAAAATAATCTTTTAAATCAACCCATTAAATATGTTTATGAAAAGTGAACTATGTTACAGTCATTGAGACAATAGTCCGTATAATGAAGGAATAACATTTCCATTTTTAAATGATCATTATAGAAACAAGGTAAGTATTATTATATATTTACATAATTATCATTATATTATAAATATAATATTAATTCATTAAATATTATTATATATATTATCCATATGATATGGTGGTGAAAAAAGAATCACATCGTTTCGTGGAAGTAGTAGTCCACCCATATGTACGAACAACGTTATTATTTTACAGTGAATGGAAAATTAAGAAATTAGATGATATATTATATTTAAACAATGATAAATATATTATAAATATAAATTATAAATATAAATTAAATCATTATAACCATCCATGAGTGGTTTTTATGGAAGATGAATTACATCAGTCCGTGAGGCTGTAGCCCGCCATACACTTGAACGATGAATTCCTTTTCCATTTGATGGAGTATGGAGATGTATATAAGTAATTAAATTAAAATAATAACATATAATTATATGAAGGATATTTATTTTAATATATAATCATTTTTAATTAATATTTTATATTTTTTTAAGAATCTATAAAATAAAATGCTCGGTTAAGAAGGATACATATTCCTCATACAACCTTCATTTCTTAACACCTTAAGACCATTATGCTCAATATTATTCTTTAAATGAGGCATCTAGAACATGGTTTGGGATGTTATTAATATATTTGGATTTATATTGGATTAAAAATATATATTTTTAAGTGTGAATTAAATATAAGAATAGATTCCCTTTTATAAGAGACGAGAAGGGCACTCTTGGAATTTTATAAAACATTAAATTAATATAAATTAATTTTGGGGTAAAAATCCCATAAAATTGATATTATTATAATATAATTTGAGTTTGATTCAAAATAATATTATAAAATTATATTTTTACATGTTTTTACTATGTTTTTATCCTTAACATTTGGTTTTAACCCCCATCAACCATTTTCACACTAACCATGATAAGAAGGTTTTTAGTATTTGAGGGCCATTATAGTTATTATTAATGATGAAAAAGGCCATAATTGGACCATGGTTGATATTATAAACCCTATTATAATCTCTTTGATGAATATATGTTTTTATGAATTTTATTTTTTTAATAAAATATTATTTATTATAAAATATTATTAATGTCAATTTGTAGATCTATTCAGTACATTACATTTAATAACATCATGAAAACAAATGAAATCCTAAAAAAATATTTTATTACATCCCAAAGATGTTATATTAATATATAAAATTCATTTATCACATTTATTATCTCAAAATATATTACTTTTAATGCTTTTAACACTACTTATTTGATATTTCTATTATTTGAATTATTACTGCGTCAACTTTGTGTAAGAACTTAAGGTAATTATTTCTTAACTAAAAATAAGTAAATTATCATGATGAAGATAAATAATTTATTTTCAATAGAATATTTATAAATGAATATTTCTTCTGTTTATCACCATATTAAAATTATTATTTTTTTTAAAAAACAAGAGTGTGGCATTTTTGACTTTTCATTAGATGAAATGTTATAAAGGTTTAATGACACCAAAATAATAAGAAAGTCCATATATTTTAATATTTGAAGAGTATGGACGATTTTTAATCATAAAATAAAAATAATTAAAATGTTATTATAGCATATCGACTTGATTTTCTACTCAAATAGTGTTCTAGACCGGTTGGCCATTGGGCATTAAGCACGCCTCCCCATACACCAAAGGTAGTCAATTAATAGTGAGAGGATGATTATGTGATAATGGAGAGACTATACCCTCTAGAAATGATAATAATAAGGGTCTATATATATAACACAATGGAATAAATAATATAACAACATAAGCAATAATAACACTCAGCGGAAGTAAAATAAAAATTTGTAGAACAAACAATTCCAAAGGTATCATACCATAAGAAGATAAATACACAAGTCAAGTCATACATGGATATAGTCATGGTTGTCTATGGATGACCATAACTACACACACACACAAACATATATATATATAATCTTAATAGACGGTCCATCCTGATGTAGAGGAACCACCTGGTCAACTACCATCTATCCCATGCAAATGTGGCACATCTCAATCATTGTGGTACAACTCTTGAGTCGAATCCCTTACAAGATCTCGAAAACCATTAAGTATATATGCATCATAAGGGGCCTATATAGGGTGTGATAATGAAATCAATAGGCCAACACTAACATGTTTCAGTATTACATCCATAATTATGTAGGTTTATTAAAAATATAATAAAAAGTCCATGAACACACATTCATTAATTAACCCACTCCACTTGTGCACAACCGCCACAAGTTAGTGTTTAAATTCTTTAACAAATTCCAATATATCTCTAGAAATGTACCCCCAAATATATATATGGCTTCTAATACATGTACACACACACACAAACACACAAAAATATATATTTTCAGTTGTAAGGACCCAAGGATTAGTGCCTAGGAATCCCCCAAATAAAATCATATATATAGATCCCTCAGGAACCTCCCATAAATACATCTTTAGTGCCTCATGCCATCCGACACCTCATGTGCCACCAATAATTGTATCCAGTGTCTTAAAAGAATGCCCAATAAATAATTGATAGGTCCATCAGACCTCCATTATATTAGTCACCATTGGATAAATATCCTGACAACATGAGGCACGTTGATATCCATCCTCCAATATATAATAAACCATAATCATCTCTCTGAAAAACATTGTCTTTATTACAAATTAATTAATGTTTTATTACATAAGAATACACATAATAAAACCCATAAGATCAATAATTCTGAATTCCTTGGGTAATTAGGTACATTACTTAACAAATTAAAACAAGTGAACATCATCATTATTGGAAACTCTCTTAACATGCTCATAATATTCCATCGTACTTAATACTATATGGGATAACCTGGGGACATACATATGAAAGGGTTCAGTTATAAATCCTATTAATATAATAAGCATGGAATAACATTAAGAATGCATAACATGTTATAAAATAGTCATTTAAATGGGACATGAAAAGTGGTAAGAATCATAACATGAACAAAGAGGCATGATATAGCATGATAACATAAAGGCAACATGGGAAATATGGAAAAAACATTAAACATTACATCATAAATATAGGTCAAATATAATCACCATGTCATCATAACATGGTGTAAAAATTATCTTAATGGATTAGGTTCACTACCTAATACATTTAATGATTTATCATGAGAATAAAACATTACCCAATGCATTGGAGTTCTATATAATTCCGAGCGCACCCATCACTTACATATCATGTACATGCATAAGTGTGCATATAGATCATTTGACATAGAATCATATTTCATCACATTTAATTCCATGATCAAGGAGTGTGGAATAAATTCATGTAATTACCAAATCTAATAAGTATAGGTATGTCTAGGTGAATACTCTTGAGTGAAAATAGTGATGGTATTCAAAATTCAATGGTTTGTCATGGAAAAGTTGTAGTGAAATTTCTGCAGCAAAATGATAGTACTTAAATTTTCATAAAATGGTTTAATGAGATTTAAATATGTCTCCAATAATTTTAAACTCAAATTTAAAACAATATAGATGTGTAATTTTTTTTCCAAGAATTAGGAATTGGATATAAAAGTCATAAAATGAAGAAGATGTTTGAATAAATAGGACAAGGAAAGAATCCCTTACCTTGAGAGAGTGATTCCAAAAGCTTGGGAGGTGATTCTTGAGAGATTAGGGAACCTTGTGAGGACTCTAGATATGGTATTTTAGAGTAAATAAATGATCTAAGGTTTTTAAGTGAAGAGGAATGAGCGATTGTGTGGGTCTATATTTGAAAAGAGAGGGGAGTTCTTTATTATTTCTCAAAATTAGGATTTAGCCTCTAAATAATAAAGTAATAAAAACTAAAAAACTTACCATTGTTTTAATCATGATTTATGAAAAAATATTCTTTTTATTTAATTTATAATTTAATGTTTGGAACTCATTAAAATATTAACTCGGGTGATGTGGAAGTGTGTCATGTTCTTAAAGAAATTATTTTAAAACCTTAAAATATAATATAGGTTTTTTGGATTCATAATGGCTTTATAAAATTAATAAAATAGATTAAAATTACATTATTTTAAAGTGTGAAAGTATATTTTCTCATGTATAACATTTATATAATTAATTATATCACTTTTGATTCATTATGATGTCATAATACACACTATATATTTATACTATATTTAATTTTTACCTGAAAATTAGAATATCTCATGAAATTATAAAAAATTTATTATTGTATAAATTTACATGTTGATTCCAGGAATAATATTTATTTTATCAAAATAATTTTCAAATATATAAATTTTTACTTCTAAAATAATAAATGACATTTATTTATAAATTATAGGTTTTTTGACAATAACAATTTTCGAACCCTTATAAAAAATTACATTTGATGTAATAAAAATTATATCCTCATTTATATCTAATAGAAAATTTTGAATTGTAATATTTTACTAAAATACCATTTATTTTATAAAATTCATGAATTCTTTAAAATGGAATATCTTAATTGAAATTACATGGTAAAAAATAAAATCTCTATTTTAACATTTAAAAATAAAAATCATTCAAAAAGTAATAATAATTAGAAGTAAATATATTTATTATTATATAAAATATACATATTCATATTATTAGGTTTTGATACATAACCCTTTTTACACCCAAAAACTCCCTAGGGATAAGGTGCATGATGGTGGGATTTTTATGGGGTGATTCAACACATATGGTTTGGGCCATGATCTCGATGAGCCTGAAATTATCCCATAAACAGTTTCAATCATACTTTAGTTTTTGGAGCTTGACTTTTGATTGGTCAAGGGAAAATACCAGTGATGCTATCTCCCTCAGAAGCTCTAATAAATGGGCTTCATAGGGTATGATATTTCTGGTTGAGACCACAACTTCTTTTGTCTGTGTTAATTGGATTTATCAAAACACTATATTTATACTAATCATAAGATCAGAGTTCAATGACTATATTATCAAAAGTTTTTATTTTAAATAGTATATTTAATAAAATAGGATATAATAAAACCCAATAACTTCATGTATTTTGTATAACTATAATAGGGAATTTAATTTAATAAAAAATTAAATTTTATTTATAAAAGTTCAGGTCATTACAATCTCCCCCCCTTTAGAAATTTCACCCAAGAAATTTTCATTTCACACACTCAAACATTTGAAGGAAATTCCATTTCATCGCCTTCTTCAATTCCCACATTTATTCTTCAATATTTGGTTTTGTCTATATCAATTTAACCATGTGCATTATATTATTTCATATAACTTTATTTCTACGATCTACAATATTCACCAATTTATCCTCATATGAATGGTCATTCTCCAATGGTACCACCTCTAGATTCATCACATGTAAGGTGTCTGATATATACTTCCTTAAGAGGCATATATAGAAGATATCAGGTACTTGAGAAAGTTTAGATGGGAGTTCTAGTCAATAGGACACCGCTTCGATTTAATCAATGATTTCAAAGGGACCAATTTATCTTGGAATAAGATTTCCCTTCATACCAAATATCATAAAATTATTCCATGGTTATATGTAGAGAAATACCTTATCTCTAACCTCAAACTCTTAGTTTCATCGATGATTATCAGCATAGCTATTCTGTTTACTCTAATCATCCTTGATATGCTTCTAAATAGTCTTTTACTTTTCCACCATTTCCTCAACCATCTTAGGACCTTGCGGTTTTCATTCACCAATATCATCCCATCAAGCATCTTTTCTATACTTATTCCCATAAATGACTTTATATGGATCCATATGAATGCTAGAGTGGAAACTATTATTGTATGAGAACTTGACCAAAGTAACATTTTGATACCATCCTCCTTTGAATTGCATTGATAATTATTTCTATATGTCCCCATGTTTCTGGATAGTCCATTTATATTGTCTATCAGTTTAAGGTTGATAATCCATGATGAAGTTTATCTGAGTATTTATAGAATATTAGAGACCCTTCCAAAACATGGAGTTAAATATTAGGTCTGTATTAGAAACAATTGATAGTGATTTTCCATGTAGCCTCACCAATTCTCTAATGTATATCATTACAAGTTTATTGTGTGATAAGTCCTCTAGAACATCAATGAAGTGATAAGTATTTATAATATTATCCACCATAACACATATGAAATTATTTCCTCTTGATATATTCAGAAGAAAAAAGAAAATTACCATGGTTATGTTTTCCTATTTTCATGTATGTATGGTTAATGGTTACATAATCACCTTGATTTTTTTTTCATTTAAACCTTCACTTTCTGACATATACGACACCTTGATGTATATTCCATGATCTCCTTCTTCATATTGTTCCACCGATAGCACTCTTAGAGATATCGATACATCTTTGTGGTCTCTGAATGGATGTAGAAGGTTGAGCTTTGTGTATCATCCAATAACTCCTTTAAAATAGGATTTAATGGTACTCATAGTCTTGACCCAAATATTACAAATCCCTATTCATTAATTTTTAACTTAGAGTATTTCCTTATTATTATAGCTTCCACCTTCTTATGAACACATCCTCTCTTTGAGAATTGTTTATCTTCTCTATAAGGGAAGGTTGAGAAATAATTTGGGAACGTATTGATGATGTTCCTTTATTTTTTATTTCCATGTCCATTCTTTTCAATTCTATAAAGATAATATCCTTCCCAACTCTCTTCTATGATAAAATTTATAGATCATTTTTACTCAGAATGTCTACCACTTAATTTTATTTCCATATATTATAGTGTATTGAGTATTCATAGTCATTAATAATCTCTAACCATCTTCTCCAGTTCATATTTATAACTTTATATGTGAATATATACTTGAGGTGTCACGAACCAAGCCGGGTCGCCATCCGACCTGGCGCCCGACCCGGTCCGCGGCAAGGCCCGAAGGGCATTCCCGATCCCCACGGGCTGGCACAAGTGCCCGGGTATCATGTTTAACAAGTGGGAACGGTTTTACCCGAAATACAAGACAGATAAACCAGCTAACAAGATAAATAAACAGAGATTAGGAATAGACAACGAAACGTGCCTTTAAACTATGAACAAGTTTAAGGTCTAAAACTCGAAACAATAACTAAAAAGAAAAGATGACAGCGGAAACTAAAACTCATACCCAACCTCCCGGCAGAAGTGAGACCACATCAACACCATTCGGCATGAGAAGACCAACTGCAACCTGAACCACCATCACTGAGCACGAAGTCGCAACCTGGAAGACAGAAGAACAGAAACTACATACACCCAAGGGTGTATGCAGGGTGTGAGCTAAAAGCCCAGTAGGACGCCACCAAGAAATGGTTTCATGCCACAACATCAAAAGACAATTTAAAGTGCTTATTCAAAATTTTAATTTAAAAATTCTTTTAAAGAAAACATTTACAAGCTAAACGCTAAAAGTAAAACATTAAAAAGAACTCATTTAACAAACACGATTTTTAAAGGGGAAGAGAAATGTTCAATATGGGAACACACACACATACTCACACACACACACACACACACACACACATGCTCACACACACACACACACACACATACTCAAGTGGTCTTCCATATGCCGACGGAAGGCACCACGCCAAAGATGGTAGAGCACTACGGGTAAATCCCCTAAGGTTCATCTAGCTCAAGTGGGACCCTAGAACCTCGTGTCTCGGTGAAATGTGGCTTAGAAGGCCACGACCCTCAGAAAACGTGGCTTAGAAGGCCACGACCCTCAGAACACGTGGCTTAGAAGGCCACGACCCTCAGATATCATATGTTTAGTTAGTGTTGCAATCGTCAATCCGGCTAAGTGAAACAGGGACGATACCCATCCGGTTCACTAGCACACTAGTTCTAGTCTGCCCACCTAGATACCCAGGGTTTCCCTTGTGCTCAAATAAGTTTCACATTCACATAATGTATATCGCTTCCACATATCTCAAACCAAAGAAAACATTACACATACACATCACCATTTTCATACCCAAACACCATAAAAAAAACACACGCACACCAAAACCATTTTATCCCATAGTCAAGATCACTTGCGTGACTTGATAAACTATTTAAACAATTAGAAGAACATTTCAAAATATCACAATAGGAATTTTCACATGAGACATGTCCAATTTCACAAGTAAGAATACCTTTAAAACTTAACGCACACATAATTCTGTCAAAAACAACTCTCGCGCTCCACATATAATTTAATAAGTGCAATTAACAATTTATTAAACACTTAAAATTAGAAAGAAAAGGTTTTCACCAGAACGACATACTCAATTTCTTATACGAACGTCACTTTAAAACCAAAGTGCAGCTTATACAAACTAAAACATGTTTTCCCATTGTTCAAACAATTTTTCAATTTAGTTCCAAAAGTATGCCACACGGCAAACACACCCAAAGTGACTCATTTTGGTTGAAAATCTACATTTAATGACACAGACACCTCAAAGAACTTGAAAACACAATTTGCACAACCAAAACAATTAACTATCACTGGTCTGAACATTTCGACGACACAACACACATGAAAACGTTGGCATTTACTTAACAACAACTCAAATTCACCAATATGCATATCGAAGCACGTCAAGAAAATAAAATTCGCATCATGCAATTTATCACTAGAACACATTATAATTTAAGTAATGAGCAATTAAATTATCTAGAGATGGTATGGCATGGAACCACCTACCTTGCCAAAGCATACTTCACAACTGTGGTGCGCAACGACCGCCGCACATCAACCGAAACTCAAACAAAACCAACTAGACCCTAAACAAACAATTGAACTAAAACATCAAGAATTAACCCAGAAATTTATTGAATTCTTCAACCGAACCTAATGCGCACCAATAATGAACCAAAGGTAAACCATAAATCATGAGATTGAACCGATACGAATTAAGATAAAACCCTGAAATCAGACCCATAAACAAGAGGCAAAACCCAACAATGAGGAGAAGGGATTACCGAGGCTGTTCGTGCGAGAGAGGTGGGGCGTCGGGCTGGTTGCGCGAAGGAGAAAACATGCCGAGTTCGGTCGCGTGAATGAGGTGGTGCGTCGAAGCTGTTCGCACGACGGGGTCGGCCAACACCAAGCTGCAGCGCGACGAGGGGGAGGGATGGGAGTTTGTCGCGTCGAGGTTGAAGCGGGTGACCTGGAGAGGGGGAAGAGGGCGACGCCAGATGAGAGGCGCAGCGAAGAAGGAGGTCAGGGGGGTTCGACGGGATTCCGAAACGGAATAGGAGGGTGCGCCGAAGGGGTGAGAACCTGGGAGGGGGGCGGCCGCGCGACTGGTTTGGGAAGGGAAGCGGCTGCTGAGACGTGAAACAGAGGAACGAAGAAGAAGAAAAAAAAAACCCGGTATAACCCTAGCTCCAAAAAGAAATCAAAAACAACAAAAAGAAAAAGAAAATAAATAAATGAAATTAATAGTAATAATAATATTATTACCATCAAAAGGATTAATTTTAATTTGTATCCCACTACTATTATTTTATATTAATATTCTTTTATGAGTCATTTAATTTTATTTCTTCATTGTTAATTCACTTCATTTAAGTAGTTTCACATCGGCAGGTGAGCGGGGAACCGAGCGAGGTCACACGGTGACCCGAGCGAAGTTGCGCGGTTTTGACCGTCTCCTACCCAAGCATCGGACGCCACCAAGCCCAAAATATTCATTTATCTACAAAACGTAAAATTGAACGTCGGGCGGGTCACACGGTGGCGCTGGCGAAGTCACTAGGCTTCGCAGTTATATTTCGCACATGCGTCCCACGCTGTCAAGACCTGAGGAGTCGGGTGAGGTCGCGTGTCAAGGCCAAAACATTAATTTATCCATGCAAAAGAGAAAAAACCCAGTTTGGATTGCCCCGCATTTCATATACATATATACATAATAAAAAAAAAGAAATAATCATCTGAAGCAGATAAAATTATAAGATAAAACATAAAAATTAGAAACATGTCACAGCGCGAAGACCGGGTGTGACAATTCTCCCCACCATAAAGCTTTCCGTCCCCGGAAAGCCACAACCAGAACCAAACCCCACAACAGAAAAACCACAGTCCCTTAAGGTTCAAAGGGAATCCCCACAAACAGCAAGCAAAGAGGGGAAAAAGTATTGTGCTCAGAGAAAGTGACTCGAAGACAACTTCGAGAAACTCATATAAAGATTTTCTGATATGTGTCGCCCGCCCCGAAGCGCTAGGACGCCTCCAGTTGATTGTTTTAGAAAATTAACTCTTGAACCCACAGAAACCAACCTTACAAACCGAAACACCTCAAACACTATTAAACGAAAATCACAACATTTGGCTAGAATGGTCAAGCCACGTCCAAGAAACACTCTTATCACTTATCACCAACCCATATTTAAAAACAGAAGCATAAGGTCAACAAGAGGAGGCCCAAGGGGCTCCCCACCATTAGGAACTCAGTGACGCTCGAAACGAGACTGGAAAACCGACACGGGTAGGTTCGATCGGACTCCCCGCCATTAAAGAAAAGTCTAGCACAGATTCATTCTAGATCCATTCGTGCGAGACCCAATGTGGGTCTCCCCACCATTTGAACTAACGGAAGGTATAGAACTTTGAAAATTTCTCAATGGTGACCAAACACCCCACCACAAGGGGCGGGGAGGGAGGGGCCTAACCACCCGGGCGTCAGAACCATGACCTAAGACCTGACCAACACATCCACATCCCGGGATGAGCATTATAAAATTTGGGACTGATTTTTCCCCAACAGAATCTCAAGGACCACTAAAGGTGATTGCATCCAATGAGACGCAACCCCAAAGACTTTAAGTCAACGAGACGAACAAGGCTCCACATGATCATGAAAACCTTCTGCAACCAGATGGTTCGTTTGGAGCAGAACAACCATAGAAATCAATTTGAACTGCATTCACTTTCAACACCGATGACAGAAATAAAGTCGGGGTCTCATACCCCCTCGGGGTTCCTGACCACGCTCCAGCTTCACTCCGATGCCTATGGCTGGAGCCCTGATGTTTAAAGCATCTTCTGCCTCGTAGTCAGGCATGGAAAACTCCCGAACGAAGCTTCTCCTTTTTGGTGTCACACGAAATCCTATTTCACCTGAGGATACACCATCAGACACAACACACCATGACATCCAACTGATCATACACAAAACATTAACCAACATAAGAGCTGCAATGGTGCATGCGCATCACCCTTTGTCACACTGGATGAGAACACGACACCACCAATCGTTACCTGAACCTGACCATTGCTGTTGAGAGTAACTTTACACTAAGAAAGACTTTAAACCATTTCTTGAACAACACGTGATTCCTACAAACAACCATAGCAGCCTCATACGACTGGGTATGCCAACTAGTAGCCTAACACAAACTTTTTCTTAAATGAAATAAACCAAGACCAGAGGTTATTCAGAATGATAGACCGCACCAACGACTTAGGGTCGATTCCACCTTTTTCCCACTGGAGCCTCCTCTACCACTTCCAAACCACTGTTGACTACCAAAGGGACCTTCTGCTGCAAGACGTCACCGAACATGGCCCTTGTAGCCGATGTAGATACTACGAAGCCCTCCAAGACACTGGTCAACATTGAAAATTCCGAACCGCCTTCACCCTTCCCCGCAGGAATTCCTTTCGTCATTTCCAGGGGAAACCTTCAACTGCAACGACGTCAAATTTCATATCTGACGACTCAGACAACATAAAGAAACCAAAACTCTGCTCAACTCCCCTCGCATCTGTCATCCCGCTGCGGGAGGATCCACTTAGTTGTAAGAAGGAGAGGTGGGTTCAATCCTAGAATTAAAAAGGAGAGTCCTTCAATCAATTGGAGTGCCGGCCAACAGGGAATTCCCCGTAGTTGTACTTCAATCACATGTCAGCGCTTTATAGGGGGGGCGTACACTAGTCAAGAAAGAAAACGATGGACCCAACCAAACTGGTCCAACGGTCAAGACATACCACAAGAAAACACCAACCGTGCAGGGGAAACCACTGCAAGTGCTCCCCGATGTACTCTTCAAAGGAATTTACTAACCACACGCTTACATACCAACTTACAAATAAGAACTCAAACTCGGGACATAAACCATTCAGAAATAATACTCAGTTCAAAACGCCACACATCCAACATCTCAAAAACACAAGGACATGCCACACAAACACCGTTTACTAAAACACCAAACATTTTCTTTAACAAGACATTTTAAAAATAAGCAAAGCCAGTAGATTGCACAAACACCAATGGAGTCCCGTGAGCTTCGCACATGCATGTTCCCGTGCCGCACTGGCACCCACCTCAAATTCATCCAGGCACTCATCCGCTCGTGCCATTAACCCTTTCTCTTTCCATATACACTTATGCATGTGGTCGCCCACGAGAACACCAAGTACCAAAACCAAACCTTTCCATTTTTCCGGAACCAAAACATCCAACCCAAATTTTTCAAACCTTCCACATCATTTCATTTTTAATGTGATTCATTTGAAAACATTTTCTAAGACCAAAACATTTTAACTTAAAAACCAACTTTCCACAAATCCAAAACAATGAGACGAGAAACGACGCAAGAGAAAACTAGTGTCAGCGGGTGATTGAAGCATATGGTTGGCGGCCATACGCCAATCACGCCACTGGCCACGGAGAGTATTTTAGGACAGTGTCCCCGGCTCCACAAGGTTTTCCAGACCCTGCGAGCTCACTAAGACCACTGGCCCCACTCTCTTTTCATTTCCCTTAAGCAAGATTAACCACACGGAACAATGACTCGGACAAAACCCAACTTACTTTGGTAACTCGAGTCCCGCCACGAGGTGTGCTGGCCAGGCACATTGCTCGTAGCTAGAACGTTGAGTTCCAACAACCTTAAACTTGGTCGACTCTGACTCCATCTCAAAAGCAAACGACCCAAGAGAGCAAACCTTGCCCTCTGATACCATTTTTTCACGAACCAAGCCGGGTCGCCATCCGACCTGGCGCCCGACCCGGTCCGCGGCAAGGCCCGAAGGGCATTCCCGATCCCCACGGGCTGGCACAAGTGCCCGGGTATCATGTTTAACAAGTGGGAACGGTTTTACCCGAAATACAAGACAGATAAACCAGCTAACAAGATAAATAAACAGAGATTAGGAATAGACAACGAAACGTGCCTTTAAACTATGAACAAGTTTAAGGTCTACAACTCGAAACAATAACTAAAAAGAAAAGATGACAGCGGAAACTAAAACTCATACCCAACCTCCCGGCAGAAGTGAGACCACATCAAAACCATTCTGCATGAGAAGACCAACTGCAACCTGAACCACCATCACTGAGCACGAAGTCGCAACCTGGAAGACAGAAGAACAGAAACTACATACACCCAAGGGTGTATGCAGGGTGTGAGCTAAAAGCCCAGTAGGACGCCACCAAGAAATGGTTCCATGCCACAACATCAAAAGACAATTTAAAGTGCTTATTCAAAATTTTAATTTAAAAATTCTTTTAAAGAAAACATTTACAAGCTAAACGCTAAAAGTAAAACATTAAAAAGAACTCATTTAACAAACACGATTTTTAAAGGGGAAGAGAAATGTTCAATATGGGAACACACACACATACTCACACACACACACACACACACATGCTCACACACACACACACACATACTCAAGTGGTCTTCCATATGCCGACGGAAGGCACCACGCCAAAGATGGTAGAGCACTACGGGTAAATCCCCTAAGGTTCATCTAGCTCAAGTGGGACCCTAGAACCTCGTGTCTCGGTGAAACGTGGCTTAGAAGGCCACGACCCTCAGAAAACGTGGCTTAGAAGGCCACGACCCTCAGAACACGTGGCTTAGAAGGCCACGACCCTTAGATATCATATGTTTAGTTAGTGTTGCAATCGTCAATCCAGCTAAGTGAAACAGGGACGATACCCATCCGGTTCACTAGCACACTAGTTCTAGTCTGCCCACCTAGATACCCAGGGTTTCCCTTGTGCTCAAATAAGTTTCACATTCACATAATGTATATCGCTTCCACATATCTCAAACCAAAGAAAACATTACACATACACATCACCATTTTCATACCCAAACACCATAAAAAAAACACACGCACACCAAAACCATTTTATCCCATAGTCAAGATCACTTGTGTGACTTGATAAACTATTTAAACAATTAGAAGAACATTTCAAAATAGCACAATAGGAATTTTCACATGAGACATGTCCAATTTCACAATTAAGAATACCTTTAAAACTTAACGCACACATAATTCTGTCAAAAACAACTCTCGCGCTCCACATATAATTTAATAAGTGCAATTAAAAATTTATTAAACACTTAAAATTAGAAAGAAAAGGTTTGCACCAGAACGACATACTCAATTTCTTATACGAACGTCACTTTAAAACCAAAGTGCAGCTTATACAAACTAAAACATGTTTTCCCATTGTTCAAACAATTTTTCAATTTAGTTCCAAAAGTATGCCACACGGCAAACACACCCAAAGTGACTCATTTTGGTTGAAAATCTACATTTAATGACACAGACACCTCAAAGAACTTGAAAACACAATTTGCACAACCAAAACAATTAACTATCACTGGTCTGAACATTTCGACGACACAACACACATGAAAACGTTGGCATTTACTTAACAACAACTCAAATTCACCAATATGCATATCGAAGCACGTCAAGAAAATAAAATTCGCATCATGCAATTTATCACTAGAACACATTATAATTTAAGTAATGATCAATTAAATTATCTAGAGATGGTATGGCATGGAACCACCTACCTTGCCAAAGCAGACTTCACAACTGTGGTGCGCAACGACCACCGCACATCAACCGCAACTCAAACAAAACCAACTAGACCCTAAACAAACAATTGAACTAAAACATCAAGAATTAACCCAGAAATTTATTGAATTCTTCAACCGAACCTAATGCGCACCAATAATGAACCAAAGGTAAACCATAAATCATGAGATTGAACCGATACGAATTAAGATAAAACCCTGAAATCAGACCCATAAACAAGAGGCAAAACCCAACAATGAGGAGAAGGGATTACCGAGGCTGTTCGTGCGAGAGAGGTGGGGCGTCGGGCTGGTTGCGCGAAGGAGAAAACATGCCGAGTTCAGTCGCGTGAATGAGGTGGTGCGTCGAAGCTGTTCGCACGACGGGGTCGGCCAACACCGAGCTGCAGCGCGACGAGGGGGAGGGATGGGAGTTTGTCGCGTCGAGGTTGAAGCGGGTGACCTGGAGAGGGGGAAGAGGGCGACGCCAGACGAGAGGCGCAGCGAAGAAGGAGGTCAGGGGGGTTCGACGGGATTCCGAAACGGAATAGGAGGGTGCGCCGAAGGGGTGAGAACCTGGGAGGGGGGCGGCCGCGCGACTGGTTTGGGAAGGGAAGCGGCTGCCGAGACGTGAAACAGAGGAACGAAGAAGAAGAAAAAAAAACCCGGTATAACCCTAGATCCAAAAAGAAATCAAAAACAACAAAAAGAAAAAGAAAATAAATAAATGAAATTAATAGTAATAATAATATTATTACCATCAAAAGGATTAATTTTAATTTGTATCCCACTACTATTATTTTATATTAATATTCTTTTATGAGTCATTTAATTTTATTTCTTCATTGTTAATTCACTTCATTTAAGTAGTTTCACATCGGCAGGTGAGCGGGGAACCGAGCGAGGTCACACGGTGACCCGAGCGAAGTTGCGCGGTTTTGACCGTCTCCTACCCAAGCATCGGACGCCGCCAAGCCCAAAATATTCATTTATCTGCAAAACGTAAAATTGAACGTCGGGCGGGTCACACGGTGGCGCTGGCTAAGTCACTAGGCTTCGCAGTTATATTTCGCACATGCGTCCCACGCTGTCAAGACCTGAGGAGTCGGGTGAGGTCGCGTGTCAAGGCCAAAACATTAATTTATCCATGCAAAAGAGAAAAAACCCAGTTTGGATTGCCCCGCATTTCATATACATATATACATAATAAAAAAAAAGAAATAATCATCTGAAGAAGACCGGGTGATGACATGAGGGTCTTATGAACTATATATATTTCAAACTTCTCACCAAAGAGATAATGTTGCTATATTTTCAATGTGAAGATTACTGTAACCAACTATATATCATGTGTTTTGTAGTTTTTTCCATGAACATTAAATTTACTTAAGGCATAGGCTATCACATTATCATTCTATATTAGTATATAGGCCAAGCCCTTCTTTAGAGAATAACTGTATACCACAAATTTTTCCCCACTTGTGGGTAGCATAAGTAAATGTATAGGATAATCCTCTTTTTAAACTCCTTGAAGCTCTCTTCACATTCATTATTCTAGAAAAACATGACTCCATTTCGAGATAGCTTAGTTAAAGGGTTTTCTAATAATGATAATTTTTTTATAAATCATCAGTAATACCTAAATAGTCCAAGGATACTATGAATATCTATCATATATATTGGCCTTATCAATCCTTAAATTTATTTTATCATTGAAGGTTCCATAGATATTCCATAACTTGTGATAATATAGACCAATAATGACAATTCCTTCAACCAAAACTCACTATTATTGTACTTTATATAAATATTCTCTTTTCGTAAGGTCTTTATCATTATTATCAAATTCTCCTCATGCTCCTCCTTACATTTGGAGTATATAATAATATATTTTACAAGGACAATCAATTTTTTTGAGGTAATCTAAAAATAATATATTCATCAAGTCTAGGAAGATCACTGGATCATTTGTGAGTCTAAATGGAATTACTATGAACTCATAGTGCTTGTACCTTGTATGTAAAGAAGTCTTGAGGATATCATCCTTCTTCACCCTTACTTAATAATACCCAATTAAAGATCCACCATGGAAAATTATTGGGATCCATATTGTTGATTGAATAAGTCATCAATCTGTGGAATATGATACTTGTTCTTTATCTTGATCTTGTTGATCTCATGGTAATCAATTCAATAGAACATCAAACCATTCTTCTTATTGATTAAGATGTCTAGTGCACCCCACGGTGAAGCAATTGTGAATATGAACCCTTTATCTGGATTCTTTTATAGTTGCTTATTTGGATCCTAAAGTTCCATAACAACCATTATATATGGATTATTAGATATTGGAAAAGCTCCAGGTATAAGCTCGATTAAAAATTTAACCCCTCATCTAGGAGAAATACCATACAATTATTTGGGAAAAATATCATCATAGTCCCTTATAGTGATAATGTCTTCAATGTTAATCTTTTCCGTAGACTCAAACATTTAAATTAGATACTCTTATTTATAAGGAAATAATATCTATGCTTGAGATGTTGGTGCTAAATAAGATTAATCCTCATCCTTGCACTTGTAAAAAATCATAGGATGATTCATGATATGGAGAGTGACTTCTTTCTCATGGAAATTTATATTGGAAATATATAAGGGAAGTCAATCCATACCCTGTATTGCATCAAGTTATACTAAAGAATGTATCACAAGTTTTAATGGGTAGTTCCTAACAAAAAATTTATAGGTGGGGAGTTATATATATGAGATGAAATAATTTATCCATTTTCTATTTTTACTGATTTCTCTACTTCTATGATTTGTGGTGGGTTTTGAGTAGTTCTACTAAACTTTCATGATATGAAATAATGCATAGAACCATAAATAAAAAAGCAAGTTAGCTATTGTTAAATGAAAAAACAATGTTGTAATTTCTTATATTTTCCATGTATTATTTATGGATATTATACAGATTATTTTCAAGACTAGGCACGGAGATAGCATGTGATTATGAGGCCTGATATTCTAAGAACAAAAGTTTTAAATATATTAAATATATTAAATATCATGCACATGAATTTTTCCTAAAAAAGTAGTAAAACTTACAAACAGGTTCTCAAATCATAAATTCGGGGCACCATTGAGTTTAGAATGCATGTTTTACCCTAGGCGTGACTTAACATTAGTCGGTGTAGGTTGTTTATAGAAAATTAATCATGGGAACGAAAAGGGATAAAATAATTTAAAGAAATTATTTTTTTATGTATTGATTAAAAATATTTAAATAGATTGTTTTTTCTGAATTTTTGGGTTAGGCACATAACCATGGAGATGTTAAAGAACACTTAGAGAGACTGTTGGAGAATTCTCTATTGCGAACAACAATGGGATCATGGATCGATGATTAAAACACATCATATTCAAAGGATTTATCCAACAAACTTGACACGACTTCATTATTCCTCAAAAATCAATCAAAATTGAGGTAGGGATTGTGTTTTTATTTGATTCTTCCCCGTTTTGGATTTCTATGATGATAATGAATCAATCAAAAAACAAATTGATCTGCAGTTCGATCATTATGTAGGATGGGTTTATTTTGTAGGGTTTTGATAGGAGAACTTATTTGTGATTTTTTCTTTTTATATTGTCATTCTAATGAAAAAAACCAAGATCAACACAAACATCAACCAAGGTTAGTTCCTCCTATCTATTCATGTGATTTTCTCTCTCGATTCTTCGTTCATCACAAGCATTCTTCGTTTGTATCATGACTCAATAAATCTCGATCAATTGATCATTGAAAACCTATTTCTTGGAGAAATGATCCAAAATCATAGATTTGGGATCAGAACGACATGAAGGAGGTGTGATGATGGAGATGGAGTGATTTGGATTATGGTAGATTTTTAATTTCACATTCTTTGATGTTCTTCAACATGTAATGAAAAATTAAATATAGATTCATTTTAAAAATTAATTTGATGCTAGTATCTTTTTTCGAGAGATATGTAGGATAGGGAAAGATTATCTTTGATTATCAGTGCGATTGGATCTAATATTCAAGGTGACGGTGGTGCAGGTGCACGTGGGAGGAAGAAGAAGGGTTTCTGGAAAAACTCAATATGCACAACATGTAATCCTCAATGACACGTCATGTGGTACACATTGGATGACTCATCATGAACTTTGGGTAGTAAATGGGCATGGGATAGACCACATAGGTAGCCTACACAATGTGTACTTCCCCACACAGACATAACCTAAACCAAGTACACAAGCTAATCCATGTATGGGTGCATGAGCTAAGACATGTACGAGTACACAAGCACATATACACGGGATGGAGTTGTGTACTAGAACACAGGTAGACAACACATGCATCTTATACATCATGTATTACTACAAAGACATGGATTTCTGATAGGGGATATTTACATGGGAAGGAATCGGGGTCAAGGGACATGATTCATGACCCATACTACACACTATGTACTCTTTTATACATGGATTGGATCTATTATCCTCCTTATGTTTGACAAGATTAATTAGGGTTTGTTCCCCTTTATCCTTCCCCTAATGGTTGGTATAGAATCATCTCCTACTCTAAGGAATATGATCCCACCAACAAGACTTCTTAGATATAGTTTTTGGAATCCCTTTGAGAGGCCTAGAGTGAGATCCTATATTCATATTCATTCCCTAGTTGGAGTTCTTGTTATCATAATTACCAAAACTATGCAGGAGTCGAACATCTACTCAGTAGGTTAATCCTAATTGATTTATTAGTATCTCCCCATGGACTTGGTAGTGAAACTCATCTGTGTATTGTATTTTATTTGGACTATCACCATGTTCTTCTCAAGAAGAGACCCAGCTTGAAGTACCTCTTGGATAGACTTCATCAGTGCTATAGAACTCAGAAGTGTGTTCTCCCAGTTGAGTGCTTGGTGGAATCTTCCATATGTAATCCTAGTATGGTATACTACAGTTGCAACTTACCTATAGAATGTTTGTCTTTATTGATTATTTCTAGAAATTCATGTTATATGTGATGTAGAAATATACATGTGTATATCTGAATGTATTTTTTTTTATTCTTTATGGTTTTGAGGTTTCCTACTAAGTATTATTATACTCACTTTAAATGGTATTTTTCCACATGTGTCATGTCTTGTGCAGATGATCGTCCATTTGACAGAGTCCTAGGAGGGCTAGGACCAGATGGTACTTAGTGAGACTAGACATACCGAGGTGTGATCCTTCGGATTATTGACAATAATCCCATTACATAATTTCATGTTGGACTTTTGTTTTCAGACTATTCATGGTGGGATTGTTTTTGACTCGATTTACCTTCTTTTTGTAATATACCAGTTTTGGGTGCCTCCCAAAGGTGCCCCGCACCCGGTTGGTCACATGGACTCAAGAAAATTTCTCCAAATTCTAGAGGTGACAACTAGATGATAGGGACTTGGGTGTGATAGTGGGGAAACTATGCCCTCATTGGTAGAGTAACATAGTAAAATAACAATAATATACAACATCAGAAGCAGTAATACCATACAATAATCAAACATTGGAAGACTGAAAGTAAATGAACAACTGGAACACATATATAAGTGATTCATGTCACATATGTCTAGGAAATTATCTAAACATATCACAATTTGGAAAATACAATACTAAACCAAAGTACAAAGAAAAAAATTAAACCCCAACAACGTTTCAATCCTCACCTTGGTCCAATGCTCTCTAGATCTAAAACCATCAAGTACCTAAAGTAGAAGGGAGCTTTAAATTATCTATAATTAAAAAAATATAATCTGTTTGGGCCCAAAAGAATGACCCAAATATAGTGTGAGATGAATCAAAATAGGAAACCAACCAAATACTTGTGCCTAACTATCAGTGAATATACATAGCTTGAAAAATGAAAAATGAAGTAATAAACTAGGAATTACTCAAAAGTAAACAGTCCTATAGTTTCAATCTACATTAATTTACATTTATTTATTATTCAACCAATCATTCACAAGAAACCCTCTTTGAAAGTTCTCACAGTGTAACCCATCTAGATTCTCAAAGACAAAGACTCTCTGAGGAAGCACTCACCGTCAATTCCCCTTGTGGTCTTTTAACGACAACTAGAGAATATTCAAAGAATCACTAAACATCCATTCCCCCATTTCCTCATAATAGTATACTATAGACACTATGAGGGAGAAATCACCATCCACCCCCCTATGGTCTCACAATGTAAAAAGTATAACATACACTCTGGGGAAGCCCTCAATTTCAATTCCCCCTATGGTCAAACTACACCAGGTTCTCATAGCCCTGTGTAATATAATTATGCACAAAAGATATCCAGTTACTAGATTAATCTCATCAACTACAAGGCTATGTAGTTAAAATAAAAATCAAAGTCATGTCATATAATATGAACTCCATCCTAACAACACTTGGCATGAAAACAAAACAGCCTAACAGGTAGTTCTAGACCCAACGACCAACATCAAAAAAAACATGGGAAAAAACATCCATAATTATGGTAATAAACCTAAAACATATTAAAAACCCTTTATCAAGAAAAAAACATAGAAGGAATCAACAGGGTTAAATATCCAAAACACACAAAACCCTAAACTAGGGTATTCAACACTTTTTTGCACATATAATCTAAAGACAACTATGGAAAGGCACAAACCACCTAACTTGAAGATGTACGATCAATATAGTTGAACCTTATCCTTTCAATCAACATAGAACATCATAGATATACCAAAAAGTGTAAAACAATCAACCTCGAATAACTCATTAAAGAAGAGAAATCAAGAGGAGAGGCTCAGAATAAAAAAGAAATCACTGATGCAATTCCAATACAACCAATGGTGTTTGATTAGAAGAACGAACGATGGTTTGGTGGATCAGAGAATAATTTCACCCTCGGTCACTCTTGGATGAGATAGGGTTAGAAGAAGATGATTATGAGGATTAGACGTGACCGTGGTCTGATTAAACAAATAAAAATAAAAGTACACAACATGTTCATTTAACGTACATACTGTGTACATGCCTTAACCGACCCCAACTTTAGGAGGTATATAGGTTGCTACACACAAACATGTACTTGGCTATTATAAAACCAGTACATAGCTACCCGCAGCAATAGAGTACACGAATTGTACTCCCAGGTACATGGTGCGTACTAATTTTATTTCTAAAAACTCCCTTTTTTCAAAAAAAAACACTCGAAATCAAGATCCATAACTGAAAGGAAGATCCAAGTTCTTAAAAAAATCACCACTTATAGAAATTCATCCCTGCATTTATCTAACAAGGAGGCATAGAAGAAGAATCCTCGAACAACTCTGACCACTACGATCGCACATCAGCCTACCTCTCCCATGTCTCGTCCGGTACTTTCCTGTGCTGCCACAACACCAGTACCAAAAGAACAGACTGGCCACATAGAACTTTGATGCAACGATCAAAAATCCGTATAGGATTCTCCTCGAATGATGTTACCACATCCAAATCAACCTCCTCAAGTTAAAAAACATGAGATGAGTCAGATAATTGACAACGCAGCTGAGAAATGTGGAATATGTCATGCATAGACCGATACCTCTGAGGTAACTGTAATAGATTGACTACCAGCCTAAATCTCTCCAAAACCTCAAATGAACCAATGTATCTCGGTGAAAGATTTCCCGATCTCCAAATACTCCCATGTCCCTTCCTCAGTGTAACACCTAGGAAAACCTAATATCGGACCTCGAACTCCAGAGGTCATCTCCATCTATCAGCATAAGACTTCTACCGTGACTGTGCAGTATCCATCCACTTATGAATCAACTACACCTTCTCTGTGGTCTCCTTCATAAGATGAGGTCCCAGATTAGCTACCTCTCCTGCTTCCAGCCAACATATGTGTGATCATCATGGTCTACCATATAAAGCCTCATAAGGTTCTATTTGAATTGTCTCCTGAAAACTATTATTGAAGGAAAACTCCACAAGAGGTATCTACTTTTCCCAAGATCCTACAAAATCTAGGACGCATTATCGAATCATTTCATCCAACACCTGAATCGTATGCTCAGACTGGCCATCTATATGGGGATGATAAGATATACTTAGAAGTACCTATATACCCAAAGACCTATATAGTCCCTTCCAGATCCGAGAAGTAAAATGGTCTTCCCTATCTAAAACAATGGATTGCGAAACCCCATGTAAAGGTATAATCTCTTAGATGTACAACCTTCCAATTTAATCGACACTAAAGGTCTCTTTGATCGGTAAGAAGTGTGCAAACTTCATGAGTCTATAAATGAAAACCCAAACTGCATCATTCCCTTGAGGTGAACTTGGTAAACCTGTCACAAAGTCCATCGCGACATCATTCCACTTCAAATAGGGAATGGATAAATGCTGAAAAATCCATTCTGGTCACTAATGCTTTGCCTTCACCTACTGACAGGTGGAACACCTCATCACAAAACCAACAACATCTCTCTTTATACCCGGCCACCAATACTAATGGTGTAGATCTTGAAACATCTTGGTGATACTAGGATGAACTGCCCAAACTGAGGAATGAAAATCCCACAAAATCTCATCTTGTATGTCTGCTAACACCCACACGCGCCCATGAAAATGCAAGATCTCATCCTCACCTATAGTCCATCTAGGAAGAGAGTCCTCTCCTGACACACTCTACCATAGAACTAGGTCTTCATAATCTGATTGCTTCCTCATGCGCACTCAATCAAGTAGAGTAGAGGTAATAACTAAAGAAGAAATAAACATCTACCCCTGTCTGTCATGCACCTCCAAATGCATCTTAGAGAATATATCTATAAGATTCCACTCCCTACTGGACTCCTGAATTTCTTGTATTTGATTCCTTAATCTCAACACATTAGCCACTGTGTTGCCTTTCCTAGGTGTGTAGGTAAGCTCAAAGTCAAATGAATGAAGGTACTCCACCCACCCTTGCTATCAAAAATTCATATCGCACTGAGTAAAGATATACTTGAGACTTTTATGGTCAGTGTACACCAAAAAATTATCTTCTAAAGGTAATGTCTCCAACATCACAAGACATGAACAACTGCTTCCAACTCAATATCACGCATTGGGTAATTCTTCTCATGTGGCCTCAACTACCGATACCCTTACACAACAATTCCTCCCCCCCTGCATAACAACTTATCATAGCTCGATACCTAATTCATCACAATAAACAGTATAACTCTTTCCTGGATCTGAAAAAACTAGTATCGATACTAAATCCATTCTTATTTTTAGCTCTTGAAATACAGAATCTCTAGAATCTGCCCACAGGGACTTTATACCCTTCTTATTCAAGCCCATTAGTGGTGCTGCTAAGCGTTAAAAGTCTGGTATAAAACGTATGTAGTAACTAGATAGCCCTAGAAAACTCTATACCTCAAAAAGTTTCTTCAAATTCTTCTAGGAAACTATATCCCTCACTTTCTCTGGGTCTACTGATACTCCTGTCTCTAAGATAACATGAACCAAGAAGTGAATCTAATCCATCCAAAAAGTGTCATTTTGAGAGTTTATCATATAAATTATGCTCTCTTAGTGTATTCAAAATGATCTCAAGATGGGTATCATGGTCGTGTCGAGTGTGAGAGTATACCAAGATATCATCCATGAAAAACACTACAATGGAGTCCAAGAATGGGTGGAACACTCGATTCATCAGTGCCATAAAAACTGTAGGCGTTTTTATGAGACCGAACAACATAAAAACATATTCATATAGACCATACCTACTCTAAATGTTTGTAATAGGTATATCTGATGGTCTAATGAGCAATTGATGATAGATGGATCTCAAGTCAATTTTCGAGAATACCTGGGCTCCTTGAAGCTGATCAAAGAGATCATCAATCCTCAGAAAAGGATAATAGTTCTTAACTATCAACTGGTTCAACCTTCGATAATCAACACAAAGTCTGAGGGTACCGTCCACCTTCTTCGCAATTAAGACAGGAGAACCCCAAGGAGAAGTATTTGATCAGATGAAATCCTTTGCCTGTAAATCCTCTAACTACCTCTTGAGCACCCGCAACTCTGGTGTAGACATCCTATAAGGAGGAATAAACATTAGCACTTCCTTTGGAATAAGCTCAATAGAAAAGTATACCACTCTCTCTGGAGGCAAACCAGAAAAGTTGACTAAAAATACATCTCTGAAATGATCTACCATTGGAGGAATACCAATCTATGAAGTCCCCTAGTCTTCCAAATACGAACTAGCAATCTAAGCTATAACTTCTCATAACCCATGATTCTCGGGTCCCGCTCTGCTCATTTGGACATCCCATTCACCCTTATATAGGAACAATCCGCTTTATGGTGATGTGAAAATCACCCTATGGTGATATGAATCAATAAAGGCCTAGAAGGGAACAAACTAGTCCATTCCTAGAATGACATCATAGCCTATAATCTCTATGACATAAATGTCCCATAAGAAGTGACACCCATCAACCTCAAGATGGAACTCCTTGCACTGATATACACTAGCCATTCTAGTCCCCAACAGAGTGTCCATCGTTAGGATATCTATAGAAGTAACGATACATAGCCCAAGGATATCTACAATAGGTACAAGTATAAAGATATGGGAATACCCTATATCAAAAAGAGAAGAATCTCAAATTGAGGAAACCAAAATCATACCTCTAACCGTAGAGGGTCTGTGATCCAGATCCTACTGGGTCTACTCCAGTGCAAAATCCTGACCTGCACTGTGGCCCTATGAAGCTTTCTATTACACCTAAGCTTGTCCACCCTACAACTATCGAAAACCCTAAGTTTGACCACTGTGGGAATGACCTCCACCTCAACCTGAACGGCCAGATGAAATCTAGTTCCCTAACTGATGAGAAACTAGTGGTCCTACTCTTGAACATAGAGACATAGCAGAACCCCTACCACTATCTTCTGGTGAGAAACTCTAATAGAAATGATGAATATGACCCATATTTCCACAATATAAGCATTCTACTGGGTATCTTGAGCAATGTTTCCTCATATTCCCACTCTTCCCGTACTGGTAGCATACCACCTGACTGCCTAAAAAAGTATCTTACCTATTCATATCTCTGCATATAGACTCCATGCGATACTTCCTACTATTAGACGGAGGAATACCAACACCAGATGCCGAGCCGTCCTAGCTCACAGTTCCAGAATCCCTCAAGTTTCACTCAGGTATCAGCGCCTAGTTGACTATAGAAGTTATGGAAGTTAGACTGAAGATGTTCAGATAAGATTAGATGTCATTCCTAAGACCATCCTCAAACTTCCTCACAAGAAATAATCAATCACCCCATATAATGGGTGTGAAGAGCTGAAGCTTTGTGAAGAGAGATGAATCCTTAATGAATGAGAGTGTAACTTGCTCCAAACTCATGAAGTCTCAAGCTCGTTCGCCCCTCAAAGTCTCCAGGTAAAAGTAGTCATAGAAGGTCCACTGAAACACATCCCAAGCCATAACTCTTTTGCGTCCCAGATATGATATCATATCCCACTATCTCTTGGTGTAATATTGAAGAATCTACATAGAGAGCTTCACCCACCTCTCTGGAGTTCTCTCAAGATTATCGAAGATAGAAAGCATGACTTCTAACCATGACTCTATAGCCTGAGGTCCTCCATCCCCTGAAAAAGTGGGAGGATGCTACTGCTAAAAACCTAGATCAACTCTACCATATACGGGGTAGGATATGGTGCTCCCTGGAAGGTATACATCATCCTCATGAAACCTTCTCAGAAATGTGCATCGACACCTGTATCCAGAATAAAGACTGGTGGCAAGATAGGAATGACAATACAATCTGCTGGTAGTCCCTTATCTACCATGTCTGGTGTCTGATCGTTGCCCTGTATCTGGTGTACAACTAGAGGACATCTCAATGGCATGAATCTTCAAGGTCAAGTGCACACCGTAGTTCAATATAATTAGGGATTGAAACATAGAAGGGCAAGAAAGGAACATGAGAAAGAAAACATTACAGATTTTTAAAACATGGATACACAACATGTATGAACCCTACACGACATGTTCCCTTAAGCCCTTACACAAGCATGTACTTCCACCAATCTTGGTTTTGTAACACCCCACACACATGGTGTGTTCTCCCTTGACACTGTGTGTACTTAAATATTTCCCCCTACCTATGTTCCTCTACATAACTAAACCACACTGTTCTCTTAGAACAAAACTACATGGTGTGTTTATGCCAAGAAAGGTGTGTACTAGAAGGATTTCACCAACCCGTATTGTTATTCACATGGCATGATACATGGTCTCTACAACACATCATCTTTTCCCTAGACACGGTGTGTACCACTTAAGTTTTAACCACTTGTGTCATTAGTCACACGGCTGGGTACATGGTCCTTATAACACAGAGTGTACTCCATGTACACGACGTGTGCCACCAAACATTTCCCTAACCCATGTCTCTACCCACATAGCCAGTCACACGGTTAAGGACTACACGATGTGTAAATATAGAACACGGCGTGTACTTAAGACAAGTTGTTCCTTCCCAAACAGAAGGATACGTAGCGTGTATTCATCATTACACACTATGTATTCTGTGTTTTCTAGACAGAAATCCTAAAAAACTACTCCGAATCCCCATAAAAACACTGAAATAAAAATTAAAGTTCTAGATTTTGATCCATGGAGGCCCATACTCTCCACAAATCAAATCTTGGCATCATATTCATGTATATCATAAGGTATAATAGTGAAATAAATCACATGATCTACCAAATTCTGATCCATGAGGGCCTATAACACCTCAAGAACCAAATTTTGGTGTCCATTCAAATGATAATTTATATATTTCAATACCCTATCAAAATATCAAGCATTATATCAAGGCATCTGTCACAAAAATATTCATATCTATCACAACACCTATCATAACAACATGCAATCGAGAATGTACCCTAAATGGCATGACAATAATGCATGAAATGTGATCTATAGAAAGTGCCTAAATGATGCATGACATGGAATACCCTCATATCATTGGGTTTAAATAAAAATATAACCTCAATAATATCAATGATAAAATCACAAAACATGTGAATCACCCAATAGTGAAATCAAATCAACTGTAATAATTGAAAAACCAGAAAATTACAATAATTAAGTGATATTGGATATTACTTGTACACGGGTTAGCTACTCCTGGGAACATCTTATTACTAAGTATATATTCCTTCATATCACTATATATAGGCTACAAATAGTATTAAAAAGAAGAAAATAACCCTCAAATACCACTTTGTAACATCCCAGTTCTGGGTGCCGCCCAAAGGTGCCCCATACCCGGTTGGTCACATGGCCTCAAGTGCATTCCCCAAAACTCTAGAGGCTACAAACTATCAGCAAGGGGCTTGTGTGTGATAGTGGGGAAACTATTCCCTCATTGGAAGAGTAACATAGTAGAATAAAAATAATATACAATTGTAGAACCAATAATACCAAACAATAAGCAAACAGTGGAAGACTGAAAGTAAATAAAAACCAGAACACATATATAAATGATGAATGTCACATATGTCTAGGAAAGCATCCAAACATTTTAAAATACTGGAAATATAGTACTAAACCAAAGTACAAAGAAAACAAGTAAACTTTAGCAGCATTGTAAGCCTCAGCTTGGTCCTAGGCTCTCCAGCTCCACAACCATCAAGTACATGAAGTAGAAGGGAACTTTCCCTTATCTATAACTGCAAAGATATAATATTTTTGGGCCCAAAATCATGACCCAAAAAGGATGTGAGATGAATCCCAGTAGGAAACCACCCAAATATCTATGACTAACTGTTAGTGAATATATATAGCTGGTAAAATGAAAAATGAAGTAATAAAAAAGGAAGTACTCAAACGTAAACAGTACTACAGTTGAAATATATATTCATTTCCATTTATTAAAAATTAAACCAATCATTCATAAGAAACCGTGTGGTAGAGATCTCATAGGCTAACCCCTCTAGTTTCACAAAGTAAAAGAATCATTGAGGAATCACTCACTGACAATTGACCTTGTGTTCTTTTAATGATAACCCCAGACTCTATAAAGAAGTACTCAATATCCATTACCCCTGTGTTCTCATAATGGTATACTATATAAATTCTGAGGGATCACTCACTGTCCATCCCCCTATGTTCACGCAATATAAAAAGTATAAAAGGCACTATGGGGAAGCCCTCAACGTAAATTCCCCCTATGGTTTAACTAAACTAGGTTCTAACAACCTTGTGTAATACAATCATGCATAAATGATATCCAGCTGCCAAAGTAATCTCATCTACTACAAGTCTATGTAGCTAAAATTCATATCACAAGCATGTCATATAATATCAAATACATCCAAATAGCACTATGCATTGAAACAAAATAGCCTTACAGGCTGTTCTAGACCCAATGGTCAATATCAAATAAATATGGGAAAAGACACCCATAAGCAAGGTAATAAACCTAAAGCATAATTGAAACCCTTTCTCATGAAAGAAAAACATAGCAGGAATCAACATGGTTAAATATCCAAAATACACAATACACTAAACTAGGGTATTCAACACTTTTTTCTCATATAATCCAAAGAAAATTATGGAATGGCATAAACCACCTACCACGATGTTTTATGATTGATATAGTTGAACCTCTTCCTTTGAATCAACTGAAAACATCGTATTCCTACAAAAACATAAAAAATGATCAACCTCAAATAACTCACGAAAGAAGAGAAATCACTATGGGATGCACAATAAGAAGGAAGAACATAGCGATATGATTCAAACACAACCAATGGTTTTTGATTCAGAGAAAGGATGAAGGGTTGGAGGCTTGGAGAGGAATCGTCACCCTCAGTCACTCATAGACAAGACGAGGTTAAAAGAAGATGATTCTGGGGATTAGACATGACCCCAACCCAATTAAACAAATAAAAAGAAAATTGCACAACTTGTTCATTTAATGTACACACCGTGTACATACCTTAACCGGTCCCCACTTTAGGCAGTCTCCAGGTCACCACACATGGACATATACTTGGCCGTTACACGGCTAGTACATGGCTACCCACAACAACTGAGTCCATAGCGTGTACTCATATTTACATGACGTGTACTCATAAAATTTCTAAAAACTTCCATTTTTCTCAAAAACACCCGAAATAAAGATCCATAGCTGAAATAAAGATCTAGGTTCTTACAATTTTACTTCCTATAGTACCTTGGTTATGAGATTTATATTTATACATTCATGTCTATTAAATAATTTTTATATTTAAGAATTTTATTGGCTTGGATATGTGTGCGTTTGTACAGGTACTCAGGCTAAGGCCTCCCATGTCAGTGATATTCCTTCTCAGCGCTAGACGCTTTCCCCTGGCCTATTATAGGAGGTCTTGGGGAGTCATGGTGCTACCCCCTCTGGGATGGGTCATGATATAATGATATAAAATGGGTTGGTTATAATTTAATACTAGACTCTATGATATTGGTTTGGGGAAATAGTGTTAAGTTTTTCGAGCTCATATTTCAGGCTATAGACTCTAGTGTTGGTTTGTTGGATGACATATCCATACACCAAGACTCTGATCATATTTTCTTTGAATCTGTACATGAGCACACTGGTCATAGGAAAAATAATGGTTCATGAATCATATAAGAGTGGGTTGTGATTTTCATGTCATTATTGAGTCAACTATATAGATATACTCATAGACCGTGGTACATCTTGTTTATTTCATGATTACTTCATGACATATACCAGCTAGGATTTATCATTATAATCACATAGATGATACCTTTAGTGACGAGGAATCAATACAAGGACCAGTTCCTATGATTTTACCTTTGGGTGGTGCACCGTCCATACCTCCACCTATAGAGAAGCACATGGTACCCACAGTAGTAGCAGATGAGGTGCGCAGGTTGAGCATGATTTACGAGTTTCAGTGACAGAGACCCCTTAGGTTATGAGGTGAGATCGACCCATAGGTGGATGGGGACTAGATTGAGGTGGTAACCTAAGTTTTTTGTTTAGTTAGGACACTAGCAGGCCGGATGGTGGTCTTGGAAGTGAGCCTTATCGATGGATAAGTAGGTTTATGGTGGAGTTTATTGACCTAGTCTTATGATGAGGTGATTCTTTCATGGATAGATTTTGAGAACCTTTTCATAGAGGTGTTATCACTAGATATGCTGAGGGATATATGCATCTATAAGATTCTACAACTCCAGTAGGATAGCATGGTTGTAACTGATTATTCACTGAAGTTTACCAACTACTTTAGGTACTCAATAGATATGGTTCGTGATCAGTTCATCAGGGATTAAAACTTAGAGAAATGTCTTAAAAAATAAATCCAAGCTAGTGTTATACCAATGTGAATTCCTACCTATGCTGGGGTACTAGAGAAAACATTAATGGTTGAGAGTTTCATAGATGAGAAGATACAACTTTTGGTTGTTAGTAGTTGGAATTGAGGAGTAAATACCTCAACAATATGTGGATGACATCAGTATTAGGGACATAGACATGTGAGATGTTATAGGTGGAGGTCCCATGATAGAGGATATGTAGTTGAGGGATCACATGGTGGGTCTATAAAACTCTTAGAGAGGTGGATCACCTCATGTGACTGTATGGGACATGTCACCCAAGGTTGTCCGACCCTCCATACAGATGAAATAGAGACTATCGATGGGACATTGAGGTAGAGACAGTGGTAGGAGAAGACAGGTTTGTAGGATGGTTAAAGTGGCCAAGGAGCTGGGAGAGAATCATGAGGTGGTCGACATTTTGACTTTCTATCACCACCACCCTCAGGTGGTCCATTATAGGCTTAGGGAGATGGAGGACACACTACTATAAATAAACACTTTACCAATGCCCCAATACCAATGTTTTTCACAAACCTTTGGTATAGGGATGTTTAATGACTAGTTTCCCAACAGTTTTAGACAACCATTGGGATAAGACCACCCTATTCCAAAAATTCGAATAGACCATTGGGATAGTGTCCTGTATATCAATATATCAAAATGGGGTTTTAGAACTATTGGGAAATTTATCCCCAAATATACAACAACCCTCATATTCCCTCCTTCACTCACATGTTTCCCTAAACCGGAGCTCCCCTATTCCCAAACATGTGAACCTTCTTCCTAGAAGTCTATCCAACTAGATTCAAGACATTTTTCGTTCTACAACTTCCAATTGGTAAGTGATAACGTAGTTATAATGTTATGTATCGATTCACTTTTGTTTGTTGTTTTGATTTTCCCATAAACGACACATGTCTTCTTCTTCCCAGCATGCAAACCATTCTTCCAAATTGAGGATCCATAATCAAGTCATTTCTTGTTCTTACTCATAAAATCTATAATCTCTAACTGAGTTATATGCTCTACCTCCATTTATTTTACATTTTTTCATTCATATTTAATTTAAGACAGATCTTTTTTTGGTGTTTTGATCAATAATTTTTGGGCTTCATGATTTTTATCTCCCTTGAATCTTGTTTTTTAGATCAATATTTTTTTGAGTGTTTTATTATTAATGTGTGTTTTATAGGCCACATATCCATCATAACCCACTATTTCTATAATTATTTGAATCTCAAGAATTTTATGGGGAGATTTAGATATGATTACTATCTATTTATGATGATAATGATTATATCCCCTTGTGTGTGATACATCTTGACCCTGGGGGAATGTAACTGGCGAGGCTAGTTAAGATTGAAAAATTTGTTATAGACTAGGAATGCATTAATTGGTCAATATATGGTTCCACCTGAGTACATATAGGATCTTCTCACTAGATGTTTAAGAGTTGACCATAATTATATACACATTACTTTACTCCCTCGTTATTATGCTTGATGATGTATTTGCCATATTATTTTATTACTATTATATCATTTTATGCATCGTTGATCCATATCTATTTTATAGTATTTTTAAAACTATATTTATCTTTATATAAATTTATTAATACTTTCATCTAGTTTATGACTACTTTTGATCTTGGTATATCTCACCGCTTTTTTCATTTGTATTTCCACTATTTAGTTAAATTTGTGTGATTGGTGTTTATTTGGGATGGCATTATATTCATAGATATTTATAAAGGTGGTTATGGAAATAGATATTGGAAAGTATAATTTCAAATATATTCCAAATTAAAATATATTTATTTATTTTTAAGCCTCATTTGGATTTAAAAATAAGATTTCAAAAAAATTATCACGGACTTGATTTCCAAAAGTGAAAAAAACCAATTTTTAAATATTTTATTTCAAACTATTTTTTATGGAATGTTTTGAAAAAGTAAATTCATGGAATCTTTGGTGAAATACTATTGGGATATTATCCTATGACTATACTTTCACCAATAGGTGTCTATATAATGAGTGTATTTCTTGTAGGTTTTTGTTTTTTGAAAGTTTTAGTTTGGTGGACTTATTCCTTTGGGATTCATAGGGAGTGGTTGCGTTGGATTGTGACCATAGGTCATGAGGATATTTTTGGACTATATTTTGTTTTAATTTGGTCTCATTATATACGTTTCTACCACAAAAACTATTCATATAATGTGATATAATAATGATTGACCTTGTATTTAATGATATAGAAATGCAATATTATTATTCAAATAGAGATTTATTTTTTCGTCTCTATAATACTTGTTAAATAATGGTAATATTATTTTTTATACATGTTATTACATTTTGAGTTTTATTGTAAAATTTGTGATAGAAAATATAGTTCTAATAGGGGATATTTCATAGATAGGATATATGGACATCATCCACTAATATGGTCTTTATACAATGATTTTCCATAACATCCACTATGTTTCACATAATCTCACAATTTATTCCTTTATGATGACCCAATAATTAAAATAAATTGAAATGAATTGATCAAAACCTAAGGAAACTAAATTTTACCAAACCAACCTAACTAGTCATGAAAATAAATTAACTGAACCTATTAGCCCTTTATACTGAAACCTATTAGAACTAACAAATACTATCTATATCATAACCGAACTGACCTGTCCAAACCAAATGGATTGAAATGAAATTACTTGATTTGAATCAAGTAAAATTGAGTAGAACCAAACAACACTAAACTACATCAAAATGAACTAAAATAAAAAAGTGAACTAAAGTGAATATAACTAAAAGAGATTCTATAGTAATGATAAAAAATTAACCAAGTTGAACAATTCTCAGTTACTTAACAAATCCTATCTATATTGTATTTTTTTTATTTCAAATTATGATTCTCATATAGAGTAGTGTGTTAGTTATGGTTTAATATAAAGTAATAAATTTTCATTTACTTCAATATATTTTTGATTAAACTTAAATCTTATTGAATTTATTTCACAAAAAGAATTATTAGATTTTTTTATAGAATGAATAGAAGTTTGATGTACGAAACTGATCAGATCTCAATATATTTTCAAAACAATTTGGATATATTTTTATATTGTTTTATTTAAAAATGCTTTAGATAGTGTTCACATACACTACCCATGATAAATTATGTTGGAAGACCTTGGTTGAACCATGAAGAAGTTAGCGACCATATAAACAAATATGGTTTTCAAACAAACTACTATGTATGGTATCATAATCGGGAGAAAATGGAATCTCAAAATGCTGATGATCCAAATGAGAGGACTGGATTAAAGAATTTGTTATATGACATGTTTCCATTTATTCATAATCATGATAATGAAATTATGTTGAAAAAAATACTTCGATATGAGCACACATGATATGTACAATAAAAATGATGATATTGATAGGGTGAAAAAAATTTAATTATGCTTCCACGACTCCAGTATATCAACAATGTGGTAAAATGAACAATCTGGAAATTTTAATCCAATTTTTTCATGGGAAAAATGTATAGAGGATTTATATTACTACCATTGATTACATTATTACCTTCTTGAAGGAATTACTTCTAGATGATTTAGATATTCCCTAAAATCACTCTTGGGAATGGAAGTTTGTTGAAGAAATTGTATTTTCATAAAACAAAATTCATTTTTTCCTGAAAATCGAAGCTTATTTTGGGATGAAACTGTTGAAAAAAATGATTTTATAAAATGTGGAACATCCCAATGGAATCCAAAAGATGATGGAACACTATACCATGTTCCACAAAAAGAAATGTGGAACTTTCCATCGAACCCTAGACTCCAGAGTCTTTTCATTTCTATTGAAATATCAATAAAAATTCGATGGTATGATAATGGGTGAAATAAGAATAATGAAGTGTTGGTTCACCATGCAGATCGATTTACACAGAAAATATTTGATTCTTGATATCCTGATTTTGTAGCTGATGTGAGTAATGTGAGAATGGGTCTTTCATGTGACAATTTTAATCCATTTTGGAAGATTTATACATGGTACAACACATGGACGGTTTTCATACACATTTATAACCCTCCCCCATGGTTGTGTATGAAAAAAACATTCACATTCATGAGTATAATCATATCTTACCCTTATGATCCTGACAATGATATAGACATATACATGAATCCTTTAATAAAATTGTTGAAACTTATTTGGGATGTGGGTGTGTGTATATACGATTCATGTTCAAAAGACATATTTCAGATTCATACTACACTTATGTGGATGATCAATTATTTTCCTGCTTATGCAGTGATGTCTGGATGGACCATGAAGGGAAAACTATCATGTTCTATTTTTATAAATAATAATAAATCTAGAATACCAAAATATCATCATAGTTTTAGTTTTATAGGACATCCAAAATTCTTTCCAATGGACCATTCATATAAAAATAATCATAGAAGATTTGAAAATACCCTGGAGACCGATGATCCACCTTAGTGTATGTCTAAAAATTATGTGCTTAATGAATTGAGAGATTTCGGTTTTTCATTTAGGAAGAATCCAATGAAATCTAGAAAGAGGATGAATGTTTCCAATGATACCTATTACAATTAGAAGAATATGATTATCTTATTTGAGTTGCCTTATTGGTCAACCAATTTGTTATGTCATTGCATAGACATAATTCACATTGAAAAGAATATATGTGAAATATTGATTTTGATTCCTCTAAATGTCAAGGGAAAGAAAAAATATGATTTACAATCTCTATGTGACTTGGTGGATTAAGGGATAAGACAAGAATTTATCCCGTGTGTATTAGTGAAAATAAATGGAAAGTTCCATGTTCTTATTATGTGATGACACTTGCATAAAAAATAAATTTCTAGAAAGTATTAGAGAGTATTAATGTTCCTAATGGATATTCAAGAAATATATCAAAATGGGTCAACTAAAGAGAGTTGAAGCTTAAATCTTTGAAGACTCATGATTATCACATCCTTCTTCCAGAGTTGATTCTAATAGCAATCCATCATCTTTTATTCAATAATGTAATTGTGTCAATTATTCGATTGTTCCATTTTTCTTGATATTTTTGTGAAACGAAGTTGTCCAAGTATTTATTTAAAAAAAATGTTGGTAGAGACACCATTAATTTAGTGCGAGTTATATAAAATATTTCCTCCCTCATTTTTCACATGCATACTGCATCTGACAGTCCATAATCCAACAAAAATAATTCTCAAAGGACATTTTTATTTTCATTGGATGTATCTAACTGAAATAAACATGTACACATTGAAATATTATGTCCAGAATAGGAATCATTCTGAAGGTTATATAGTAAATGGTTACTTGGATCAAGAATGTACGGATTTCTACTCAATGTATTTGTCTGATCATACAATGAGAATGAAAAGACCAAAGAGAAATTAATAAAAATAGTATGAGAAAATTGAACCCAGTTTTCTATCACTTACTCAAATAAAAGCTATTCCCAGATCATATATATTGATGACATTAAGCCTTGAAGAGTGAGAGATGGCACATCACACAATGTTGTTCAACTGTTATTTTTTTGATGACTACATCAAGTATATAAATTAAAAAAGTATATCTTATCTCATCTCTTTTAATTTTATATATCTGTTAAATTGTTTCTATTTTTATCTATAGGTAACATAAAAAATGACAAATAGAAAGCACCATTTTTTATATTTGAGAAGGAGAGATACTTTTCATAGAAAATATTTTTTTTAGTTGGTTGAAATTGAAGTAAGAAATATTTTTTATAAAAAATAAATAAAATAAAATATTTAATTATGTTTAATAAAACTTTATATTTTTAGTATTGATTTATCCTGCCGACTCTATCTCTGAGGAAATAATAGAATTGGATTTTTGTCCTAACACTATGATCCATGAATGTAAATCAATTGTGATAAATGGGTACATATTTATTATCACTGAACGAGAAAAGAACATGATAACACAACTTTATGGTGTTATTCAAACTACCACAACAGACTTTTATTCCATTGCATCAGATAACATACATCATTTTGAAGATGTATCTTATTATGGGGTTGTGGAAATAATAATAATAATATGGGATTATTACTCTCATGTTCGATTCACTATGATGAAATTCTGGTGGTTTGATTCTATGGTGAGGTAGGGAACATTTATTGAAGATTTTTGATTTCAACTTATTGACATGACTCAAAATCTTACTACTGATGAACCGCTTGTATTAGCATCAATGATGAAACAAGTTTTTTTATATCAAAGATCATGTTTGACCTAAATTTGGTGTTATTATTGAAGTAATTCCAATACATGTTTATGATTATGGTGATGATTGAATTAACACTATCCCTACTGCTATTGGCCCTAATCCATTTATTAATTATGATGAATCCAATAGATTAATTGTTCGAGTTCATTGTGAAACCAAAGTTGTGGTGGGAAATATACAAAATCATTCATTCGTGTTTTCAATTATTTTGGTTTAGCTCAACTTATCTTGTTAAGGATGGTACTATTCAAAATTATTTAATATTGATTACAATTTTTTTACATTCGACTTGACCTTAATGTCAATTTTCAATATTTATTAGTTGCAGTTTTATTTGAGTTTCATTTTCTACTGTATTCAAACCTACAAAACCAAACACAACTAAAGCAATTAAATTAGAATAAAAAACAAGTGGAATTGAATTGAAAATATTAAACTTATCAATATGAAAATAAAAAAAATTAAAATAATGACCTAACTAAAAAAATAGATAAACTACCTAATTAAAAATATGGTTAAATCACCTAATAAAATTAAGTCATGTCTTATATTTTTTATTATTATACACAATATTTATCCTTTTCTAATTAATTCCATATTCTTTTTCAAATCAAGGAAATGAAACCTATCAAGGAGTAGTGAAGAGGAACGATGACATACAACAATCATCGAATGAATGAGATGGGAATTCCTCCATTAGTTCTTAGTGTGAGTATTTTATTTCAAATATATATATATATCAATAAAATATAATTTCAGGTGAATAATTTGGTTTTAAAATTTTAAGTAGGATCCACAACTTAAGAAGTAGTTATTTGAAGACTAGCCTAGTAGGGGTCCTAGTACTCAGGTTGGTGGTAGGAGGGGGGGGGGGGTGGGGGTGGGTGGTATGAGAGCTAGGCACTCCAGTCTGTGTAACCGATTAGACCCTGCCCCTCCCACTGACATACCATCTTCCAAAAATTCTGATATCACTGTTTCATTAGGGACACATAGGTTTTTTGGCCTCTTATGTTTTCACCAGCTTTTACATTTGAGCCTACTCACCCATCTATATCATATCTGATGATGATTCCCACTCCTCATCCATATAATTCATTTGACCATCCATCCATGCCATCTTCTGTACCATGCACTTCTTTTCTCTTCGATCTTCTACATTCCTTCTTTGACTCCTGCTCTAACATAGTCTATTCTTATTAAGCATACACTGGGGCCCACTCCACTTATATAGGGTGATGTTACTGTAGTTCCTACAGATCCAATGATTCCCATTGATCAGACTTCCACAGTTTTATTTTAGAACCCTAATAATTTTTTACCATAATTTATTTTTATTATAATATGTATTGATATAATATTTATTTTATTATATAAAAACTACATCTACTAGTAGGTGGTGGGGCCGTACACACATTCTGTGGTATGGAATAACTATATGTAGTTGATGGTGGACTATAAAAAAGACAACCAAATGATTGAAAAAATAGGACAAGAATGTCGATGTTTTTTGGCGATGCTTTCCAAATACTCTGACATCATTACCATCATCCTGCTCTCATAGAGATAGTTTCCAAACAAAGTTAAGAATAATGCTTGGGCACAAATATTTTTAAAAAACTATTTTGGATTTAATCTAATTTTATTTTTTATTTATAATAATTAATATTTTGGTGTGATCTTCATTTCAACATTCCCAATGGTGAGGGTGCATGACAAACATGTCTAATGGAATTAGGTGATATTTGGAGAGACTATAAGCATGAGTTGTATATTGGATAGCGTGCTAGAGTTGGCATAGGGTTATAGGTGGTACCTATCCTATATGATTTTCATATAGAACAATATCAGCAAATCATTTCTAATTGGACGACTACCAAGTTTAAGGTATTAATCACATTTGTGTTTTTAAAATGAAAATTTTCCTTTTTTTTCATTAATACTATATTTTTGTATTATTGAATTTTATTTAGGAATCATCCAAAAAAAATAAAAAAATTGATGTTAAAAATATCCTCCACTCTTTAGGGTGTACTATGATGTTAGATCATGAGAGGAAGTAGGTACAACAATCGTTTATAATTTTTCTTCATGACTTTCACTTTGTACTGTTTCCTCCATAATTTATTCTCTTTATAAAGTTTTGATATAATTTTGGTTATGAAATTAATTATTGGTAACCTATTTTTAATTATGTTTTCCTACATTCAATGTCATTTTAGAGGTAGGTATTGAATATTACAGGATGTGTGGCTCAAGAAAAAATATTTTTCTTGAGTAGAAAGAAAAAATATGGAAGTGCAGTTAATGAACCTACACAGTCTCAAATTTTATGTTTTAATTTGATGATTTTAAATTTTAATATCTATTTTTTAACCTTATAATCTATTTACATTTTAATAGGCTTCTTTGGAGGCCCTTGATTCCTAGGAACCTGATAATTTTGGGCCAAATGATCACTTACATCAGGTTTTGGGAGATGAGTACCATGGAAAAGTACGCTACCAATATGGGAATAGTATAGTCCCAATGTGGTATTTTCACTCTTTATGTACTATTTTTAGTACTATCAAGTTGGAAAAGGTTAATAAACAAGTAGAAAAATCTGAAAAAATGGTCACACAGGTGGAAGAATGGGTTGAAAGGGGAAAAATTGAATTTATAAAATTGATTAAAGTTTTATGTCCATCGATTCAACTAGAGAATGATATGTCTTGTGATTAATATATGTCATTTATGTTTTCATTATATAGTGAAATAGGTGGAATTCCTAGTAATGGTGGAGATGATTTAATTCTTGGTGATGACGATAGAATGTATGATGGTGTGGAAGAGGCTGAGGATGAGGATGATACTAAGACGGAGGCCGAGGTGGAGGCCAAGGCATAGGACGAGGGCAAGGATAAGGCTGAGGTTGAGGATGGGGATGAGGATGAGGATGAGGATGAGGATAGGGATAGAGATTAGGAAAGGGATGGGGCTAATGATCATGATGATAATAGTTATGGCGATGAGTGATGAATTGATCCATTACATTTTTGAATGATATTAATGACCTTTGATGATTGATGATTTTATGTGACATAATGTATTTGTGATATTTTTTATGTTTGTTATCAATGGTTAAATACATCAATTGATTTGTTCAATTATCATTATTTATGTATTGGTTTGTTGGTATTTTAATATTCACTAGTGGCTGCATTGTAGGTTTTGTTTATTGAGGTTGTTTTGTTGGTTTCATAGTTGGTTGAAGATGTTTTGTTGGTGTTTTGAATGCAATGGGAAGTTAGTTTCATTATTTAATATTTTAAATTTTGATTATTAGTAGTTATAATTGTAGGTGAATTATGTTTTTTATGTATTTATTAGGTTCATTTCATTCTAGGTAATTCTATTTTGTAGGTAGTTAATTATGTTCTGATTTTAGGTCATTTTGAGTTGCATTCCAGATGTTGAGGTGCATTTCATTACATGTAGTTCTTTATCACTCAAGTTATGATGATATTTTAATTTTAAAACATTAAGTAAGAAAGTTCAGACAACCACATTTTTAATGGTTAATTAATTTATAGTGTTTATAGATTATAAAAAATTCCTCAATAATCCCTTGGTATTTTTAGTGTGGTGTTTTTTCTAATGTGGGGTTGTTTCCGATGTTGTATTTGTTTTTTTAGGTGGTGTAACATCCTAGTTTTGGGTGCCACCTAAAGATGCCCTTTACCTAGTTGGTCACATGGCCTCAAGTGCATTTTCCCGAATTCCAAAGGCTACAAACTAGAAGCGAGGACCTTGGGTGTGATAGGGGGAAACTATGCCCTCATTGGTAGAGTATGCACAGTAGAATAATAAATAATAAGTTGTAGAGGAAGTAATAATACCCTAAAATAAGTAAACAGTGGAAGACTAAAAGTAAATAAATAACTAGAGCACATATATAAATGATTCATTCCACATATGTCTATGAAAATAGTCAAACTAGTCACAATGCTGAAAATACAGCAGTAAACCAAAGTACAAAAGAAACAAATAAACTCCAGCAGTAAAGAAAGCCTCATCTCGGTCCCATGCTCTCTAACTCCACAACAATGAAGTACCTGAGGAAGAAGGGTGATTTCCCATATCTACACCTGTAACCATATAATCTATTTGGTTCCAAAAGCATGACCCAAATAGGCCATGAGACGAATCCCAGTAGGCAACCACCCTAAGATCTATACCTAACTGTCAGTGAGTATATACGACATGTAAAAATGGAAATGCAATAAAGAAACTAGGTGTGCACAAAATTAACCAAATCATTCAGTTTCCATTTACATTCATTATCATTTAATGTTCATCATTTAATCAAGTAAGTATCACAAACAGGTATCTCAGAAGGCTACCTAACAAGGCCAAATCCCAAACTTGTGCTTTAGATTGGTAGAGACATCACAACATTTAATATTTATATTAACCCTCTGGGTAGCTCACATAGTCTAACCCCTCTGTCCAAGTAATGCAATAAAAAGAAAAAGACACTATGAGTAAGAAATCACCATTAATTCCTCCTATGGTATTTACTAATTAACTATAGACTATCTGGGGAAGCACTCAATGTCAATTCTCCATGTGGTCTCAAAAAGTAGACTATAGACACTATGAGGGAGCACTCACCATCAATCCCCCCTGTGGTCTCACAGTGTGAAATATAACAGAAACTATGTGGAAGCACTCAATGTCAATTCCCCCTGTCGTCTAACTAGACCAGGTTCTCATAGCCTGTATAATTCAATCATGCATAAATGATATCGAGCACCCTAAATTAATCTCAAGTAATAACAACTAAACAATTCCAATTCATTTCAGAAGCATTTAAACATGCAGCATAGGTCAAACAGTTCCATCATATCAAGCATGGCAAGGAAACTAGGTCTGCCTCATAGGTAACTTGGACCAAATGGCCCTAAACATTCAAATAAAAAAAATGCACCCATGGGGTGTTCCTTAAAAATTAAATCTCACAAAATATCACATCAAAAACCCTAAATTTAGTAATCAATCTAAGGTAGATAAATTAGGGTTCAATTTTCTTAACCCGAAATACCCAAAATATGGGTAATCAGAAATTTGGAATATACAACTCAAAGATAGATAACGAAAGGAAAAAAACCACCTACCTCGACATTTTATGATTGATATAGTTGAACCTCAGCTTCTGAATCAATCTAAAATGTAATAGGTCTACAAAAACATCAAAAACATTCAACCTTGAATAACTCAAAAAAGAAGAGAAATCAAGCGAAGAGGCTCTAGAAGAGGGAAGAACTCACCTGTGGGATTACAACGCACCTTATGGAGTTCGATTCAATGAACAGGTGATGAATCGGTGGCTCAGAGAAGAATTGTCTATCTCAGCTACTACTGGATGAGATGATATTAGAAGAAGATGTTTCTGGGGATTAGACGCGACCCCGGTCTGATTTAACAAATAAAAAGAAAAGTACGGGATGTATTCATTTAATGTACTCACCGTGTACATGCCTCAAACGACCCTACATTAGGTGGTATCCAGGTCACCCCAAACAGCCATGTATCCATCCGTTACACGACTAGTACAAGGATGCCTGTAACAACCTGTTACACGGTGTGTACACCCAAGTACACAATGTGTACTTCAAAAATTTCCAAAAATCCCATTTTACACAAAAACACCCATAATCAAGATCCATACTTGAAAAGAAGATCTAGGTTATTACAAACTTCCCCCCTTAAATATATTTGTCCCTAAATTTCACTAACAAGGTGGCGAAGAGGAATCCTCGAACAACTCCAGCCACTGCGATAACACATCGGCCTCCCTCTCCCAATTCTTATCCTATGCTCGCCTGTGCTGCCATAAAACCCATACTAGAGGAATAGACCGACCATGGAGAACCTTTTCAATTCGATCAATAATCTGGATAGGATGATCCTAGAATAATGCATCCACCTCCAACTCAACCTCCTCAGGTTGAAAAAACATGAGACAGGTCTGATAAGTAACGGCATAGCTGAGAATCATATAAGATGTTGTGCATAACCCAATACCTATAAGGTAACTAAAACGGATAGGCAACCAGTCCAACTCTCTCCAAACCCTCAAACAGACCTATGTGTCTTGGTGAAAGGTTTCCCTATCTCTTAATCCTCATATTTCCCAACCTTGGTGTGACCTATAAGAAAAACTGATCTCTAAACTCAAACTTCATAGTTTGTCTCCTTCGATCAGAATAAGACTTCTTCTATGACTGTGCAGTATCCATCCTCTTAGGAATCAAACCCACCTGTTCTGTGGTCTCTTGGACAAGAGGAGTTCCCAGCATATCTTTCTCTCCTACCTCCAGCAAACATAGTGGTGATCGACATGGCCTACCATACAAAGCCTCATAAGGTACCTTCTGGATAGTTGTCTGAAAACAATTATTATAGGAAAACTCCTCCAGAGGTAAGTGATTATCCCATGAAGCTTCAAAATCTAGGACACATGATTGTAGCATGTCCTCCAGCACCTTAATCATGTGCTCTGACTGGCCATTTTTCCTGGGATGGTAAACTCTACTTAGAAGTACCTGTGTTCCCAAAGCCTTCTGTAGTCCCTACTAGACATGGGAAGTAAAATGGGTGTCTCTTTTTGAAATGATAGACCACATAACTCCATGAAAACATAAAATCTCAAAGATGTACAAACTTCCCATCTCATCAATACCAAAGGTCACCTTGATCGGTTGTAAGTGTGCAACCTTCGTAAGTCTGTCAATGACAACCCAAACTGCATCATTATCTTGAGACAATCCTGATAACCCCATAAAGAAATCAATCATGAAATCATTCCAATTCTACTTGGAAATGGGTAAATGTTGTAAAATACCTTCTAGTCACTGATGCGCCACCTTCACCTACTGACAGGTGGAACATCTCATAAAAAAACTAGAAACATCTCTCTTCATACCTGCCCACCAATACTAACGGTGTAGATCACGATACATTTTCGTGGCACCAGGATGAACTTCCCAAACTAAGGAATTAAAATCCCGAATCATCTCCTCACGTATGTCTACTGACAACCATACCTATCCATGAAAATATAAGACCTCATCCTCGCCTATGGTCCACCCAGGATTAGGGTCCTCTCCTGACACACTCTTCCATAGGACTAGGCCTTTATAATCTGATAACTTCGTCATTTTCACCCAATCCATAATATTGGAGGTAACCGTTATAGAAGGAAAAAAAATCTTCTCCTATATGTTGTGAACCTCAAAATGCATTTCAGAGAATAGATCCATGAGCTACAACTCACTACTGGCCTCTTGAACTTCTTATATCTGAGTCCTCCAGCTCATCGCATCGGCCACTGCATTGCCTTTCTTAAGGATGTGGGAAAGATAAAAGTCAAAGGACTAAAGGTACTCAACCCACCTTCATAGTCTCAAATTCATATCACGTTGAGTAAAGATATACTTGAGACTTTTGTGGTCAGTGTACACCAAAAAATACATTCCTAAAATATAATGTGTATAATAGCGCAAGGAATGAAAAGCTGCAACCGACTCGAGATCGTGTGTCAGGTAATTCCTCTCGTGTGGCCTCAACTGCTGAGACCCATACACAATGACTCCTTCCCCTTGCACAAGCAATAATCCCTGCCCAATACATGTCACATCATAGTAAATAGTGTAACTCTTGCACATATCTGGAATAACTAGTATTGATGTTGAATTCAACCTCCCCTTTATCTCTTGAAAATATGAATCACAAGAATCTATCCACAATTACTTCGACCCCTTCTTAGTCAGGACCTTTAGTGGTGATTGTATGCATGAAAAGTCCTGTATAAAATGCATGTAGTAACCTTAAAGCCTCATAAAAATCCGTACCTCAAAGAAGTTCTTCGTAAATTCCTAGGAAAATATTGATCTTACTTTATTTGGGTCTACTGATACTCCGATATCAAAGATAACATGACCCAAGAAGTGAATATGGCCTATTAAAAAGTGGAATTTTGATATATTAGAATACAACTAATGCTCCCTCAGTTTACTCAAAATTATCTCAAGATGGATAGAATGGTCATGTCAAGTGTGAGAGTAAACTAAGATATCATGGATGAAAACCACCATAAAGGAGTCCAAGAATGGATGGAACAATCAGTTCATCAATTCCATGAAAACTACAGGCACGTTCGTGAGGCTAAACGGTATAAACACATACTCATATAGACAATACCTACTCTGAAAGGTTGTAAGAGGTATATTTGATGGTCTAACGCGCAACTGATGATAACCAGATCTCATGTCAATATTTGAGAACACCCAGGCTCCTCAAAGATGATTGAAGGGATCATCAATACTTGGAAAGGGATATTAGTTTTTGACCGTCGACTGGTTCATCTTCCTATAATCCATGAAAAGTTTGAGGGTACCATCCCCCTTCGTCACAAATAGGACAGGCAAACCCCAATGGAAGTACTGGGTCAGATGAAAGCCTTTGCCTGTAAATCCTCTAATTTCTTCATGATCTCTTGTAATTCTGGTGTAGCCATCCTATAAAGAAGAATAGAAACCAGTGCTTCCCCTGGTACAAGATCAATAAAAAAGTCTACCTCTCTCTATGGAGGAAAACCTGAAAAGTTGTCTAGAAATACATTTCTGAAAAGATCGAACACTAAAGGAAATTACATCTGTGAAGTCCTCTAAACATCTAGGTACAAATTAGAAATCTGGGCAGTAACACCTCTTAACCCATGATTCTCGGATCCAGCTCTGCTCTCCTGGACATCCCATTCACCCTTATGTAGAAACTATCTACCCTTTGTTGATGTGAAACTCACCCTATGATGATGGAAATCAATGACTACCTTGTAGGGGACTAACTAGTCCATTATGAGAATGATGTAATATCCCATCATCTCTATGATATAAAGGTTCCATAAGAAGTGACACCCACCAACCTCATGGGGTCACTCCTTGAACTGATGTACACTACACATTCTAGTCCCCAACGTAGTTTATAGTGTCAAGATATCAGTATAAGTAAAGATACAGACCCTTAGGCTCTCCATAATAGGCACAAATATAAAGATATGGGAAGCCCCTATATCGAAATGAGTATAATCTGAAACCGAGGAAACTAAAATCGTACCTCTAACCAAAGAGGGTCTAGGATCCTACTCCTACTGGATCTGCTCTAGCACAAAAGCCTGACCTTTACCATATCCTTGTGAAGCTGTCTGATATCCCTGAGCTGACCCACCCTATGGCTGTCAAAAACCATGTTTCTAGCCACTATGAACACAACCACCTCCTCAGCCTGAACAACCTTAACTACTCCAGCCCCTAGTCAGATGTGGAACTTATGGTCCTGATCCTGTATGAAGAGTCGAAATAGATCCCCCCTCACTAGCTACTGGAAGGAGGGCGTTGTAGAAATGCTGAAAATGTCCCATCTTGTCGCAATATCAGCACTCAACTAGAGGGTGTCTCAGAAGCATGACTCTCCAAGGTCAAGAACACACCTTAGTTCATGATTATCAAGGAATAACACATATAAGTTCAAGAAAGGAATAGGATAAATAAAACATTCAAGTTTTTAAAAATAGGGTTACACGATGTGTATACCCTCACATGTTGTGTTCCCTTAGGTTTCAAAATGGGCATGCACTTTTTCCAAAATTGGTCGTGTAACACCTCTATACAAGGAATGTTCATCCTTTGACATGAAGTGTACTTGAATCATTCCCCCCTTACTGAGTTTCTCTAAATGGATAAACACACAGTTCTCTCCTAGGTAGCACTACATGGTGTGTTCAGCCTAGAAATAGTGTGTACTTATTAAGTTTTAACCACCCATATCATTAGTTTCATAGTCAATGACATGGTCGACTCTACATGGTGTGAAAGAATAGAACATAGAGTGTACAAACTATGTTTCATACACCTGTGTCATTGGTCACACAGTTTGATACATGAATCCTACAACACAACATGTAATCCAAGTACACAACGTGTGTCACTCAACATTTCCCAACCTCGTGTCTCTGCTCACATAGTTAGTCACATAGATAAGGACTACACAATTTGTACATACAATACACAATGTGTACTTAATAAAAACATTATCTTCCCAAACAGAAGGATACATGGTGTGTATTTATCATTACACACCATGTATTCTGGGTTTTTCCGAATAGTAAGCCCCAGAAACTACTCTGAAACCCCATAAAAACACTAAAACAAGCATTAAAGTGCCAAATTCCGATTCATGGGGGCCCATACTCCCCACAAATCAAATATTGGCATCATATTCATGTCATAACATAACATAATTCAGTTAAAGTTCAATATTATCCACCAAATTTCAATCTATGAGGGCCCATAACACCTCAAGAACCAAAGTTTGGAGTCTATACCAATTAAACCTTACATATTTCCAATACCCTATCAAAATAGCAGGTATTCTATGATGTCATATATCACAACATTATGTATATCTAGCACAACATCTATCACAACAACATGCAATCGGTAATGCACCCTAAATGACATGACAAGAATGCATGACATGTGATCTCTAACAAGTGCCTATATGATGAATGAGATGGAACACCCTCATATCATCAGGTTGCAATAGAAATAGAACCTCAATGATATAAAGCATTACAACACAAAACATATGTATGACCAAATAGTGAAATCAAATAAACTATGACAATTGCAAAACTATAAAAATTGTAATAATCGAGGAAAATTGGATTTTCCCTATACACGGGTTAGCTACTCCCTATAAAAACTTATTATCAACTACATTTTCCTTTTTATCCCTATCTATAGGCTCCAAATGGTAAGACAAAGTAGAAAAGGTCCACCTCTGATACCACTTAACAATGTCTCAATTCTAAGTGCCACCCAAAGGTTCGTCGTACCCAGTTGGTCACATGGCCTCAAGTGCATTTACCCAAATTTTAGAGGCTGCTAACTTGTAGCGAGGTCCTTGGATGTGATAGGGGGAAACTATGCCCTCATTGGAAGAGTATTTATAGCAGAATAACAAATAATAAACAGTATCATAATCAATAATACCATACTACAAGTAAACAATAAAAGAATGAAAGTAAATAAATAACTAGAGCACATATATAAATGATGCATGTGACATATGTCTACAAAAAATCCAAACAAGTCACAATTCTTGAAATATAGTAATAAACTAAAGTAAAAAAGAAAAAATAAACTTCAGTAGAATCATAAGCCTCAGCTTGGTCCCATGCTCTCCTGATCCATAGTAATAAAGTACCTAGGGAAGAAGGGAGCTTACCCTTATCTACACCTAAAACCATATAATCTATTTGGGTCCAAAAGCATGACCCAATAAGGGTGTGAGATGAATCCCAATAGGCAAAAACCACATGATATGTGCCTAACTGTCAGTGAGTATATATAGCAGGTAATAATAGAGATGCAACAAAGATACTAGGAATACACAAAAGTAACCAAATAATATAGTTCCCACTTACATTTATTAGCATTTAATGTTCATCATTTAATCAAGTAAGTATCACAAACAGGTATATCATAAGTCTTTCTAATTGGACTGAATCCAAGCTTGTGAGTTGGGTTGGAAGATGTGTCACAACATTCAATATTTATATTAACCCTCTAGGTATCTCACACAGTCTAACCCCTCTTTCCACGTATTGAAATAAAACGGAAAATACACTATGAGGAAGCACTCACTGGAAATTCCCCCTATGGTCTTTCCTGGATAACTATAGACTCTCTGGGGAATCACTCAATGTCAATTCCCATGATGGTCTCATAAATTATAAAATAGACACTCTGAAGGAGAACTCACCATCAATCCCCCCTATATTCTGACAACATGAAATATAACAGACACTCTGGGAAAGAACTCAATGTCATTTCCCCCAGTCGTCTAACTACACCAGGTTTTCATAGCCCTATGTAATTCAATCATGCATAAAAGACATCAAGAAGCCCAAATTAATCTCAACTATTTCATGGCTAACAAATTTCAATGCATTTCACAAGCATTTAAACAAGCAGCATAAGTCAAACAGTTCTATCCTATCAAGCAAGGAAAGGAAACAAGGTCCGCCTCATAGGCAACCTAGACCAAATGACCCTAAACATTCAAACAAGAAAAACACACCCTTGGGGTGTCCCTTAAACATAAAATTTCACAAAATATCACATCAAAAACCCTAAATTTAGAAATCTATCTAAGTTAGATAATATAGGGTTCAATTTCCTTAACCTGAAATACCCGAAACATGGGTAATTGGAACTTTGGCATATAAAACTCAAAGAAAAACAATGAAAGGAAACAAAACACCTACCTCGATGTTGTAAGATCGATATAGTTGAACCTCCGACTTTTAATCAACCTAGAACTTCATATATCTATGAAAACATCAAACTTATTCAACCTTGAATTCCTCGAGAAAGATGAGAAATCAAGAGGAGAGGATCTGGAAGAAGGAATAACTCACTAGTGGGATTCCAACACACCCAATGAAGTTCAATTTGGAGAACGGGTGATAGATCAGTGGCTCAGAGAATAATCATCGCTCTCGGCCGCTCCTAGATGAGACAAAGTTAGAAGAAGACATTTTTGGTGATTAGATGAGACCTCGGTCCAATTTAACAAATAAAAATAAAATTACACAACGTGTTCATTTAATGTACACAACATGTACATGCCTCAATCGGGCCCCACTTTAGGTGGTCTCTAGGTCACCCCACATGACCATGTACTCAGCCATTACACGGTAAGTACACATCATCCCACAGAAACCCGGTACACAGTGTGTACTCCCAAGTACACGACATGTACTTCTAAAATTTACAAAAACTCCCTTTTTCTAAAAAACACCCAAAATCATGATCCATACCTGAAAATAAGATCTATGTTCTTACATGTGTTGTATTCATTATTATTCTGTACTATTTTTGAATATGTTATTTTCATGTGTTTTTCTTTCCAGTGTGGTATTCTGTATATTGTATGGGTACAAAATCTCTCCCCACAATTTCTATTTTCACCCTTAATAAGTTGGTAGACATTCCAAACCTAAAAATATTTTTTATGGGAATGATAATCTTCAATGTTCTCTCCACCATCAAGAATCTTATTAGGTAAAGGAAATCCACTGAACTATAAATTATTTCAATATTATTACTAACCATACATACAAGAGAACCACACTAGTATATACCATTCTCTTTGAATATCCACCTCAATATATGATATACCATATCTAAACTCACATAATAAGTTTATAAAATGGAATAAAACACTAAGAATACATTCAATTAACATGTTATCACAAAACCAAGAGCTTCTGATACCTGGATTATAACTGAAAGAAACCCAAACCAAATTCCTCATCCTTGACATATCATTATCATAAGATATTATACTCCACATACATCGAGTCATCCTATCTCATTAAAAAAAATAAAAATCCATAATGATCACTAACCTCATGTTCAATATATTTTCTTTCTCAAGAGATTTTAACACCTCTAAACCACAAACAATGAAAAAGAAACCATGAAACCACCAGGAAATATATCTAATATAACATTAATATGTATAATAGGTTCCAATTCCAAAAATGTATATAACTTTCATTTGCACACTCAAAATTGTTTAACTAAAATACACACTTCAATAACCATACACAAGATCTCATTTACCATATATCTTAACCAAATCCCCACTATCAACTATCTGAGCTGAATTATTTTCATTACACAAGAACTATATGCTTATAACCTGAGACACTAACCAAAATATTGGTTCATCCATCCCAAAAAATTATGTCTGTCGAGTAAATATAGAAAAAACATCCACCATACTAAAACCACCATACCAAAATGAAGTCGGTTTATTAAATCCATCCCAAGATTCAAAAGATGGATATCCAACCATACCATTCCTAAACTTCTAGGAAAAACTACAACCTCAGTATGGTTTATAATTTGATAAGTCATTATTTTCCTTATGAAGATCACTCAATATACTACCCCACATACCTAGAAAGAGTCTATACTCATATGATTCCAAGAAGACCATCAAAATTCCCACACATCAGTCTGAACAGATAGAAATCCCAACCCATTTACATAACCATAACCAACTATTAACCACCATAATAAAATACTCACTCACTCACTAAAACTACTATCACTTTACCAATAATGTCTTATCGAGCTAACTGCTGACATATCATAACTTATCTTGCACTACCTAATATTTATCTACATACCTATAATAAATCAGTAGGTGCCCTATCCTAGTCCATTCACATGGAAAACATACCTATAATACTATTATCCAAACAAAACAACCAAAATCCAACTATGAATCCATACCACAACCTCTTTCCGACCTATGGAAATAAAAAACCAAAAAAGATCCCCTAAATCCACTCCACTATTCCTTTACTAAAATAATAAGCTAAATATCAGGAAGTAACCCCTATATCAAAACAACATCCAATAAGAAAAGGTTAATATAAAACCCTATAGACCATATATTTAGTTCAGTAAACTAACCATCTTTATATAATAAGTCAATGTTCTCTCAAATTCTTGAAGGGACCCACAAACAAAAAACAAAAGAAATCTATCCATTATCCAAGAGCTTTATAAAATATACATATAAACCAAACATGAATCATAACCCATCAATATGAACAAAAAAACCTCTATCTTTCATGGATTAATCACACACAAGATAATATATGAGTCAATCCGCTATACCTGTGGCCAAAACTCCCACTATTAATACCCAACCAAGTAGAAAACTAGATCCATCCCAGGTTAAGATACTGTAAGAACCAGGTTCTTCTCTTTGAGGTATGTGCTTATTCTTTTCCCTTTTCCTTAAGTGTTTTTAATAAAATATGGAAAATGGGAAAAATCCTAAATTTTGGAACTACACACCGTGTACTTTTTCCATGCGCCGTGTACTTTTGGCCATGTTGGGATGAGTACACAGGGTGTGTAGCCATGTCAGTGACAAAGGGTGTAGGAACCGCCTACACGCCATGTAGTGGTACTTTACATGGCGTGTAGTCAGTTGGAAGGCCAAAATAGTAAGGTGGTGCAGCAGCCGCCAACTAGGTGGCAGTACAGGTAGTGTACTCCTGAGTACATGGCGTGTACTCATGTCGATGAATGAACAGTGCCGCACTAGCGGGAAGCCGCTAGAGGAACAATTTAAAATTTGGGAATTACACGCCGTGTACTCGGGAGTACACGCCATGTACTCAGGAGTACACGCCGTGTACTTTTTTTTTCGTCTTAAAATAGGAATTAGCCTCCTCATTTGGCAAAGTAGGCATTTGAGCCGTTTTGGAGCCAAAGAAGGAGGCCGAACCTTCGAAGATTTGCCCAGTGTTCATCTGGAATTGGTTTCCGCCTCGGATGATCTCGTTGGAACCACACGGGTAAGGGCTTCCATGTCCTTGACTACTTCTTACCAATTATTATCCTAATAAGAGTTATTTAAGGTTATGCGAGTTTTGTTCTTCATCAGATCTACACCGTTCTTGGGAGTTTTTGGAGTCGGCGTTTGGGTATAACGTTTGTTGGCGTTTAAGGTAAGTGGCTTGGTGTTTAGTTTTCCAACTGCTGTGCGTTTTGTGCGTTTTTGTGCCACAAACCCATTTTGGGGTGTCGTGTGGCTGAGGCCGTTGCTATATTAAACACCTAGAATTGATTAGGTATTTAATTATGATATTAAAATGCTGTTTGGGATCATTTCTTGGATCCAGGACCACCCCAGGGGTGTGTTCCACTATTTAACCATTTAGCCCGGATACCTGAGGGTATTCCTTCAAAGTAGTAATTGTAGAATTTCCTTGAGAGGAATTGCTTGTTACTGCTTGTTTACCTATTGGGAATGGCCTAATTACATGTTTAGCCTGAGGGCGTTGTTGTGATTATCCTGAGGGCACTGCACTATTTATCCCAAGGGCTGTAGTTATTTCGCCTAAGGGAAACCTTTCGTGCCTGAGGGGTTGACTTCTATGCCTGAGGGCGACACTTTCTATGCCTGAGGGAAAATTCTGTTACGCCTGAGGGCTATACCTGCAGGTTGGATTCTGCTTACCTGAGGGTAAGGTTTTGTTTGTCTGAGGACGAGGAATATTTACTTAGAAATGCACTTTGGTGATTTCAAATATTTAATGGATTAAATGAATAATAAAATGGAAATTTAATTGTTCAGTTAGTTACTTTCAGTACTGCTTACTTTATTGCATTTTTCTATTGCACACTATTGTTGCATGCTTACACGCAGTTGGGAACGGGCCTTTGGTGGGTGACTATTGGGAATTTATTTCTCACACCCTGTTTGGGTCATGCTTTTCGGCCCAAACAGATTACATTTCTGCAGGTGTGGATAGAGAGAAAGAGTCCCTATACAGGTACTTCACTGTTGCTGAGGAGTAGGAGGGCATGGGACCGATCCTAGGCTCATGATTCCACTGCCAGCTATTTTTTTTTTCTATACTCTGCATTTTTTTGTACTGTATTGATCTATAACATGTTCTGGCTGTTTTCTTTGGACTTGAGACACGTAGCATCATCGTTTATATATTGTTGGTTATATCCACTGCTGTTATTTATATCAGTTGTGTATGGTTTACTGCTTCCGCTATCTTAGTATGTTTACTTTCTGTATTCTGCTGTGCTACACTTTGAAAAAAGAGGGCATAGTTTCCCCACTATCAGACATGGTCCCTCGCTGCTAGTCGGTAGCCTCTGGCATTTGGGGAAATGCATTTGAGGTCTTGTGACGAACCGGGTTCGGGGCACCTGTTGAGTGGCACCCGGAACCGAAACGTTACAAAGTGGTATCATAGGGGTTCTTTTCTTTGACTTACTATTTGGAGCCTTAGTCAGGGATATGATGAACGGTAGTTGGTAATAAGCTGTTCCCAGGTTTAGCTAACCCGTGTACAGGGAAAACCCAGTCTACCTCGTATTTTGAAATTTTTCTGATTTTTCAAATTTTACAGTTGATATGTTTTCACCGAAGGGTGACGTACTTGTGATTGCGCTGATAATATCTTATTCATGGGTTTTATTTAGTTGCAACCCTATGATATGAGGGTATTCCATCTCATGCATCATCTAGGAACATGATAGAAATCACATGCCATGCATAGTTCCATGCCATGTAGGTGCATTAGAAATTGCATGCTGTTGTGATAGTAGTTGTGCTAGAAAATCATGCTATTGTGATAGCTGATTGATAAATACCTGCTTTTTGATAGGGTATTTTTCGTAATATTGTTTATAGAATGGATGTCAAACTTTGGTTTTTGGGAAGTATGGTACCCCATTGACCAGAATTAGGGGGATCATTGACTGTTTATTAGTTATAACACAGATAAGATGTCAAACTTTAATTTGTGGGGAGTATGGGCCCTCACGGGTCGGAATTTGACACTTAGGTGTTGGTTTTTGGTATTTTCTAGGTTCTGGATAAGTTTATGAGACATACTGTCCGGAAACCCAGTATACATGCCGTGTAGTATTTTTACACATGCCGAGTATTGCCTTCTGTTCGGGAAGAAAAATGAACTTTTTAAGTACACGCCGTGTACTCTGAGTACATGACTTGTAGTCTCTTCACGTGTCACAAACCGTGTGGGCAGCGACACAGGGTAGGGAAGATCTTGGGTAAAAAACACCGTGTACCAGATATACATGCCGTGTAGTTTTGACCCGGAGTCCGGCCGTGTAACAAACAACACAGGTCGGTGAAATCCTTCACAAAACACGCTGTGTCGATAATGTACACGCCATGTAGTGTGACCTGGGGACTCAGCCGTGTAACTAACAACATGGGTCGATGTCACCGTTCCTTGAACACGCCGTGTACCTTTGGGACAAGCCGTGTAGTCTTGTCCAATGACAGACCATGTGGACTTAGCCGTGTGACGGGGAAACGGGGTTGTTGACACGCCGTGTGTGGGTGTAACATGCCGTGTCGTTTCAAGCTGAGTAGTCGGCCGTGTCACAGACGACACGAGCAGTTGGAAGTAACACCATACACACCGTGTATATGAAATACACGCCGTGTAGTTTTTGTTCAAACGGGAGCCGTGTGGATTAGCCGTGTAGAAGGACCCGGGCAGGGGAAGGGGAAGTCAAGTAAACGCCGTGTAGTCAGTATACATGCCGTGTATTCTTGTTTTTCAAATTCTGAATGCCTTATTCCTCTTGTTCCCTTTTGGGTTTCTTCATCTTCGGTATTTGATAATCTTGTTCTATGGCGTGTTTTTGACCTTGTAGTGTCATGCCGCCTAGAAGACCGCACGTTGTTCACCAGGAGAGAGACAACAAGAATACTCTAGAGATGGTGGACCATGGGCTACTAGTTGATCCTCCAGAAGAGCCAAATGCGGCACCGGCTTCTATACCAGACACAGGCATGGAGGCGCAGTTCCGTGAAGGCTTATTGTGGTTCATACAAACCTTTCAGGGAGTACCGCAGGCTGCCACATCTATGGCCGAGCTGACACGTATCTTCCTATAGCAGCATCCGCCTATGTTATCAGGGGATGGCGGACCACAGGCTGTGGAGTCTTGGCTGGGGTCGATGCAGACTATTTTCGAGCATCTTGAGATGCCTTCAGGGCGGAGGGTCAAGCTCATGACTTACATGCTGCGTGATTCCGCCAAGAGGTGGTGGGATGTTACCACCCAGTCAGAGCATCACAGGGACATGGCGTGGGAAGACTTTTAGGAAGTCTCCTATGAATTTTACTTCCCGAAGACGCTAAGAGTAGATAGATCTCAAGAGTTCATGAATTTGCAGCCGGGCTCTATGTCAGTGATGAACTATTCTACTCGTTTTACGGAGCTTCAGGGATTTTCACCCGTGCTGGTGGGTGATGAGACGTTGAGAGCCAAACGTTTTGAGGTTGGTATTCGGTATGACATCTGAGCACTGGTGAATATCTTCCGGTTTCATACTGTACATGCTATTGTAAACCAGGAGCTGATTACAGAGAGGAACCTGCGGGAAGCTTGCAGTGTGGGCCAGGGTGGTTCAGCACCAGTTACTGGTACTATTTTTTTTGGCAAGAGGAAGAGACAAATGAACTTCTCTCAGGTTGGAAGTACCATCCAAGCAGCTTCTTAAGGTGGCCCGGTCAGGTGCTACCAGTGTGGTAGAGAGGGACACAGGAGACCGCAGTGTCCACGAGACCCAGTAGAGTGCTGAGATTGCGGCAAGATGGGTCATCTGCAACGCTTTTGCAGGGAATTTATACCAGTGGCTAATGAGAGGGGTTTTGTGTAGACTCCGCGTGCGGGAGTAGGACCGGTGGCTTATAACCAGTCGGGGAACTGGAATACGTCAGGGTGTGCAGGAAGAGATGGTGGTTGTGGCTGTGGTAGTCAGGCACAAGGATCTCAGAGGCAACATGGTGGGACAGCTTAGGGTAGCCAGGCTGTGTCATAGGGCTATGGGATTGGGCAGACATATGCGGTGCAACAGACCTAGCATGAGCAGGATCCCGGACCTTCTACAGTCATAGGTACTATTCTAGTAGCTTCTATCTTATCTTTAGTACTTTTTGATACGGGTGCTACACATAGTTTCATATCTGTACCTGTTGTAGAGAGCCTTGGGTTCTGTGTTTATCCATATTCTGATGTTATGATGTTGGACACTCCGTTGGGGACTAGAACGGCTGGTGTGCGTTAGTTCAAGGAGTGCCGCCTTGAGTTTGGTGGGTGTCACTTCCTTCGGGACCTCTATGTCTTAATGATGACAAGCTATGACATCATTCTCGGGATGGACTGGTTGGTTCCCTTTCGGGCCTTTGTAGACTGCTATCATCGTAGGGTGAGTTTCATGTCACCAGAGGGTGGAGAGTTTTTATACAAGGGCGAATGGAATGTTCAGGCGAGTCGAGCTGGACCAGAGCATCGTGGGCGAGGTGGAGTCACGACCTAGATTGAAATCTTATATCTGGATGACCAGGGGACTTGTCAGGCGGATTTCCCTCCTGTTGTTGATCGTTTCAGGGATGTCTTCTCGGATGACTTTTCGGGTCTACCTCTGGAGAGAGAGGTGGATTTATCCCTTGAGCTTGTGCCAGGAGCAGCACCAGTGTCCATTCTTCCTTATAGGATGGCCATGCCTAAGTTGCAAGAGCTCAAGAGGCAGTTAGAAGAGTTACAGGCTAAGGGTTTCATCCGACCCAGTACTTCTCCATGGGGTTCTCCGGTCCTCTTTGCAAAGAAGGCGGATGGTACCCTCAAACTATGTGTGGATTATCGGAAGCTGAATTAGTTGACGGTTAAGAACCTATACCCCTTGCCGAGGATTGATGATCTTTTTGATCAACTTCGTGGAGCACGAGTGTTCTCGAAGATTAACTTGAGATCGGGATATCATCAGCTGGGCAAGAGACTATCTGATATACCACTCACGACTTTCAGGAGTAGGTATGGCCTATATGAGTATACGATTATTCCGTTCAGACTCACGAACGCGCTAGCAGTTTTCATGGCTCTGATGAATAGTGTGTTCCATCCGCATCTTGATTCTTTTGTGGTAGTATTCATGGATGACATCTTGGTGTACTCTCACACTCAACACGACCATGCCACCCATCTTGAGATCGTATTGAGTACACTGAGGGAGCATCGACTATATGCTAAGCTCTCAATGTGCCACTTTTAGATGGACCGAATTCACTTTCTAGGACATATCATCTCTGAGGAAGGAGTTTTAGTAGACCCAGAGAAGGTGAGAGCAGTGGTTTCCTGGGAGCATCCTAAGAACGTGTTTTAGATATGGAGTTTCTTGGGGCTAGCTAGTTACTACAGATGTTTCATACAGGACTTATCCCGCTTAGTATCGCCATTGACAGGTCTGACTAAGAAGGGTGTGAAGTTCGTTTGGTCTGAAGCTTGCGAGGAAGCTTTTCAGGATCTGAAAGGAAGGTTGACATCATCACCGATCCCGATACTACTGGAGTAGGGGAAGAGCTATACAATTTACTTTAATGCATCAGGTATTGGGTTGGGAGCGGTGTTGATGCAGGGCAACCGAGTTGTTGCGTACGAGTCTCGGCAGTTGAGGCCACATGAGAGGAATTACCCGACGCATGATCTAGAGTTAGCTGTAGTTTTTAATGTGTTGCGATGTTGGAGACATTATCTATTTGGGGAGAATTTTGTGGTTTTCACCGACCACAAAATCCTCAAGTATATCTTTACTCAGCGTGACTTGAATCTGAGGTAGAGGATGTGGGTCGAATACCTACAATACTTCGATTTTGATCTTGCCTATACACCTATTAAAGGTAATGCAATAGCTGATGTACTGAGCAGGTAGACTCAGATACAGGCAGTACAGGAGGCCAACGATGAGTGGTAGCTCATGGCCTTGTTCTCTGAGATTCATCTGGAGGTGCATGAAAGTCAGGGGCCGACTTATCTTTCATCTTTAGCTGTGACTTCTACCCTCCTAGATAGAGTAAGGATGAGACATATTTTTGATCCAGAAGGCCTAGTTATACGGGAGTCGGTGGCAGGTGAGGACCCTTCTCCTAGTTGGACGATAGACGATGATAAGGTTTTGTGTTTCCATGGACGAGTATGGGTTCTGAAGGATATAGGCGAGGAGGTGATGCGAGAGTTTCATGATTCAGATTGGGTAGTTCATCCTATGGTTACCAAGATGTACCGCGACTTGAGACGTTAGTACTGGTGGCCGGGTATGAAGAGAGATGTAGCTGGTCTTGTTACGAGGTGTTCCACCTGTCAGTAGGTGAAGGCGGAGCATCAAAGAACAGCTGGGATGTTACAACAATTACGCATTCCAGATTAGAAGTGGGATGATGTCGTGATGTATTTCGTGACTGGATTACCGAGGTCACCTTGTGTAAAGGATGTCGTGTGGGTTGTTGTGGATAGACTCACAAAGGTAGCTCACTTCTTGCCGATCAAGGAGACCTTCAGTGTTGACGAGCTTGGAATTCTGTATATCCGAGATATCGTACGTCTTCATGGGGTCCCTGATTATATAGTTTATGATAGGGACGCCCACTTAACATCTCGTTTCTGGCAGAGCTTTCAGAGGGAGCTGGGTACACAGGTGCTTCTGAGCACAGCCTACCACCCTCAGATTGATGGCCAGTCAGATCGTACAATACAGGTGCTAGAGGACATGCTGTGAGCATGCATCTTAGACTTTGGGGGCTCTTTTAAGAAGCATATACCCTTAGTCGAGTTTTCCTATAACAATAGCTTCCGAGCGACTATTGAGATGGCACCATACAAGGATTTATATGGTAGGCCATGCCGTTCACCCTTGGTCTAGATAGAGGTAGGTGATGCAGCTTTACTGGGACCACATCTCGTGCAGGAGATGTCTGAGTAGGTCCAGTTGATTCAGAAGCCGATGGCTACCACACAGTCTCATCAGAAGTCATATGCTAATCACTACAGTCGACCTTTAGAGTTTGTGGTCAGGGATCATGTTTTCTTGAGTGTTTCGCCGAGGCTGGGACACAAGCGGATCAGGAGACAAGGTAAAATTTCACCATGGTATGTGGGGCCATTTGAGATTCTGGAGAGAGTCGGGCTTGTTTCTTATTAGTTGTGGTTTCCGCAGTGGTACCGAGCCCTGAACGGTGTCTTCAATATATCTCAGTTGCATCACTATCATTCAGACCCGTATCACATCTTTCATCCCAAGGAGGTTGAGATGGAGGCAGATGCATCCTTTGAGGAGCATCCGATTTGTATCGTTGATAGGATCACGAAGGTTCTCTAAGGCCGGTCAGTTCCTCTCATATGGGTGCTATGACAGAATGGCCGAGTGCAGGACGAGACCTAGGAGTGGGAGGCTGACGTACGTGCTCAGTGTCCGGAGTTGTTCATGGCTACATCTTCTTTACCCTTGGAATGACAATTTGGGGATGAATTCCTATAAGGGGGGGGGGGAGTTTATAAGAACCCGGTTCTTCTCTTTGTGGTACGTTCTTCTTCTTTTCCCTTTTCCTTAATTTTTTTTAATAAAATATGGAAAATGGGAAAAATCCTAAATTTTGGAACTACATGCCGTGTACTTTTTCCACATGCCGTGTACTTTTGGCCGTGTTGGGATGAGTACACAGGGCGCATATCCATGTCATCGACAAAGGGTGTAGGAACCGACTACATGCCGTGTTGTGGTCCTTTACACGCTGTGTAGTCAGTCGGCAGGCCAAAATAGTAAGGTGGTGGAGCAACCGCTAGCTGGGTGGCAGTACAAGCCTTGTACTGATGAGTACATGCCATGTACTCTTGTTGTCGGATGAACAGTTCCACGCTGGCGGGAAGCCACCAGAGGAACAGTTTAAAATTTGGGAAGTACACGCCATGTACTTTGTTTTTTCGGCTTAAAACAGACAGTAGCCTCCTCATTTGGCAGATGAGGCATTTGAGCCATTTTGGAGCCAAAGGAGGAGGCCGAACCTTTTAAGATCTGTCGAGTGTTCGTCTGGAATCGGTTTCCGCCTCGGACGATCTCGTTGGAACCTCACGGGTAAGGGCTTCCATCTCCTTGACTGCTTCTTACCAATTCTTCTCCAAATAAGAGTTATTTAAGGTTAAGCGAGTTTTGTTCTTCGTCAGATCTACGTCGTTCTTGGGCGTTTCTGGAGTCGGCGTTGGGGTATAATGTTAATTTGTGTTTAAGGTAGGTGTCTTGGTGTTTAGTTTTCCAACTACTGTGCGTTTTGTGGATTTTTGTGCCACAAACCCATTTTGGGGTGTCATGTGGCTAAGTCTGTTGCTATATTAAACACCTAGAATTGATTAGGAATTTAATTATGATATTAAAATACTGTTTGGGATCGTTGCTTGGATCTGGGACCACCCTGGGGGTGTGTTCCACTATTTAGCCATTTGGCCAGGATACCCGAGGGTATGACTTCAAAGTAGTAATTGTAGAATTTTTTTGAGAGCAATTGATTGTTACTACTTGTTTACCTATTGGGAAGGGCCTGGTTACCTATTTAGCATGAGAGAGTTGTTGTGATTAGCCTGAGGGCACTGCACTATTTAGCCATAGGGCTGTAGTTATTTCACCTGAGGGCAACCTTTCGTGCCTGAGGGCTTGACTTCTGTGCCTGAGGGTGACACTTTCTACTCCTGAGGGAAAATTATGTTATGCCTGAGGGCTATACCTGCGGGTGGGATTCTCCTTACCTAAGGGTAAGGTTTTGTTTTTCTGAGGATGTGGACTGTTTACTTAGAAATGCACTGTAGTGATTTCTAATATTTAATGGATTAAATGAATAATAAAATGGAAATTTAACTGTTAAGTTAGTTACTTTCAGTACTGCTTAATTTATTTCATTTTTCTGTTGCACACTATTGTTGCATGCTTACACGCACTTGGGCACTAGCCTTTAGTGGGTGCCTACTGGGAATTTATTTCTCACACCCTGTTTGGGTCATACTTTTCAACCTAAACAGATTATGTTTCTTCAGGTGTGGATAGGGGAAAGAGTCCCTATACAGGTACTTGACTGTTGCTGAGGAGTAGGAGGGCATGGGACCGAGCCTAGGATCGTGATGCCGCTGCCAACTGTTTTTCTTTGTTTTGATGTACTCTATATTTAGTTGTACTTTATTGATGTATAACATGTTCTGGATGTTTTCTTAGGACTTGAGACATGTAGGATCATCGTTTATATACTGTTGGTTATATCCACTAATGTTGTTTATATCAGTTGTGTATGGTTTACTACTTCCGCTGTCTTAGTATGTTTACTTTCTATATTCCGCTATGCTACACTTTGACAAAAGAGGGAATAGTTTCCCCACTATCAGAACTGGGCCCTCGCTGCTAGTCGGCAGCCTCTTTCATTTGGGGAAATGCGCTTGAGGTCTTGTGGCGAACCGGGTTCGGGGCACCCATTGAGTGGCACCCGGAACTAGAACGTTACAGATACCCACTTTCAGAACAACATTACAAATTAATAATTACTACTCTACCCCATGAAAATATTTCAAGGATCGATGGAAATTATGCATGAAAACTATATTCATAGAAAAATAACTTTTTGAAATGAAAAATCAAAAAGTTATCAAACAATAAATCTTCTAAAAAAAACTTCAAACACATTTTCAATATTCTAAATATTTTTAAAAACTAAGACTTACAAATCAATGTCACAGATGTTAATCTATTTTAATACATTATTTTAAAAACCACATAATAGTAAGAACACTTCATGTTTTACCAACCCTTAGTAAAAAATTTGTTTCTTACGGCATTGGTTTTTAATAAAACCACGAAATTTAACATCATAAAATTACTCTTGAACACACATATTTTATTCATCCATTTTAGAAAACCATTTTAGAAAATATTTTAAAACCTAAAAAATAAAATCACCCTTTATTTTCATCCTAAATCCTTAAATATCCCCAATTCCATCGTTAAAACTTAGAATCCCACCACATTTTTAAAAAATACCATAACACAATTAGAAAATTTTAAAAGTATACTTATTTTCAAAAAATAAACCATGAAAACGTTTCATTAAAAAAACACATTTCAAGGAACATTTTGGAAACCAAATCTGACACACCACATAAGAAAAATCCTTCATTATAAAAACTAGTCTAATCAGGATGAAACCTTAAAAAAACATTCTTACATTAAAAAATTACCAAGCATCATTCCTTTACTTTGAAAGCAATATAAACCAAAATCACTTATAAAATTTAAATTTTCTATGATTGAAAAATCAATTAATTCACTACACATTTTGTATGTACCCATTAAAAACCTCTAAGAGGATAAGTAAGTATAAAACACCTTTAAAAACCCCAAACCACTTTATTTACCAAAGTGGGTTTAAAATAAAAAGACAATTTTTTTACCATTGACACTTTCAATTTTTATCAATTCCATAAAACATTTTTTCCCTTAAGATAAATGTTTCAAAAAACATCATTTAGTATATTTAAAACTAAAGAATCCTTTTTATAAAATCAAATGAAAAATATACCATTTTAATAATAAAGTTAATTAAATAAATAATTTTTATTCTGAATTTGTGGTATTCTATAGATGTTAGTACTATAATTGCAGGGGGGAGGCTGTGATTGTAGAGGGGAGGCTATTGTATGCTGTATTATAGAGTTAGAGTACTCTATACCAATGGTTTTTAAACCCTTGGTATAGATATGATAATAGTATCTATACCAACGGTTCTTATCAAACCGTTAGTAAAAATCTATAACAATGGTTTATAAACTGTTGGTATAGATTTGAAAATAGTAAGTATACCTACAGTTATTAGAAAAAAATTGGTAAAACTATATAAAAACGGTTTATAAACCATTGGTATAGTTTTAAGGCTTGATATATACCAATGGTAGAAAACTGTTGGAAAATATCTATTCCAACAGTTATTGACAAACCATTGGGATAGTGTAATTTTTATTATCCTATACCAATGGTTAAGGAATAACAATTGTTATACGGTTATACCCATGCCTAAACACCCAACAGTTTGGAAAACCATTGGTATAGGGTATAACAATGGTTTTACAACCTATAATATTGGTTTAAACCATTGGTATATCCTATGATTCTTGCAGTGAAAGGGGTGGGGATAACTGCAAGAGGTTAAAGATTATGAACCAAAGGTTATGAGAATGATACGAGGTATGGTACATGTCTCTTCTACCTTAGCTTAAGTACTAATAAACATAGGTTCTAATAATTCCTTTCTTACCAAATACCTTTTATTATATAGATATTTTTTTGTTAAAGCTTTGGCTCCACCCTTATGCTTTGAGACTTCTACTGGAGAAGACTCAGTGATCAAGCACTTGGGCTGAAAGTGTGGAATAACACTTGGAGGAAAGAGTTTCTTTTGGAATATCTTTTTAGGAGCATTGATCCCTCATTACATCATTCTTGGTATGGATTCATTATCTATACCTCATGCCTACATTGACTATTTTAGGTGAAGTGTGCGGTGTGTCCGCAGTGATGGAACCAGGTTCTCCTTTTTCAATGAAAAGAAAACCCAGGTAATATAGGATAAACTCATGCATAGGAGGGTGAAACTGATTACTTATTATTTGGCTAGCCTAACCCTTGGTGTAGTGGATATTGTGAGTTCCCAGTTTCCAATAGTGGTGGCAGAGTATGTGGACCTATTCGCTTAGGATGTTATAGGGTTACCTCCCCACTAAGAGTTACACTTCTACATTTATCTACACCCCAGGATAACAGCAATATCTATTCCAGTATATCATATGGATCCCACATAGCTTCACTAGCTGAGGGTGCAATTGGAGGACTTGCATAGAAAGGGATTTGTTAGAACTAGTGTTTCACCTGGGGAAGACCCCGTTTTATTTTCCAAGAAATAAGACGAGATCTTAAGGTTGTGTGTGGACTATAGGTGATTGAACAAGGTAACTATGAGGAACAACTATATACTAGAAAGGATCGATGACATATTTTATCAGATGATACTAGCATGCTGGTTCTTAAAGGTTGACCTCAAGTTAGGCTATCACTAGTTGAAAGTATGAGATTAAGGTATTTGAAAGATGACATCCAAATTTTTATATGGTCACTATTTGTACTTTTTGATGAAATTTTTCCTGAAAAACACCCCATAAGTGTTCATGGGACTCATGAACTAGATCTTTCAACCTTTTATAGGTTAGTTCGTGGTAGTCTATATTGATGATATCCTTGTGTACTCAACATCCAAGGAGGAGCACACGAGACACCTGATGATGGTTTAGGATATACTCTTAGAGAACTAGCTTTATATAAATCTCTTCAAGTTCCAGTTCTAGATTTAGGTGGTCCACTTTATGAGACATGTTATCTCAGTGGATGGAGTGGAAATTAACCCGACCAAAGACCAGGTAGTGTTAGCTTGGGAGACACCTAAGAGCGTGATAGCGGTGTGGAGATTCCTTGCATTGGAAGGGTATTACTAGAGATTCATACATTATTTCTCTAGAATATCATCACCCATGAAAAATTTTACGCAGAAGGGGAAACCATTTGTATTGGAAGAGAGGTTTCATCATGGTTTTTAGCAGTTGTTGTATAGTTTGACAAGCACTCCCATATTGAGATTTCTAGAGGAGGGTGGTGAGTATGTAGTGTTATTTAATGAATTAGGAACCAATTTTGGTTATGTAATGATGTAGATACAATATATGATTTCCTATGTTTCATGTTAGTTGAGACTACATGAGAAGAATTATGAAACCTTTGATCTTGATCTAGCAGTGATAGTCTTTGCTTTGAAGATTTGGTGACAGTACATGATGGGCAAGTAGTTTATCATCTACTTTGATCATAAGAGTGTCAAGTATATATTATCTTAGAAGGATATCAAATTGAAACATAGGTTATGGCTAGAGTTCCTCTAAGACCATGACTTAAAAATGTTCTATACTCATGGGAATGCGAATTTGGTAGAAGAAGCACTCAACATCAGATCTTGTCTGCATTTACTAAATGAGGAATCAAAATAGTTGGTATCATTGTAGTTATACATTGTGGATGGAGATATACTGGATTACCTAAAGTCTATGGTTGTTACCCTACCTCTCTTATAGTGATTTAGGGAGACATAACTTTTTGATACTTACTACAAGGCCCTAAATACTCAGATATCCATTGTACATTCTCCTGATGAGTTTTCTAAAGGTGGGGAGAACATTGTTATTTTTAGAGGGCCCATGATGGTACCAGTGATTTTTCAGGATGAGGTTATGAGGGAGATTCATAAATCTATTTTTGATGTACATCTAGGTGTAGAAAAGATGTACTAGGACCTCCTATGTCATTTTTGGTGACCATTGACGAAGAAAGGAGTTGCAGAGTTTGTCTCTCGATGCCTTACTTATTAGAAAGTGAATGATGAGAACCAAGTTCCAATGGTTTTATCAATAACCTTAAGGTGATCTAATGGAAGTGGGATGGGATATCTACGGACTTCGTGACATGATTAACACATACGTCTTGGGGACATGATTCCATTTGGGTGATCTTTGACCAAATCACCAAGTTAGCCCACTTCCTGGCTATATGAGAGCAGTGTTCAGTTGAGAGCTTGGGACACCTCTATATGCAAGAGATAGTCCAACTCCATGGATTTCAATTGAAGATTTTCTCTGATTGTGATTCTCTCTTTACATCCTGGTTATGGAAGGGAATATAGGAGGCATTTGGGACCCAGTTACACTTGATCACAATGTTTCACCCACAAACTGATGGCCAAACTGAGTAGACCATTCAAGTTATGGAGGACATGCTACGAGCTAGATTGTTGGAATTTAGCCACAGTTGGGAGGATCACCTACCACTAGTGTATTTTTTATAAAAAATAGTTACCATTCCCTTATCAGTATGACACCATTCAAGGCCTTGTATGGGAGACCTTTTAGGTCCCCAATTTGCTAGACTGACTCAGGAGAGTCAACACTCATGAGACCAGAGTCGGTGAAAGCTAAAATAATGAAAGTACAGATCATACAAGAGCCAATTATGACTACAAAGAGCTATCATAAGTCTCATACTGGTAGAAAAAATAGTCATTTGGATTTCGAGGAAGGAGACCATGTATTCTTATGGGTTTCACCTTGACGAGGATTACATAGGTTTTTCCGAGGTGGCATGCTATCTCTGAGGTTCATTAGCCCTTTCCAAATACTATGTATAGTTAGTGAGGTGGAATATTTCTTATCTCTAAATCTATATTTAGACCAGGTACATGAAATCTTACATGTTTCAAAACTAAGGAGGTACGTGCATGACCAATCACATGTTATCTAATGAGGCGAGCAGAACAATGAGGATAGAATGTCCTTTGCTGAGTACCTAGTATAGATCAAGGGTTGGAATGATAGGATCCTTAATGGGTGGTTGATTCTTTTAGTACATTTACAGTGGTAGAATAAGAATCTATAAGAGAGCACATGAGAGTGGGAGGCTCAAATTCATTCTCAGTAGCCAAATTTTTGAATAGATATTGTTTTGGATTTTTGGGGATGTAATTCCAAAAGGTGAGGATAATTTAATGTCTCTAATTTTACAGGTATTATTTTTGGATATTATATAGATTAGTTTTGAGGCCATGAACTAAGATAGAGTATGATTTTGTGTCCCTATGTGTTTGAAATAAATTTTGGAAATATATTAAATATATTAAATAGCACGTGTGCACAATTTTTTTGAAAAAGTAGAATAACATCCAAATGGTTTCCTAGATCAATAATATAAGGACACTGTTGAGTTCAAAACAAGAGTTTTACCCTAGGAACAACATAACCTTAGTCGACGTGGGTCGTTTATGGAATGTTCATCACGGGCATGAAAAGGGATAAATTACTTTATTTATTTTTTGTTGACACAAAGATTAACAATATTTAAATAGATTTTTATTTTAGAATTCTAAGGTTTTCCGCATAACATGGTGATATTTGAGAACCCTTCTATAGACGGTTAGATAATTCTCTCAGGTGAATGGTGATGAGATCATGGATCATCGATTGAAGCACATCAGATTCGATGGATCTCACCAATGAATGTGAAACAAATTCATTCTTCATCAGTGTTCATTCCAAATTGTGGTAGGGAATGTTTTTATATTTGATTCCTCTCCATTCTTAATATCAATTATGAATACAAATCAATTAATGAATAGATTTTTCTGTAGTTCGATCATTATGTAGGATGGATTTATTTTGTGGGGTTTTGAAAGGATAAATTCTTTATGATGTGATATATTTCAATTTTCATTCTAATGAAAATGAACTAATATCAACACGAACATAAACCGAGGTTTATTCCTCCTATATGTTCTTGTGTTTTCTCTGTTAATTCTCTTTTCATTATAGTCATTCTTCATTTGGTCCACGACTCAAAAAATCCTGATCAATCAATCATTGTGATCCCATTTCATGGTTAAATGATATGAAATCATAGATCTGGGATCTACATGACATGATGGATGTTTGAATATGGATATGGAGTGATTTAGATGATCATGTATTATTGATTTCACATTCTTCAGTGTTCATTGCTATGAAACAAAGAATGACCCATAGATACATTTTTCGAATATATTTGATGCCGAAATATATTTTTTGAGAGATGATAAGTCTTGGATGAGAAGATCCTTGATTACTGGAGTGATTGGATCCAAAATCTGAGGTGACAGTGGAATGGGTATGTGCAGGAGAAAGAAGAAGTGTTTCTAGAAAAACCCGATACAAACGACATTTAATACTTGATTACATGGAATGTAGTACCATTTTGATGACTTAGTGAGTAAACTGGAAATTAAATAGACACGAAGTGAACTACAAAAGAATCATACACACCATTTACTCCCCCACATGGACACTACCGGGACCAATTACACAGGATAATCCGTGCACTGGTACATGAGAAAATGTACATGGGATAAAGCTATGTAATGGTACACTTGTAGACTATACAAGAAGCTTACATGCAGTGTAGTACTACACATACATGGATTTATGACATCGGCCATATACAAGGGTAGGACTCAGGGTCAAGCGACATGACATGTGACCCCTACTATATGACATGTAATATTTTATACATGGGTAGGATATCTTGTCCTCTGTATCTTAGAAAAGATTTTTTAGGATTTTTTCCCCTTATCCTTTTCCTTTATATTATTATTTAATCATCTCATAATCCAAATACTTTGATCCCTTCCACAAGACTTTCTGTATAGAGTTGTTGGAATCCCTCCGAGAGGGTCGTAGTAAGATCTTATATTCATATTTGTGATTTAGGTGGAGTTCTTGGTAACTTCATGACCAAAACTATGTGAGCATCAATCCTCTACTTAGTGGGTTAATCCATATTGAGTTTTTGGTATCAACCCATTTCCTTGGAAGTGATCCTCATATGTGTATCATTATCTCTTTAGACAATTATCATGTTCTTCCCATGATGAGACCCGATGAGAAGTACCTCTCAGACGGACGTCATCAATGCTATAGAACTTAGAAGTGTGTTCTCCCAAATGAGTGCTTTTTAGAATCATCAAGCTATTATAATAGAATGGTATAATATGATTGTAACTAACCTCTAGAATGTGTGTTGATTTTGAGAATATCTAGATATTATTGTTATATTTATTGTAGACATAGACCTATGTAGAGATAACTATATTTCCTTTGTTGTTTACTTTTTGGTTTTGGGGTGTCCTACCGAGTATTTTTATACTCACACTGTATAGGATTTTCTCGCACATGTCATGTATTTCATATAGAATAGACCTTTTGGAAGAGTCCTAGGTAGACCAGGACTAGATGGTTCTTAGTGAGATCAAACAGACCAATGTGTGTTCCTGTGTCTTTTTGTTAGTAGTACCAATACATACATTCAGGCTGGGCTTTTGTTTCTAGACTCTTTGTAGTGGGATTTTATTTGGTCCTATTTACTTTCATTTACTTTTTATCATTCTCTAGTTTTGAGATTCATATATATGCATTCATAGTTGTTCATTGGTTTTTAAATTTAAACATTTTGTAGTCTTGTAGATGTGTTTGTGTACAAGTACTTAGGCTAAGGCCTCCCATGTCGGTGATATTCCTTATCTGCACTAGTCACAAGCCCCTGGCCTATTAGAGGAGGTCTTGGGGTGTCTTGGAGGGCCCCCCTCTGGGATGGGTTATCTCAATTGTACATGTTAACAATTCATTTTTGGGATCAACCTTAGCAGTTGTGATGGTATAAGCTCACCCTTTCATCCTTGGAGGTTATTGGTTTTTATTATCTCAAACCACCCTTGGCTTAGTGCAATGGTTTTAAATGTTCCCTTTTTTCCTTATGGTTTAAACATTAGAAAATTGGATAGGGGTTGACTATAACATTCCACTCTTCCATTACATTAGAAGGTTTCTCCAATCAAAAATCACTAGCTAGGTTCTCATCTTTTCTACACCTAAATCATTTCCTCATCCACTTCATGAATTTTCTAGGGAGCTTCTTTCAACACTTTTGACATGTTGGATGTTGAAATTTATTACCACCATTATATTTCTCTATAGTAGCACAAAAATTAAACTCAACTTTCTTCTTATTATCCCCATGATACCCTTGAGGTTTTCCTCTCTCCATTTCAAATTTTAGGGAACAATTTTTTTTCATAGTTATAGAAGTCTTTAATTTCCAAGTATTTTCATTGCCTTCGTTTTATCACACCCAAAAAGTAGTCAAATTTTCTTTTGGGGGTGGTTAAAAATACAAAGGGTTATCTAGAAAGTATTGTGATTTTTCATCATATTACTTGATTTATTCATCATGTGGTTACATGAGAGAAAAAATACCATTCCATTTTAATCCATAGAGTGTGGGAATTTTTTTTTTCAAAAAACATTTTTCAAAATTCAATTCACCCCATTTCTACAATATCTTCCCCATACTTCATATTATTGATAAATGTATACAACTGATCTGCTTTTACCTCTATATGATAAATAAATAATATGACCTTATCCTACTAAAAACATTAATGTATGGAGAATAAATTATGAATATATTCGATCCATTTTTTCATGATTAGGGGATGAGATGATCCATTTAAAGTCAAAGGCCTTTGTTGCATAAAGTCATCAATTTTGGCTTGTCTTTTCATATGGGGATTTGTGAATTCATCCTAATTATGGTTTCTATTAAGAACCTAAGTCAACTAAGAGAGTATCTTCATAATGTTTTAAATTCTTACTCCCATTGGATTAAGCATCTTTTTTGGGTAGTCATAACATTTCACTTCACATTATTGGTTTACTTAGTTCCTCATATCTCTAGAAATTATCTATAATAAAGGGAAAATTATAGATGAGTATTTTTAAACTATTAAACATAAAAATGGTATTTTGATAACATTATAGGTATAAATGACATGTATTTCATTAAATTATTAATTTCTAGGATTGAATCCACGTTATCCATGATCTATTTCCTAATATAGACTCTTATGGGAATTTTTTTCTCCCTTAATAATAGTTTGTAATGATCTTTCGAATTTACCAAAGAATATACCCTGGGATTGTCAAACCAAGTGTGCAACAATGAACATTGTTTTTCACCCATTTCCAATCAAGTCTAACTCAATATGATGTTTTCAAGTGTTATGACTATTTAATTCTGTTCCATGTCCATATCCACTTGTAGAGTCCATATAAAGATGTATTATCTTGGAAACCACTTAATCTATACTTTACACAAATCTTGGGATGTTTTATTTTGTTAATTTTACACTTAAGGATTTCAATAGATATTCCTAATCATAATCCAAAAAAATTACTAAACTTTATTCTAATACTATCTATGAAAACCCTTGTCTTTATTACACAATAATTAATGATTTGTTACTTAAGAATATACCTAATACAACCTAAAATATCAATAATTCTAGTTTCAATAGGTAATTAGGTACATTCAAAAACAAATTAAAATAAGTGGTATATTTACATTATTTAAAACTTCCTTAGCATACTCATAATATTCCATCATACTTAAAATTTTTTGGGACAACCTGGGGACATACATAAGAAAGGGGTGAGATATAAGACAAGTAAGGGAATAAACCCAAAATAACATAAATAATGTATAACATGTTAGATAATAATAATTTAAATAAGACATTAAAAGGGGAGAGAATCATAACATGAACAAATAGGCATTATATATCATGATAATATAAATGGAAAATGATAAATGTGACAACAACTTTAAATATGACATCATAAACATATGACAAGGATTACCACCAAGACATCATAAGGTGGTGGAAAAATTTCCATGATGGATTCTTTTAACTCTATAATAAATTTCATGACATATCATTAGACTAAAACATTATCCAATTCATTATAGGGATATATAATTTGGGTGCACCCTTCACTTTTATATCATGTACATGCATAAGTATGCCGAATGTATCATTCAAAATAGGATCACATTTTATCACATTTAATTCCATGATCAAGAAGTGTGGAATAAATTCATGTAATTCCTCAATAAAATAAGTATAAATATTTCTAGGTTAATAAACTTTAATGTAAATACTAATGTTATTCACAATACAAAGGGTTGATAAGGAAAAATCATAGTGATATTTCAATAGCGTAATGACAGAACTTAAAGATTCATAAAATGGTTTAACGAGAGAGAAATGGGTATGAAATATTTCATAAATAAAATAAATAATAATATGGATGTGGAAAAACATATCCCAACATTATTGATTTCAAATAAAAGGCATAAAATGAATAAGATTCTTGAATAAAGTGGAGAAGGAAAGGAACACTTAACTTGAGAAAGTAATTACAAAAGTTTGGGAGGAGCTTATTAAGAGCTTGGGGAACCTTGGGAGGAATCTAGAGAGTATAAGTAAGATTATGGAAATTCTATAAGGATTTTGGGTGATGGTTAATTGGAGATTTTTAGGCTTTATATTGAAACTATTGGGGAGTTCTTTATTATTTTTCAAACATAGGTTTTAGACTCTATATAATAAAGTAATCAAAACCAAAAAATCTTTCCATAATTTTTGAACATGTATTCTTAAAAAGTGGATTGGTTTTGAATAATTATAACAACAAATTAGAAATAATTATATACTACCATTTTTTATGTGGTAGAGAGTCATGTTCTTAATGAAATTATTTTGAAACCTTAAAATATAATTTAGGTTTTGGAGGATTTATAAAGGCTTTATAAAATTAATCACATAACCTCAAAATCACATAATTTTAAAGGGGTTACATATACTTGGTCATGGATATCATTTATATTATTTATTAAATAACTTTTGGTTCATTATGATTTCATAATACACACCATATATTTATACCATATTTAATTTTTACCTGAAAATTCCACTATCTCAGAAAATTGTGAAAAAATAACTATTGGATAATTTAGACTTTTAGATTCAAAAAATTATATTTATTTTTTAAAAATAATTTTCTGAATATGTTAATTTTCACTTTTAAAATAATAACAAACATTTATTGATAAATGTTTGTGTTTTTTTATAGTAACAGTTTTTAAACCCTTATAAAAAATTACATTTGAATTAAGAAAAATTATATTATCATTTATATATAATATAAATTTCTTAATTGTATTATTCTATTAAAATAAAATTTATTTTTTAAAATTCATGAATTCTTTAAAATGGAATATCATAATTTAAATTTCATATTAAACAAAAATAAGATTTATGTTTTATCATTTCAAAATCAAAATCATTTAAAAATTACCTAAAATAAACATTATTCTATAAAATTAACATATTAATTTTTGAAGGGTCATGATACATATCCATTTATTACATCAAAAAACACCCTAAGTATGAGGTGTGTGATGGTGAAATTTTCATGGGGTCATTCAACATATATGGTTTTGGATATGTTCTTGAGGAGCTTGAAATTATACCATAAAATTTTATCTCATGCTTTTGTTCTTGGATCTCAGATTGAGATTGGTCAATGGAAAATCTCATTGATGATATGTCCTTAAAAATATCTGATAAATGGGATTCATACCGTATGCTCTTACTGGTCAAGACCATCACTTCCCTTGTTAAAGTAGAATGGATTTATCAAAACCCTATATTTATACTAATCATATGATCACTATTCAAAGACTATATTATCAATGGTTATGATTCTTAATAGTATTTTAAATTCAATAGGTTATAGTAAAACTGAATAAGTTAATGTATTTTTTATAACCATAATAGCACATTTAATTCAATCACAAAGGGAATTTTATTTATAAAATTTTGAGTTATTATAGTCTCAATAACATGTTGTCCTAAGGAACAATGATATACATCCTTCAATAATTCCATCCAATCAGCCTTAAGTATAAAGACAAGCCTTATCCCTTAACTGATGGTCTCAACGCCATCGTCTAATGGTCTATCACAATCAACCACAACTTTCTATGAAGATAAACTAATCCATAATAAATGGTAAACACCATCCCCTGAGCTGCAATATCTATGGAGTCATCCTACAATAATGAGTGGTCACACCACCACGACCATGCCCTATATGTGTGCACATGACTCCAATGTTGTGTTAGCCTTCAACGGTGAACATCAATCACAATCGCAACCTAATCCACATCATCCAAAAACTCATTCCCTATGACCATGTCACTATGTCCCAATGGAAAACACCATCCCAAGTCCCGAGAGCCATTCCCTCATCCTAGAAACCCCGTCACATAAAAACTAGTGATTGTCATCACTCCATGTTTCTTAGGATGATCCTCACCTAATGACTATGACAACTCATTCGTAGTGATCAACATCACCTCAGTTGCCTCAGTCCCTGCTCGTCACGTTACCATGGAACCATAGAAGTCATATCACATTTAATTTAATTTAAATTAAACCACATTACCTACCAGCATTTTGGTCAAATCCCCTTTAGATGACTTAGCCATATAAAAAAGTATAGATCATTCCCATGGAATCTAATGACATCCATTTACAATTTTGAAGAAACACTTCTAATTATTAGAGTTCTCACTCAGTCAACGCACATGTAAATATTTTGTACGCACCCAAAAATAAATATAAAATTAATGTTAAATATTAGAATAGCCTGAATTATACTCATAGGTGCTCTCCCATCAAATACCGACCACTAATATGAGCCTTATTAAGATAAATCATAGTTTTAGACAAAATATCTAAAAATATGGAAAAAGGGCTCATATGTATTTAGTATTTAGTATGGAGAGATAAAAAAGATATTAAAGAAAGAGGATTTAAGGCCTTACTAATATACACTACCACAAAACTGGGCATTCCCGACACCACCCTTTATCAGCGCTAACGAAAAAGCACTGATAAGGGGGGGGGGGGGTACCAATATCAGTGCTAAAAGAAGCGCTGATAAAGGTACCCCCTTTAACAATGATTTTTTTAGGGCTGTTAAAGGTTACCCCTTTATCGGTGCTTTTTTTAGTAGTGTTGATAAAGGGGGGTATTTATCAGCGCTTTTTTTTCAAAGCGTTGATAAAGGGTCGACTTCAAAAAAAATGTAAATTAAAAATAATATATTAATATATAAATATATAAATATATTTATATTGATATAAATATAATATATAATTTTTAAATATATTTTAGATAAGTATAAATATACATTTACACTTAATATACTTAATATATAAAATATTTAGTGAAAATGGCTTATAAAAAAATTAAAAAAATATTTTTAATTATTAATTTGCTAATTATTATGGAGAAATAGTCATTTAATAACAATTTGAAGGGTAAAAAATAAAAAATAAAATAAAAAAGATCCAAATTATGTTGAAAACACAACTTGAACTTCAAATGACCATAACTTTTGATCCGGGTGTCCATTTGAGCTCTACCACATATAAAATCGAATCCTGCAACGAACTATACATCACTGTGACCCAGGGGTACCCCATTAAAGGTTTTTTCGAAGCCAAAAGAGGCCTCTAAAAATGATTTTTTAGTCAGGGTACCCCAATTTTTTAGCATATTGTGGATTTTCAGCCTCGTTTAAGGGGGTATTATTGGATTTTTTTGGTGGGGTCTGAATTTATTCCAAGGTATTACATTCATATTGATATTATGTCTTTTAAATTTCATCATTTTTTATAATTCACTGCTATTTATAATCAAATATATAACAATATATACATATTTTTTATATATTCACACATAAAAATTTAATTATAAATATAAATAATAAAATATATTTACATATAAAATATATTAGCTTTATCTAAATAATAAATAATATCCATTTTATTTAAAATACAAATATATGAATATTTATATACCTATATATCAATCTAACCATATATATATATATTAATATAACTACATATATATTAATATAACTATAAATATATATATTAATATCACTATAAATATATATATATATATATATTAATATAACTATATATTTATATTAATATAACTATATATATATATATAAATATATATTAATATACAAATAAATATAACTAAATATATATATAAATAAACATATGTATCACTAATAGGAGAACAAATCAATATAGGGTAGTGGAAAAGGCTTCAGGCGCATAGGGGGGAGGTCTCGAGATCAAATCCGGGTGGAGGTAGGGATGCACACACATGGGTGAATCTGGGGCTAGCGCTGATAAAGGGTGGAGGGGGTGGAGGGGAGAGTGCGAGCAATGGAGGGGGGGGGGGGGTAGAAAAGTGCTGTAAAAGGGGGGATCAAGCGCTATAAAATCCCCCCCGATTCGCAGGATCAAGTTTTTTTTAATTTTTTTTAACTTTTATCAGTGCTAAAAAAAGCGCTGATAAAAGGGGTATTTATCAGCACCTTTTGGAGCACTGATAAAGGGTACCCCCCTTAATCTTGGATGGAATTTATAGCGATTTTATAGCACTGTTAAAGGCAATTTTTAGCGCTGATAAAAGCCGTATTTGTTGAAATGCTTACAATAAGATATACATAGCTTGATTTAGAGACCTGATAGAGGATACATGCCAAATCCAATGTGGGAGAAGAATGGAGGAGTTCCCCCTACTTCACATGAAATGAATGAGAAAAGAGGAGGAGAGAAAGAAATAGAGGAGAGGGAAAAAATCAACTCACCCCAAAAAAATGACCCACATGGTTTGGCCAAATGGTTTAGATAACCGTGAATAAACAGTGCGGTGCTCACTGCCCAACCACCTCACCTCACATGACCATAAGCATAATTTTCCAAACCATGCATAGTGCATGTGTATCCCCTTTGAACAAAAGTTATAGAGACGCACATGTATGTAATCCTCTACCCACACATTTTGAAAAATCATGTCCAGTGAAAATGTGGGCTCCATGGTTTCCCCTTGCAGGCTGTATGGTTTTAACAAACCATGATTCTCTACCTATGCTTCCTATAAAATGTTTTTTTAGGCCCCAATGCATCCAAAACCCCTTTGAAACCCCAAAGAAATTTGAATTACCTTAATAACATCTAAAAAATTCATAGGAGTATTAAAATTCATAAAATTAGGTTCAAAATCAAAAAAGAAAAGGTTGGTTCGACCACAAAATATAAAAATTCAAAAAAGATGGGAATTACACCTAAAATATTTAGATTTACTAAGATATGGTACCAAATATAAACATCTCATTTACATCACCCCAGTCTACCCCAATTATAAACTGCGATCAATTCCCTTTATGGTTCTCCCCACCATAGGAATTACCTACCTTGTCAATTACTGAACCAAAATTTGAACACTATGATGGTCCACCGATCATCCTAGACATAAAATTCTTCACATGAAATACCATAATTCCTACACATCATCATGTTCTCAATTTGTACCCATTTCATACATGGCAACTGTCAAATCCTAAATCTCATTATATTCTCATTAGTAATTGCACCTTAAAACATTCTCAATGTAAACAAGCATCATGTATATATTCCAATAATATTTTCTATTCCTACACACCTCAAGCATATCACACATTTCACTAATTCCCACATACTAACAAGTTCCTGGTTTATCTAAAAACAGTACACAAGAAACTAGTGTACCAAAACTTTACATGCCAAAATAAAGGTCCAATCACACAATCACATTATACCTCTCACCATCATCAGCTCTCTAGAATACTCTAAACATTCTAAATTAATAGAATTTACATGAATTGAAGCTTGACTACAGGAGGGTTGACCTCCCTTTGGAGATACACTAGCTACCAGACACTGAACCATCTTCTAGGTCTCTCCATTTATATCTCTTCCACAACCTATGCATGTAGTTGAATCAAGAATACCAACTAATAGTACCACTCCTGTTCCAACCTCAGATCCATGAGTCTAACCAAATACCTAACTTTTGACTATCTAAGAACACTTCATAAAAAACTAATCTAGAAATAATTTTTTTACACATTCCTAGAACTCATTTTGATCCTACTAACAGTTTGTCTGAATATGTCACGTCTTCCCACACTGTAAGGTGAATGTCAAAGGTCAACTCCTCGATGTCCTATTCGAGTCTCTGGCCTAACTAACTTATTGAAACTCGTTATAATATCACTTCCACCTACCTGAATCATCACAACTAATCTCACCTGACGTCATTACCTAGATAGAATATAGAAATTTCTTCATGTTTAACTTGACAATATATGTCCAAATGAAAACCTCAAAGAAATATATCAGCAAGAAGATATTCACTTGAACCCTGAGTGTGTGTCACAAGCCATCCTAAAAACACCTCACGCTGGAGATGTCATCTCCCACTGTAGAAGTTAAAAAATGGGCCAGGTCTATGAAATTGGATACATAACACATGAAGGATGTAAATCCCTATTGAAGATTCACGAAATCATAGGCTCATTCTTCCCACAACATCTCCAGGAAGGACTGCTTATTGAACCTAACCTCAAAATACTTCCATGAAAATCCTTCACATTTGTCTACCTTAACCAATACATCCCACCATCACTTTTCCAGTCCTCTAATAATATAGAAAGAGAGATTTAACCTCCTAATAGGGGGTTCATTAAGACAATAATAAAACATATACACCAATTCGATCCAATTATCTATAGCTCATGGTCTATCATTGTAAAGACCCAAAAATTATGTATAATTTTTTTAATTATATTGAATTCTTATGTGACTGCAAAAAATTTATGGCACAATATTCTGAGGCCCAGAAAAGAATTTGAACTTTTTTAATGTACGTTTAGTAAACGTGCAGACAAGATTTTTTATCTTTTGAACTAGCGATCAGATTAAAAATCTAAGGGAACCTTTGAAATTGTAGCACTGTGATTCACTTAGGTGAAGATTAACTTAGACCAGTAAGGGTCATACAAAAATGTTAATTTATAGACTTTTGGAAAAAAATAATAAAATAATTAAATGTTATTTTATAATTTCTTTAAAACCGTTGAGAAAAGGTGGCTGGAACGCAAAGTTAGTCGGTCATTAAATGAAGGTCATTATTTGACATGTTACATTAGTTGTGCAACCAAAATTCATGATTAATTTATGGTTTCATTATTGAAACACATTAATGAACCAAATGTGAAACTCTTTAACTCTAAGAGTTAATTATTCCATTGGTGAAGAGGATTTGACTACCACAAGATAAATCATTGACGAAGCACTGATGACATCCTCCAAAAAAAATGGATTTTAGAAAATTACCATTGGGGAATCGATCTGGAGGTCGATGAGCAGAAACGAACTTCGAACGACAATGCACATTGATCTTATTCTTCTTTCACAATAGTTTCCAACAAAATAAATGTAGGGGGTTTAATTTTTGATACGTTTAAATAGATTTATCTTCCTCATTACTGATTAATACATTGAACATGGGTCAAATAACTAATGGATAGATCAATTATTCATTATTTCTATTTCCGATCTACACAGGGCCATAAGTCACCGATCCACAGAGGGTCGTAAGTTGTCGATCTACGTAGGGTCATAAGTCGCCAATCCACACAGGGTCGTAAGTCGACGATCCAAAGAGGGTCTTAAGTAATTGATCCACACAAGGTCATAAGTTGTCGATCCACAGAAGTTCATAAGTCATTGATCCATAAAGGGATGCTATGAGGCTGGTCCTCATCAGTTTACACTATGTTGATCCACACAGGGTCACTCTGATGTCGATCCACACATGGTCACTCTTAACTTGATGACTAACCACAGGATTCCAGCACTTGGTGCGCTTGAGTTCCAGAGATTCTATTCCTCAAGATATTGGTCGTACCTAAAACACTAAAAATTACAACAAATAAGTAACCTGAAGAACCGTTATGTCATTAGGGTTCCAACACAACAAATGACGCGTCAATCAGACACCCAGTCTGTATGTTATAGGCAGTTTAGTACTGAGGGCCCGGTTAGATTCAGGTTCGATCCAATCCGAAAATATACCAACATTCTCCAAAACCAAAGTGGAGTATATTAATAGTAATTTATCCTAAAAAGGGTACCAATTCCACTAAAGGTGCATCAATTGGACACCTGGTTTGTGAGATACGCAGTATTTAGTGTAACGGGACCAATCAGGTCTGGTAGTGGTCCAACCTAGAGTTGAGCGAACTGCTCGGCCGACTCAGCTGGAGTGGAACAACCAACTATGGCTGGAAATTTCAGAAGAACAGGTGGTTCCCCACTAGCACTACCATCTAGGAGAACCATCCCACATGTGGGCCGGGTTTCTAGGCAGGCTAGACCCCTATCGGACCCGAGAGGTCCCGTTACACTAAATCAGGCGTATCTCACAAAACGGGTGTCCAATGGACATGCTGTCAGTGACGTCGGGACCCTTGGGAAGTGATGGTCATTTGGAGATACTCCACATGGGTTTGGTAAAATTTTGGTGTATGTTCAGGTTGGATCGAACCCGAATCCAACCGGGCCCTCGGTACTAAAATTCCAATAACTTAAAGACAAGACATTCGATTGATGCACCATATGTTGCGTTGGAACAATTATGAAATTGAGGGTCTTCTAGTTACTTCTTCATCAGAATTATTGGTGGTTGAGTTATGACCAATATCTTGAGGAGCATAATATATGTAACTCAAGTGCACCAAGTGCGGGAATCCTGTGGCTGGTTGTCAAGTGAAGAGAAACCCTGTGTGGATTTACATCAGAGTGACCCTATGTGGATCAGTATTAGCGTGACCCAATGATGACCAGCCTCAGAGCATCCTATCATGGATCAATGACTTATGAAACTGTGTGGATTAATGAATTATGACCCTGTGTGGATCGACGACTTACGACCCTTTGTGGATCAATGACTTATGACCCTGTGTGGATCAATGAATTACAACACTCTGTGGATCAATGACTCCTGAACCTGTGTGGATCGAAAACTTACGACCCAGTGTGGATGGGAAATAGAATGAATTATTCATGGTTCATTAGTTGAGTTTCTTAATGGAATAAGATGATTTATCTTTATAAAAAATCATCATTATTCATGTTCTTTATGTTATATACCTGGTGTGAGCTGTTTATTACTTTGTTCTTGGTGATTGAGATCATGCATTGTGGTTTTTCCTTTGTGAAATTCTGGGAGACCTTTGGGGGTCTCAGGGTCCCTACTGGGTATTTTTATACTCACCCCTATATGGGATTCTCCCAAACCTTGTTGTGTTTGGTGCAGATGACATATAACTTTGACCGTGATTTGGGAGGAAGGACTATACAGTGTACAGTGGTGACTAGTTAACGTGGAGAGCTACAGTGATGAGATATACCAACCCTTTAGGTTGGATCCCTGAATTATGACCTCAGGAGATGTTTTTAATTTTTGTTTTACTTTATTTTTGTTGGTTTTGTATACTAGCCCATTATGTTTAGTTCACACTTTTTACTTTCACCAGTTATACTATGTGGTTTGCTTTGGTTGTGTACCTAGTCTGTGTGTTTTCAGTTTTAAAGGAAATACCTTCCCATTATAGGGATATTCCTTTCTGGTGCTAGTCTCCAACCCATAGCCTATAGAATGCAGGGTTGGGGTAGACATGACACGGTCCCCGGGGGATGGGTCATGACAAAGTGGTTTCAGAAGAGTCGGTTCTACCAAAGAACTAAGACTACGATATTTTTAATGGGGAAATAATTTTAAGTGTTTTGAGTATGATTTTTAGTTCGGAGAGTCCAGTTTTGGTGCAGCGGCCAATGTATCCATACACTAGGACCCTAAATTCTAATTTCCAACTTAGTACATGAAAACACTATTTTCACGTGTTTTTGAAATGTTTTTCTTTTGATCTCATTTGAGTAATCTCACTAGGTATTAATCATGGAACATCTATTTCTTTACAGGATTCCACCATGTAGATAGCCATCTTGGATTCCAGAGAGAATTTAAAATGATGATGGCCCACCGAGCGATGAAGCTTCAGTGTAGGGCCCTTTTTCAGTGATGGTACCTTCAGGTGGTGTACTAGCAACACCACCACCCGTAGGGAAAGTAGTTTCCACTAGCCCCACTAGTAGACATTGAAAAACAACTTAGCATGATACATGAGTTCCAATAGTAGAGGTATTCGAGGTTTTGAGGTGAGAAGGATCCGCAGGCGGCTGAGGACTAGTTAGAGGCTATTGGTCAAGTTTTCCGCCTAGTTGGGATATCAGCAGACCAAACGGTGATCCTAATTGATAGTCTATTCCAGGGAACAATAGAGATATGGTGGATCCTGATGTTCCAGTTACATGATGAGGTGACCCTCACCTAGTTTGAATTCGAGGTCCTCTTAAGGGTAGAGTTCATTCCATCGACTCTACGCTCTGTGCGTATTCAGGAGCTCCTGCACTTACAATAGGGTAGCCTGACAATAGCCCAGTACTCATCAAGATTCACCGACCTCTCCCGCTACTCCACAATCATGGTACAAGACCCTTTATTTAGGGCACAAACATTTTATTAGGGTATCTCATAGGAGATTAGAGCATCGATGATATAACTCAACATCCCAACTCAGGCTAGAGTGATAGATCAAGCACTATTGGTGGAGAGATTCCCAGTAGAGTAGGCACAAATGGTGAGAGCCACCACCAGAAAACAGAAAAACAATTCATCTGCAGTAGGCCGTAGGGAGATGATGCAGATGTTCAAGCGGTCCAGACCTTCTAGTGGATGACCCCATGATGTAGGGTTGGTGGTGTGGAGATCATGGGACAGTGGAGGTTAGATGAGGAGCAGACTATGCTACTCGTGCGGCAGGCATGGTCACATGGGTCATGACTTCTCGGCCCGTTGTACCGATGATCGACATATGGTCAAGGGACCGCCAAGGAAGAGGCAGATATTTGAGCAGAAAAGTCCATAAAATGGAAGACATGGAAGAGGAGCTAGCCGTGCAGTGGGATATGGGATACGATTTGAGGTTCTATCACCAACACCATCAGGTGGTCCACCCCGACCTTAGGGAGTAGGTGGATAGGGACAAACTCTACTTCAGGAAGCTGATGCCTATGAAAACAGAACTCTGGAGATTATTTTAGGTATGGTCTGTGTATACTCCACCCTAGCTACATTTCTTATAGTCACAGGTGCTAGGATCTATTTTATTGACACAACTCTTGTTCGGATCTCTGATATAATGATGGATCCATTGGGTCCATCCATATGATTAGAGACTCCTATGAGAGAGGATTTGATTATTACACACTGGTGCTGGAAATGCGAGCATACTCTATGAGGTGAGGGATTTGGCTGTGATTTTCCAGTAGCAGCGTTGAGGCCTTACAATGTCATCTCAGTTATTGACTGGTTATCCATGGTCTATGCTCAGATCGGCTATTTTAGGTGCAAAGTGCAGTGTGTCTGCAAGGATGGGACCAGGTTTTCCTTCACCGATGAGAAGTTAACCTTTGAAGCTTATGATGGACTTTCTCAAAGGAGGGTTGAACTAATCACACATCATTTGGATAACATTACCTTCAGAGTAGTTTATGAGAGGAGTCTGAGATATCCTATAGTGGTGGACTAGTATGCTGATGTCTTTCATGAGTATGTTCCGAGAATACCTCCTCATAGTGAGGTAGACTTCTACAATGACATGTACCCTGATATGACACTGATATATACACCAGCATATCGGATGGCTCCCACAGAGCTTCATGAGTTGAGGGTACAACTGGAGGACTTGTAGGGGAATGGGTTTATAATGCCTAGTGTTTCTCCATGGACAGCCCTGATTTCGTTATCAAAGAAGGCAGATGGGAGTTTGAGACTTTTCGTGGACTATCGGCACCTAAACCAGGTGATAGTGAAAATAAAATATCCACTCCTGAGGATTGATGATATCTTCGATTAGTTGAAGGGATCTCAATGGTTTTTGAAGATAGAACTCAAATCGGGATATCATCAGCTCAGGGTACGAGATGAGGATGTAACGAAGATGACCTTCAGATGCTAGTATAGCCACTATGAGTTCTTGGTGATGCCTTTTGGTGTGACCAACACCCCAACAGTGTTCATGGGACTCATGAATAGGATCTTCCAGCCTTATCTTGATAGCTTTGTGGTGGTATTCATTGAAGACATCTTGGTGTACTTAGCGTCAGAGGAGGAGCACGCCACACATCTGAAGATAGTTCTGGATACACTCTGAGAGCACCATCATTATGGTAAGCTCTCAAATATCCATTTCTGGATATCAGAGGTCCACTTTCTAGGACATGTTTTCTTGGAGGTTGGATTTGAAGTTGATCCAACGAAGATAGAGGCAGTGATTTCATGTGAGGCACCCAAGAGTGTGACCGAGGTGCAGAGTTTTCTGGGGTTGGATGGGTACTACTAAATATTTTTACATGACTTTTCCAGAGTAGAAGCACCCTTTTCAGCTTTTACAAAGAAGTTTTAACCCTTCGTATGGACTGAGAGATTCCAGTAGAGTTTCCAAGATCTGAGGCAAAGGCTGACGAGTTCCCCCATCTTGAGGCTACCAGAAGAGGGAATTGGGTTTTTAGTCTATTGCGACACATCAGGGACTAGACTAGGTTGTGTCTTATTGTAGGAATGAGCGGTGATAGCATATGGCTCACAATAGTTGAGACAACATGAGAATAACCACACTACTTATGACCTGGAGTTAGCAGCAATGGAATTTTCCTTGAAGATGTGGCAACACTACTTGATAGGTGAATGGTTTACTGTTTACTCTTATCAAAAGAGTCTCACATATATCTTTTCATAGAAGGAACGTAACCTGAGACAATGGCGATAGATGAAGTTTCTACAGGACTAGGACTTTGAGATAGTCTACACTCTTGGGAAGTGAAACGTGGTGGCAGACACACTCAATAGGAGGTATAGTTTACAGTTGCTGAGTGAGGTGATAGAGAAGATAGCCATGTTGCGGTTATACATTATGGATAGTGATGGATAATCTTACCTCTAGTCTATGATAGTCACTCCCCAACTCTTTCAGCAAGTCAAGGAGGTACAACTTGGGGATGTTGACTGCGAGACCCAACGTGCTCAGATATCCTCAAGACAAGCTCCTTAATGATTTATTGATGGTGGGGAGCACACCATCCTTTTTAGAGGAATCACCATGGTACCTGTGACGCTACGAGAGGAGGTGTTGAGGGAGTTCCACACATCCCCTTTAGAGGTACATCCTAGTGTGGAGAAGATGAACCAGGACCTTCGGTGTCAGTACTAGTGGCCAAGGATGAAGAAAGAAGTAGTAGAGTTTTGTAACACCTCGAGATTTTATAATATATATTCTTTTTAAATTGTTTCATATCTTATGTTGTACGCTACACAAAAATTATCTTGTGCTATTCACAACAACAAAGGAGTCTTTCACTACACACAACCCTGACTTGGCTTGCATTACACGTAATCACAACCTTCCTCGATAGCGTGTGTTGTATGCAATACCAGGTTTCACTAAACAATGATATATGGTTATAAATTTATTATGAACTAGATTTTATCAATATTATTAACTAAATTTTAAATTTTATAACATTATTATTCTTATTACATATTTTCTATAACATGGTATTAGAACAACATAAATTTTTCGGGTAAAATATGTATTTTTCAAAAAATGTTGTTTTGCCTCTTTTTGATGGCACACCCATTTTAATCATAATTTTTGACAAGTTTATAAGTTAAATTTTACAAAATAAACTTCTTATTTTGAATCAGTATATAAAAATTTACATTGGATAAAGTTTTGATATTTTTCTGACAACGTTCTTATTTTGATGAATAGTAAAAACATGCTAAATTTTACTTAAAAACAACTTTTTTCATCGAGATAATTTATATGTTTAAAATATAATAGTAAATTGTTTTAAAGTATAAATAGAATATATTTTTACCATTTAATATAATTTATGTAATTAGAATTTATTTTACATTGAATTCATAGGTTATATCAGTTCAATCTTTTGCAATGTTTTAAAGAAAAACCCATTTTTTTGACAACGGGATTAATTTTAAATTAATTACTGCAACTTATGTGTTTTGAATTTGGAAAAATGGATTCCATATTTGTAATCAGTTGGTCCAAATTATTTTAATAGGCTAGTTTTTATTTTTGTGCATTATGAATAGTAACTTCGATAAATTTTATTTACCAAAGTTAATGGTAAATTAAGTAATTAAGGGTAAAAATAATATTATAAAAATACCCTAACACATGAAAAAATTCTATTGGATGACTAAAAGTAGATAAACATAACATAAGGGTCGGAATAGATTAATTTTATGAACTTTTTACCATGAAAATAATTTAATTATTATTAAAACCAAAGAACGTGACAACATGTCACTCTCTTAAATCATATAAGTATAATAATTTTAATTTAGTGATAAAATTCATGAAACTTTGAACATGAGTAGTCTCCAAAAATATAATAAAATTATATACATCATTTGAATTTATTTAGAATTTTTAAGGATTAAATAATTATCATTAAAGGTGACACAATAGTGATGTTGAAATTATTTTATTGACTTAAATATAAAATAAATGGTTTTAAAAATATTAAAATAAATATTATATGAACTATTTAATGTTCTCCACTAATTTTATAGATAAATATGACATTTTATAAATCTATTAAAGCTTTTAGTTCGAACATATCTTCTGTGAGTATTTTATTGAAATTCAAATAAATGAATAGTGTCAAAATTGACACTATTGTTATTTTATAAAAATAACATAATATAAAATTGTTAAAAAATCACAAAAATATTTAAAAATTATAAATTAAAATTTATATGGTCTAAAATTGCATAAATTTTCTAATTATGGACAATTCACAAAACATAAGTTATTATTTATAACAATTTAAAATTTAGAATCTTATTACCACAAATAAAATTAAATAGATTAAATAAGGATAAATCAAGTTGATAATGTTTAAAATAAATTCCCAACATGTCTAAATTTTATTGGTTGATTAGATTATAACCCTATATCATCTAATCTTCGTGTTTGAGTCATTTTGGAAGTTTTTATGTGGGGTTTTAATTTATTATAAATTAATATTTTTGAGGTTTCCAAAGGTGCCCCTCTCCTCCCTTATAAAAGGGAACCTCCTCCCTCTCCTCTTTACACAACATTGAGTCTTCAAGCTCGGCCAACCCCTGCCCATTACTCTTCTAAAATTCCCTAGTAAAATTCTATAGGTTCTTTTCTTCTCAAAAGACCAACTCTAGTCCCTTGAGAAGAATCTTAAAAGAGGTGTCTTGAAGAAGAGGTAATATCTTCTACCGATTCTTTCAAGTTTCTTTCTTCTTCAACTTCCTCTTCTTTAGTTTTTTCATTCTAAAGTAATACAATCAGTATCAATTATATAATGATATGATATTATAAATATTAAAAAACCCCATTTCACCTTCTATCCTTCCTACAGAAAACGAAATCACCGCGCGTGCGTACGTACGAAATACCATCTCCACGCCGTGGTGTAATTAGTTTTTCCACCACCACCTTACTTGGATTGGTATAATGGTGTAATTAATAACTATATATGATTAATATAACATCATACTGATTTTGAGATATTATATCATTCACTCCAATTCTATTCAATAATTATGGTAACGATATCATCGCTCGTGCGTACATACGGACTACCGTCTCCACGAACAAGATGAGAATCATTTTCCATGATTAACCATTCAAGTATGATTATAAAGTATATATATAATAAATAATAATGAAATATATTACATAATAATGATACTGGATTTATGTACATATATGTTTCATTTACATAATTCCATCCAATTCAATAAGGAAATGAAAAGAGCGTTCATGCGTACGTACGACCTACCATCTCCATGAACGGTGTATTTCATTCCATTTATCGATCTATCATATATATTTATATACTGAATATATATTATATTTAAATCATGTTTTACATTATGGAAATAAGTAAATATGTATATGAGTAATAATATCATGAAAAACAAATCGAAACACGTACGATAAATGAAACGATTTTACCCAAAACGCTGCTTTAACATGGAATTTACAAAAGAATGGGTAATATAAAGTCATAAGTATACCATATATGATACCATAACAACAAATATGATTCTATAATAATTCAATGACATTATTTAAATCATTATACAGGAGGTTCAGATACATACGAAGCATATCGTACATAAGGTAAGAGATAATTATTTCAATCTCGTTCTTATCCGAAATTGTTTATTCCCAAGTATTTACTGGGGTTATGTTTATCATCCATGTCCATATGTTCTCAAAATGTTTTCATAAAATGTTTACTTTTCTTCCACGTATGTGTAACGTCATTTTTACCCGTTTTTACTTTTTCCACATCGTATGGAAGGAATCTTTCTTTTGTTTACCATACAAGGTACTTTTTAACTTTTATGGAAAAAGTATGAGGATAATGTTTTTTTACTTATACGGCATGAACAGATTTTTACGGTTTTATAATGCCTTTTTTTCATGAAGCTTACTCTACAATATTTCATGGTTATTTTCAATAATATCCATTTCTTTTAAAATTGTGATCCATTTTGTGAAAAGAAAATGATTTTTAAGGAGAGGATATTTTCCTCAAGAATTCATTTCAAGTATTTTATCAAAACCATTTTCCATCTAAGATGACATTATTTCATTTGTGTACATTTCAAGTATAATGTATCTATGATTTACATGGTTTCACTTTTTTATGATGAAATGATATCCATTTTTTTTATATGGATTATGTTATGATGAGATGATGTTTCTGAAACCCATTTTATTCTTAGGGTTATGATGAATGATTTATGTTTATGTTGTGGCACACGTAAGAATGATTTTATTATGAGATGGGTGGGACCTATATCTCCCTACAATTCATTGGTTAATGATTTTTATCTCATGATATAGACATGGATGTAACGATAAGTTAATCCGGTTCAGTGATTCAAGACTGGAATGAGGAGTGAACTTGATTCAGTAAGGGACTTTGTACACTAAGATGGTCTTGGTAGAAATGTCGTGGATACTATGGAAATCATATCAAGTGATTAATGATTTTCCACAATTACATGTTTTATTCCTATTCTATTTAATCATGATTGATGTTCCAATATGATCTCTTCCTTACGTACTTCCATGTTTTATTTCATTGCTCAAGATTTTGATGTTTAAACATAATGTTCATGTTTATAAGTTCAAAGGTATATGGTTTGTTTTATTTTCTCCATGCTTACCCTTACTGAGAATTTGATCTCACCCTTTATATGTTTTCTTTTCCCCAGGATATAAAGAAAGGTTTTAGGTAAGAAAACAAAATTGTAAGATCTTTATGGGAGACGTTGAAGATCTTTCACCATGATTTGAAGATTATGTTCCGAGTTTCCAAAGACACTAAACTATTACGGTCCTTGAGTGTTGGTTTTTGTTATGTATTAATTATTACGCAAAAGTAATGTAATGTCCATGTATGTCAAGTTTGGGGTATCTACAGTTGGTATCAGAGGAAAGGTTTAGTTAACCTTTGGAAAATAGGATGTAAAAACTTTAGTGAAATCCCTAGAGATATTTCTAAGGTATGTCTAGGGATATCCCTAAGGTTACATATAAGAATAAGTTAAAGTCCAAGAATTATGGTAAAGATATTATAATTAAACCTAAGATGTTAGATATTGACGGTACTCCCCCTTTATTATGTTGTTTTCCCTAGCATGATATTTTCCTCTCACACTATTCTTTTTGGGTTTTAGACGATGGATGGAACCCTAAGGAACCGTGTTGATCAATGTAATGGACAATGCAATGATTGTACTCTTGAAAAAACCAATGTTATAGTATATGGAGTGAAAAATATTATTGTTATACTTACACAAGCAATGAATCATTCTGGACTTCGAAATGGGCAGAGAAGGGAACGATACTCTATTGAGTCCTTCATGAGGAAACATCCACCTTTATTCAGTGGGTCTTCTAATCCACTTGTTGCTGAACAATGGATCAGTAACATTGAAAAGATATTTTCCATACTTCACTATTCAGAACATGAAAAAGTCATTCTAGCTATTTACCATTTAAAAAGTGAAGCAGACCAATGGTGGACTCTAATTAAGAATACGAGGCCCTGAGATGAAATTGAATCCATGGAATGGGATGAGTTCAAGAACTTATTTTTCAATAATTACTTCCCTCGTATTCTTTGAACAAATATGGAAATGGAGTTCCCTGAGATTAAGCTAAAGGATGATGAATATGTTGGTATATACGAGGATAATTTTACAAGGCTTGAAAGGTATACATCTGGATTTATTATCCAACTAGAAATTAAAGTTGATAGATTCTTCAGTGGCTTAAAACCAAGTATTTAAAGGGCATTAGCTATAAGAGACTTCAGTAGCTATAAAGAAATTGTGCATTGTGCTATCACGGTAGACCATGAAGTTGGTGTTACATATCCATCTCATGGTTTTGACAAGAAATGAAAGGTGGATTTCAAGGAAAAATCTCATAACAATGGTGAAAAGAAGATGAATGTTACTTTATGCTCAAAGTGTGGAAGAAGCATCCTGGAGATTTCCTAAAAGGAACTAGAAAATTTTTTAAGTGTGGAAAAGAAGGTCATCGAGTAGTTTAGTGTCAAAGTAATGGGAAACAGGTTTATAATGACTTGAATAGAAAAAAGACTACAGAGAACGCTCCACCAACACTTCAATGGTTCATGTGCAAGGAAATGGGGCAATATGTTAATCAATGCCCTAATCCAAGGGTTAATTATGATCGATGTGAGAATCCTCTTAAGGAAAAGGATAAAGGTAACTCACATGCTATCACTATTTGTGATGTTGAGTATGAAAATGATGTTGTGGAATGATTAGGTGTTTATGTAATGGGATTTCAAAATAGTATCATGGAATATCATTTATGGTATCGTGGAATTTTGGAAAATCTATGTATTGGTTTTCAATATTTATATTGTACCGGTAACCATGAAAAGTGATTGAAATATTTTTTTAATGAAGATGATATGTGCATAATGAGGGGATAAAGTGAAAATGAAATGAGCTCATGACTGATATCATGGTTTGAGTATATAGAAATTTTTGGGATTTTGATATGTGGAATGAGTTAACTTTTGACAGCATTCATGTTTTCACTAAGGTTCAATGGGTATTAATTTTTTCAAGAGAATACGTGATTAAGGTATTCACATGTTTGGAATGTGACCAACAAGATATATCGTATGATATATGGGGGATAAATGATGGTATTCACATGCTCGGTAGATGAAATATCTAGTAATTGTTTTTTTATACTATGAGCTTGGACATAAGTATTTTAGATAAACCTAAAGATTGGAATGGATTATATTGGACATAAGTTATTATTGTTTAAGGATAAAGTTTTTTTCGATATTATTGACGGGATGTTATAATAACGTAGTTTTAGAAAAAGGACAACCTGCAAGACAGGCGACAACCCATTGTGTCGGACAAGGCTGTAGGAATCGAACCCACAACTGAAGTGAAACATGCCTTTATCATATACCACTGGCCTACAGGAAGTCCCTGGTTAGTAGAAACTAGTTTTATTTTATTAAGCGGTATGATAGATGAAGTATAAGTACATTTTTGGAATCATATATGATTTTCCTCACCATAGATGGACTTATATATATTTGATAACTTTTTCTAACCTTTTGTTTGAGACAGATGGAATGACCTATCATTATATCGCATGATCTGCTAACACTTCACAGAAGACAAATTCAACTTCATTTCTTTAAGATATTAAGTGGAAATTGTTCAAGGCACAAACAACAGTGAGATTGTACCAAAATCAAGTAAGTATTTCTTTTAATTTAAAAATTATTCAACATTAGGGAAATGATCTTGAAAACCAATTTTTTTTTATAGTGCTATCATATCTAATGAATCAGATGGTACCTTAGATCATCACAAATTTATGGTTTTGTGACTGTTGGATTTTTCATAGCCATGTCCTCTACCACTATCCATCAGAACTTGATGGTTAGATTTCTCTTCCATATCCATATTTTCACCTATGTTCTCCTATGTGGAAACCTAGTGATTAGTTAATTTGGGTAACCGTTACGTTTCATAATTTAGTTTTTAAAGCTATGTTTTGGTATTAGTTTTTAAGATATGGATTTCTATGAAAGAAACTCTCATGTAATAAACCATTTATAACCCCAATGAATTCCGAGGGTGAAATTCATTTTAAGGGTGGTAGAATGTAACACTCCGAGATTTTATAAGATATATTATTTTTAATTTCTTTCATATCTTATATTGTACGCTACACCAAAATTAGCTTGTGCTCTATGCAACAACAAAAGATTCTTTCACTACACACAACCCTGACTTGACTTGCATTACACGCAATCAAGACCTTCCTCGATAGCGTGTGTTGTACGCAATATCGGGTTTCACTAAATAACGATATATGGTTATAATATTATTATGAACTAGCTGTTATGAATAGTATTAACTACATTTTAAATATTATAACATTATTATTCATCTTACACATTTTCTAGAACACGGTATGAGAACAAAATAAATTTTTCGGGTAAAATAAGTATTTTTCAAAAAATGCAGTTTTGCCGCCTTTTGATGGCGCACCCATTTTAAATATAATTTTTGACAAGTTTATAAGTTCAATTTTACAAAATAAACTTCTTATTTTGAATCAGGATATAAAAATTTACATTGGATAAAGTTTTGATATTTTTCTGACAACGTTCTTATTTTGATGAATAGTAAAAACAAGCTAAATTTTACTTAAAAACAACCTTTTTCATCGAGATAATTTATATGGTTAAACTATAATAGTAAACTGTTTTAAAGTATAAATAGAATATATTTTTACCATTTAATATAATGTATTTCATTATCATTGATTTTACATTGAATTCATAGGTTAAATCAGTTCAATCTTTTGCAATGCTTTAAAGAAAAACCCATTTTTTTGACAACGAGATTAATTTTAAATTAATTACTGCAACTTCTCTATTTTGAATTTGTAAAAATTGATTCCATATTTGGAATCAGTAGGTCCAAATTTTGTTAATAGGATACTTTTTATTTTTGTGCATTATGAATAGTAACTACGGTAAGTTTTATTTACCACAGTTAAATGTAAATTAGGTAATTAAGGGTAAAAAGAATATTATAAAATTATCCTAAAACCTGAAAAATTATATTGGATGACTAAAAGTAGACCCATATCACATAAGGGTCGGAATAGATTAATTTTATGGACTTTTGACCATGAAAATAATTTAATTATTATTAAAACTAAAGAAAGTGACAACATGTCACTCTCTTAAATCTTATAAGTATAATAATTTTAATTTAGTGATAAACTTCATGAAACTTAGAACATGAATAATATACAGAAACCTAATAAAATTATCTACATCATTTTAATTTATTTATAATTCATATGGATTAAATAATTATCATTAAAGGTAACACAATAGTGATTTTGAAATTATTTTATTGATTGAAATATAAAATAAATGGTTTTAAAAATATTAAATTAAATATTATATGAACTATTTAATGTTCTACACTAATTTTATTGATAAATATGACATTTTATAAATCTATTAAAGATTTTAGTTTGAACATATCTTCTATGAGGATTTTATTTAAATTCAAATAAATTAATAGTGTCAAAATTGACACTATTGTTATTTTATAAAAATAACATAATATAAAATTGTTTAAAAATCACAAAAATATTTAAAAATTATAAATTAAAATTTATATGGTCTAGAATTTCATAAATTAACCAATTATGGACAATTTACAACACATAAGTAATTATTTATAACAATTTAAAATTTAGAATCTTATTACCACAAATATAATTAAATAGATTAACTAAAGATAAATCAAGTTGATAATGTTTAAAATAAATTTCCAACATGTCTAAATTTTATTTTTTGATTATATTACAACCATATCTCATCTAATATTCATATTTGAGTCATTTTGGAAGTTTTTATGTGGGGTTTTAATTTATTATAAATTAATATTTTTGAGGTTTCCAAAGGTGCCCCTCTCCTCCCTTATAAAAGGGCACCTCCTCCCTCTCCTCTTTACACAACTTTGAGCCTTCAAGCTCGAAAAAAACCTGACCATTACTCTTATAAACATCCCTAGTAATATTATGGAGGTTTTGGACTTCTCAAAAGACCAACTCTAGTTCCTTAAGAAGAAGCTTAAATGAGGTGTGTCGAAGAAGAGGTAATCTCTTCTATCGATTCTTTCAAGTTTCTTTCTTTTCAACTTCCTCTTATTTAGTTTTTTTATTGTAAAGTAAATAAATAAGTATAAATAATATTATGATATGATAGTATACATATGAAACAACCCCATTTCACCTTCTATCCATCCTACAGAAAACAAAATCACCGCGCGTGCGTACGTACGAAATACCGTCTCCACACCGTGGTGTAATTAGTTTTTCCACCACCACCTTACTTGGATGGGTATAATGGTGTAATTAGAAACTATATATAGTTAATATAACATCATAATGATTCTGAGATATTATAACATTCACTCCAATTCTATTCAATAATTATGGGAACAATATTATCGCTCGTGCGTACGTACGGACTACCGTCTCCACGAACGCAATGAGATTCATTTTCCATGAATAACCATTCAAGTGTGATTATAACGTATATATATAATAAATAATAATGAAATAAATTACATAATAATGATAATGTATTTATGTACATATATGTTTCATTTACATAATTCCAACCAATTCAATAAGGAAATGAAAAGAGCGTTCATGCCTACGTTCGACCTACCGTCTCCATGAATGGTGTATTTCATTCCATTTATCGATCTATCATATATATTTATATAATGAATATATATTATATATAAATCATGTTTTACATTCTGTAATTAAGTAAATCAGGATATGAGTAACAATATCATGAACAACAAATCGAAAAACGTACGGTAAATGAAATGATTTTACCCAAAATGCTGCTTTAACATTAAATTTACTAAAGAAAGGGTAATATAGAGTCATAAGTGTACCATATATGATATCATAACAATGAATATGATTCTTTAATAATTCAATGACATTATTTAAATCATTATACAAGAGGTTTTCATACATTCGAAGCATATCGAACATAAGGTAAGGGATAATTATTCCAATCTCATTCTTATCTGAGATTGTTTATTCGTAAGTATTTACTAGGGTTATATTTATCATCCATGTCCATATGTTCTCAAAATGTTTTCATAAAATGTTTAATTTTATTCCATGTATGTTTGAAGTCATCTTTACCCTTTTTTACTTTTACCACATCGTATGGAAGGAATATTTCTTTTGTTTACCAGACAAGGTACTTTTTGATTTTTCCGGAAAAAGTATGAGGAGAATGTTTTTTTACTTATATGGAATGAACATATTTTTACAGTTTTATAATGCCTTGTTTTAATGAAGCTTACTCTATAAGATTTTATGGTTATTTTCAATAAAATAATTTTCATTTAAAAATGTGTGGCATTTTGTGAAAAGAAAATGATTTTTAAAAAGAAAGGATATTTTCCTCAAGAATTCATTTCAAGTATTTTTTCAAAACCATTATCCATATAAGATGAAATTATTTCATATGTGTATGTTTCAAGTATAATGTCTCTATGATTTACACAGTTTCACTTTTCTTATGATCAAATGATATCCATTTGTTTTATATGGATTATGTTATGATGGGATGATGTTTATGAAACCCATTTTATGCATTGGGTTATGATGAATGATTTATTTTTATGTTGAGGAACACATAAGAATTATTTCTTTATGAGATTTGTGGGACCTATATCTACCTCCAATTCATTGGGTAAAGATTTATATCTCATGAGATAGACATGGCTGTAATGGAATGTTAATCCAGTTCAGTGATATAGGACTGGAACGAGGAGTGAACTCGATTCAGTAAGGGACTTTCTCCACTAATACGGTCTTGGCAGAAATGCCTTGGATACTATGGAAATAATATCAAGTTATTAATGGTTTTCCACAATTACATGTTTTATTCCCATTCTATTTTATCATGATTGATGTTACATTATGATCTATGCCTTACGTACTTCCATGTTTTATTTCATTGCTCAAGATTTTGATGTTTAAACATTATGTTCATGTTTATAAGTTCAAATGTGTATGGCTTGTTTTATTTTCTACATGCTTAAACTTACTTATAATTTGAGCTCACCTTTTATATGTTTTCTTTTCCCCAGGATATAAAGAAAGATTTTAGGTAAGAAAACAAAATGGGAAGATCTTTATGGGAGATGTTCAAGATCTTTTGCCATGATTAGAAGATTATGTTTCGAGTTTCCAAAGACACTAAACTATTACAGTCCTTGAGTGTTGTTTTTTTATGTATTAATTATTCCACCAAAGTAATGTAATGTCCATGTATATCATGTTTGGGGCCTCTAGAAGTTTGTTTCACAATGCCCCACTTGTCAGCAAGTAAAGGCCAAAAATCAGGTTCCAACAGGCTTAGCAGAGCCAATTGAGGGTCCAGAAAGGAAGTGGGATGGTATCTCCATGGACTTCATGATAGAGCAACCATGTAAGTCCAGGGGTCATGATTCCATCTGGGTGATCATTGACCGACTCACGAAGTCATCCCACTTCCTACCAATCTAAGAGAAGGGATCAGTAGAGGTCTTGGGATGTCACTATGTACAGGAGATAATATAGCTTCACAACGTTACATTAATGATCATCTCAGATCATGATGATCATTTTACATCCCGATTGTGGAAGGGGTTACAGGAGGCATTCAAGACATAACTACATTTGAGCACCGCCTTTCATCCTCAAATAGTTGGTTAGACGGAGCGGACCATACAGATGCTTGAGGACATGATTTGTGCTTGCATCCCTGATTTATACTATATTTGGGAGGATCAATTTCCCTTGGTGGAGTTCGCATACAACAAAAACTATCACCCCACCATCAACAAGACACCATTTGAGGCCCTGTACGGGTGACCATATAGATCACCTCTATGAAGGATAGACCCAAGGGAGTCAGCACTTATGGGTCCAGAGTTGGTTTGGGATACCACTGAGAAGGTGAAGATCATCCAAGAGCAGATGAAGACTGAAAAAAGTAGAAAAAAGTCATATGATAATAGAATATGGAGACCCTTGGTGTTCGAGGAGGGAGACCATGTCTTCCTACAGGTCTCACCTAGATGAGGTTTACAGAGATTTGGCTAGGGATGAAAGCTATCTCTAAGTTTCATCGGACCTTTCTAGATTCGTAGTAGAGTTAGAGAGGTGGAATACTGCATAGCTCTTCCCCCATAGATGCACAAGTTGCATGAAATTTTGCACATGTCGCAGTTGAGGAGATATGTGCTTGTTCCATCGCACGTCATTGACTAGGGAAAGCTTCATATTGATGATGGGGAAAGGTTTGAGGAGTTCCCAGTGGAGATAGAGGATCGATAGGACTAGGTCCTTCTTGGATGGTCTATTCCTCCAATACAACTTTTTTGGTAGCACGAGAACCTTTAGGAAAGCACATGGGAGCGGGAGGCTTTGATTCGTGCTCAGTACCCCCATTTCTTTTCTTAGCATTGGTTGAGGCTTTCGGGGATTTAAATCTATAAGGTATGGAGAATGTAAAGATCTGAATATATATATATATATTTTTAATTATATAGAATAATTACAAGATTGGGAAAATTGATGGCACATGATTCCGAGGCCCAGAGATCCTAGAATCGAATTTGAACTTTTTTAAGGTACGTGTAGTAAATGTGCGGGAATGATTTTATAACTTTTGAACTGGTTCTCAGATTAAAAATCCAAGGGCACCTTTGAAATCATGGCACCGAGATTCACTTAGGTGAAGTTTAACTTTGACCGGAAATGTTCAGGTGAAAATGTTAAATTTTGGACTTTAAGAAAAATAATAATAAAATAACTAAAATTTATTTTATTATTTCTTTAAAACCATTGTATGATGGTGGTGGGACCGCAATGTTAATCATCCATTAAATGAAGGTAATTAAATGACATATTACACTGGTTGTGTAACCACAATGCATGATTAATAAATGGGTTCATTAATGAACCACATTAATGAAACTAATGTGAAACTCTTTAACTCTTAGATTTAATCAATCTATTGGAGAAGGGGAATTGACAACCACAGGAGAAATCTTTAATGAAGCTCCGATGATGACTTCCTCCAATGAAGAATAGATTTTTGATGATTCCCACTGAGGAATCAATCTGTAGGTCGACGAGTGGCGATGAACGTCAAAAGACAATGCACATGGATATTCTTCTTCTTCCACAATAGTTTCCAACAAAATAAACGTAGGGGGTTTAATTTTTTTATGCATTTAAAAGGGTTCTCTTCATTTTTCTTGAATAATATGAAGAACATGGATCAACCAACTAATGGGTTGATCCACGATTCATTTGTTCTTAGGGGTAGTTGTTGTGAGAAATTGATTTGGGTTAATGATTATCTTGAGTTGAATGATTCCTTATGATGTTTTAACGCTAAAGCTGAGTGTGCGAGCTGAACCGAACAAGTCCCGAACCCTCTGCTGATATTTTTCTTGGTGTATTATTTGAGGCAGATCAACGAACATATCAGAAATGTGATTTTGATGTCCAAGCAATGAATGCGGCGACCCAGCTGCCTGTAGGAATAGAGGATAAAGAAAATGGACCCCCAAAGTATCTCTGGTGGCCCGTGGAAGCACCCACCGGCGTGGCAACACCGATGAATGGTAACAACGACTGGTTGAGCCGACCGCATGGGGACAGAGATACCTTTAGGCACCGTAGTGGCATGATCCGTAGCCATACGGGCTGTGATGGGTGGAATGGCATGGTTTTGACATGTTGTGCGAGGAGATGAGGGGCCCGCTCGGGCCGCTCAGCTGGAGTGTAAGGGCCAGATCCACCTGGCCATTTCAGAAGACACTACTACAAATACGGCTTTTATCAGCGCTGAAAATGGCCTTTAACAGCACTAGAAAAGCACTATAAATTCTGGAGAAGATAAAGGGGGGGGGGGGTCCCCTTTATCAGTGCTGATAAAGACCCCTTTAATCAGCGCTCAAAAAAAGCGCTCATTAAAAGGTTCTTTTATCAGTGAAAAATAAAAGCGTTGTTAAAAGGGTCCTTTATCAGTGATTTTTTTAGCGCTAATAAAAGAACCCTTTTATCAAAGCTTTTTTTGAGCGGTGATAAAAGTTAAAAAATTAAAAAAAAAATTAAAAAAATTCTGCCAATCGGGGGGGCTTTTATAGCGCTTGAGCCCCCCTTTTACAGCGCTTTTCAGCCACCATCCAGCACCCGCCCGCACCCCTCCACCCTTTATCAGCGCTAGCCCCAGATTCCCCCATGAACGCGCATCCCTACCTCCTCCCGGATTTTATCTCGAGGCCTCCCCCCTACGCGCCTGAATCCTTTTCCACTCCCTTATATTGATTTGTTCTCCTATTAGTGATATATCTATTTATTTTTATATATGTTTAGTTATATTTATTCGTATAGTAATATATATTTATATTAATATATATCTATATATTTATATTAATATAAATATATAGTTATATTAATATAAATATATAGTTATATATATATATATATAGTTATATTAATATATATATTTATAGTTATATCAATATATATATGTAGTGATATTAATATATATATATATAGTTAGATTAATATATAGGTATATAAATATTAAAATATTTGTATTTTAATTAAAATGGATATTAGTTATTATTTAGATAAAGATAACATATTTTATATGTAAATATATTTTATATGTAAATATATTTTGTTATATATATTTATAATTAAAATTTTAGGTGTGAATATATAAAAAATATGTACATATAGTTATATATTTGATTATAAATAGCAGTGCATTATAAAAAATGATAATATTTCAAAGACATTATATCAATATTAATGTAATACCTTGGAATAAATTCAGTCATCACCAAAAAAACCAATAATACACCCTAAAACGAGGCTAAAAATCCACAAAATGTTAAACAATCGGGGTACCCTGACTAAAAACTCAGTTTTGGAGGCCGTCTGGGCATTTTTTGTCCAAGAAAAAACATTGACTGGGAAACCCTTGGGTCACAGCGATGTATATCTCGTTGTAGGATTCGATTTGATATATGGTAGAGCTCAAACAGACACTCAGATCAAAAGTTATGGTCGTTTGAAGTTTGAGTTGCGTATTCAACATATTTTGGATCTTTTTTTATTTTTATTTTTTTAATCATAAAATTGTTATTAAATGACTATTAATCCATAATAATTAGAAAATTATTAATTAAAAATATTTTTTTTAATTTTTTTATAAGCCATTTTCACTAAATATTTTATATATTAAGTGTAACTGTATATTTACAATAATCTAAAATATATTTAAAATTATATTTAAAAAATATATATTATATTTTTATCAATATAACTATATCTATATATTTAAATATTAATATATTTTTTTAATGAAATTTTTTTCATGTAGACCCTTTATCAGTGCTTTTTTTAAAAGCGCTGATAAAGACCCCCCATTATCAGTGCTAACGAAAAAGCGCTGATAAAGGTACCCCCCTTTATCAGCGCTTTTTTCGTTAGCGCAAATAAAAGTGCGGTGCTGGCCTTGACCAGTTTTGTGGAAGTGAGACCAGGTGATTCCCCGCTGGCGTCACCAGCTGAGAGAACTAGCCTGCATGTGAGCCGGGTTTCTAGGTGGGCCAAAACTGCCGGCCATGCCGGACCCGCGAACTGGGTCGTACCCCTACTAGACCCGACCGGTCCTGTTACACTAAATCAGGCGTAACTTGAAAACCAAGAGTCTAATTAATGGGCCGTCAGTGGTGTTGGGACCCTTGAGATGAGAAAGGAATTTGAGATACCCCACATTGGTTTTGGAGAATGTTGGAGTAAGGCCGGGTTGGATCGAACCCGAATCCAACTGGGCCCTCGGTAGTAAAATGACTATAACATATAGACCAAGAGTTTGATTAACGCACCATCTATTGTATTGGAACCCTTATGACATGGAGGGTCTTAGGATTAATTATTCATGAAAATTTGTAGTGGTTGAGGTATGACCAATATTTTTAGGAGCATAATTTCTGGAACTTAAGCGCAGTAAGTGCGGGAATCCTGTGGCTGACTATCAAGTGAAGAGCGACCCTATGTGGATCGGCATCAGAGCGTCCCTATGTGGATCAGCATAGAGCGACCCGAAGAAGACCTACCTCAGAGAAGATAATCTTGGATCAATGACTTACAAACCTGTGTGGATCGACAAATTACAACCCTGTGTGGATCAACAACTTACAACCCTGTGTGGACCGACGACTTATGACCATGTGTGGATCAACAACTTAAGACACTGTGTGGACTGGAGACTTACGACCCTGTGTGGATCATTGAATTAAGACCCTATGTGGATTATCAATATTATGAATTCTTCATGGTTCAACAGTGGAACTTCCCAATGGAATAAGACGATTTATCTTTATAACTAATCATCATTATTCCTATTCTTTATGTTATATACCTACTGTGAGATGTCTTTTACATTGTGCTTTTTGATTGTGATCTTGCTTTATGGTTTTTAATTTGTTGAATTTTGGGAGACCATCAGGGGTCTTGGGGTCCCTATAAGTTATTTTAATACTCACCCCTATACAAGCTTTGCCCATATCTTGTTTTGTTTTGTGCAGATGGCAGACAACTTTGACTGAGATTTGGGAGTCGAGACTAGATGATTTACAGAGGTGACCAGTTGACATGGAGATCCGCATTGATGATATGTACCTATCCTTCAGGTAAGATCCTGGGTGAATGACCTCAAGATATCTGTCCCCCATTTTTTGTACTTTTTTTAGTTAGTTTTGTATACTGGCCTATTCTAATTTCATTAACACTTTTTTACTTTCAATAGTTATACATCATGGTTTTCTCTTGCTGTGTACCTGGTCTATGTGTTTTCAGGTTTAAAGCCAATGCCTTACAATTTCAGGGATATGCCTTTCCAGTGCTAGTTGCCAACCTATGGCCTATGGAATATGGGCTTGGGGTAGTCACGAAATGGGCCCTGGGGGATGGGTTGTGACCGTCCTCACCCTGAAATAATGGTGGGTTTTGATAATTGAACTCATTATTCAAGTATGCTAAAGCGGGCTCATCTCCATGAGCTCCCCTATCAATGATTTATATGACCCAAAACTAGATCCCCTTGATTTCATCATCTAACCATATCCCAAAACATTCCATCATATATTGATACCCAGTATTTACTGAAGCATGTACCTATAGATCATGATCATCCTGACCCTCCTGGGCCTCATCCCGACCCCAAGGACCTCATCCCATGCACACTCTAGAGACACCATGTCCCTGCCCTCCTAACATTCTATTGGAATCAGTCTATGTGGAATCAAGCTGGAGACCAAACTCCATAGTCAAACAACCATAATTGTATATATATATATATATATATATATATATACATATCATAGATATGTAAAAATATAATAGGCATCCCATGTCACCACCCATACACCCCCACCAAACCCATTCCACAAGACATCCAGCCTCAAAGACCCTTACCTACTCATAATAGAGTTAGGTATCAAGTATCATCCAATATAATTGGCTCTTTCCTACCCATAATAGAATCAGGTATCACATATAATCCACATTAGATATCATTAATCTAGGGTAGCTGAGTAGAATTCCACCAAAAAAGCTACATATGAAAAAAAAATTATCTCCTTTGTTGACAGTTTAAAAAAACCATCCATATCATTATTCTATCCCTAACAACTCATAATAGAGTTATGATCACACAAACTATATATATATATAGTATCACATACAGATCTCACTAGGAACCAGAAACCTGAGTTGGATAAGTAGAATTCCACAAAAAAATGCTATATAAGAAAACACTTTTTAGCTTCTTTGTTGAAACAATAAACAACTCAACCCATCTTAGCACATTCCAAATTCCAATGAAATTAAAAATAAAACAACACATCATATGTGCCTAAGTTTCTATAATTATGCAAAAAACTCACTTTCCATACTAGGAGAAGGTTCAAAACTATATAATCCAATAACATTACAAAAATTTCCCCACTTGAGGTGGAAATGAATCATGTATAAACAAGTAAAATATAACATCAATTTTCCACCCATGGAAACTTGGTCTGTACTCCATGCATGGGGCTACAAAAAAAAGCTATTTACCCAATTTTATCTACATCCCAGTCCGTGGTCTACCATATCCAAAATTGTAATAAAAAAGAAAATGAAACTCATTTGATACCATTTTGGGCATCATGAACTAATTTACCTCTCAAATAGTGCTCTGGGTCGGTTGGCTAGTGGTGTAACGCTCCGACCCTAGAAGCCCAGAGTCAGTGCATTATTACGTATCATTTGCATGATCATAAAAGATCATGTCTTGAAAGACTGATTAGTTTAGTAGCCTTGTAAGTACTAGATAAATTCATAAGGTTAACATTACATCATAAAATGGAAAACTACAACAACATTGTTTCCATAGACAACACTGAGATCTCATATACTATCTATGCAGGTCAGTCATAATATATTTCTTTTCATCCTAGAAAAAATAAAACATAGAAAGGGGTGAGCTTATATGCTTAGTAAGGATAACATTATAGCGGAAAGTTTCATAAATAAGCATAAACATTTAAGGCAGTGTATAAGACTAAGAAAAAATCCTTTTAAACTTGAACTTCAACATAATATGGAAAAGATAAAATCAAATAATTCCATTTACTTATTTTCATGGATATTCTACTAGTTGAATAATCACATGCAATATCAATAGCCACATTCATAATGATGAAATGCATAATTCCAGACTTTCATAACCACATAGTCAAGGCCTTGTGCCAAGACTACAAATAAGATTTTGTCAAGGCCTTGTTCCAAGACACTAGTTTGTCTCATGAGACCTACCGATGCATCGAAGAGCCATAGTAGGCTCCACCCGTCACTTACTAAATCCAATTCATTCCTCATATGAAAATGTTTAAACATAACATAAACATTCGTATTAAAACTGGCATACGAAGTGTCAATACTTTATCTATAAACCATGAATGGTATGAAATAACATATACATTGTCAAACATATCACAAAACCTTCAATACAATATGGAAGTTTTGTATCATAATAAATCAACTTCAAACAAACTTAAAATCCATCAAAGGATGTTAACATAGATGAAATCCAAACCTTTTTAGAGAAATATATCATTCTATTTTAAAATCATTTAAAAGTCACGTAATTATAGAAGAAAACATTTATATTTTAAAATATTATTATAATCTTTTAAGGGAATCTTTGGTGATGTTATAATGGTGGAAAATAGCCACACCCACCGTATAAGTTAAAAAAACATTCTTACCTTAATTTTGTCGAAAAGGTCATAAAGTACCTTGTTTGGAAAACGATGGAAAGATTCCTTTGAAAACATATAAGGTCAAATAAGGTTATAAATTAATTTAACCCATAGTATAGTAAATAGTAAAAATGTTTTGGAATACATTTTTAAGAAACATGGATGTGGATGATAAAGAGGTCCCAGTAGATACTTACGTAAAAACAACCTCGGATAATAAAGAGATCGTGAAATTAACCCTTATATTGTACTTTTCCTTGGTCTAGGGTAGGTTAACATCCTTTATAATGGTGAAATAATAATTATTAAAATATACTAGAATAATATACATTAATATGATATCATATATTATATTTTAACATTTCTTTGTTAATAATATCTAAGTAGTATCGTCGTTTCAGGTGTTAACTGATTCATTTACCTTTATATGATTTGTTATGTAAGTAATGTTTGTTATGGATGTGATGTATCTTATTCATATTCCAAAATATATTAAGTCTTTAAACATTATTTTTAATCATCTAATGAAAATTATTCTTGAATGGATACGATGGGGAATGAATCTCATCGCGTTCGTGGAGACGGTAATCCGTACGTACGCACGAGAAACAATATCATTTTTTTGATATTAAAATAATATATAATTGGATGTTATATCATATTTACAGAATAATTATCATGTTATATTTATTATTTACATAAATTTAACTTCATTATTATACCCATCCAAATAATAATGTATTGAATAACAATTACACAATGACGTGGAGACGGTAAGCCGTATGTACGCACGTATGGTGACATGTCATTCAAAGGATGGATAGAATAATGAATATGGTTTTACTATATTTATAATAACATAAAAGTATATAGAATATACTGGATTTATAATTTTAGAATGGAAACAACAAAGAAATAGGAAGTGGAAGAAGAAAGGAACTTGAAAGAGGTGATGAAATATTTACCTATTCTTCGGGTTCTTCCTTTTGATTTGATCAAAAGGGCTCCTTAAGTTGGCTTTCGGACTAAAGAAAGTCATACAGGATGAAGGGAAAACAGTTGAGAGGGTATTTGGGCAGGGTTAGATCGATCCAAATTGATTTTAAGGTGTAAATTAGAGATAAGGGGGAGTGCCCTTTTATAAGAGGGGTGAGGGTCCCCTTAAGCAAAGCTAGAAATATTATTTAATAATAAAATAATTTTCGGTTTATAATGGATGAAAAATGAATTATTTAAAGGATAATGTGGGGATGTGTCTAAAACCCCTCAACCAATAGGTTTTATACAGGTTTGGGTCACTATATTAACTTTATCTTTTAGATTTAAGTCTTAGTTAAATAGTTTGACATTTACCATGTCTCTTTGTATTTTTATATTATATGGTTAATAAACTTACTATAAACTTCCAAGAGAACATCAAGTGGTTAATTAATGATACAAATGTCATTATATAAGCCTTTTGGACAAACCTTATATTTTTAGGAATAAAATATCAATTAATAATATAATATATATTTTTAAAATCTCTTTTATGTCAATTTTGACACTATTTGGTATTTTGTTTTTGATAAATTCATAACAGCATTATTAATTCAAATAAAATTCTTCTAACCAACCCTAACTTGTCATATTGACCTATAAAATTAACTTAATTCATAAAAAGACTCAAATTATATTTATTTGGATATTTATAACATCAATTATTTTAATATTTCATTAATTAGGCAATTACTGCATCATCATTGTGTCATAAATAAATTTAATTATTTAATGTCTAAAAATTATATATAAAATACCATTATTTACGAAATATTTTTATCTTTCTAATGAATATTTATAGTTGAATTTATCTTATGTTTAACCCTATATTAAAAATGTTTTAGTTATTAAACTTTGAATTTAACACTTTTAACTTTTCTTTGAATTAAATAATAATAAATTCCCTAATCTAATCCAAGTGGACCAAAAGGATAATATTTTCTTCATAAGGTTTTTTTGTCGAATTAAACTTATAAAATAGAATTAGGACATGTGTTAGTGTAATAATAATATCATTTTTACCCTTAATTACCATATTTACTTTTAACTTTGGTAAATAAAATTAAAAGTTACTATTTACCAAAAAATATTTCAATCTTATTGAACAAAATTTTAATTATTGATATCAACCATAACTCTCAGATTTTTGAAATTCAACTCACAGAAGTGGTAAAATTATGTTTTATGTAAATTTGCAAATGCTCCTAGGAGGTGGGTAAAAGACGGTAAAAAGTTCAATAAAATTATATATATATAATATTATTACAAAATGACTCCAATAAATTAAATTGAAAATATATAGGTATTATGTATCTAATTTGACCTAAAATAAATTTAACTAAAATAATTAATCATTTAAATAAAAATTTGGTTTTAAACAATAACTCACTGTTTTTCACTATTCATCAAAAATTAAAAGTTTTCAGAAAAATACTAAAAATTCACCCTAAGCTAATTTTGATATTATGAATCCAGAAATGAAGTCCATTTTGAAAGATATAATTTATAAAATTTTAAAAAGTGGGTATTAATATTCATAACATCTAGTTTGATTGGTTGTGGTGTTTTAGAACTTGAAGTTGCGTACAACACACACTATTGTATTATTCAAAGAGAAGTGTATCGTAGAAGCTTGGGGTGTTACAAAAATGGTAAGATTCAGGATGAGACTTGGGAATGTAAGAAAGAAATGATAAATCAATGTTCTAAACTCTTTCCAGATAATGATGGTTTTCTACTTTCTGGGGACGTAATGGCCAATGGTGCGGAGAATGTAGCACCCCCAGTTTTAAGTAATTAACCCTTATTTTATTCTTTTTAAGTATATAAATTGTTTGGGTGAAGTTTAGGATATTTTAGAAGAATCTTGTAATGTTTTGGGACTTTTATAAGGTTTCATGGGTTGTGAAAGGTTTGGGGAAAACACGAAACACCTAAAAGAAACCATTCATACTGACACATAGGCTAAGGGGAAGGCGCACGGGTAGGCGCCCAGTTTTTCCAAACTATGCAGCCACTAAGGATAAACCATGCAAATTGAGATAGGAAAATTTGTTAGGGATAGTGCATGGTTTAGAAACCATGTGAGATAATTGTGTGGGGTTCATCCTCGAGCCAATGGCTAAAGCACGGTTAGCCCATAGTTTGACTAACTATGCGACTAATCGTGCACGGTTTAAAAATTAGATCCACAAAAGGTAGATCTATGTTGGTTTTGAGTTTTAGCCCCTCTTTTTTACCCCAAACTGAACCTAACTCAGTATTTATTCCTCTAAAAGTCTAGGTAATATTTCCCTACTGATTGGGAAGTGATACAGAGGAGTTTCTTAGTGCATTGAAGCTTTTCTATCATGATAAGTGATCATTCTTGGTTGTTCTTGATGGTTTTCCCTATATCTACTTCTCCCTCTCTCTTGGTTTCTTATATCTATGTTCTTTGTGGATATATATAAGGAATTTTATGCCAAATATGATTACATTTTTCTTTTCTGATGATAGGGGAGGATATCTAAGGTGGGTTTTGGAGATTCAACCTATTTTCATGGATGTTTTTCGTGTCATTTTCTATTTTTGACAAGTTTTCCAAGGTAGGTGGATTTACTCTCGAATCATCTATTTAAAAATTTAAGACTTAGTTTCAAATTGTTTTAATTTATTGAAATTGATTATGAAAATTTTGTATAAATCATGGTAGAAACCTTCTTTAGGGATGTGTTGTGGAATTGTGTGAGTTATGGAATTTTTGTGCTAAATTATTTGTTAAATGGTTTTTAAAATGTTGATTTTAAAATAGTTGTTTTGTTTGACTCATGGAAAACAATTTTTTGGAATGGTTTTAAATTAAAATTTTCGTTTTATTGAAATGGTTTTGTCATGATTATTTTTTAAGGGTTTGGCTTAATGGGTTTTTGTATGTTCATATTGTATTTATGAGACCTGATTAAAATATGATTTAGTGCTCAGTTCCAAAGGTGTAATGGAACATGGGATTTAATTACCTTGTGATGACTTGGTATATCAATGAGAAACCACTCATGAGTATGTAACATCTATAACAAAGTATTCATGGTTGGATGTGTGAATTTTTGGATTGGAATGGTATATGCCAAATGAAATTTATGAAATGGGTTTATAACATTGTTTGGTTTATTTCCTTGGAACTTGTTATTTTTTTGAGAAAAATATGTTAATATGGAACTTTTTTATATTTGGATATAAACTATTTTTATAAATTTCTTTATATAAACTATTTTATATAAATATGATAACATTTTCTATCCTAGTGGCATGAGTAGGGAATTTATTTTGGGAAAACCTACTAGGTTTTACTACTCACCCCTAATTTGGTACATTGATGATTTTTCAGATGTCCTTTATCAAGAAATGGAAAAAGTTAAAGTATCACACCTCATTATAATTACTCCACAATACATAGGTTGTTTTGGTGGATTTGGATCATGAAGAATGTTGGGAGCTTTGAATTTTTTCTTGAGAGACTTTTTTGTTTTGTTGGTTTTGTCTTCCACTATATACTTTGATGTTGTAGTCATCCACTGTGGTAAATTTTTCAAGTTGAAATTTGATATCAATGCTTTCAATTTCATTTGTTTTACATTGTCATGATGAATCAGGTTGTGTTATTTTATTATAGGATGTTTAGTTTGGTTGTTTTATTTTAAAAAGGGAAAATAGTTCCCCCATCAGTAAATAAAGCCCTTGTCATTTATTACTAGCCTTTAGAACCTTAGGGATGTTTCTTAAGGCCAAGTAACATCCTGCCAAATTCTCAAGCCAATGAAGAGGGAAGGTTTGTTATATTTATATTGGATACTTTCATGTATTTCATATCATGCATTTTTGGATTTTATTATATGGGATATTGGTTTATTTATATGATGTGGCATTGATTAGTGGTTCTCATATTATCTCTTATCATTAAACTTATATTATAAGGGTAAATCTTCATATTGTGTGTTTTATACCCATGGTGCTAGTTTCCACCCTAGAGACTATTAAAGTCATGGCTTGTGGGCCACTCCTTCTCTTTACTTCTGACCCAGGAGGAGTACTAGTGAAGGGGGGATGATACACTCTCTTACAAATACCCAGTTATGTCCAATGGGTTTAATCCCTTATGGGGTTTTCAAAATAGATCCAAAAATATTATGTTTATAGTGAGAGTATAATTCAAATTGGATTTCAACTTTACAATTATCCCAATACTTTATATCAAGATATTCGACAACTATTATAGGATCTTGATCCTCATTAATAATAGAAAGTTCCACATTTCATAAAAATGAGTCATCAATAAGGGTTTTAACTTGATTCCAATAATTTTAGGTGTCACTAAAATTTATTGAAATTTCCTCTTGATCATGATAATGTACTATTGGTATATTGGTTTCTTGAGTAATTTCCTAGTCGGTAAAATGTCCATTATCCTTATGTCAATTTATTTATTCAACTAGCATGGGTTGTTTCCCTTTAATTTTATGTATATTTTAATCTTTTGAACCAGTGGACTTATAAAATTTTGAAATGAATTGAAATCATTTTTTATAGTACCATTAGATTGTCCTTTGGGGTCATCTATTATGACTGGTTAATTTTCATTGATTATGTATGACTTTTTAACCTATTTTGAACCATTGAATTTATCGAGAAATTGATTTTCAAAATTTTTAAAATTAATAATCTTTTGAACTTCTAGTTTACTCAAACTTTTAGAAGGTTCAAGATGCGACAATGAAGTTTTTTCCAAGATTTTTTTTGTTTTTATTTATTTTATTCCTTTAATATAGGACCCATTTTTCATCAAAATGAAAACCCTTAAATATTATTATAAATACATATCCTATCATTGTATGAAGATACATTATGATCAATAGATATTAGAAACTAATGTAAATCCTCATTCTTCTTTGAGCTCATATTTTTGTTCATTTTTGGGGTTCTATTGGCACATATATATTAAAACTAAATGTTCTTAAATGTGAAATATTTAGTTTATGGCCATAAGTTAATTTCAACGTGAAAAACATGATATCTTTATGGTATTATTTGAATTAGTGTTGTTTTTTGAAAAATTTCATATCTCCCTGTTGAACTGGGAAATTTTTATTTCATAATAAGTGACCTAATGATAATTTATAATCACACTATAAATGATCCAGCTAGACCATTTTTAGTGTTAACATGATCTACAGAATGTTCAACACTTATTCCAATCGATATGTAATAATTATTAAAAGCATGTCATGATCATTCACTATCATACTAAATATGGTTGATTGAATAATCTGGGAATTATGAACCTAACCTTTTTATTTGGGTAAGAAACATCATGAACACCAGGTTGTGAGTTGATCATAATCACGCATGGGACCATTTATTTGGTGTATAATTCAAGATCATAAAATATCTAAATGGAACACATGGTGGATTAATTTAACCACATATGTCACCATTAATTATTTTTAAAATCATGGGTATTCAGTCCTTGTTTTTAATGTTAGAGTTCTTATAATCAATTTGACTTAAAAGCATGAATCATGTGATAAATCATCAATTATATGAACCTTTTTATCAACCAACGAATGGCCACACATGAATTTAGTTATTTCCATCATCATTATTGATCCAGGATATCCCAAATTTCAATATCATATAATAAATGTATCATGGTTAGTAAACTTTCAATATACCATATTTGATTCAATTACACATATACTGACATATTAAAACTTAAAGGGGAGTCTTGAAAATTTATCTTGAATCAATTTGTACTCATTATTAATGATTATTATATAGAGGTATCCAATGAATCCATCCATAGTATCAATTTGATATCCATTATCACAAATATATTTAAAAATTAGTAAATTTCATCGAGGATTAGGATAAAATAAAGAATTATTTATTAAAATCTATGTATGGCTAGAAAGGTATTTTTTTCTCTTTCATAGCCTTCAATTAATCTCACACTTTTGGTTAATGTATTTTCATGAGAAATACCATATTAATATTAATAAAATATTTCTCATATTTATGAATTTTGTGTGTTATTTGATGGAGATATTTCCTATATCCTGTTATATATATGATATATATAATACATGAAAATTATGATTCATATGAACATAAGGGTATATTATTTTATGCAATATGCAATTGAAAAAAACTATTATTATTTTGTGTTTCTACTATGTATTCTATCATTCAAGGAACCGTTTCATAAGATGGAAAGTGATTTGGTATAGTAAGAATGGCCCAAATGCCTTCATTTTTTTGATAATCCACCTTTCAAGGGATGAGGCAGAACCCTTACAAGTCCCGAAGACTCAGAAACAATTTCATGACCCGTATGTATTAGATGGAATCACCCAGACAAGATAACTTGGAACTGATCCTCCCTAGCTTATGTCATGATATCAACACTCCACCTTCGAAGGGCTGGTTAGCTAGCTGTCCTATGCAAAGTTGCACAGGCCTGGTACCGATGGAAAATTCATACCCACTCATTCTTCCAATTCCGGTTAGCTCTACTCTAGTGAATGTGTCTGCCCTAAATCCTGGTCTGAAGCCTTGTCCCTTTTAGTCTATCTCGTACATTTTTATTCATGTGTCCCGAAGGCCTTGGGGTGGCCCTAAGGCCTTAAGGTGGCCAAACGGCCTTGAGAAACAACTGACCCGATGACCTTGTGTGGCCCGAAAGCCATGCAGGACCTGAGGACCAAACCGGTGGCCCAAAGGCCCACTTGAGTTAATGCTACAACTCGAGGGTTTTCCTTATATGTTTAAAAACCATTGTCATGAGATAGAAGTGGATGGGTGTGGATTCAAATCCACATAATTGTCTAATACTCCTTGAAATATTTCTCTATTTATTATATTTCTTTATATTAAATTCTCTAGCAGGTAGTGGAGGAAGGATAAATCTCAAATGGACGTTGAATGATTCAAATCAGACCGCAAATATCTATAGAGGTGGGATTTTTTTCACTTTGGTTATCTTTATCAAACTTATCAAAAGAATATAGTAAAGTTTTCAGTGGATCTTCGATGTAATGTACATATGTTTATATTTAATCTTAATTTTTATTTTATCACATGTTTCATTTATCTTTCATGGGAGATTGTTGGATTTGGTTTCTAATTACTTTTATTGTGTCTAATAAGTGTTATTAGATTCATACAAAACCTAAAAGTGGTATCAAAGGGAAGTCATCATTTCGATTTGTGAAATTTGGCATTAAAATTAATAACAATCGCAAAATAGATCATCGTTTTCTAGGTATATAAAAATCTAGAAAAACAGTTAACCCTTACACAATTGGGCTTTGTAAAGGTAACCAAGGCTCTAACCTTACATATAGTGGTCTGTATAAGGGTCATATCACCATAACCTTATGTATATCAATCTAAATAAGGGTTACTTGATCTTACCCTTACATAAAAAGGCTTACGTAATGGTAATTGGGTCATTTACCTTTATATGGTGAAGTTTACATAAAGGCCATACCCTTACCAAAATGGTATGTATAACGGTGAAATATTTGTTACCTTTATGAAAATGGTTTTCATAAATATAGTACCCCTATAAATTGGTACCTAAAGGTTTTGTAATGGTAAATTTTTACATACCCTTACACGAAGCATTCATTTAATGGTAATATCTTTTGTACCCTTATGAAAAATTTGCTGTGTAAAGGTAATATTCATATAACCTTTATGCAACACATTATTTTTATGTCAGATGAAGGTAAGTAGTGACTTAAATCTATGCATGGGTGAAGTGCGGCTGATTTTTTCCTATCGACCATTCAAGGGTCTGGTGCTTTGCTAATGTGTATAATGACACTTGGGTCGAATCCTTAGTGATGATACTTTTTATAGTCAATTTCTTTTGATTAATTTGTGTTTTTAATGGGGGGTTTGTTTGTAGAGATTAGGTAAAATTATTTATTAATAAATATTGATTTAACAATTTAATAATTATTTGGGTGAGTTCATAATTAGGTATTTGAGCTTGTGATATCCTTGATCTTTTCTTTATATTTCATTAAATTAACACCCTCTTCACAAGATGACTTTGATCAGAATTCCTAAGTGTTAAGGCCTTAATCCAAGACTTAAGTTAACTTAGGGTTATAATAACTCCAAACTTGTTTTTTAGTGTATTTATGGTTCCAATAATCCATGTAATCCACACATTAAACAAAACATTCCATTAATCCATGAAATTTTATGTTTAACATACACGTTGTTAACCTAAATAATACTCAATGAGAAAATGCTCTCAATCACTTAAAATCCAAAAATTATTACTCATCCCAATGGTATATTTACTCATCCATTGATATTGATAGTCATATGGTTATATATGGTTTATGGTGATGGGTTTAGAATAAAATTAAAAGAAAGGGACAAGAAAAGAGCGGTACACCGAACACACACATGAAATGTGAAGAGAGGTAAAATTACAATTTAGATTGAATGAGAAAGCGAAGAAGGGAGTGATTTTAAACTTAATTTGAACCATTTTAAGAACATTAATATTAAAAAATAGATTTTGAATTATAATAAAAGATAATGATAAATAAAAATTCATTAAAATATAATTATAAATACAAACACTTAAAAGATTACAAACAAAGAAAAATGAAAAAGTAAATCAAAAGAAGCATGGAGGAATAGTATCTAAAGTAGAAACTTGAGTATCTCATATCCTCCCAAGAATTTTTCAGAGCCTTGTTCATGCTAACCTATCATCCTTTTCTATGAAATTATAACTCTATGAAAGGAGAAGAGGGTGATGGATTTAAATCCCAAGGTGGTGGACTTTTTGCTTTCCAAATATTCCCCGCCACATGGATCTCCAATTTGTCCATCCAAACAGATGAATATTGAGATAATATATTCTTAAAAGTAATATATATTGATGTTTTCTATATAATATTAAAATTTTGAGTTCATTGTACTTTTTTATCCAAATTTATGTTTATTTTACTAAACAATGTGCAGTTTTCCATTTTTATCAACACTTTTTCGAAGGCTGTAATTTGAATCAATTTTTGAATAGGAAGATGCCATAAAATCCAAATAATATATTATAAAAGGACTTCCATATATATCTTATCTTTCACACTGAATAATATCATCTCTTATTTAAGTCTATATCAGGATAAAATTCTATAATTGTGTGTCAGTTTTAATTCCCAGACAGAATGGTGGGTTGGACTTCATAGAATCATTTGGGACCCTTTTTATAGATTTGGGCTTTTAAATTTTTATCCAAGATGAATTGTATTGTAATCCAAATTTTTGTAAAGATTCAATGATTTCGGACTTCTGTATTGAGTTGAGAAATCAAATCTTCATGGATGGTCCAGTTACTTCATAGATTCTTTAGTCCTTCTTGTGTAAACAATATGACCATTCAAATGGACTAATTAGACAAATGTTCCTTATAATGATGTGTTAAAAATTGAATAAAGAGCCCTAAAAACAATAATTGAAAATTTTGGATCAATGGTATGAGAGTTACGATTAAAAAATTAAATTAACTTGAATATGGATTAATTCAAATAATGCTAAAAAATAATATTTAATATTAAAACATGAATATTTCACACCAATTAGGAAATTTTCATAGAAATTCAGTAAAGGGAGAAAATAAATCGATGAATAAATTAATAACATGAATGATCTTTTTGATGGACTATGTAAGGGTGTAGGGAGTATGCCTTTATTCATAATATCGATTCAGCATAAGAGTAAACATAAAATATTTTAAAAAATGTTTTTAAATTCTTAATTTTTTAATGGTTTATAAAATGTTTATAAATAATTATGAAAGGTGTTTTAGAAAATTTTAATTTATAAAATGTTTATAAATTAATTAATTACAAATAACTTATAATTTATTAAAAAAATATTAAAAAATTTATTCCAAAATATTAAATTTTAATATTTGAAATTCTTTTAACAAAATTCTATAGCATAACATTTGACCTATAATCAAAAGTGATTGTTTAAAAACCATAAGTAATAATTTATAAACTGTAACACCCCAACCCCAGAATCATGGAAAAGGTGAATTATTTTATTACATTGACATGATTATAAGGAATGAAATCCCAAAGGACTAGTCATTTTAGTAGTTTTGGAAAACTAGATTACATTCATGAAACCCATAATACATTGGGAAAATAAAATAAATCATAACATAAGTAAAAAACTTAATAATACTTTAAAATAATTGAAAGGATTCCTCTTTATAACCTAGGGAAAGGAAACATAATAAGGTTGATCTCAGATTCTCATTAAGGGTAAGTAATGTTAAAGTAATAATGAATTAATAAGAATAAATCAACATGGAAAGGTAAATAACTGATAGCACATGCCATTAAAATAACCAGATAAAGAATAATAAATATGTAAAATTAAGAAAAAAAACACATGAACTTGATCAATAAATTGATAATAAAATGAATCCATAGATATGTCAAATAAAAAATATCATGAATAAATAACAACCGAGTCTAAATCAGGGAAATACTTAATTATTAGATACCATGTTTCCTAGGTACATTATACCTTTATCATTAAGACCTTTCACAAGACAATTTATCATATCGGGTAAAAACCCATCTAATTTGGCCAATTTATTCGTCTCATGAGACTACCGATGCATCTAGTGGTATCTATAACTGGGCCCCACCGGTGTCATACCAGTCCAAAACATTCCTCATATATCTAATAATTGATTAAAAAATGTTCCTTATCAAATATACATATGGAGTAGAGGATATGGAATTATCAATAATTCCCTAGTGTAGGATAAGTAATAAAAAGGGTTGTTGAGTTTAATGAATGGAAATACCATTGAAAGATCATTAAAAACATTCTTGAGGGATATATTCTTTAAACATTCCAAAGTGTCTCATACCACTTTGAAACATTTGTATCATAATCCCCAAGAATAAATAACATTAAATGAAACATATAATATCCTGAGAATAAATAAATTCATGATATAACATGTAAAAGGACAGTATATACACCATATATAAAAGTGAATTGGTTCATAACAACAAATAAGTATCAATGGAATGTAAATTGATATGAAATCTCTTACCTTGAGACTGAATTTTTACGTGTGTCTTTATATTCTTGAATAATAAACTTATATTAATTATTTACTTGCTTCATAACATTTTTCAAGTTTATTATTACTTTTAATTCACTTATTACAATGTTTTATACAAGTAATTAATCAAATTAAGTTTACATCAGGTGTTTTGACCATATTCGGTTTATGTGTAAAAAATGGATTTGGTATGTCAAATATGGTCAAAGTATCATTATATAAAAATATAAATAATAATAATTATGACATAATTATCATATTTATACATCAATTATAATTTTAAAACCAATCATGAAATATGGTTATGAAAAATGAACTAACGTTACAATCATGGACATGGTAGGCCGTACGTGTGTATGAGTAACATTCCCATTTTTTAGTGATTGTTATGGAAATAATGTAAGTAACACTATATATTTCCAAAATTATCATTATATCATACATACCATGTTATTTAATCATATATAATTATTTATAGAATTCTTGTGCCCCACCACGCTTAGTTGGGGTAAAGGGTGGATAGGGGATTGGGGTGTTGTAGAGGGTTCAAGTCCTCGATCCATCAATTTATCTATATTTTCATTGTTGCATTAGTTTTTTCTTTTGTTTCAAGGAGGCGTTAGTCTTCACGTCCATGAATGACATTATCACTTTTTAGTGTGTGAAAAGGGTAATAAAGAAAATGATATATTATGTTTCCATAAAGGTAATTATTTCATGAATATCATATATATTTCATTAATGTTACATATGTTTAATTAAAACCATACTTTATATGTTCCATGTATAGTGTGAATAAATCACATCACATTGAGGAGGCAGTAGTCCAAACATCTAAAAACAAAGTTATCTTATTTACACAAAATAGTAAGAATAAGTGTATGTGTTATATAAAAATTAAAGAAGCATAAAAAATTATAAATATCATATATATAATATATAAATGGAACTTCTATTATAATACCCAACCATGAGAGGTGGTAAGGGAAAAATTAATGGCATTGTTTCTTGAAGTGGTAGTTCATTGTACACATAAACGGTATGTTTATTACCCATTAGATTGAAGTTTCTGTAAGTGTAGGTATGAAAATTAGAGTAAAAACAACTCTATACATTGAGGATAATGTTTTTATTATATAATAATGGAAAAATAAGAGTTCATAGGGTGGATAATGAAAATAAAACAAAAGAGCTTGAGGAAGGATGTTACCTCTTATTCAGGTAACTCTTTTTGGTGTGCACAAAAGGGATTCCTTGGATGGATTTATGGCCAATGTGGTGATTCTAGGTTTAGGGGAGTCATTTTTAGGAGATATTTAGGTATATATTGGTTGAGAAAAAGTGTCTTGAGAGGTGTGAATAAGTTGGAGAGGTGAGCACCTTTTTATAATGGAGGAGTGGAATTCTTATAAATTTTTGAAAAGGTAATCCCACCAACGTTTTTTCTATGAAGAGTGGCTCCAATAATAAACCAAATTTAATAAAATTTATTATAGGGTCAAAATATTTCTATAAAATTTATTTTGGACAAGTTTCTATGTCATATTTCCCTTAAGTTTAAGTTTTAGTTCTTTGTTAAACTAATTTTTCTCTTAATCACTATAATAAATTTTAATCACTTTCACTGATATTTTTTGTAAAGAAATAATTTTACATTAGTTACATTGAAAATTGATTCTTAATACAAATATGGAATCCATTTTTCCAAATTCCAATCATATAGTGGCATAAAGTAGTTTATAATTAATCATGTAGATGAGATGACATTGGGGGTTTTAAAAGTAAAAACATTCAAAAGTTTATCAAGTTTTTATATCCAATTTCAATGTTAAATTGATTCTAATCACCTATATTTTATAAATATATATATACTTGATCTAATTAATATTTAAAACCAATAAAAATTTAATTTAACCTTATAAATAAATTATATGAAAAGGAGGCTTTAAATTAAAATTCAATATTCTTCACTATTCATTAAAAAATAAAACTTCACATAAAAATACCAAAAATTAACGCTATACTAATTTTTAAATTTATATTTAAAAATGAAGTTTATTTTTTAAATTAAATTCATTAAATTTTCAAAATTTATATTTAATGTAGGTGCGACATTAAAATGTGGTAAAATTACCTTTATAAAAATATGGGTTTTTATGTGTAATATTAGGTTTGTTCTTATCTTATGCTTATATAATATATTAGATAAATGTAAAAGATATTTTATTTATTATATAATATATATAAATATATATTACATTAACATCACTCACTAATTGTAATTAATTTAATATATTAAGATAAAATTACTTGATGAGAATAAAAATATATTTTTATAAAAATATTCCCTTTGTATTCAATTGGTTCTTATATTCATTTCTGATTAATTTGTAACTAATGAGTTAAACCATATGTTTTCATAAGTTTATTAATACTATTCATAACTATACATTTAATTAGTAGGTTTTATCTTATTATATTAAATAATAATAGTTTTAATAATATATTATTTTTCGGTAAAACTCAACCTTATGTGTTACGCAAGCCATCGAGGAAAGTCAGTATTGCATATAACACAAGCTAAACTTAGTGTTCTGTGTAGAGAAATATAAACTTTATTTTTCATGTAACATAAGATTAACTTAGTGTTTTTTAAAAATTAATCTAGGAAAAAATTAAATTTATTCTAAAAGTAAAATATTTTAAATTCTCGTGGTGTTACATTCTCCCCAAATTAAATAAATTGCATCTTTGCAATTAAAAATTGATCTTAGTAAACAAGGGATTGATATTTGAAAATAAACTATTGTTGAAAAACCCACATCATTAATAGGGTTAATAACACATATTCTTAACAAGAGAGAAATGGAATTACAATGGTCACGTAACTAGGTTCCCTATTATGGAACATATGTGGGAAATGGAAACATGGGTATGGAAGAAAAATTTAAAAATTATGTTCTGATGGTGAGTGATAGTGAACATGTTCAACTAAAAGTTTTTTACCACAAATCCTTAAACCACTGTTATGAAAAAGGTCATTAATATCATCTAAAATGATGATAATAAGACAAAATTTTTGTTTCAAGACCATTTTTCCTATTGTTGAGAAATTCTTTCACTATATAAGAATATAAGTAAATATAAGTTTCTATTTCATAAAAATAATATTATCCTTTAGTTGTTCCTTGAACTATTTTTACTTCTTTTCTTAACACAAGATGCATCATATGGTGAAGTAATACATTAACCTCTAAAACCTTATCCAAAGATCAAATTAAACTATTTAATAAATGCTTAACTTATCTAAAATATTATAAACCAACACTTTAGAAGGAAGGTCACCAAATTTCCAAAATGAACTTTTCAAATGACATGAAGTGGATTTCAATCATCACTTACCAAACATGTGAATAAGGTAATAACTTGAATAACCATAAAAACTTATTGAAAACATGCTTGCTTATTATTCCTTAAATAGAACATAGAATATTGTATATATTCCTTAAATCCAAAAATTAGGTCAACTAAATAAATGATAGAATAACCCACTTTGTCAGTAAATCATTACTCAATTCCTAGGTAGTCATCACTTATCTGATATATGTTTTCAAAATCAGTCATTTATTTATCCAAACATCATTGTCTTAACATTAAAAACATATTAATGATTATCTTTCCCTCAACCATGTGTTTTCCCAAAAAATTACTTTCTAATGAATAAATTTTCTTGGTACCATTCAAAATTTGATCTCAAATCCTTAATGAAAAAGTATTATAGTATAATACTTATATATTTCATAAATTATATGATGAGAACATCATAAATAAAATATTTTTACAACACATTTATTAGATCCAAATACAGAATTGAATTAATTATTCCACTCCAGTCATGTCAATAAAATATGATTGACCTTGACCCTTTAGCTTCTTATAAGATATATTCTCTTGATGCTTGGGTCATTCATTTGTATAGTGTCTCATCTCTTTATAGTTGTTACACCGAATAGTAGCATTTTACTTCTTTGATTTTCATTATTTTTCCTGGTGACCCTTTTCTATGCACTTATAACAAACTCTGAATCCTTTCAAGAATTTACCAGGGTAATTATTTCCAAAATTATCACATGTGTGAAAATAATTATTTCCATTCTTCCCTTTATCCATTATTTTCTCTTCCTTTATATTTTTATGTTTCTTCCCTTTGAATACATAGGACTTGGAGAATTATTTATCTATCTTGATAGCATATAAAACTATTTAATCATATGAATAAATGTTTTGAGACACCAATGCCCTTCAGATACTTAGCTTATGTCCTTAAAATAAATGATAAATATTTCATTCCATGTTGCGTATGTAATCTTTATCATAACATTCTAACCTAGTAAAGTCAAATTTATAATTTGGAACACTTTATTACTCCTTTTTCTTTAAACTAAAGAACTTTTACTTCATGTTCATTTTTTGATCATGATGGAAGTATTTATCAATGAACATCACCTTAAAATATATCTATTCAATGAGTTATATTTATTCTTCCTCCCTAGTATTCTGGATTAAATACCACCATTGATCTGCATAACTATTCAAAAAATATACTAAAATTGTAACCTTTGACTTTTCACCACATCCCAATTCCATGAATATCTTCTCCAAAGACTTAATCCATTACTCAGTCACCATTCGGTCAGTAGTCCCACTAAATGATGGGGTCCTCTGTCACATTAATCGATCCAACATAGGATATTATCACTATGGAATATGTTTCTCCATTCAGGTAAGTTTATTTTTCATAACTTGATTGAGCTACCCTGATATAACCATAATTTTCTATATTCTAATACCAGCTGTATTGGTTTTATCAGTTGGGAAATCTCTACATTTTCTATGACTAGTGATACCATTATTCCTTCCAGGTTCTATTTCTAAACAATGAAATATACTAAATTAGATCATAAAATTATGTAACATAATGTATAATCCCAAAACTAGTGAAACACTAATCATAAATTAATTTTTTTTCCATAACTAATATCATAATAATAAAAATTCTTTCTTTGAGGATATATTTAATTTCAAATCATTTGTAATGGTTTGAAAATAAAATATTAATTATCCTAAGAGTATCACTTGGGAGTTTCAAACCAAGTGTATAGAAAGGCATGTTGTATTGTACCAAGTTACTTTGAGTCAGGCCTAAAACTCGTTTTTAGAGTTGTTACCCCTAGATACATTTTTTCTAGAACCACTCCCACTTGTAGTATCCAAACAGGGATGTATTTCTAGGAATACCCACATAATCTCTAATTTATCAAAATTATAGGGTGTTCTTATATACTTATCCTAAAATTATATCTGAGGGTTATGTTCCCTAATATATGTTTTCAAAATCTAGTTTCCAGGGTCACTTCTAAACTTTCTTTGATACCAATTGTAACGCCCTAACCCCAGAAACCCAGTGCTAGTGCGTTTTTTATTACATTGCCATGATTATATAGAATCAAATCATGAAGGACTAATTATTTTAGTAGTTTTGGAATACTATATTACATAAATGATACCCATAATACATTGGGAAAATAAAATAAATCATAACATAAGTAAAAACTCAACATCTTTGAAACTCATTCAAAGTATTACTATTCATAACATGGGGAAAAGAAACATAATAAGGGTGATCTTAAATTCTCAGTAAGGGTATGTAAAGTGGATGAAATCATGAATCAATAAGAATAAATCAACATGTAAAGGTAAATAATTGATAACATAAGATATTAAAATTACTATATAAGGAAAACTCAATATGAAATGGTAGGAAAATGAAATACATTCCACATAATCAATAAACTAAGAATAGAATGAATCCATAGATATTTAAAAGAAAAAAAACTCATGGATAACAACTAGGTCTCAATGAGGGGAATTTTTAATTATTGGACACCATGTTTCCTATGAATATGGTACCTTTACCATCATGAACTTTCACAACAAAGAAAGAGGAAGAACTTTCACATGTATGGTGACATGTCATTCAAAGGATGGATAGAACAATGAATATGGTTATACCATATTCATAATAACATCATAGTATATAGAAGATACTGGAGTTATTATTTTCTAATGGAAACAATAAAGAAATAGGAAGTGGAAGAAGAAAGGAACTTGAAAGAGGTAATGAGATATTTACCTCTTCTTCGGGTTTTTCCTTTTTGATTTCATCGAAAGGGCTCCATAAACTCGATTTTTGAATAAATTAAGGACTCTAGGATGATGGGAGGATAGTTGAGAGGGTATTTGGCCAGAGTTTGGCCGAGGAAAAAGGCTTTGAAGGAGTTAATTTAAGGGAAGGGGGAGTGCCCTTTTATAAGAGGGGTGAGGGGTACCTTAGGAAAAAATAGAAATATTATTTTATAATTAAATAAATTTTGGTTTCTAATAGCTCCAAAATGGATTATTTAAAGTATAAGGTGGGTATGGGTCAAAAACCACTCAACAAAAAGGCATTATACAGGTTTGGGTTACTATATTAACCTTATCTTTTCGATTTAACTCTTAGATAAATAGTTTGAAATTTACCATGTCTCTTTATATTTTTATATTATATGGCTAATAAACTTATTATATACTTCCAAGAGATCCCCAAGTGGTTAATTAATGAAAAACCTATCATTTTATAAGTCTTTTGGCCTAACCTTATATTTTTAGGAATATAATATCAATTAATAATATAATATTTTTTTAAAAACCTTTTTATGTCAATTTTGACACTATTTGGTATTTTGTTTTCTCTAAATTCATAACAACATTATTACTTAGACAAAAATTCATCTAACCAACCCTTATATGTCATATTAACCTATAAAATTGGTGGAATTCATAAAAAGTCTAAAAGTACATTTATTTAGATATTTATAGTATCAATTAGTTTAATATGTCATTAATTAGGTAATTACTGCATCATCATTGTGTCATTAGTTAATTAGATTATATAATGTATAAAAAATATAAATAAAATACAATTATGTAGGAAATATTTTTAGCTTTATAATTAATATTTATAGTTGAATCTCTCTTATGTGTAACCCTATATTAAAAATGTTTTAGTTATTAAACTTTGATTTTAACACTTTTAACTATTCTTTGAATTAAATAATAATAAATGTACTAATCTAATTTAAGTGGACCAAAGAGGTTCATATTTTATTCCTAAGGTATTTTTGGTTGAATTATACTTATCCAATATAATTAGGACATGTGTTAGGGTAATAATAATATAATTTTTACCCTTGATTACCCTATTTACTTTTAACCGTGGTAAATAAAAATAAAAAGTTACTATTCACCAAAAATTATTTTCATCTTATTGAACCACATTTTTTTTACTGATATCAACCGTGTCTCTCATATTTTTGAAATTACACTCACAGAATCAGTAAAATTAAGTTTTATGCGAATTTGGAAATTCTCCTAGGAGGTGGGTAAAAGATGGTGAAAAGTTCAATAAATATTTTATACATCTAAAATTATTATAAATTGAATCCAAAGAATTACATTGAACTTATATAGGTATTATGTATCTATTTTGACCTATTATTAATTTAAATAAAATAAATAATTATTTAAGTAAAAATTTGGTTTTTAACTATAACTTAGTGTTTTTCACTATTCATCAAAAATTAAAAGTTTTCAGAAACATACCAAACAATCAAAATAAGATAATTTTGATATTATAAATTCAAAAATTAAGTCTATTTTTCCAAAATCAAAACATATAAATTTCATTTATTATTTTAAAATTAATTCCCATTGTCAAAACCAAAAAGAGTATTTTTAAGAAATAATAACCACCAAAATATTAACATTTGTTTATGTCCAATTTCAAAGTAAAATTTCTTCCAATGACCAACATTGGATTAATTGGTAAAAATATAATCTAATTATATATCCAAACCATTCATATGTATATTTTCACACTATAAATTATTTTTATTAAAAAAATTTGTTTCCAGTTAACATATATTATTTTTTACCAGTCACCCAAATATGAAAGTTATCAAAAAAACACCAAAAATTTATTAAAACTAAATTTGTATGTCCCGATCCCAAAGAAGAAGTTTATTTTGTCAAATTGAATATATAAAAGTTTCAAATATTAGATTTAAAAAGGGTTTTCCCATAAAAGGCGGTAAAATTTCATTTTTTGGAAAATACTTATTTTTTTATGAAAATAAATGAAATTTTCCTTACATTATGTCAAAGAAACTCATAATATGGATTATAAAATCATAAGGGTTATATAATGTTCAAAATTCTATTAATACTATTCATAACTACTTTTGAATGGCTAGTTTGGTAAGTCATGGCGTGCTTGAACTCGATGTTGCGTGTAGTGTAAGTTATTGAATTACTTTGAAGAACAAATGTACTATGAAATCGTGGGGTGTTACAAGTGGGATTTAAGAGCATATCCCCATACACCAATGAATTTAAACTAGCATTGAAGGTTCAATTAGGTGATAGTGGGGATATTATACCCTATATTGATGATAATAATAGTTGTCTATATATATAACATAGTGGAGAAGAACCATAATAGTAGAAGAAAAATAACACTCATTAGAATCATAATAAATAGAAGTAGAACAAGAAAGTATAGAGGAAACCTACCATAAGCAGATAGATACCCAGGTAAAGTCATAAAAAATTATACTCAAGGTCATCCATGGACGAACATAACCACACACACACACACACACACACACACATTAAATACCAAAAGAAGGTCCATCCTAATATAGAATAACCACTTGGTCCACTTCCATCAATACCATGAAAAAGAAGTACATCTCGGTCACTAAGGTCCATATCCCGAGCATGATCCCTAACTTGATCTCAAAACCATAATGTCTACATGCATCCCAAGGGGGCCGAATAGGGAGAGAGTATGAAATTTGTAGGTGAAGATCAATGTTCTCATTTCTTACATCCATAATTATGTAGTTATACGAAAAGAATAATAAAAACCCCATGCACAAAAATTTATTAATTAACTCCCTCCACTTGTATTCAACATCCTCAAGTGATCATTTACATGCTTCATCCTTGTAAATACTTGGAAATTAAATGTAATATTTTTAAAATTTAATGGATCTATTATGTGTATGTGAAAATTAAAGGCATGAGATTATGAGGCATGGAGAGCTCGAAACAAAATTTTGAACTTTTTTTAAGGTAAATTCAATAAATGTATGGGCGGCATTTCCTATCTTTTGAACCAGTGCTCGGAATTGAAATATAAGGACACCGTTGAACTCAAAGCACCGAGATTTTCCTAAGAGAGGCTTAACTTTTACCATATAAGGTCGGGTGAAAAAGATAGTTTTATGGACTTTTTGAAAGAATAATAAAATAAAATAATATGTAATTTTATTTTTGTACACCTTCTTGAGTGACGGTGGCAGAGACAACAGTGGAAGTTGATCATTTAAAGAGGGGGCATTAAATGCTCGGTTACATATAGGTTGTGTAACCACCCCTCGTATAATTAATAAGGTTCATTAATTACACCAATTGAGGAACCTTTAATTGAAAGAAGAGTTAAAATATTAACTGATCCTTTAGATTATTGAAATAGTGGGGAATGAAGATTTTGGGAATTGTGGGAGAATTCTTAATGAATAACTATAGAACAAACATCCCCTCTAATGATGAACATAGGCTTAAACGACAACGTTGGAGGAATAAATCTGAAAACGACGAATGCTGATGGCTTTAAAGAACGAGGATTCTTCTCCCACAAATGCGAAATCTCCTACAAATCTGATGGAGGGGGTTTTGTTTAAGTTCAAGTGATTTTGTTTCAATATATAATCCTTGATAAATGTGATGAATGCGGATTAACCAAAATAAGTTAATCCATGATTACTAAGAAATTTTAGGTGGTTGTTGCGGGAGTTTTTGATGGGGTTTAGTCTTCTCTTGATGATGTCTGAACTCTCACCCATATTATATTGCTAATGAGGAGGGTGCAAGCGAACAGAATAAGGCCCAAACCCTACTCCTTTGATGTATTGATTGCGTTCTTCATGGGAAACTGGAAAATATAGCGGCAATATGAATCTGGGATCCATACAGTGTTGGCAGCATCCTGAGAGCCCCGTAGGAACAATCATAAGGGAAAGGAGACCCCCAGAGCTCACCTGGTGGCCCATAGAAGCCCTGCCAGAGCGGCTTGGTGCGGCGATGGTCGTCTCTCACTGGCCACAGTGGATGGTGACACCTGAAGGCACCACAGAGGATAGTAGGGGAGGCTGGACCTTGGACGAATGCATTAGCAGTAAAAGGAGCGCTGTTGCACGCTGTAGAGAGAGGCCGCGACTTTGAGCCATGGTGGTCAGAGACTCATGCCCCACGGGTCCCTCTAACAGAGGGGGTGGTGCCATGGGGCGCCGCCATTTCAAGCCGAATAGACTAATGTCCGTTCGGGAGGGGAGTCGACCCCTGTGCGGCCGGGGAGGTCATGCCCAGCCATGATGGTCCAAACCGGTCCGTGTCCTAGCCGGCCGATCCTACTATGGCATAGCTCTATTGGGATATCCTTGCCGGTTCGGGAAGGGACGGGTCAAAACAGAGTCGGGTCGGCCCAAGTGAGGGTGGGTCGATCATTATGACCAGACCCAGACCCTTTTCAACCCAATTTCTCTTAAAAGGATGTCTCTTAGAAACCAGACATCCGTTTGACAAACTGTATGCAACACTGGAATCCTTGGAACAAGACGACCCTTTTGAGATACTTTACCTAAATTCAACCAGACCCTCAGTACTAAAATGCTTATAACTCACAAACTGGATGTCCGATTGACGCGCCGTCTGTCGCACTGGAACCCATACGACATGGTAGTACTTTGGGATACTCCTTTGTGGAACTTCTTGGATGTTGAAGAACGACCAATATCTTGAGGATAAAATTCTACAGAACTCAAGTGCACCGAGTGCGGGGAGTCCTGTGGCTGGCTATAAATTGGAGAGAGAACCTGTGTGAATCAACATCCTATCGACCTTGTGTGGATAAAAATCACATCGATCATGTGTGGACCATAATCATAGCAACCATTTGAGTATCAACATCATAGAGACCCTGTGTGGATCAGTATCCTAGCGACCCTATTTAGATCAATAGTACGCAACCTGAAGAGGACCAGCCTTAGAGCGGCCCATCATGGTTCAATGACATACGACCCTATTTAGATTAGAGAGAGTTCATGATGATGGACAACCGAGTAATATTACTTCGGTGCATGGCCCTCTTACAGCTATATCACCTTCAGGTGGTGCACCAGCAACACCACTACCCATTGGGCAGAAGTTTCCACCAACTCCACTAGCGAGCGGTGCACACTGACTGAGCTTTTTGCACGAGTTTTAGCGGAAGGGGCCTTTGATATTTCTGGGAAAGATGGATCCATATGTAACTGAAGACTGGTTGGAGGCTGTGGATATAGTTTTCCTCGAAGTTGGGACACAAGCAGAGCATATGGTGATCCTAGCAGCTAGTCTTTTCTAGGGCATTACAGAGAGATGGTTGAGCCTAACAATTTAGTTACATGATGAGGTGACTTTCACCTGGACATACATCAAGATCCTCTATATGGAAGAGTTAATTCTAGCGACACTATTCTCTATGCATATTCAGGAGATTCTACACTTACAGTAGGACAATGTTACAGTGGCCCAGTACTCGGTGAGATTCACTGACCTCTCTCGCTACTCCACTGACATAGTATAAGAACCTTCATTAGGGCATGTACCTTTGATCAGGGTCTTCTATGGGAGATCAGAGCGTTGATGATATCAGTCAATATCCCAACACATGCTAGAGTACTCAAGCGATCATTATTGGTGGAGAGCTTCTTAACTGAGCAAGCACTGATAGTGAGAGCCACCACTGGAAGAAAGGTAGATGAGTCATCTATATTAGACAGTACATAGATGACATAGAGGTCCAAGAGGTCTAGACCTTCTGGAGGATGACCCTAGGACATAGGGTCAGAGGTGTGGAGCTGACGAGGTAGAGCATAACAACAAAGGAGCAGACTGTGCTTCACATGTAGCGAGCATGACTACATGGAACGTGAATTCCCATCCCACCATACAGATGATCAGTAAATGGTCTAGGTAACACCAAGGTAGAGGTAGATATTTGAGCGAGGAGGTCTGCAGGGTGGAAAAATTAGCAGAGGAGTAGGCCGTGCAGCAGGCGGTGGGCAGAGATTTGAGGTTTTACCGCCACCTCCTCCAAGTGGTCCACCCCGACCTCAGGGAGAATGTAGACATGGATGATCTTAGATTTAAGAAGATGAGGCCTATGAACCTGGTTCTCCAGATACTATTCGAGGTATGATATGTGTCTACTCTACCCTATATACAGTACTTATAGCCATAGGTGACAATCACCCTTTAATTTCCATGGCTCTCATTTGGATCTCAGAGATTCTGGTTGAACCATTGGCTCAATCCTTACAATTGGAGACTCCGATGAGATAGGATTAGACGATTACAAACTAGTTCCGGTAGTGTGAGATTACTCTAGGAGCCGAGATCTTTGGCTTGGATATTCTAGTAGAAGCATCGAGGCCTTACGATGTTATCTTGGGTATGGACTAGTTATCCACGGTCCATGCACATATTGACTATTGTAGGTGAAAAGTGACATGTTTCCACCATTATGGGAATGATTTTTACTTCATCAGAGAAAAGAGATACTTTGCATCTTATGATGGGATTTCCCAGAGGAGGGTGAAACCAATCACAAATCAGTTAGCTAGCCTTACTGTTGGAGTAGTTGACGATAAGAGTCCATGCTATCTTGTAGTTGTGGACCAATATGATTATTTCTTTCCTGAGGATATTCTTGGAATACCACCTCACAGAGAGGTAGAAATATACATTGACCTGTACCCATGGGACATCACTGATATATACTCTAGAATATTGGATGGATCCCACGGAGCTCTGTGACTTGCTGGTACAGTTGGAGGACTTTTAGAGGAAGGGGTTCATAAGGCCTAGTGTTTCTATATGGGTATCCCTTATTTTGTTCATCAAGAAGGCATATGGGAGTATAAGGATTTGCATTGTCTAAGAACTCTTGAACCAGGTGACCATGAAGAACAAGTATCCACTCTTGAGGATTGATGATCTCTTCAAACAACTGAAGGGATCTCTATGTTTTTCAAAGATAGACCTCAGATCATGCTATAATCACCTCATAGTACAATAAGAGGATGTACCGAAGATGGAATTTAGATGTAGGTATGGCCACTATGAGTTCTTGAAAATTAATTTGGGCATGAACAATGCCCCAGATGTGTTCGTGGGAATCTTGAACAACTTCTTATAGACTTACCTCGATCACTTCGTGGTGGTCTTCATTGATGAAATCTTGGTTTACATAGTGATGGAGGAGGATCAGGATACTCACCTACAGAAAGTTCTTGATACACTCCAAGAGCACCATATTTATAGTAATCTCTTGAAGTTATATTTTTGGATATGATATGTACAATTTTTGGGACATGTTATCTCAAAGGATGGATTTTTAGTGGATCCAGTGAAGATAGAAGCAGTACTTTCTTGGGAGCCACCGAGGTGTGTGACTGAGGTGCGAAGTTTCATGGGGTTGGTAGGATACTACTATAGGTCCGTACCTGAATTTTCAAGAGTTGAGATACCCTTATCAACCTTGACTAGTAAGGGACAACCCTTCATGTGGATGAAGAGATTCCAGCAGAGATTTCAGGAGCTGAGGTAGAGACTGATGAGTGCCCCCATATTAAGGTTACCAGAAGAGGGTATTGGGTATATAGTCTACTACGACGCATCAGGGACTGGACTAGGATGTGTACTGATGCAGGAGCGAGCGGTGATCACCTATAGATCACGTCACCTGAGACAACATGAGAAGAACTAATCTACTCATGACCTGGATTTAGATGTAGTGGTCTTACCCATGAAGATATGGCGACACTACTTGATGGGCAAACAGTTTATTGTCTACTTTGATCACAAGAGTCTCAGGTATATCTTCTCACAGAAGGACATGAAACTGAGACAATGAAGATCACCAGAGTTCTTCCAGGACTTTGACTTTGAAATAGTCTACACTCCTAAGTAGGGGAACGTATTGGAAGATGTACTCAAGAGCAGCTAGTCATGTAACAGTTATCCTTCACAGATAGTGATGGAGCTTCTTACCTCCAGTCTATGAAATTTAATCCCCCACTCCATCAATGATTCAAGAGGCAAAACTTGGGTACTTAGACTGAGAGGCCCAAAATGCAAAGATATCTTCAAGAGAAGATCTTGATGTATTTTTTGAACGTGGGGTTTACATCATCCTCTATAGAGGATTCACTATGGTACTAGTGATGCTAGGGGAGGAGTTGTTTCCAGAGTTTCAAATATCCCATTTTGTGCTATATACTAGTGTTGAAAAGATGTACTAGGACCTTTGACAGTATTACTTGTGGCTAGGGATGAAGAAAGAAATGGCAGAGTTTGTATCACGATGCCTCACTTGTCAACAATTGAAAGATGAGCATCAGGTTCCAGTAGTATTAGCACAACCAATTGAGGTACTAGAGTGGAAGTGGGATGATATATCCATGGAATTCATGATAGGGAAACCATGCATGTACAGGGGCCACGATTCCATATGGGTGATCATTGACCGACTCACCAAGTCAGCCAACTTCTTACCCATCCGAGAGAAGGGATCTGTAGAGGGATAGGGAAATATCTAAGTATAGGAGATTGTACGACTTCATGGGGTGCCATCGATGATCATCTCAATTCACGACGCTCATTTTAGATCCCACTTATTGAAGGGATTATATGAGGAATTCAAGACTCAGCTATGTTTGAGAATCTCCCTCCATCCTCAGACAGATGGTTAGATGGAGTGGACCATACATACACTCAATGACATGCTTCGGGCTTGTGACCTTGATTTTGGCCGGACTTGGGAGGACCACCTACTACTACTGGAGTTTTAATACAACAATAGTTATCACTCCACCATCAGCATGGCTCTATTTGAGGCCCTATACGGACAACCATGTAGATCACCTCAATGCTGGACAGACCTAGGGGAGTCACCACTTATGGGTCCAGAGTTGGTATGAGCTACCACTGGGATGGTGCAGATCAACCCAAAGAGGATGGAGACTATACAAAGATGGAAGAAGTATTATACCGATAGGAGATGATGACCCTTGGATTTGGAGGAGGGAGATCATTTCTTCCTATGGGTTTCACCCCAATGAGGATTGCAAAGATTTGGTTGGGGCAACAAGCTATCTCCAAGGTTCATCAGACCTTTCTAGATTTTCAGCAGAGTAGGCGAGCTGGTGTACCATTTATCTCTTCCACCACAGATGCACTAGGTGCATAATGTTTTCCATGTGTCGTCGTTGAGGAGGTATATGCATGATCCATCACACATTATTGATTGGGGAAAGCTGGACATTAAAGATGGGGTGATGTTCTCGGAGTTCCCAGTGGAGATAGAGGATCGACGGAAGCAGGTCCTATGTAGGCGGTGGATTCCTCTGGGGAAAGTTTGGTGGCAGCACGGGGACCTACAGGAGAGAACTTGGGAGTAGGAGGCTCAGATACATGCTCAGTACCCCCATATGTTTCCCAAGATTTTGAAGTAGATTTTGAGGAGGAAAATCACTAAGGTGGGGAGAATGTAAAGACCTAGAAATTCCATGTATTTTTTTAAAATTAAATGGAATCATTATGACTTTGTGAAAATTACGGTATAAGATTACGAGGCCCGAAAATTCTGAAATAGAAATTTGAATTTTTTTAAGGTACGTTTAGAAAACGTACAAGTAGAGTTTCCTATCTTTTGAACTAGTGCTCAGAATTGAAATCTGAGGGCACCGTTGAACTTGCACCACTGGGATTCGCTTAAGGGAGGATTAACCTCAACCCCAGAAGGTCAGGTGAAAAAGATAGTTTTACAGACTTTTTGAAAGAATAATTAAATAACATAATATGTTATTTTATTTTTCTACCACCTCTTGGGTGATAGTGGAGGGGACACAGAGGTGGTCAGATATTTAAAAAGGGACATTAAATGCCATGTTACACCTAGGTTGTGTAACCCCCCCTTGTATAATTAATAAGGCTCATTAATTACACTAATTAATGAACCATTAAGTGAAAGGAGAGTAAAACTCTTAATTTACCCTTTAGATTATTAAAATTGTGGGGAAAGGAGATTTGGGGAATCATGGTAAAATTCTTGACGAAGAACCGAAGAACGAACTTACCCTACCATGAAGAATGGAGGCTTAAAAGACAATGTTAGAGGAATCAATCCAGAAATAACGAATGCTGATGGATTATAAAAATGTGGATTCTTCTACCAAAACCACAAAATCTCCTACGAATCTGAAGTAAGGGTTTTTGTTTAAATTCAAGTTATTTTGTTTCAATCTATCATCCTTAAAAAACACAACGAACGCGGATTAACAAAAATAAATTAATTTGAGATTCATATGAAATTGTGGGAGGTTTTTGTAGGAGGTTTTAATGGGGTTTAGTCTTCTCTCGATGATGTTTGAACTTTCACCGTTGTTATATTGCTAACGTGGAGGGTGCGGTCCAACTGAACAAGTCCCAAACCCTCTACCTTTGTTTCTTTGATTGTGTTCTTCATGGGAAACTAGAAAATATGGCAACAAGATGAATCTGGGAGCCATGCAGTGTTGGAAGCATATTAGGAGGCTAGTAGGCACAATAGGAAAGGAAAAAAGACCACCAGAGCTCATTCTAGGGCCCGCTAAAGCCCAATCGATGAGCAACGACGTGGCACCTAAAGGCCCTCCTCGGAGGATAGTAGGGGGGACCGGCCCTTGGCTGGCCACGTTGGAAGCGGGCGGTAGGTCGTCGCACGCTGCAGAGGGTGGAAGCTGCTTAGAGCCACGACAGAGGGGGACCCGCGCCCTGCTAGTCCCACTAACAGAGGGGGCGACACCATGTGGCGCCACCTTTGCAAACTGAACGAATGAATGTCTGTTCCAGAGGGGATCCGACCCCCGCATGGCCCGGCGGGCGCACCCCGCCAAACCGGGTCGGGCTTGTCTGCGGCCTAGCGGACTGAGACCACCGCGACCCAGCTCACTCGGCCCAGCCCAGCCAGTTTGGGCCAGGCTAGGTCATACCCAGTCCGGGTCAGGCGGCCCATGTCTGGGTGGGTCGGGTCGGTCCAACCGAGTCGGACCAGACCCAGACCCCTTTTGACCTAGTTTTTCTTTAAAGGTCGTATCTCACAAACCAGACATCCGTTTGACGAACCATATATGACACTGGAATCCTTGAAAAAAGATGGTTATTTTAATATGGTCCACCTATGTTTTGGATAAAGTTAGAGAAAAACCAGGTTGGATCAAACTCGAATCTATCTGGGCCCTCGGTACTAAAACACATATAACTTATTAACTAGGAGTCTGATTGACGCACTGTCTGTCGCATTGGAACCCTTACAACATGACTGTACTTTTGGTTAATCCTTTTTGGAACTTCATGGATGTTGAGGCATGACTGATATCTTGAGGAACATATTCTATGAAACTCAAGTGCATCGAGTGTGGAAAATACTGTGTATGGCTGTCAATTGGAGAGCGACCCTATGTGGATGTGAATCATAGCAACCTTGTGTGGATCAGAATCATAGCAACTCTGTTTTGATTAGTATCATAGAGACACAATGTGGATCTGCATCATAGAAACCCTTTGTGGATCAACATCCTAGAGACCCTATGTGGATCAGCAGTGTGCCACCTGACGAGGACCATCCTTAGAGTGGCCCATTGTGGATCAACGACATACGAACCTGTGTGAATTGACAATGGAACAAATTTTTTGTGGTTCAGTTGTGGAACTTACTAATGGAATAAAATTATATATATTAAGACTAATAATCTTTATTTATGATCTCTGAGTTGTATACCTAGTGTGATATGACTTTATTTCGTGCATTGTGTTTGAGTTCATGCTTTGTGATTTTTCCATTGTGGAATTTTAGGAGACCTTTGGGGGTCTCGGGGTCCCTACTAGGTGTTTTAATACTCACCACTACATGGGATTTTCCCGCACCTTGTTGTGTCTTGTTCAGATGACAAGCATCTTTGTGAAGACTTTAGGGAGCCAGGACTAGGCGGTACACAGAGGTGACTAGTTGACGTGGAGAGCTGTGGAGATGAGCTGTACCTACCCTTCATGTAGGATCTAAGGTGGATGATCTCAGGATCTATTTTCTGTTGTAGTTGTATCATTCATTTGGGATTTTATTTCGGCCCCATTTACTTTTAGAACACATTTTTACTTATATAGTTATACTACGTGATTTAAAGGCTTAAAGGCAATGCCTTCCCAATTTTGGGGAAATACCTTTCCGGTACTTGTCGCCAACCCTTAGCATATGGAAGGCGAGCTTGGGGTAGTCATGGAATGGGTCCAAGGGGACGATTCGTGACATTCCAACACCAACATACCTCTAGATAGGTACCCCTAAATATATATATAATATACAATACAAGTAAATATATATAAATATATATATATTTGCTATGGTGAGGACCCATGGCTTAGTGCCCAAGAATCCCCCAAAGAATATCATACCTAGAGATCCCTTGTTAACCTACTATAAATGCGTCTCAAGCACCTCATTCAATCCAACACCACAGATTCCACCGATCATAGTATCCAAAATCATAATGACACAACCAGTCAATAAGTCCTAGCTTCCTCAAACCTCCATTCAAGTACTCACCATTAGCTCATCGTACCAACATCCCAAGGCATGACGATACCCACCCTCCAATATATAATAAACCACCATCACCTCAATATCTAGACTTCTCAACGAAAGACAATATTTATCCTCCAATAATCCTATACCATCATCCTCAAGTATATCAATGAGCCTCATCCCCCAACTAATGATCTTAACACCATCACCCAATGGTTCTTAGACATCAAGAGTGGATTTCTATGGTGATCACCGACTCCATAATTGATTTTCAACACCATACCCTAAGACACAATATATATGGTGGCCTCTACCCATAATGAGTGTTCATCGCCACTTTAACTAATTCCTCTTTGTGTGCACAAGACTCCAATAATGCGTCATCTAACAAAGCTGAGTGAAAATCCCTCACATAACCTAAGATACATCATCCAAAACCACATTTCCATATGAATACATATCTAAGTCCCAATGCTACGCCCCATACTAAGTCCAGAGATCCATTCCCTCATCCTGATGACCTTATATCCTTAAACCCAATGATCATCATAACCCCTTGTGTATTAGGACGACCCTAAACTAATTTCCATTTCACCTTAGTCTTAGTGATCAACATCACCTCAACCACCTTGAGCCATTAGAATCACTTTCCCATGGAGCCATAATAGTCATATCAAATTTAATTTAATTTAAATTAAATCCAAATCCCAACATTCCCAGTTCGTCAAAGACCCTTACCCATCTTAGCATATAGAAAAAGGATAGAGCATTCCCATGCAATATCATGACGTCTGTTTAAAATTTTAAAATAATAGTTTTAATTATTATGGGTCTCACTTAGTCAAACCACATGTGTGTATTTATTATACACCCCAAAAAACCAATAAAAATAAAGAGAAATATAGTAACCACCTTCCTTATACTCTCAGGTGCTCACTCATCGAATAAAACCCTCTAATCCAATCTTTATTGAGATAAATTCGTGATTTAGAAAAATTATCAAAAAATATGGAAAAATATATTACAATGTTTTAGAATTATGTATGGAATGATAAACAAGATATGAAAGTAATATGATATAATAAATTAGTGTTATGATTATAATGAGATAGATGGAGATTGATTCGAAGCCCAGATGTATGAGATATGCTATAGAATTGGTGGAAGAATAATGGTGGAGAGCCTCCCTACTGTATGTGAAATGAAGGAGAAAATAGGAGGAGAGAATGAAACAGAGGAGAGGGAGAACATCATTTCACCCAAAAAAATGACCCACATGGCTTCTCCACACAGTTTGGCTAGCCTGCACCAACCATGCGATGGTCACTTCAAGAACACCTCAACTCACACAACTAGATACATGGTTTTCAAAGCGGTGTGTACATCATGCATATCCCCATTGTCAAAAATTTTTACCGACTCGCATAGCCATGCACTCCCACCTACAAAGTTTGATAAACTATGTCTAGAGAAAAAGTGGGCCACACAGTTTTCCCTTGCAGGACACATGGTGTAATCAAACTATGCCTTTCTACTTGAACGTCTCATAAAATGAGTTTTCAGTCCCTAAAACACATAAAATACATTTAAACCCCAAAGGAAATTTATGTGCATTAAAACCCATCTAAAAATTACACTAAGGACCGTTCAAAGTCTCAGAATTAGGTTCCAATGCCAAAAGAAAGGGTTGGTCCATCGACCAAAAAAAGAAATTAGAAAAGATTAGTAATTAAAACCTTCTAAAAACTAGAATGTTAAATTTTGGGTCATTTTATTGTCCTTATCAAATTTTAACCCTTAATTACCCGATTTACCCATTACCATGGTAACCAAAATTACCATGATTACTATTCATATTGACTAAACATAAAAGTGTCATATTTACCAAATTTGGATCAACTGATTAAAAACATGGAATTAATTTTTGAACTGTCAAAACAAATAAATGGAAGAATTAAATTTAAAATTAAATTGGAAAACAATGGTGAAAATGGGTTTTTAGAAAAATATTTATTTCAATTATAAAATAATTTTATAGTAATTCATGTATAAAATTCATTTAAAAAAATTAGAATATTTTAAATCAAAATTAACTAATTATATTTTAAAAAAATAAAAAATAAAATCTTAAATTATAATTACTTTAAAATAAAATACAGTTTTTAATAAAAATCTATATTTTCTCTATTTACTGGAAAATCAATCTTTTCAGAAAAATACCAAAATTTCACCCAAAGTTTATATTTATATGATGATTTAAAAATGATAATTTTTTAATCAAATAAATTTTCTAAATTTTTTTAAAAAATTTATAATACCCACAAACAAAAATCAATAAAAAACATTAAAAAAACATATTTTTCAAGAATAAAATGATTTTACTAAAAAATGAGTTAGTATTTTCTAAGGATAAATAAAGAAATTTTTATTTATTAGAATATATATATATTTAAATAAGTATTGAATACTTCATATCTTCCAATTTAATGGACATCTTAGAATTATCATATTTAAATAATAATATTTCATGGTTCAATTTCTCTATATATTGTGTATTTTTTACGCTGTTGGACATAGTCATTATTTTTAAAATATTTTAATTTTATATTCTCCCATTTAATAAATATATTCCTCAAATATTTAATATAGTATTGGTAACAATAGGTTTAGATTTTCAAAATACCTTTATTGAAATCATATATTTTAAAAAAGGTTAATAAAACTTCTACATAAAAAAGAGAGAAAGGGAAGTATGCAGCTCATTTTAAATAACATAATAATGGGATTTAGAATTTAATAAAATGAGTGTGAAGTGAAAATATGGACGTGGGAGAGAAATATAACACCCAAGGATTAATAAAGAGTAATAGATATTATTTTTATGAGAAATATAACCATAACAAAATAGTAAATTTGTAATGGGTTAAAAGACCATTGATTTCTTAGTAAAAAAACTAAACAGATAAAATTTTTATTTCAAGACACATTTCAAGGATTCAAGGAATTCCATTATCATATATAATATAGAAAATAAGTAAATATAATTACATTATATGTTGAATTTCATACTTTATCCAATTTCCATCCCGAACTCATCTTTAAATCCAATTGATGACTATTTTTGATGATTTTTTACACCTAAAGAAATTCCATCAGATCATATACCTCAAAAAAGGGATAATAATATATTTACATTTCCTTAATACATCAACCCAAATGATAATAGTTAGTATTTTGTAATATATTTTAAAAAAAATTAAAAAACCATTATATGAAGAAATAATACATTAATAAAAAATGAACATTAATACCCAATGGTCAAACCAAATAATTCCATAAATGATTATCCATAAAATTCATTAAAATATTATTGAAAAAACATATAACCCAAAAAAAATAATTATTTTATCACATATTCTACCAAGATACATTTTACATTTATCTCAAAATAACATTATTCACTTATAAAATCATATACCCAAAAACATATTTTCCCTAATCATGTAATCTATAAAAATCATCTTAAATCCACATTAAGATCATATATTATTCCAAAATATAATTAAAATGTGAATCATAAAATAATAATTCATGACAAAACTAATGGATTCATATACCACAACCAAATAAAACATCTCCCAAAATATCATTCGTTGCTTTAAAATTCCATCACTTAAAACCTCAAAAGGGGTGTCTAAGAATTAAAACATATGGTTAAACTTATAAACCAATGATGGTATTAATAACTCTTAATATGAAACCACATAAAAACATCCTAATCTCAGAAATTATCTAAACCCAACTATGATACCAACTGTAAAGACCCAAAAGCCTCACTTCTAGATCCAGTTCTAAAAACATAAACATTACATTTATGGATTTGATACCGATAAATGTGACCAAAACATTTCATTCCAAAAAAAATAAAAGGAAATATTGGATCACTAATATACTGAAGTAAATTTTATGTTTATAGTTTTATATAATTAGGATAAACACATAATAAATTGGGTTCATAAACAACTTGTTCAAAAAGATCAACATCAACTCCCACTATACCCAACTTTTCATATTCAATGTTAAGTATTCAACATCTCCATTAAAATTAATCATAAAATAAACCTTCAAATAAAGAAATAATTTAGTATAATTATTCATAACATATGGAAAAAGAAACATAAGAAGTGTAATATCAAATACTTAGTATGAGTAAAAAAAAGAATTAATAATTGAATGAAATTAGTGTGAATAAGATAACCAAAATGGTATGATGAAATAATCATAGTGAATGTGAATAAAATAATGGAATTCATAACCATAAATAACTATATCATAAATTATGGCCTAAAGCTTTAATAAATTAAAGAGTCCTTGGAATCAATAATCTTGATCGATATGATCTCAATCTAGATCAAATGGATTATTAAAACCCCAAGCATAAAGTAAACATGTTGGTATCTTTAAGAATTTTAATATCACTCTTAAATATTGAATACCCTTAATGGTTATAAGTCTATTTAACCTCATGGTTTCACATGGAATAACTGTCAATGTTATACTTGGAAAAATATCACACTTACAATTGAAATAACAATCACAATAATACTTGGAATAACTATCACAATATATTTTTATTTTCTATTAGGAGATACCAAGTTAGTTAACTCCATACATTTACCCAATGCATTGGATATATATGAAGGGATCACTGTATATTGGTTTATAAAATAACCACCCATCATTATAAGCAATTCTCAAGAACCATAACAAAAATAATGTACATTGAGGTTGGATTTCATTATAAAAATCTTAGAAACATCCATTATTCCTTTCATAACTTTATTAACCCATGGAAAAAATGGGTTCCAGGAAAATATCTTTGTAATAGTCATAATCCATATAGATAGTGAATGTGGATAGTAACAATAAAAAATATCCCCAATGTAGTGTAAGTATCATTGAGGGTTATTGATGTTGATGAATAGAAATACCATTGAATGATATAAAACTATTCTTGAGGAGAAAATCCTTTTCACGTGGAAAATCATGTTTAAAAACTATAAATTTAAAAAATATTGTGAAAAACAGTTTTCTTTGAAAATAACCTTGGAAACATATACTGTAATATTCAAAGACAATAATGGTCATGATGTATGGAAAATTGGTTCATGTTGTAAATTCTAAAATAAATATTTTTTTCAATCCTTTTGTAAATGTGAGTCTAACGTTACCTAATTAAAAAATGTTAAGAAATTTCATATTTTAAAAAATTTAAAAAATTTCAAAGACCATGTGAAATATATTTATGTTTATAAAGAAAATCTCAAGAAAAATATTTTAAAAAAAATGGATATTGAAGAGAAATATTCCTGATCTAAAAGAAGATACAATATCAATATCACTTTCTACTGAAATTTCTGATGTTTCTTTAATAAATAAGGGAGAAAATGGAAATTAAACATGTAAAAATAGTTCATAAGTATTTTAGAATAAAATATATGTTGTTATATTATATAAAATAATATGATTTTTGTAAAAATAATCTCAAACATAAATAATCTTAGAAATAAATATATTTTTAACACAAAGCTTTTGCCACTTTGGTAATTCTTTAATTATAAGCCCCATGAATGAATAAATTCAAATGAAACTTTATATTACACAAAAATAATGATATTCATTATATTACATGTAAATTTGTTATTATATATAATTCATTAACTATATTAGGTGAATAATAATAATATATGCCTCAATGAAGGAAAATTGAGACAAAATCTCTTAACTCCTGTCCAAACTTTACATGTGTGTCATTTAACTCTTGTATAATAAAATCATATGAATTATTTAATTTATTAAGAAAATTTTATAGTTTTAATACCTTATCCTTGAACCATTTATGTCATTTATTTTATGAACATATTTAATTTCTTAATCAGTTAAGTGTAGGTTTGGTATTTTGAGGATGTTCGGTTCGTAATTTTCAAAACAGCTTCAGTATGTTGACAATGAACAAAAGGGGTCATTGTTAAATAATCTATAAAATAATAATCATTACATAATTATAATTTTTATAAAATAATTATACTATTATATCAAATCATTAAATTTGTTTATGAAAAATGAAATACGTTATAATCATGGAGATGACAGTCTATACGTAAGCATAAGTAACATTTCCATTTTTCAATGATAATTATTGAAATAAGGTATATTTTATTTTATATTAAAATAATTATAATTATATCATAAACATATTATAAATTTTTTATTTAATCTTATATATATATCATCCATGTGATGTGGTGATGAAAAATGAATCACATCACTTTGTGGAGGTGACAGTCCACACGTATGCACAAACGTTGTTATCATTTTTGAATGAATGGAAAGGTAAGAATATTAATGATATATTAACTTCTAAAAATTATAAATATTTCATTAATATAATATATAAATATTAATTCCATCATTATAACTAGTTTTGAAAGATGGTGATGGAAAACGAATGACATCGGTTCGCGACGCGGTAGCCCATTGTACACATGAATGCTGAATTCTTTTTCCATTTGATTATGGTTAGAGTTAGAGACATGTTATTAATTTAATTTAATAACATAATATTACACATAGGATAATGATTTTATTACATAATAAATTTTAATTATTATTTAAATGAGTATTAAGAATAAATAAAACAAAAATGCTCGGTTAAGAATGATATATCTTCTTTAAAAAAAATCCTTTTCTAAACACCTTAAGATCCGAAAGGTTGATATTATGCCATAAATAAGGACTCTATAACATGAATATGTATTTTATTAAGGGATTTGGGTAGATATTTTTTGAACAGACAGGTTTTTGAAGTGTTTTGTAAAGAGAAGAAGTGATGCCCTTTTATAAGAGAGGGGATGGGCACTCTTAGAATTTGTTAAAATATTATCTTAATATATATTTATTTTGATGTCCAAGTCACTCAAAATTGATGTAATTCAAATTTAATATTATTATTATTCAAAATAATCTCATAAAATTATACTTCAACATCCTATTGCTATGTTTTTACCTATATATTTTGGTTTAACCCCACTTTAACCCTTTTCACACTTACCATGGAAAAATGGGTTTTTACTCTTAGAGGGTCATTAGTGTCTATTAGTGGTAAAAGTCCTATAAACAGACCATGGTAGAAATTATCCACCATATTATAAACACTTTGATGAATATAATATATTTTTTAATTTATATCATTTAATAATATATTATTTTTTATTAAATATTACTATCATCAATTTTTAGAACTATTCATTACATTGACTTAAATAACAAAAATAAGACAAAATAAATTAAAATAAATATTTTATTACATAAATAAAATGTTATATTAACAAATTAAATTCATGTATCACATTAATTATCTCAAATTATATTCATGTTAATATTTTTAATATCATTTATTTCATTTTCAATTAACTGGATAATTTCTGTGTGTGCTTTGTGTATGAATTTAAGGTAATTATTTATTCACTAAAATGTATAAATAAATTACCATGATTAAGATAAATAATTTGGATTTAAAATTAATAATTATAACCAAAAATTTATTCTTTTTTTCTCAATATTAAAAATAACATAATTACTAAGAACAAGAGAGTGACATTTTGACCTTTCTTCACATAAAATTTTATAATGGTTATATTCATAAAAAATGTAAAAAGGCCATATAACCAAATATTTGAAACATGGGACTCTTAAAATAAAATTAATTCATTTTTAGGGTCATTTTATAGCCCATATCATATTATTTGTAACCCTTATTTACCCTTATTTACCCTTTAAGATGATAATAAAAATTACTATGGTTACTATTCATATTAACTAAACAGAAAAGGGTTCTATGTTAAATATTTATATGCACTTAATATATGAAATTCGTTTTAAAAAATTAAAAACATAGAATTTTCATAATTTAATTTAAAATTAAACTAGAAGAATGTGACGAAAAACATTGTTTTTCAGAAAATGCATATTTTAAGTATAAAATATTTTTATAAAAAATTAAATTATAATATTATAAAAAAACCCTAATTTTATTAGTTTAAATGAAAAAAATTAAAAATTAAAAATAATAAAAAATAAAGTTGAAATTTTTAAATACATGAAAAGAAATTACATTTTTCAATAAAAAATAGTATTTTTTACTATTCATGGATAAGTCAATCATTTTAGAAAAATAAAAAAACACCAACCAAAGATAATTTTGACATTATAATTTATAAAATGATATATATTTCATTAAATGAAATTTTTAATGGTTTCAGATTTAATTATAATATCCACTCATAAAAAGCAATAAAAATTATTTTTGAAGAAACACTATTTCAGAAAAATAAAATGACTTTACTAAAAATTTGAGTGCTTATGTACTAAGAATTAATTTATATATTTATAATTATTATAAACTTTATATATATTGTCATATCTGGACCTTTTCTGGTGTTGGATTAGGATTTTTTAGGTATTATTTTGTCCCTTTTGAGAACATTTTGTTGGGTTATAACTAGGGGTGTGTTTAGTTGGAATTTTGATAGAAATAGAAGGAAAATGGGATATGCATGGTTAACGTATGGTTAGGAAAAACTATGTGCCCCATACTTGAAAATCATAAAACCCTGGATAATGGGGAATTTCACAGTTGGTGCACAATTTTTCAAACAATTCACTATCTTTAGAGTAACCATGCACCCCGAAAATAATAGGCACACGGTTGGAACACAGTTAGGGAAAATCCAATGTCCCAACCCAACAAACTATGTGCAGGAATTAAAGTAAATATCAAATTAATTTTAAAAATTGCTAGACCCCCTAATTAACACCAAATTGAACTCATTCGACCCTAGGTGGTCTTTCATAATTTTATAGCTCTCCAGACAATTTCTAAGCCTTCCTAACCTCCTTTATTCATGATTTGAAGCCTAGATCAAAGATATTTTCTTCTCCCATTACGTAGATTCTATCCCACTGCTTTCCAATTCATCGTCATTCTTTACCTCATTATTTTTGTTGGAAGTAATCATATGTTTTTTAGATCTACATCTAGATTTGGTGAATCTAGATCTTGGCGTGCAGATATATATTTATAATTAGGAGACCTTTCTTATTTTAATCTTGATTTATGGGTTTGAGCTTCGAATCTAGATCTACATCATTATGACCCTTATTTTTTTTTGTATTTTTATTGGGGGACTATTTTTCAACATTTTGAGGTAGGTGGTCTATTATTCAAATCCAAAAGTCTTGATATAAAATGATTGTATGTGATTTTAAAACTTCTAGGGTTCACTTAGACATTGATTTTTCTAAATTTTATTTGTTAATGTGGTCAATTAATTAATTGAGGAATTGCGGATTTTATTGAATAATGGAATTTTGGAATTGGGATAATTAATTAATAAATTAATTCCCAAGGTATTGAATTGGTGAATTGAGGATAATTAATTATTGAGTTAATTATTAAACTCTTGAATTATTGAATTGTTAATTAAGGACAATTAATTGGTGAATTAATTACTAGATGTTAAGAATGTAAGAGGATTAATTAATTATTGGATTAATTAATGGAACTAGTTTTGTTAATTATTTTTTGAATTAATTTATGAAATAGATATGACTAATTAATCAGGGAATTAATTAATGGGATATACATGGTAAAATAATTGTAAAATTAATTTATAAACATGGATTAATTAATTTATGAAATAATTAATGGAATTTTGTGGTGGTTAATTATGATAATAAGATTACTGTTGGTTAATAATTGTTGACATGACAATGTGAAAACATGTGATAATGATATACATGTGATAATGTGACAAGTTATGATATATGTAACACCCCAGGTAAATAAAGAATATGACATTTCATATTTATCCATATTTGTGAATAAAATATTTTAATAACTTTAAAGGGGACGCTATGCTCGATGGCGTACCCAACACGCAACAACGAGTTTCTTGGGAATCTTACGTTGCACTCTAATAATAAAATAATATTATTTTAAATGGTAGTTAACATGTAGCCGTTGTAATGGCGGGAATGGATAGAAATAACTAAAATATTATTATATATGTTTTCAAATGTTTTTACATTTATCCAATAAAATATAATGGCTTAAAATACGGAAAGAATTCAATTTTAGGCGTATATGCCCTAATTTTCACTAAAGGTTCACTTATCACCTTTTGATGGAGAACCGTCATTAAATATTGTTTTGATCACTCTTATACATTATTTTGGACCAAATAAAACTCTTATTAAGAATCGGGACATCAAAATTTACTTTGTGTAAATTTTTGGTATCTTTCCGATAAAGTTCATTTTTTTAATGAATAGTGTAAAATGTTGTATTTTAATTCAAAACCACTTTTTAATCTAATTTATTTATATGATTAGATTATATTTTGAATTGGTTTTAAAGTGAAATTAGAAAATATTTTTACCATTAAATCCAATAGTGTTCGTTGGAATCAATTTCACTTTGAAATCAGACATAAACTAGTGTCAATCTTTTGATACTTATTGTTTCATAAAACACGCTATTTGACATGACATCGGGAATTAATTATTAAATTAATTAATGTGACTTATATGTTTTGAATTTTGTAAAATGGAATTCATTTTTTAATTCAGAATATCAAATATAGCTTAGGGTGAATTTTTGGGATTTTTCTGAAAAACTTCAATTTTTGATGAATAGTGAAACCACTAAGTGGTACATATAAAAACTGATTTTCCGTTTAAATGAAATTTTGCCATCATTGTGTTTTGATTTTCAAAAATCCGACATAAATGGTTGTCATTAAGAAGTAAAATGTGGTTCAATGAGATTAAAATAATTTTTTGGTTAATAGTAACTTATTAAGTTTTTAATCGCGATTAGTGGTAATTAGTGTAGTTTAAGGTAAAAATAATGCTTTAATAAAATGAGATGAGTTTGACACATGTCTTACCCTCATTGGTTGTATCATGGCCGACCAAAAAAAGCCATGGTTCATCTTGGGGACCCCATGGATCCACTTTTGTTGGGAAATGACATAAATAACATTTTATTTAATGAAAAAGTAAAATTGACACAAACATGATATGTTTTACTAAAACAATTTTTAAGTGGGGTTATACAAGTCATCTTTTTGATTATAAATATTCATTGGAAAGATAAAAAGATTTCCTACATCATAGTATTTTTTTTTATAATTTTTAGAAATTAAATAAATTAAATTATTTATGACATAATAATGATGCAGCGATGACATCATTATTTGACGATTTAAATAAAATGGAAAGATAATGTAAAATCTATGAACTAAACATGTCCAAAACTTATTGGATGAGTGTATTTCGAAGACTTATAACCTTATCCACGAATTATATCAATGTGGGACCTTTTGAAACCGAAACACATTTTCAAATAAAGTAATATTTCTTTACTTTCCAAAAGTGCCCCTCCTCTCCTCTTATAAAAGGCCCCCACCTCTACCTCATTTAACACACCCCTCAAGCCTTTGGCTCGGCCAACCACTGCCCATTTACTCTATCCACATCCCTCTCCTCATCCTAGAGGATTCCCTTTGGGCAGAATCCTTTCAATGGAAGCCTTTAGGCTCAAATCAAAAGGAGTTACACTTTTAAAGGTAATTCATTCTCTCATGTTCATTTGCTTTATTTTGCTTCTCCAACCCCCTAAACTCTTTTTATTTACTTCTTTTGTAAGAACACCAGTATCTTCAATATAATATGATGTTTTTATAAGATTTATTCGAGCTACACTCTCACACAACTACATAAAATGGTTAAAGAACATACGGTTTCCGTGGATGGTGAAATTCTGCCTCCCAAAACGATGATTGTTCAATACTCATTTAACACCTTCAACGGTGGCCATTATGATGTCACTATTTTTATATATGATATATAATATGTTTATGTTTTATTTATGCTTCTGTATTTTTCATTTTTGTCTTACCTTTATGGCTTCCATTATGGGTATACGCGATATCTTCATTTAAGGAAGTGCGGACTACCACCCCCTCAAAGTGATTTGATTCGTTAAATACCATATGTGGGATGTATAAAGGATGTAAATATGATATTATATATGATATTATACTGGAATTATAATATACCTTTATATCATTATTATTCCATTCTATAAAATACGAAATAGAAATGAAAGTAGCGTTCATGCGTACGTACGGCTTACCGTCTCCATGAACGGTGCATTTCATTTCTTACCTCTAAATGATTATGTAATGTTATAAATGAATGCATGTACTGGATATATATGACATATATGATATCTACATAATGAATAAAATTCTGTATATAATAAACATTTGGCCACACGAACAACATGTAATTGTAAGAAGTCCACTTTCGACTTAAGAACCAAATATCGGCAAAAAAATATTATTAACTCAAATGATTACATAATGTTTATGACATGGTAATAAGTTGTATAAAAGTAATAATGAACTTGAAAAAGGTTCTTAAGGAATTATAAATTAACTCAAGTTTATTATTCAGGAGATTAAAGAACGATCGAGTCAAGTCGGACCCGAGGTAAGGGATCCTACTCCTCTCTTTCTTTTTAAGTACACACTTTTATGTCATTCCTTTTAAAGCTCATCTTTCTTGTTATTGGGATGATCATTTATATTACACTTACTGTAATTTTTATTTTCATGTGATGAGAGACCCTATTCTCTCTCATCAATTCATTTTGGAAGTTTTGAGTGGCGCCGTTAGGCTGCCAAACTTTCGTAAGAGATCTAACCTCTCTCTTCTTTTTAAGTACTCTCCTTTATGTCACTTCTTTTAAGCTCCTCTTTGTAATGTTGGGGGATGTTATTTTATATTCCTCTTGCTGTAAATTTTATTTTAATGTGATGAGATACCCTATTTGATCTCATCAATCCATATTCGGAAGTTTTATGTGCCGCCGTTAGGCTGCCGAGTTTTCGTAAGGGATTTTTCATCTCACTTTTATTCCCGTGAGATTTATGCTACATTTGCCACAAATTCCCTTGAGTGGTGTATGTACTGCCCATTATTCTACTCATTGTGTAATATACTTTCGTTTATGAGTATTTACATCAATTATCTTTTGTCCTTCTTTCATGGGGTGTATGTTTTGAAAGATACCCAAGTCGGTAAGGGAACCTTTCTCCCTCCTCTTTTTTAAAAGACTTCTTTTGTTGGGTCTTTTAATTTACATATCGTTATGTTGGGATATGTTCTCATATATACTTATTGATGTAAATTTTATGTCCAAGTGATGAGATACTCTTTTTATCTCTCATCAACTATTTTTGATGTGATGCCGTTAGGCTATCAAGGGAACTTTTTAACCCAATTTCGATTTCTTTGGGTTCAACATTTAGTCATTGAATATGTCGTCCATTGAATATGTGTGAATGACATTTTTACACTTAATATCCACTTATATTGGGTGTATTTATATTTTTCACACATGTTTTTGAGATTTATTTGTCCTTAATTTAAGGATACCTTCTTTATAAGGGATTTCATCACATTTGACATTTCTATTGAGGGTTCATTGTTGTTATGCACAAATTCACTCTTATATGGTGTATATACTGTCCTTTGGAGTATTATATCATGAATCCATTTATTCTAATGATATTATAAAGTTTTGACTAAATGTTATTCCTCAACTATTGTATTCAAGTGTCTCTAATTTTGGTAAAACCCCTTTAACCAAAATATCGTTTTAAATGTTTTAATTATTTATTCTTATTAATATCCATGTTTTCAAAATGGTTTTAAGGATTTATTTATATGGATATTAATGGTTTAAAATTTTAAGCTTCAAGGTGGTATGGGACACTTTGATTCAAAAATCTCTTTATTAAATGTTTTAAATGGTTTTGGAAATGGTTTCTTTTTGAATGGATTCAATATTTCAATATACTAAAATGTTATATTGTGATTGAAATGTGAAAATGTTATGTTTTCTTTATGCATGTTTTATGTGACACATTTATGGTTCTTGGGCATTGTTATGAAAACGGGTGGTTCCGTGATAAACTAAGGGCGGGTGATCCCGTTATAGCTCTCCAATGCATTGGGTAACGCGAAGGAGTGAAACGTTAAGGTTTCTCCGAAGAGATTTAGGGAATATACTGTGATGGGTATTCCAAACGTAACCAAGAGGGTTACTCCCCACGTAAGAATGTTATGAATGCCTCAAGTTACCTTTATGTCTTATGTTTTCTATGATTTATTCATGGTTTGATGTGGTATGTTAAAGTGCCTATGTTTTATGGGTAAAGTATGATTTCATTCTTATGTATATATGAACTCATGTTTCCTTTCCATATTTTTATAACCCTTACTCAGATTTTTATGCTCATCCCAAGTTTTTGAAATGTTTTTCACAGGTTAAGGGAAAGGTACATGATGTGATGATAGTGTCAAGGATGTTTCAAGAAAGAATCCGTGTTATATTTTAAATATGTTTCCGTTGATGGGAAGAATGAATACTGTCTTTTATGTAACCACTTTGTTTAAATGTGGAATGTAATGCAAGTTTCATGATCTAATTCTCTAAAACTCTAAACCTGAAAAGATCCTCAATGTGTAATCTTGTAATAACTCAAGATTAAGTAAGGTTTAAGGCTGGGGCCTTATTGTTGGTATCAAAGGCCGGTTTAGATAACTTTAGAGGTTAGGGTATTCTTTAATCATAAGTGACATTACCATAATGGTTAAGATTTCAGAAAGAGTCCTAGTTTTAGATAAAGTGAATGAGTAAGTATATATTAGTTTTTACCTTCCTCGTTAGTACATGATGGTTTTTTTGATATACTCACACTGACCTTTTTGGTTTTAGTAAATGGATGGATCTAGCAGGCACCAAAGTGACAATGGGTTTGAAGGAAACTGTGGTGGTTCTCTGATTAAGATACTCGATGAGATGGGGGATTCAATGAGGAATCTCATGGTTTTTCTAAACCAACTATCAAGGAGTCATGATCAACCACTTGAACCTTGGTGAGTTCTCTAATGCATCATGTACGAGATGGCCAACTCGATGTGGAAATTCAGGTAATAATTATTAAGGTAACCATTAGGGTTTATATGATCCTTACTTTTGAGGTAATTATGGGTTATTATATGATAAGATGGAAAATGAAGGGCATGAGATAAAATTGAGGTTAAAATATGTTATGATTATTCTTGAAGATTTTATCTCATTTTGGGGAATGTTTTAAGAATTATATAGTTTTGGAAAAAGGACAACACGCAGACCGTGTGACATCCCATCGCGTCGGACAAAGCTGCGGGAATCGAACCCACAACCAAAGTGCGACTGGTATTTATCGCCTACCACTGGAATACGTGAATTCCCTGGTTAGTTTGACCGATTCTTTTTAGTTATATGATTTTATGAATTAAGAGTAAGTTGATTTTGGAGGATATGTGATTAGGATAATTACTTTTCAATGTGAGACTTTAGGAGCAACTGATGTTGTTTGGAGATAAATGTTACGATTTAACTTGGTAGACTATGTGACTAAATCCTTCAAATATTTGGGTTTCAATCTTAGTTTGGTTTACTTTGAAGAATTTTATGGACAAATGGTCCTCGTTGAAGTTTGGGTTTTGTTGGACAAATTTTGGAGATTAAGAATAGATTTTCTTTTTATAAAGGGTTATCCTTTTCTGGATTATCTGATCTTGTACTAGCCTTTTTGGTTTTGGTTTTGGTTAAGGACATGGGAAGTATATAGTTCTATTTTGTGGATTAGGTGATTCTCTAGAAGTTGATTATAGTACTCTTAATGTGAACAAGTCTTCCTAAATACTCGTCTTTTGGAGAAAATATGAGTTTTTGTAAGGAATCTAATAAAAGTTGAAAGTCAATATGATAAGTGATTATGTTTCCTTATGAATAAATTCCTCAATAAAAAGTAACTTAAAACAAAAATGTTTTCTATTAACTTTTCCTACTGGGGAATCGAATACCGTTTAACCCATCACAAGTTTGTGATTTTCTCGTGATTAACTTTCTCCTAAACATGTTTTCTATCACTCTCCATCAGAACATGACCCTTTGTTTTTTCCTCCATGTCCATATTTTCATACTTGGAATCCTAGTATGGGTTAACTCGGGTGACCTTAGTACTTATCTCTCTTTATTTTAAAGTGTTTGTTTTACCAACATTTGTTCCGATGTGGGACTTTCAAGGATGTTTCCAAGCGCAATTTTAAAATTGCGAGGACGCAATTCCCAAAAGGGGGGAAGGATGTAACACCCCAGGTAAATAAAGAATATGAAATTTCATATTTATCCATATTTGTGAATAAAATATTTAAATAACTTTAAAGGGGACGCTATGCTCGATGGCGTACCCAACACGCAACAACGAGTTTCTTGGGAATCTTACGTTGCACTCTAATAATAAAATAATATTATTTTAAATGGTAGTTAACATGTAGCCGTTGTAATGGATGGAATGGATATAAATAACTAAAATATTATTATATATGTTTTTAAATGTTTTTACATTTATCCAATAAAAGATAATGGCTTAAAATACGGAAAGAATTCAATTTTAGGCGTATATGCCCTAGTTTTCACTGAAGGTTCACTTATCACCTTTTGATGGCGAACCATCATTAAATATAGTTTTTATCACTCTTATACATTCTTTTGGACCAAATAAAACTCTGATTAAGAATCGGGACATCAAAATTTACTTTGTGTAAATTTTTGGTATCTTTCCGATAAAGTTCATTTTTTTAATGAATAGTGTAAAATGTTGTATTTTAATTCAAAACAACTTTTTAATCTAATTTATTTATATGATTAGATTATATTTTGAATTGGTTTTAAAGTGAAATTATAAAATATTTTTACCATTAAATCCAATAGTGTTCGTTGGAATCAATTTCACTTTGAAATCAGACTTAAACTAGTGTCAATCTTTTGATACTTATTGTTTCATAAAACACGCTATTTGACATGACAACGAGAATTAATTATTAAATTAATTAATGTGACTTATATGTTTTGAATTTTGTAAAATGGACTTCATTTTTGAATTCAGAATATCAAATATATCTTAGGGTTAATTTTTGGGATTTTTCTGAAAAACTTCAATTTTTGATGAATAGTGAAACCACTAAGTGGTACTTATAAAAACTGATTTTCCGTTTAAATGAAATTTTGCCATCATTGTGTTTTGATTTTCAAAAATCCGACATACATGGTTTTCATTAAGAAGTAAAATGTGGTTCAATGAGATTAAAATAATTTTTTGGTGAATAGTAACTTATTAAGTTTTTAATCGCTATTAGTGGTAATTAGTGTAGTTTAAGGTAAAAATAATGCTTTAATAAAATGAGATGAGCTTGACACATGTCTTACCCTCATTGGTTGTATCATGGCCGACCAAAAAAAGCCATGGGTCAACTTGGGGACCCCATGGATCCACTTTGGTTGGGAAATGACATAAATAACATTTTATTTAATGAAAAAGTAAAATTGACACAAACATGATATGTTTTACTAAAACAATTTTTAAGTGGGGTTATACAATTCATCTTTTTGTTTATAAATATTCATTGGAAAGATAAAAAGATTTCCTAAATCATAGTATTTTTTTTATAATTTTTAGACATTAAATAAATTAAATTATATATGACATAATAATGATGCAGCGATGACATCATTATTTGACGATTTAAATAAAATGGAAAGATAATGTAAAATCTATAAACTACACATGTCCAAAACTTATTGGATGAGTGTATTTCGAGGACTTATCACCTTATTCACGAATTATATCAATGTGGGACCTTTTGAAACCGAAACACATTTTCAAATAAAGTAATATTTCTTTACTTTCCAAAAGTGCCCCTCCTCTCCTCTTATAAAAGGCCCCCACCTCTACCTCATTTAACACACCCCTCAAGCCTTTGGCTCGGCCAAACCCTGCCCATTTACTCTATACACATCCCTATCCTCATCCTAGAGGATTCCCTTTGGGAATAATCCTTTCAAAGGAAGCCTTTAGGCTCAAATCAAAAGGAGTTACACTTTTAAAGGTAATTCATTATCTCATGTTCATTTGTTTTATTTTGCTTCTCCAACCCCCTAAACTCTTTTTATTTACTTATTTTGTAAAAAACCAGTATCTTCAACATACTAGGATGTTGTTATAAGATTTATTGGAGCTACACTCTCACACAACTACATCAAATGGTTAAAGAACATACGGTTTCCGTGGATGGTGAAATCCTGCCTCCCGAAACGATGATTGTTCAATACTCATTTAACACCTTCAACGGTGGCCATTATGATGTCACTATTTTTATATATGATATATAATATGTTTATGTTTTATTTATGCTTCTGTGTTTTTCATTTTTGTCTTACCTTTATGGCTTCCATTATGGGTATACGCGATATCTTCATTTAAGGAAGTGCGGACTACCGCCCCCTCAAAGTGATTTGATTCGTTAAATACCATATGTGGGATGTATAAAGGATGGAAATATGATATTATATATGATATTATATATGATATTATACTGGAATTATAATATACCTTTATATCATTATTATTCCATTCTATAAAATACGAAATAGAAATGAAAGTAGCGTTCATGCGTACGTACGGCTTACCGTCTCCATGAACGGTGCATTTCATTTCTTACCTCTAAATGATTATGTAATGTTATAAATGCATGAATGTACTGGATATATATGAAATATATTATATCTAAATAATGAATAAAATTATGTATATAATAAACATTTGGCCACACGAACAACATGTAATTGTAAGAAGTCCACTTTCGACTTAAGAACCAAATATCGGCAAAACAAATATTATTAACTCAAATGATTACATAATGTTTATGACATGGTAATAAGTGGTATAAAAATAATAATGAACTTGAAAAAGGTTCTTAAGGAATTAGAAATTAACTCAAGTTTATTATTCAGGAGATTAAAGAACGATCGAGTCAAGTCGGACCCGAGGTAAGGGATCCTACTCCTCTCTTTCTTTTTAAGAACACACTTTTATGTCATTCCTTTTAAAGATAATCTTTCTTGTTATTGGGATGATCATTTATATTACACTTACTGTATTTTTTATTTTCATGTGATGAGAGACCCTATTCTCTCTCATCAATTCATTTTGTAAGTTTTGAGTAGCGCCGTTAGGCTGCCAAACTTTCGTAAGAGATCTAACCTCTCTCTTCTTTTTAAGTACTCTCCTTTATGTCACTTCTTTTAAGCTCCTCTTTGTAATGTTGGGGGATGGTATTTTATATTCCTCTTTCTGTACATTTTATGTTAATGTGATTAGATACCCTATTTGATCTCATCAATCCATATTCGGAAGTTTTATGTGCCGCCGTTAGGCTGCCGAGTTTTCGTAAGGGATTTTTCATCTCACTTTTATTCCCGTGAGATTTATGCTACATTTGCCACAAATTCCCTTGAGTGGTGTATGTACTGACCATTATTCTACTCTTTGTGTAATATACTTTCGTTTATGAGTATTTACATCAATTATCTTTTTTCCTTCTTTCATGGGGTGTATGTTTTGAAAGATACCCAAGTCGGTAAGGGAACCTTTCACCCTCCTCTTTTTTAAAAGACTTCTTTTGTTGGGTATTTTAATTTACATATAGTTATGTTGGGATATGTTCTCATATATCCTTATTGATGTAAATTTTATGTCCAAGTGATGAGATACTCTTTTTATCTCTCATCAACTCTTTTTGATGTGATGCCGTTAGGCTGTCAAGGGAACTTTTTAACCCAATTTCGATTTCTTTGGGTTCAACATGTAGTCATTGAATATGTCGTCCATTGAATATGTGTGAATGACCTTTTTACAATTAATATCCACTTATATTGGGTGTATTTATATTTTGTCACACATATTTTTGAGATTGATTTGTCCTTAATTTAAGGATACCTTCTTTATAAGGGATTTCATCACATTTGACATTTCTATTGAGGGTTCATTGTTGTTATGCACCAATTCACTCTTATATGGTGTATATACTGTCCTTTGGAGTATTATATCATGAATCAATTTATTCTCATGATATTATAAAGTTTTGACTAAATGTTATTCCTCAACTATTGTATTCAAGTGTCTCTAATTTTGGTAAAACCCCTTTAACCAAAATATCGTTTTAAATGTTTTAATTATTTATTCTTATTAATATCCATGTTTTCAAAATGGGTTTAAGGATTTATTTATATGGATATTAATGGTTTAAAATTTTAAGCTTCAAGGTGGTATGGGACACTTTGATTCAAAAATCTCTTTATTAAATGTTTTAAATGGTTTTGGAAATGGTTTCTTTTTGAATGGATTCAATATTTCAATATACTAAAATGTTATATTGTGATTGAAATGTGAAAATGTTATGTTTCCTTTATGCATGTTTTATGTGACACATTTATGGTTCTTGGGCATTGTTATGAAAACGGGTGGTTCCGTGATAAACTAAGGGCGGGTGAGCCCGTTATAGCTCTCCAATGCATTGGGTAACGCGAAGGAGTGAAACGTTAAGGTTTCTCTGAAGAGATTTAGGGAATATACTGTGATGGGTATTCCAAACGTAACCAAGAGGGTTTCTCCCCACGTAAGAATGTTATGAATGCCTCAAGTTACCTTTATGTCTTATGTTTTCTATGATTTATTCATGGTTTGATGAGGTATGTTAAAGTGCCTATGTTTTATGGGTAAAGTATGATTTCATTCTTATGTATATATGAACTCATGTTTCCTTTCCATATTTTTATAACCCTTACTGAGATTTTTATGCTCATCCCAAGTTTTTGAAATGTTTTTCACAGGTCAAGGGAAAGGTACATGATGTGATGATAGTGTCAAGGATGTTTCAAGAAAGAATCCGTGTTATATTTTAAATATGTTTTCGTTGATGGGAAGAATGAATACTGTCTTTTATGTAACCACTTTGTTTAAATGTGGAATGTAATGCAAGTTTCATGATCTAATTCTCTAAAACTCTAAACCTGAAAATATCCTCAATGTGTAATCTTGTAATAACTCAAGATTAAGTAAGGTTTAAGGCTGGGGCCTTATAATATATATGCATGATTGATAAACGAGGTGCTAGACATGACGTTTTACCCCCATGAAACATATGTATGATTGAGAATCTGGGTTCTAGACAAGAAATTATACTCCCATTACAAATATGTATGATTTCCAATTATGGTGCTAGACATGAAATTTTATGTACATGATCTATATTTGTGATTGGGAATTGGGGTGCTAGATATGACGTTCTTTACCCATGATATTTTTGTATGATTAATAATTAAGGTGCTGTATATGATGTTCTATGCACGTGGTATACATGCATGGTTGATAAATGGGATGATAGATAGGGTGTTCAACACCCAAAACATTGGCATTGGACTATGGTTTCATGTTTCCATAATAATGAAATTCAAGTTAAATGGATAATGTTATCCCAAGTTCTATAATAAAATATGAATTGAATATGTTAAATGGTTCAGACTCAACATGGGCCGAAACATGTATTGACGTACAGGTGTCCCCAGGAACCCGGTGGCCTATGTGGTTTAATAATTATTAATTGATAATGTTATAAATATTTACCTATGAATTTTAATTATTCATTTATACAACTTTATACACTTTTTATTAACAAGATTCTATTTAGACACTATTGGTGGTGGCGCACTGAGTTTTACTCACACACTACTCTATCTTCCTGACAGGTACCCGAATAGAATTCATTGTTTCAGTATAGGTTAAGGGAAAGGGCCCCATATTAGATGAATGAGTTGGTATATGACTTGGATAAGGGAACATGGTGTGGTTTGGGACCTTCTTGGTAGTCATCAATGTCTTAATTTTTAGCTTTCATTTTAGACACTTAACATGTACATTAACATGACATGTCTTCTACTTCAGTCGAATATCATATATTCTTTCATTGATTATCTTAAGATATTTTTATTGTTCAAGGTTATATATGCATCCTTTATTTTTGATTAATTTTTATAGTGTATTACTCGGATAAAAGATGATATTGTATCCCTATTATCGACTTATCAAACCCTCGCTGATAGAAAAAAACCTATAGAGTATAGGGAGGCATGCTTATGGTCATGTGAATGATGGGATTGGGGAATAGGTGTGTGTCACCCAGTTTGGGACGTCACAAAGTGGTATTATAGGAGTTTTATTTTCTTTTTTTTGTTTGTATTAATTTTTGGGAATGTTTTGTAGGAGACTAGAAAGAGTCAGGGCTTAGACATGAGCTCATGCATGGGAGTAGAACACCCATGTATGGGTTAAAATCCAAGTACCCAGGGTGGTATTGTTGTTATTTCTATTTTTTATAGTTTAATATTATTTCACCTTGGGTGATTGTCTTGTTGTGTACTGTGTTTATTGATATTGATATTTTTTGAGATTTGTTTCATGGCATAGCTTGGAATGAGAGTAGAGTTTACAGAAATCATTCTAGGAACTTAGGGTTCTTATGAAACACATCATTTTAGGCAAATATGGAAAATGAGTTATTGGTAGTTTGTTGAACTAGAAATTGTTTCCTTGATTTTGAAAATTGAACAAGAAATGGTTCATAACATGAAATTGAGAAAGATTGTAAAATGATACAATATGAGAATAAATGGGGGTTGAAATGAGAAACATTAATAATGAGAATGTGTTTACCCTTTTAACAAATACATAGGTTTATGATGGTTAAGGTAAGTGATATCGCCTCAATTTTGACCATGTGGTGATGTTTGTGGAAAATATTTGTTGTGATTTTCCACTTATGTGAATGTGATAAAGTTGTGTTATGAGTCATGAGACGTGTTTTTGTAATTGTAGAGTTATACTTACATGATTATGCTTGTTGATAGAATGAAATGAGTATATGGATAGATATGTTCCACCAGTAGTGGAACCTGAGGCACCAGTAGTTCTAGTTAAGGAAGTAGGGGAGCAGTTCTAAGAGAAATTCACTTTTCTTCTTTCAATTCATGGAAGGAGACCCAAGGTGGGTTATGAAAAGCATGATTGATATAATGAGAGAGTTTCAGTTTCATTTCCCACCTAATTTTTATAGAGAGTATGTACCTGAAGTATTTTATTTTAGGATTGAATCAATCTAGACTATACTCGACCATTTGGAGACTCTATTTGAGAAGAGAGTCAAGCTGGATGCTTATATGCAATGAGGAACAACGTATTACTAGTAGAAATTCCTAGCTCTGGCTTGATAGACTGTTGGTATGATATGGAAGGAATTATTGGAGAGGTTCTTAGATTATTTCTACCTAGATACACTATGTTAGGATAGAGTAACAAACATTATGAGGTTGACTCTAGGGAGTATGCCCATGATTGGTTATGCTGGACGATTAAAAGATTTATAGCACTTTGTTCCAACATTGGAATGAGATGAGGCTACTTCAACAAAAAAAGATTTTAGGATGGAATTATGTGCGAAATCAAGTCCCAGGTGAATATATTTAGGCTGAATAAATTTTTAGAAGTGGTAAATTCGGATCTCTTATCAGAGGAGAATCCGAATGAAGCTTCCAATGGTGGACATGCGGTTTCTTTAGAACAATTTAGAGGTATACTTTTGAGACTAGGAAGCATTGTTATGAGAAATTTAGCTAGAGCATTGGGAAGAAGAGTGGCCAGTTAGAAGGATTAGTTACTCAGAATCTTAATCATGTGCCTTTACACTAGTACAGTAATATGGGGCACTTTTGTAAAAATTGTACCCAACCGCCGATAGAGTGCCAATCCTACAACAAGATGGGAAATATACAAAGTTTGTGTAGAGACCCAAGAAAAACGGTTAGTGATGGAAGAGATAGATAGAATCAGAGTGTGGGAAGAGGGTATTCTACACCATATCAGTTTGACAGTTGTAGTTATACTTGCCGAGGTAGTAGAGGTAGTGGACATAGTGCTTCTAGGAATGAACACCCACATAAGCAGAGTGGTGTTACTCAGAGGAGTTAGACGACATCATTTAGAATAGGGGTAAGACAGTTACATGTGGTGAAACCTACACTTGTGGATAGCGAGGCTATTCCATTAACATTAAGAGGTATTATTCTTACAGCTTCTACATTATCTAGTGCCTTATTCGATACTGGGGAATCTCATTCCTTTATATGTACAAATTTTTGAATGGTTTGAACCTCGTGATAGAGTTTTTGAAATGGGTAATGATGATAGATACGCCATTGGGAGTATGGTCTAGAGACTTTTGTGTGTGTGCAAGGGGTGTTCTCATGAGATTCAGTAGAACTGTTTTCTCCAGGATCTCTATATTATTGATATTTTTGGCTTTAACCTAATTATGGGTATACATTTTCTAGTTTCATACCATTACCGCATTGATTATTACCTAAGGAGAGTGACCTTTATGTATCCAAAGGGTAACAACTATATTCACTATAGAGAGTGGGAAATCCAAGAAGACCAAGAATGGCCACTTACTCAGCAATTGGGAGTTCTAACAACACAGGTTGCTAGTTTATTGCTGGATGATGGAGGTGTGAAGAAAGATGTATTTCTACCAATAGTGATACTATTTAAATATATGTTTCCTAAAGACTTATTAGGTTTTCCACCTGAGATAGATGTGGAATTCACTATTGAGATCATGCTTGTGGGTGATCCAGTTTCAATTCCACCATACAGAATGGAACCTACAGAGATTGAAGCGCTCAAGGATTTGCTAGAGTAGTTGGTGGATAAGAGATTTATCTATATGAGTATGTCAACTTGGTGATCATCAATGACATTTACTAAGAAGGAAGATGAGACTCTATGATTGTACATTGATTAAATAATGTTAAATGAGATGACTATGAAGAACCCATATCATCTTGCATGAATCGACAATATATTTGACCAGTTGAGAGGAGCTTGTGTGTTCATGAAGATTGAATTGAGATTGGGGCATCATCAACTCAAATTTCATACTTATAATATATCTAATATTGATTTAAAAATAAGGTATTCCCTATATGATTTTTTCATAATGTCTTTTGGGTTGACAAACACACCTGAAGTTTTTATGGACTTGATGAATAGAATCTTCCATTCATACCTAGATGAATTTGTGTTAGTGCCTGCAGATGATATGTTGGTGTACTCCAAGACTCCTAGTGATCATGACCAACATCTTAAAATCATCCAAATTAAACTAATAGATAATTATATACATTCCAAGCTAACTAAGTTTTAATTTTGTGTTGATCTGGTACACTTCATGGGAAACATCATCTCAGAGGAAGGTTTATCGGTTGACCCCGAGAAGGTTTGAGAAATGGTGTATTGGGAGCTTCCCAAGAATGTTTTCTATATTTTTATCTTTTTAGGGTTAGATATATATTATATTATATTTATCTAGTACTTTTATTTATTGGAAGTGACACTCTCAAGATTGAACAAGAAGGGGGTAAAGATTGATTGGTTCGAAGAATGTGAGAAGTCCTTTTACGAGTTAAAAAAGTATTTGAAATCAGCTTCGGTCTTAACCCTACTCAAGCCAGATGTAGAGTATATGGTTTATTGGGATTCTTCTAGGGTTAGAATTAGAATTTCATTGATGCAGGTAGATCGAGTTGTGGTGTATGGGTCACGATAGCTAAGGCAACATGAACAGAACTACCCTATGCCTGAACTCAAGATAATAGCAGTGGTTTATTCATTCATGTTTTGGTGGAATTATATATTGGGAAAATTATTTTACGATGTATACATACCACAACATCTTGAAGTATATCTTTTCATATCAAGATCTGAGTCTTTGATAGTGGATATTGGATGAGTATATGTAGTATTTTGATTTTGAGATGGAATATATGACCAAAATTGGAAATGGTGAGGATGATGCTTTGAGTAGGAAAACTCAGACTCAGATAGTTCACGAGTCTAGTGATGAGTGAGAGATTATGAATTTAATATATGATATTCATGTGGTGGTTCAGGAGAGTCAGGAGCAGATTAATATTGTATCATTTTTATTAGAGTCTACACATTGAGAAGAATCTTAGATGGGCAGTATGAGGATTGAGAGTATTTGAACTTGAGGGAAATAATTGAAGGTGGAGAGATTCCTTTATATTGGAGAATAGATTAGTATGTGATCATCAATGTTAGGAATAAGGTTATTGTGCCAATGAGTATGCAATAATAGTTGATGTAGGAATTTCATTCTATAAAGTGGGTGGTACATCCATGTGTAAGAAAAATTTACCAAGACCTATGATATGTATTTTGATTGCTTGGAATGAAAAAGGAGATTAAATGGTTTCTTACATGATGCTACACCTGTTAGTAGGTTAAGGAAGTACATCAATAAACTCAAGGATTGCTTCATCCATTTCCCATTCTCAAATGGAAGTGGGATGATGTAACCATGTATTTTGTGGGGGTTATTACACTGATGATTAGGAAGAATTAAAATATCTAGGTTAATGTGCATCAACTAAAATAATTAGTTCATTTATTTATATTATAAGAAAATTTCTCAGTAGAGCTCCTGGTGGATTTGAATGTTCAAGAGATTTTCCATCTGGACCTGGTCCCACAAACTATATTTTCAGATCATGACTCACAATTAACATTTCACTTCTAGAGAGGCTTATAGAAGCCATTGGGTACACATATTTTTTTGAGTATAACTATTCACCCACAAATAGAATGGAAGTCGAGGCATATTATACATTTTCTTGTGGATATTCTATGGGAATGTATTCTTGACTTTGGAGGATCATGGGAGAAACACCTATTTTTAGAAGATTTTTCCTATAAAAATAGTTATCATAAAACTATATATATTCTACCATATGGGGATATTTATGGTTGGACATGAATACCATTGCTATGTTGGCTAGAGGTAGGTGAATTTGAGTTGTTGGGACCAATTCTCATGAAAGAGACACTGGACCGGGTTCAGATAATATGGAAGCATATGGCTATGACTCAGAGTAGACAGAAGTTATTTGAAGATAGACATCAACAACCCCTAGAGTTTACCGAGGGTGATTTTGTATTCCTTTGGGTGTTTCATAGGTTGGTTCACCATAGGATACAAAGATAGTGAATGTTGGCTCCCAATTTTGAGGGACCGTTTGAGCATGTGGATAGAATCATGATGGTGGTGTAATGATTGGATATTAAATAGAAATATAGTGTTATGCATGATGTTTTCTATGTATGACAACTAAGAATGTGTTATCCCAACCCTTTTCATGTGATCAAAATGGATGATTTTGAACTTGAGATAGATGCATCATTTGAGGAGAAACTGATACGTGTGTTGGAGTATAGTGAGTAAGTGTTACAGGGAAAGATAGTGCTGATAGTTCATGCATTACGGAAACATGGTAATTTACAATAAGGGACTTGCGAAAGGGAGAAGATATGTGGGCTTAGTGTACCACTGTTTTTTGTTTGGAATCTTAGGTAACCATAGGAGTGAATCTCAAGGATGAGATGTTATAAAGTAGGGATAATATAATATCTCGACCTTTTTTTGAATTTCTCGAGCTTATTTTTAGGTACCATTTTTGTTTTTATTTGAGTAATTTTGGTTGGTTCATAACTTTGGGTGTGTTTGGGTGGAATTTTGAGAAAAATGAAAGGAAAATGGGCTGTGTACGGTTGGTATATAATTAGGGAAAACTGCGTGCCCCAGCACAACAAACCGTGCAAACCTAGACAAAGGGGAATTGCATGGTTGGCTCGTGGTTTTCTAAACCATTTTACCGCTTAGAATAACTGTGAACCCATAAAATAATAAGCTCATAGTTGCCACATGATTAGGGAAAACTGTGTGCCCCATCCCAGATAACCGTGTATGGGAATTAAATTCCCCAAAAAAAATATTTTAAAAAGTCCTCAACCCACTAATTTACCCCAAATCGACTCCATATGACTCTAGGTGGTATTTCATGATCTTAGTGATCTCTAGATGAATTCAAATCCTTAAAGACATCTGTTATTGCTGATTTGAAACATGGATCAAATATATTCTCCTCTCATGATATGTGGATTATATCTAGTTTCTTTCCCATTCACCCTCCTTCATTCTCTCATTATATTGGTGGGGAGTAATATTCTATTTTTAAAGATATATACCTATATTTTTTGAATCTAGATATAAGCTTGTGAATATAGATTTATGATTAGGATATCTTTTTTATCTTTAATCTTGATTTTGGTTTTTGAGATTCAGATCTAGATCTATGTCATATTACCACTCAATTTATTGAGAATTTCTATTGGGAGATTATTATTCAACCATTTGAGGTAGGTGGTATATTATTAAAATCCAATAGTCTTGATATCAAATACTTGTATGTGATTTTATATTTTCTAAAGGTTCATTTATAAATTGAAATTCCTAAATTTGATTAATTATTATGGTCAATTAATGAATTGAGGAATTATGAATTTGATTGAATAATGGAAATGTGGAATTGGGATACTTAATTAATGAATTAATTATAAAGGTATTGAATTGGGTTAATTGGGGATAATTATTTATTGAGTTAATTATTAAACTCTTTAATTGTTAAATTTTGAAATGATGATAATTAATTATTGAATTAATTATTATTTGTTAAGATTGTGAGATGACTAATTAATTATCGAATCAATTAATGAACTTAGTGTGGTTAGTTAATTATTGAATTAATTAATGAAAGAGATATGATTAATTAATTAGTGATTTAATTAATGATATAGACGTGATTAATTATTTTTTTAAATTAATTAATAGATTTGAATTAATGAATTTATAAAGTAATTAATGGATGTTTTTGTGGTTAATTATTATAATATGATTAATGTTGATTAATCTTGGTTTAAATAAAAAAGTGAAAATATGTGATAATTAGATACATGTGAAAAAGTGACATTTTATTATATATATATATGCATGATTTATAAACATGGTGCTTTAAATGACATTCTATGTCTATTAGAAAAATTTATGATTGAGAATCGCGGTGCTAGACATGATGTTCTATGCCCATGAAACATATGTATGATTGAGAATTGCAGTGTTAGACATGATGTTCCATGCCCATTATATATATGTATGATTGAGAGTTAAGTTTTTTGACATGAAATTCTATTTTCTTGACATATATGTTTGATTGAGAATTGGGGTGCTCGAAATGATGTTCTATGCCCATGATATACATGTATGGTTGATAAAAATGGTGCTAGAGAGGGTGTTCTACACCCAAAACAATGGAATTGGACTATGGTTCCAAGTGGATGTAATAATAAAATTTAAGTGACATGGATAATGTAATACCATGTTCTATAATGAAATTTTAGTTGAATATGTAACATCATTTTGATCTGGTGAAGACCGAAGTAGGTATTGATGTACATGTGTCCTCGAGAATCTAGCTGTCTATGTGGTTTAATAAAGACTAATTGATAATGTGATAAATATTTTCTTATGAATTATAGTTATTTATTTTCACAACTGTACAAACTTGTTATTGAATGGATTTTTTTTAGACACCATTGGTTATGGCCTAATGATTTGTACTCACACCCTACTCAAGCTGCCTGATTAGTACCCAAATATTATTTATTGCTGCATGACATGTTAAGTGAAGGGGTACTATTTTAGATGGTTGAGTTGGGATAGATATTGGATGAGGGAACCAGATGTGTTTCATGACCCTATTCATACTTTTTGGTATCTTCATTTTTAGTTTTCATTTTAGACACTTGAAATGTACATAAGCATGGAATGTTTTCTGCTTCATTTAGATATTTCAATATCTTGCATTGATTATATTGAGATATTTGTATTGTTCATGGTTATGTAAGATTTATCTATTTTTTATTATTTATAATGGGGCATTAATCTTAAAAAAGTGGGTTTATTCTCTTCATGATTGACTTATCAGACCCTCACTGCTAGTCAGTAGCCTCTAGCGTATAGGGAGGTGCGCTTGAGGTCACGTGACTGACCGGATCTGGGCACTGATGTGTGGCACCCTAGTTGGGACATCACATATATATTTTTAATCCCACTCATAACCTCCATTTTAATTTCTGGGTTATAATGGTCATATTTAAATAATAATATTTAGTGGTTCGATTATGATAAGTGTTGTTCATTTTGTATACTGTGGAACCTAGTCTTTATTTTTAAAATTTTAGGATATTACAGTTACACTATATTATTCTCATAGAAATGAATATTTCATGTTGAGAGACATGTTATATGATATTAAAAATTTCTTTCCTACTTATGGATATTTATCAGGATATAACCTTAAAGGAATACTAGGGTATCCCATTTGAGAAGAAGTTACACATTCATTTTGGTTGAAATATTCCTTGAATACTGTGTTTCTAGGGAATCAATTTTTTCCCTGAATTACATAAATACCAATCCTATAAAATCATTAAATGGTAATTCAAAAGAATGTATAATGTTTTTATACTAATATTCAATCATTAGTTTGAGAATTTAGAGAATATTATAATCATTTTTAATAAACTCTTTTTTAAAAACCTTATGAAAACGGGTAAGAAAAAGAGATTATTTTTTTTCTTAAATTACCATACTATAATTTTTTTACATTTAATATTTTCTTATGTCACATATGTATAAATATATTAGATAGTAACGTTGACACATTTATAAATGCACTCAACAAAAAAAATATGAAACTATGGATAGATTGGATGTGATTCAAAATGAAGATAAATGAATACTTGGTAGCAGTGATGTGTGAAAGGAATTACTTTCTTCCACCACTAGAATACACTATTTCTAGGAAAATATATTTCATTTTTACAAAATCCTGATTGTTGTAATGGTTATAGTGGTTTATTCTTAAAATACTAGATATATTGTGTCTCTTACTAATTGGAAGTTAAAGTTCCTAAAATCACATGACTATCTTATTTTGATGACTAATTTAGTTCATATGGATTTATGAATCATTTTTCCTAAAATGTTCTTAAAAACATTAATCAATATTTCATCTTTATCAATTCATAATTTAGTACAATTATAAAACCAAATATGTTGGAAACCATAGAAAAGGATTTTTGTTCATATTATGTAAAATAGAGATTTTATTTCCACTATAAATGTTTGATATAATGGTTCAATTGACGGATCAATTGGATGGAGAGATGAAACTATGTGTTCATTAATTTGATATATGATTATACCCCACTGAACTATATATGAAAATTTTGATAGGGTATGACAAAAATGGAAGCCAACAATAAAATTGTATTTTATAGTGGTATATTGTTGTGGAATACATTTAATTCTATACCAACTACCTATTTGACGTTGAAAACATTTGTCTCACAAAATCTCCTCACAACAGGTTCCTTATGGGTGAAGAAATTTAAGAAAAATAAATTATTCTAATTACTATTCTTGAGAAAGTGTAGGTTCACCTTTATTTTTTAAATAATAGTATATATTTTTAATCTTACTTTGAAACCCACAAAGTAATTATTAAGTATTTAAATCAAGTAATGATTGAATGTGGGATATTAAATAACCAAAAAAATAGTTTATAGGATGGGTTAGAGTCTATATTTTGGTATATTTTTCTCGAAATATGAATTATATTTTAGAATAAATTTGATGGATAACCATAGGACCAAGTGTAGAAATGTTATCTGAAAATAGTTATGCAATTAACAGTTACATGTCCTAAAAAAACACACTAAACACAACATGATGCAAAATATTGTTGTTACTCTTATAAAATAAGTGATTCATGTATCTAGTACCAATGATAGAAATAAAATTTATGTGAAAATGTCATACTTTTTCATCATTGAAAAAATATGGGTGTTGTATTAAACAAAAATCCATGCTCTTATTTTTCCATTAAAATGGGTTGATAACATGAGTGCAGTAAAAATTTATGAATTTGGATTAATGAAACTAAATTTTAATAAGGATGGTTACATGGGTGAACCATTCATAATTTCATAAAATAATATATATGTATTATATACCACAAATCTTATAAAAATAAATCGGACTATTATTCTCTTGTTGACTAAAACTATTATAGGGTTAAATGAACATTTCATTTAGGATAAACCTCTAAATGTTAATTTGAAATAATTTTATGGTGGTAGAAATATAGATGTTGTCTTATATTTTATAGGGTAGTATAGTGAGGTGATTTGGATACTCAATAGAGGGATCTAATCCTATCAATATTAAAATAAAAAAAATAGAGTTAAGAAAATAATATACTTGTTAATATATATAGTGTTTTCTAATAATTTAATCAATTCACTACTAAATTTATATAAAATAAATTGACTATTTTACTAGTGCTATATTTAATTAATTCTACACACAATTAAGCTACAAATCCAAAGGGGAAACTTATTGATAATGTTAAAATTGATGAAATTTTATATAGTAAAAAACATATGGTTGAAAAAATTATAGAGTAGCATAGTATGAAAATCTTATAAAATATATTAAGGTGAGAAGTACAGTTCAAAAAATTCAAGGTTGGGTGAAATGAATTCAGCTATCCTATTTACCCCAACAAGTTAATATTAATTAGTGACATTGGGGTCACTATTTAAATTCATGATCCAATTTTTGTATATATGTGGAACAATGTTATGCCTCAATTGAATACAATAATTTGAGAAGATATATAGAGTAACAATATAATATAATTTCCTTAATTTAGGGAAAATTAGAAAATGAAACATCAGTTTACTCTTCATTATCCATTTCTGAGTACATTTTTATTTTATTATTGAAGAATTAAATCTGAATTAATGATTATTGGAAAGTATCATAGATCTATTTTGAAGACCTCTTATAAATCATCATCTCATGGAGTTTATGGGGAAATAAAATACCCTCCCTCAAGATATGTATAAACACATAATAAAATATGAAACTTGGTTTATTTAATTGTCCATTGTGAGGAAGAAACATTTTAAGTACATATTAATTAATAATATTTTATTTTGTACTATTTTTATAAATCACTATAATTTAGAATTATTAATTTATGAAATAAAAATGGAGTTATGAAAAAAATAAGTATGCATCAAAACCAACATACCCCTACCATAAATCAAGGATATGGTATACTTCACTTGAAATGAAATGGCATGTATGTTAAATATATACTAAAAATATTATGAGATATGAAAAAAATAATTATATTTATTATTTATATGAATATTGATGAATTAGAATCTAAATCCACTACCATCCCAATTCATGTGATATAGAAGGAGGATCATGGAATCTAAAATAGAAAAATATAAGATAAATATAATTTTTTTAAAATCATGTGTAAGTATGATATAATATAATTTATTTATACATAAAATTAGTATTACATAATAATGAATTTTTATTTTACAATATTTTTATCCTCTTAATACACAAAAATAATCATCGATTGTACCAAATTAATGACTCCATTAAGTATATTTTAAGTGGATAGAAACATATGGCTATGTTATAGGTGTGGGTTTTGGAGTTTCACCTCAACCATATTTTTTGAAATTAAATACATAGGGGGATGAAATTGATATAATGAAATACAAAAAAAAAAATCAATAGACACTCCAAGAGAAAAAGTTAAATGGATGTTTTGTTAGATAAAATAGTTTATGAGAAGGTATAAAAGAAAAGAAACAACTAAAAAAATATACTAAAGTAAGAGCTCAACCCACTTCTCTAAGACTATCAATTCCTTTGAAAATCTTACCTTACCCAAGGTAATGAATTTTTTCAAAATATTTTCTACTAAATGGGAATAAAACAAACACTCATAACATTCATGTACTAAAATTAATAAGGGTGAAATTTATTGTGATTTATATTTATCAACTCCCATCCATCATCTTTCTGTGAGGCATATAGTATAAAATAAAAAAATCTACATTCATCATAATAAAAATGTAAAAAAAGATCACACAAGAGTTAGTATTCAAATATCTCATTAACCGAGCACCGAGCTTCCTGTTCTACTTGAGGATCTAGATGTTCACATAGTCAATATTGATATTATAACTATTATTGGATGGATATTTAATCATATAATGATACATGATGATAATAAGGTTTATTACTATACAATTTATTTTATATGAATAACCCTTAACAAATAATGAAAAAATTTCTAAATTGAGTTAAGTTATTAGCTAAGGAGAAACAATATGGGAAATAGATGGTTGTATGAATACAATATAGGGGACCATACACTAAATAAAAAAGACCTTCTAAGAGTACCTTTTACCCACTAATTACACTAAATCATTTACCGAAATTTCAAGTTCATGTGAATAAAAGTTTCAAACATCAATATATAGACTACATTCAATTTTGAAAACCAATTTTTGGAGGGGCAATTACAGAAAATATTATTCTTGAAAATTTAAATTAAATACTCAAGCATAAATTAATGTGACCCTTTATTGTGAATGTATATATGAGGTAAATTTTCATAATGTGTTTTCCCATTAATTTTTCTACTATGTTAATTATAGTTAAATACTATTCATATTTTCTACAGGTTTATATATCACTACCATGTGAAAGGAGAAACATGCAAAGAAAATTTTTAACTCATTAGTTACCATATAAATTCTATATGAAAATTTTCAATTGAAGAAGATGTAATTAATTAAAATATAAATCACAAATATTAGTCAATATATTTGAAAAAATAGATGATATATTATTCTTAATAGCTATAATTAAGGGGAAAAACTCTAAAATATAATCTTATAAAATATATATTCATTTCATTCATTAATTATTACCTTTTGATTTTATGATTCATTGGTTTTTTATTGTGATTAATTTATATACTCTAAAGATTTATTTATTTTTTCTCCAAAGAGGTATATCCAAAAAATAGACCACACATGATATCCCTTGTTAATATTTAATACACCATATTAACATTTTTACAAATAATCTTAAAAATATATATTGTATATTATGTTTTAATAATAATTATTATATGATAGAGTAGTGTATACTTTTCATCAATGTAATACTCTATCTTGAGACCAATCATACATATCCTAAATAGTGGAGTAATGTAAATTATTTCATTCCTCTTCATATGATAGTGGTTTTAGACTAGCAGTGATAGCCTAAATGATAAATTAGGGAGACCGTATCCCCAAATTAAAGTTAAAAACATATCATAAATAACTAAAAAATATTCCTCCCAATAATAAAAGTATGCATTATCATATAAAGGTAGTGCAACAACAAATTTATCAAGAAGAAGTATATAATCAAACATCATAATTAATTTTCCAATGTGATGATCACATATAAATATAATAAAAATATGTAAAATACAAAATAGGTTCTACTTTAATCCATGAGACTTACCTCATCCCCATATACAATAACCCATCATGCTATCTCATCCGGATCCTCTAAAAATCATGTTCCCAACATGAAAGAAGACATAAGTTTTGTAGATGCACTAGATTCCCCACATAAGGTGTAAGGAATAAATCTCAGTGGGGTTTCACATAGTACCTTGATTATAAAAAATCATATAATTGTATTAATGATGAAAATAAACATGAAATGAAATCATGAAGAACATCCTAGGATAACTAGGCCACAATGAATCTATGCACATTAGGTTTTCATGTGGTAACCAGGCCACCATGACATCCTATCATAAAAAATTCAAAACCACACTAAAATCTAATTTCCTAATTCCACCATACTCATATAAAAACCCATATACTAAGAATCGAGTAGGGAATATCACTAAATGAAAAATTTTACCCAAAAGAGTAGGGTAGGGTATTTATATGTCTTCAACACTACCCAAAGGGACAAGGTAGGGTCATGCATCCAAATCAAAGGTCTTTTTTTCACTAAACTCGGTCTTGCAAACACCTTATCACTCTAGGCTAGGTTATCTTCCAAATACCAACCACTTCCTTATCTCTAAATATGGAGTCTACCATCTAAATCTTATATCACCTTACATCTTATCCATCCCATATCACTTAGGGGATGATTTACATCATGCCCACTACTCACTCACTCAACATGGGGTCACAAACTTATTACTCTTTTCTACTAGGTTTGGTCTCACATGAATAGGGGAACAATACCCTCTTACTTTGGGTGGTCCTTACCAATACCCTCTCACTCAAGACAAGGACATGAATCATGAACAATTCATTCTCACTATGGGCAGGTTCTACCATATCCTTAATAACTCTCTCACTCCTAATGGGTCCCAACCGACACTCACATACAATAAAAAACATGGTATAAAATATGTCTGAAAATATAATCAAATTTTCAATAGGGGGTCAGTCACTAAAAATATATCCCCATGACTTTATTAACATCTCATCATCTATCCAACTTTATAGTTTACTATCCTCAATATTATATCATTTACACATGTCCATTATGTTGACCTTCTCAGTATGCACATATCACTCATAAGGCTGTGTATAAGTATTCTACCAACCCATCCTGATCTTTTCTCATTGGCACCAAGAAATATCTAACACCACCTAGTTTTTATACATACCATATAAAAACCTAAAAATTAGTGGGACTATTCCAATACTCATTCTAAACCACACATTGAAACACTATATCGGGTTCTATCTCAGATTTCTCTTAGAAGATCTCCCAACCCAACACCTGGATGAAAAAAATCTCCATCACACCCAATTTAACATTGAATGTCTAATTCCACTCATGAAACATTCCAAGACAATCCCACACAATTAAGAGGGTGTTATACACCATGAATTAGATGTAAAACTGTCTCACTCCCCATAAATAGGACTGGTACCTCTCATTCCTACCTAACTAGCCCTATGAAATCACTTTGTATACTTGTTCCATATCACTCATATCGAGATCACTTGAGGACTCTCATTAAGTTGATCTGCACCTTTCCCCTTAGAAACATTGTCTCTTGGTGATCTTAAAATGAATAAACTACTAAAGAGTACCCATTTTAACACATGTTGGATCAATTCCACCCTCTATCTTTCTCTAGGGATCTCTCAGTCCCTAAATGTTTTACCTAAACCCTTGAAATCATGAAGTCGTTCATAATATTTAAAAGGAAATCATGTGGTTTATTATTAAAGGGACCACATACCTCAACCACAGACTTACCATCTATTCCATGTTATGCTTAACTTTTTCTAGAACTATTTATACCTCATCAACGTTTATAACATCACAAAGATCCTATCTCAAGTCACAATATCAAAACAATTAATTATAAAAAATCATAATTAGGTACCCAAAATAAACCAAGGATTAACACTAACTGAAAAACTCCCTAGGCCTCACCACAACAACAGAAACACCTATAACCACCAACATTAATCATCTGGGCCTCCTTTATCCATGCCAATGAAAACACTCATTGAATCAAGATGATTCCACCATGATTTGGGGAAATCAACACTTAAACCCTCGATTGAATCATATTGAAATCAGAATCTATAAAATGGAAACCAAAAATGGAGAAATGAATGGAAGAACACATATTAACCAATATGGAAAATGTCATTGAAATCATTCCCTACCATGGGGAATTAATTATAATCAGGGTCAGGGGGAGGGGGTAAATTTATAAAATTAATCTCTTATGATACCATATTTACCTAAAACCTCGAAGTGGGTGATCATTAAATTACAAGTCTCCCCTACTAAAGAAAACACTCAGGTTAATTGTCATAATGTTATCATGGGGATCAATCTATGAGGCACATCAATAGACCACACTATTGTGTGTCCATTATATATATTGCGAAACCATCCCCCAAAGTCTAGGTGACCCATCTTCACGGCCTCCCTCATTGTATGTCGCCTTTGGGGTACACCGAGGGCCTCTCCTGTAAGTACCATAGTATGGTAGGGTTACCACGTTGTAGTGGAACCACCTACAAAGGGGAAGTGAGACCAAAATTGAAAACCCCATGATTGTGTTGTGAGATACCATGAATATGTCTTGGATATTTCCTTCCCCATTGGTTGCAACAAAATTAACTGTAAAAGGTTAAATTTCCCAACCTTGATAGACTAAAATCTATGTTGTGCCCCTAAGGGACACTCTTCAAGGAATCCTACCCATGATATACCCATGATGAATCATCTACACTACATCATTATCCTTGCCCCTCAAACAGTAAAATGGAACAACATACTCCTCCATGATCCAACACCCTTCTCATATGAAAAAACAAACACCCACGACACTCACAACACTGCAAATCCCCATGGTTTCTATGTGGTCTATCAACTATAACTTGAAACAACACTAAGGTCACTCTAACCATTCTACAAAATTCAAATAATAACCTAACACAACTCCCAATACTATATCCATCTCTAATAGCATCTTGATAAGATGTTCTAAGATTTGTAATTATGATACAAATTCCAATTTATTAAAATTTCCCTTCTATGTGAAAAAAAATTCAAATTATTTTAGAAAAAATGAAATACAAAATTTGTGGGTAATTAAAATTTCCCAAAATTTGTGGTTCTCAAACTAGAGAATATGAGATTTTCCTCCATCCCAAAATATTGACCTATGAAGATCTCAAATTCAATACTAGCTCTCTGCCTTCCATCTTCAAATAGAAATTGTGTTTCCTATACATAACTTCAAACCCCAAGGAAACATTTTCCCCAAAAAACAGAGTTTCTCATTCATCACCAATTCCAATTTTGATATGATGATATTCCACACCTATATATCCTGAGACACTGATTCATCATCACCCAATTTATCCCAAAGGTTTATGGTGTTCCCAACAATAATACTGCACTCGTAAAGTCTGATTTTGAGCCATAATGTTTACTATCTTAGGAATCAATTACCAAGCATTCACTTCATCTAGTCCATCAATATTATCAATTTCATTTCTACCATACCACACCCAATTCAATTAAAAAACATTGAATGTCCCTCTTTTGGATGATTTCTCCTGAAAATGATCTACCTTAATTGATGATTCATCATCACACAACCTTTCTCGATCAAGATACATTTAGTCCCAAATGCATATTATTATTTTTGAAGTACTATAAAAAAATCCAATCTTGAAACTCAGTGTAACTATATAGTTGTTTCAACGACCACCTTCTCTAGAAATCATGATCCCACTCTGAGCACCAGTGCACCTCTGATATCACTAACCCTCATATGGCACTAAATCCATCCTAATATTGATTCCAATGCATAGGACTAGCCCGTAACAACTTATAAATCCCAAATATACAATTCACTAATGAAAAAGATCACATTAGACATTTCCCAAAAAATGACATCTCAATTCCACCTTGACTATCGACCGATATGTCTAACTACATCCATACTAATCTAACACAAGGTTCATTTCTCTATTACCTATATGAAACTCCCCACCATAATAGTATTATTATTATTTCCCTAGTAAAATAATGTACCAATATTTATGTCCCACACTCTATCTATTACTATGTTCAATGATTAAATGTGTTATACCTTCTCATAAATCCCCTAACTAATGGGAACCATGAATAACCTACATACAATGTAACTCACACACCAAGGATTTCCCTCGAAGTTCCACACCACACTCACTCATTTCCCCCTAAGGAAGAGTGAACCACTACACACCCTCTCCATAGTTATTAGTTCACAATACAACGTGATCTCATCAGAACCCAATGTGTACATTTTCCCATACACCTAGTCTCACAACATGACTCCCACTCCCAAGAGTCTTTTCCCCTCAAACCTAGGCTAAAATTCCTAATCCATTGACCATTTACTACTTCTTATCAAACTCATCAAACAAGATCTAGTAATCCCACTTATCTAAGGCCAACCACATGATCACCTGCCACACTAGTTTCATTCCAAAACCATGATCCTTTACCCATTATCTAACCATGAAACTCAAGAGTATACCTAGAACTAATAGGTCTAGATAAATAACTAATCCTTCCCACTTTTCCAACCCTGATAACATGCATATGGAATTTACTTTCCATTCATCAAATAACTCTAGGGTATCAATATTCGTAAGGAAACCCTTGAACATCCCCATAGTACCTATCCGAAATATAATTTAAAATCTAAACCCACCATGGTTACACCACAAAGGCAATAAATGAATTCAGTAAATAACTAAGGGTATCTATATATTCATTGCATGAAGGGAAAGTATATCCATCACAAATGAAATTCTCTCCATAAGATCTACATAAACATTCATAATAATAAAATACCATGGTTCATCTAAGTATAAAAGCTCCTAAAAGTTATATTGGGAAACACAATACATGTTTTTTTTGAGCCTTTAATAAAATAAAACCCATTCATTAGGGAAATTAATCACATGAAAGAATGTGTATGTCATTTGAATCTATGTGTATATCATGATGAATGTACACATGCCTCTTTTAAATGAGTTAAGAACCATAATGAAAAATAACAACCTCAAATTATATATCATATTTAATAAAAATATCAATCATAACAGTGAAAACCATGAACAAAAATACAATAACCTTGGTATCTAGAATTTCCATGAGAAAGGTGTTCATGAAACACTAATCCAATGACCCCCATAAGATTTGACACATATATATTACATTTATACCATACCATTAAATTGAATGAAAATAAAAATAAGTTATTATAACACTTTATAATACCTTATACCAACACCACTCATTAGTGTCAGCTCCGATATCATTACATGGCTGCAACCCTGCCAACCCATATGCTAGAGGCTGTTGAATAGTGGAGAGGGAATAAAAAAGACATTGGGGAGACTATTCCATCAAATCTAAATCAAACATATAGTTTAAATAAAAAATATCCATCATAAAAATCAGAGTATGTATAATCAAATAAATTCAATGCTAAAAAATGTCTCATTTAGAAGAATACAGTCATACATCCCAAAAATTTACCCACTAGGACAATAAAATATTTAAAATAATCTAAATTAATATAATAGACATGTGGATTTAGTATTATACTTGATCCTCACATCATCCCCTTATACAATACCCTGTCAAACTTCCAGAACCTAGTCCACTTAATATCCTATGCTTAGCATGAAAATAAATATAATGTACGCAACCTCACTAGAGTACTTATGAAGGGTGTGATAAATACAAATATATATGGTCACACCCAGTTCCCCTAATATATTCCATCATATTTTTTTATTCATGAGTAAAATAAACATGAACACACAAGTAAAACATATGTTGTGTGTTAAAGAATCCCCCATGACTCCATGTGTATTCGGTCATCTGGGGCTAACCAGGTTACTATGACACTCGATGATACATTATTATAAACTATGATTGAATCCAACTACCTCGTACCATCATACACATATCCCAACCAATATCTAGAGACTCACTGATCGGTGTATTATTGAATCATAACCTGTAATGAAATGTACTCGGTAAAGAATCCCCAAGTCTCAACCCCTAGTCCAAGGGGTAGGTTAGGGTATAGAATCCAAGTATTAGGACTTCCTTATCACTCAAGGAAGCTATGAAAAAACCTTTTCACTCAATATTATTCAATTATCCAAATCCCAAACACTAATGTACCTCTGAAGGGAGGGTCTATCATCCATGTCTTACGACACCTCACATCCTAAAAAACCCCACTCATCCATTAGAGGGTTTACATCACATCATCCACCCTCTCACTCTAGATGGGGTCAAACCATTATAACTTCCCTATTCCAATATGGGTATCATAATAATAAGTGGACCAATACCCTCTTACATAGGGGGGGGGGGGGTTTCCCTACCAATATTTAATTACTCAATGTAAGGTAATATATCTTGATCACTTCCCTTTAAATCATGTTATCATCTACCACATCCTCTAACAACTATTCACTAAGGATGAGTCCCAATTAGTACACATATTAAACAAAAAAAGTACACACAACCCATCACAAAAGCTCAATGAATCATTACTAGAGAGATAGTCACTCAAGAATAGTCCCTCTGTCATGATGTGTATCTCTCCATATAGTGAATCAGGATTAAAATACATGGATATTACATAATTTTAGATGAATACTCAGTACATTACAAAAAATACATGCCCGAGGACATTAATAGATTAGTGTATTTGGAAAATTGTAAATAAAATCTTCTATCCTGGTGATAGATATTAAATATCTCCCATAAATATCTCCACCTTTAGTAATTCTACAAAAAATTTCTTCAAAATATAGGGAAAGGAAACATAAGAAAGGGGTGAGCTCTGATGCTTAGTAAGGGTAAATAATGGTAATGCATAAACATAATGCGAACAAAAGGGTATTGAATTTTAATAAAACATTTGAAGATTATACCCTACATATTATAGATTATAATAAATATTGGTAGTATGTAGAAAATATATCATAAGAGGATTAAGAGCATAAGTCATGAAATCATTACATTGGAATAAGACATGGAATTTGTGAAATTAACCTTTTTTATAACATTGTGAACTTGTATAAGTAGTAACATGTTCACTCGTTAATTTATGGACATGAAATAATCCCCCACATAAATGTATAGACATGAAACCTGGTCTATGCATAACATTGTGAATGTGTAATCAGCCTCACACATATCCTTATAGACATGAAACTAGGTCTATAAATAAATTTGTGAACATGTAATTAGGTTCACACATAATATTTTGAACATGTAATCAGGTTCACACATAAAATTATGGACTTGAAACTAGGTCCATGAATGACATTGGGAACATGTAATAAGGTTCACTCACAACATTGTGAACATGTAATCAGGTTCATACATAAACTTTTGGACATGAAACCAGGTCCATGTATACATTGTGAACCTGTAATCTGGTTCATACATAAAATTTATACTCATGATTCACCCATCATCACCCAATACATTTTTTGAAGATATAAGTCTCACCCATCTCATAATAAAATCATTCATACATGTTGAACAAGATTAAAATTTCATCATAACATGACCCATACAATGTGATAGGTTTCATAAACATCAAATTCCCAACCCACAAAATGAAATGGGTTACATTAACATTTAATAACATCATAACCTATAAAAAGAGATTGGTTTCATAATAACTTCATGAAATACTAACCCGTGAAAAGAAGTGGGTTTCAAAATCATAAAACCCTTGGTATAGAATTGGGTTTCATAAGCGTCATTCCATCAAAACATTAACGATTAAATATAGAATATGAATGGAAAATTTAGATAATTTCCCATAAGGGTTTGATTAATATCAACAGATTCCATATTATATAGAAAATAAATTGGAAGGATATTTTGAAAATATTTCTTGAGGTAAATATCACCTTTTATTCCAAAGTCACTTTAAAACATAAAATCATTTGGAAACAATTTTCATGAAAATAAGATAGAATTTTTATCAATAAAACATTGAAAAACTTTATGAAACCATATTATTTGAAAACATATAAAGATATCTTTAAAACTTTTTGAAAACCATTTTATTTTAAAATATATTTTGAAAACATTTTCGTAATAGTTTAAATTTAAACATAGAAATAAACCTTCGAAGTATTAACAATGGATAAATCTATATATGTTATATGCGGTAAAAACAATCCTTTTTCATGGTAAAAAGGTAAAATAATGACACATTTGGAAAGTGAAAAGAATATTCCTTTTAAAAAATTGGGGATATAAAATAAGGTTACAAATTTCTTTTAATTATCATAGTATATTAGTATAATATAAATGGAAACCCTTTTTAGAGATCACAGTTTTCTGATTGAAGAGAGGGTAAAGTCGGGGTTTCATAAAAACACATTCTTAAATATCATATGTACCAAAGAGTATAAATGTTTTACCAATACATGAGTATATAATGAATAAAAATAGGGTAAGAAAATTAATCAATGTCTTCAGATATGGGTTTTAACATTTCATAAAAGGAATCATAAACATATACAATCATGAAAAGCGATGATATTGTTTTAATAAACCCTTATCACTTGGTAACTTGGGGTCATGATATAAATATAAGAAAAAGAAAATTATATGAAAATTATAATATATTGAAAATATGGAGATTCATGATATAAAATTTAAAATGTATTTATACATGCATCAAAATTTATTTAGCCGCAGAACAAAACCCAAGTCTCAAAGAAGGAAAATTGGGACAAAACTATTTTACAGATTTGATAACATTTGAAACTTAAACCCCATGAAATAAAGGTCATAGAATTGATATCTAAATAAATATAAATTTATCTATAATAATCATTTATTAAATCCATGGTTAGTATAAACACCACATAAAATTAACGGGTTGTTAATAAAGCATGTATCTCATGAAAATAAAAAGCGAGAAGAAATCCCTTTACCTTGGGTCTTGAATCTCATCGTAATCATTAAAACCACATTTATAATAAATATAAATTAATTATAAATATTTTACCTAAACATATTATTATATCTAATACCATATATATTTTTTATGACCTTATATTACCCACTTGCTAACAATCCTAAGTTAAGGTTTCACTTCAGGTAATATTCACTTTATTTTTCGCATGTGTCTTAATTTGCTATATCATGGGTAATTATTATTTATATAATGATTTACAGAATTTAAACCATGATATAAATATAATTTATATAAAATATATTTTTATTATATTAATCTATAGAATATATAATTATGAAACATAATACACCGTTCATGGAGATGGTTGGTCGTACGTATACATGAACTCTATTTCTGTTTAATTGTCGTGTTGAAAGAAAAAAAGTAAAAGAAATATATCTTTATATATGTATATGTATATATCATTATGAAATTATATTTATGATATCATATATGTATTATATACTAGCTAAAACCATCCTTAAAACAATCCATGTAGTGTATGAATGAATCATATTGCTTTGAGGGTGCAGTAGTCCACACTTCCTCAAACAAAATTATCTTATTAACACAAAATGGAAAGTAAAAAGATATGTTTTCTAAAAGAAATAAATAAGATTAATGAAATAATAAATATAATATATAAAATATAAAAATATAGTGTCTTTCATAATTTCCACCATGAGAGTCGGTAAGGAAAATTGAACAATCATCGTTTAGTGTGGTAGTAGTTCTCTATAAACATAAATAGTATGTTTGTTATCCATTAGATGAATATGTATGTAAGTTTAGGTTTAAAACTTAACATAAAAACATCCTTGTATATTTATGATAATGGAGTTTCCATTAAAGTATGTAAAAAATAAAGTGGAGGGGGTAGAAAGGTAAAATAAATGAAAAGACTTGGGAGAAGACATTTCCACTTAATCGGGTAACTTCTTTTGGTTAGTTCCAAAATGATTCCTTGGATTTCATTATAGTAAAGTTAAGGATTTTAGGAGTAAGGAAGGATCTTTGGGAAGTGGATTGTCTAGGTCTTGGAAAAACTTAAGAGGTTTGAGAGGTGTGAGGATGTGGGAGGGGTGGTGGCCTTTAATAGGGAAGGAAAATGATTTAGAATGTTTGAAAACAGGTTTGGTGTACACATTTTATTACCTAAAAAAGGCACAAAAAAACATATTTCAATAATGTAAGTTTTATGGACGAATAATGGGCATACAATGGGGTTTGGACAAGTTTATAGGCCATTTCCCCCCTAAGATTAAGGTATAGTCCCTAATTAAGCTTAATTTAACCTGAATCGTTGTGATTAATTTTGATCAACTTTACAAATATTTTTGGTAGAAAATAAGTTTATATTATTATAATATAATTATTATACTTATTACAATGGATTATTTTAGTATTTCAGAATTCAAATCATAGAAGCGGTAAAATTAAGATTAATGTTAACCCCGATGTCGGGATGAAATTACAGGTCTTTAAAGTAGAAAGAAGTTCCAAAGTTTATTATGTTTTTATAATAAATTTCATAGTGAAATTTATTACAATGACATACATTATATTAATAGATGTATAATTTATCAAATGTGATCCTAAAAAAAATTGAAATATAATTTATCATTAATAATTATTTAAATGAAAGGCAGTTTTTAACCTTAAAGAAATATTTTTCACGATTAATAAAAAATGAAGTTCTCATAAAATTCTCAAAAATTCACCATCAGATAATTTCGGAATTTTAAATTCAAAAATTAAGTTTATTTAATAAAATTGTATTTATAAATTTTTCTATAATTAATTTTATTATTATCAAATTATTACATTTGAGAAAACAATATTTTTTTAACATAAAAGGACTTTAGTAAAAATTATATCATTCATTATCAATATGTTTTATTCCTATAAAACAATTATAAAAAATATTCATAAATAATTTATTAATATGAATATTATTATTTTTAATTTCTAGTTTATAATTATATCATTTAAAAAATTATAATAAAATGATGCTTTGTAGAAACTCGGTGTTGTGTGTAACGTATTCCAAGATAGCGTTGCGAGTACCACAAGCCAAGTTGGTATTTCATGTAATCCAATCCAAGTTTGTGTTTTCTAAAATAAATGTTTTACTTAGTTTTTTAATATATATATATATATAAATTTTTCCATTATCATGTTAAATAAAAAATATCATAATGATAAACTAATTTGGAAAACATAATTTACAAAATCTCAGGGTGTTACATTCCAACCCCCTTAAAATGAATTTCACTATCGAAATTCCTCTAGTTTATCAAAGGTTCAATACATGAATGTATTATTCATAGAAAACAACATCATAAAAATGAATACTAAAACACCCCTAGAAAGGGAATGTTGGAACTATAACAGTTACCCAAAGTAACATATAGTTAGGTTTCCACAAAGAAGAAAATAGGTTGAGGGTGAAGATTGGACATGAAGGAAAAGCATAAATATTTATAGGGAGTGATTGATGTTATCAATAACAAACAATTTAATGATGAAATAAAATATGAAGGCCTCAATTTCAATAATCTGTGATGATTTATAAGTCCATCTGTTAAAAAAAATTAATGTATTAGGACAACATTTTTTTGATCATTATCCTATCTTTGAGTAGTTATTTTTTGACCAAGAATAAACATAATTGGTATATTTCTATAAAAAAATTTCATTCTTTATTTGAGATTTTATCAATTTTTAATTCTTCCATTACTTTATGTAATAGACATCAAAAGATTAACTTTGATGCCTGAAATGCTAAAATACTCTTTTAGACGATCTTAAGGGCCAAAAGGAATGAAAAGTATAACTATTTATCTATAGATATTCTTGAAAAAAAAATTAATATGGAAAATACAATAATCATTAAACATTAAATTAGAACTAGTATTTCATCGTAAATAATTATTCATCAAAAAATAATTAGACATTATCCAAGACATCATGTAGGAAGTGGTATGTGAGAAACCCTTATCGTTCTTCAGCCATGGGTTTAGGACCTATAGACTTGCCCAAAATGATTGGTTGTCGACCAATATACATGGTGTCCTTTTGTAATACCGTATTGATATAATTTACAAAATATAATTTTAATCCTTCATGTACGGTGAATCACTAATTTTTCTTCTAACCAAGGTTTTCCATACAATCTCAATACATAAAAACTTCATCTGATTTTTAACTTAAAAATTTCATGAATGGATAAAAATTTAAACCTTCTAGAAGATAAAAATATAAATCCATTGAAAGAAAGTCAAGAAACCAGCTTAATATTGATCCCCAATATATCACAAAGTAGCTATTGGTTTTCACATTCCAAACATGTGAATACCTTCGTCATATATTCATTTGAAACATAGTGATAACCTGAATTAACATAAATACTTCTAGAAAAAATGCATTCTTCATATTCCCCAGATTAATGGATATATTCCATAAATCCTATTTGTTGTAAACTTTATCCATGATAACATGAACTACTTGTCAACAAGTCCTTAATTTGTTACAAGGTAATCTGTACCTTTCAACTTACTTATTCATATCCTAGATATATGTATCCCAACAACATTATCATAACATAATGAATATATAAAAGTTCATTATTCCCAATACCATGTGTTTTTTAAAGACATTACCTTGAAATTATATCACTTTTCAATTCTATCAGAACCCTTCAACATGTTACTGTATATCCACAATAAAAAACATTAATTGAAAAATGCTTATATAATTCACCTTTTATATAAAATAATTCTTGAATAAAAATATATATAATCTTTTATTAACCCACTTCATCCTTATGCCATTAGCAAGGACACCTCATCCTTATATATAATACCTCTTTTCATTCACATTTCATCTATGGTATCTTTATCATCATCAATGTAACCATTACTCACACCACCATGATGATTATGTTCAAGATCATTACTCTTGGGGAATTGAGTTGCATAAAGACCTTTTAATAAACACATAAAACACTTAACCTTTTATTATTACTTAGGGAGGCAAATATTCTATCCATTTTGTTAACCAAATTCTTCATTTTTCCATTATAATAAATTTATTTGTGTCCTTATTTTCCACAGCCAAAACATATTCTTGTTCCTCCAATACATTCAATTAGGTGATTCTTTACACATTCTTGATGCAATGGACACCAAATATTTTTCCTCCATGTTCTCCATTACCCAAAATCATAGAGACCTGCTTTTTTATCTTCCTTAGTGATACTGAGTGTTGGTTAAGGTACATGTTGTTAATCATGTTCTGTGAAAACTGATTAGGAATGATCCCAACATCTCCTAAACCAGTTATCATCCCACTTGAATTATCATAAAAAATTATTCCATCACATTCAATGTTATTCCATTTAATTATGTATCCTGACATTGACTAAAACCATAAGCATAGTTTGAACATTACTTATCAGAGAATAAATCCACATATTCATGAAAATAATTACTTATCAAAAGTATAAATAAGGAAACTTTTTTATTGTATGAAATCCTAGGTTCATCCTTGATTTTTCATAGAAAACTTATATTTAAATGCTTCCTGATGGTTCATGAAGAGTTTGTGAATTTTCAAATCATATCCCTCGAGAGTGTTAAACTAGGTGTGTAGAGAGGCCCTTTGTTGTGTACCGGATTACCCCAAGTCAGGCTTGGAACATGTTGTTGGACTTGTCACCCCTAGGTATATCTATTTGAGAAACACATACACTTATAGTATCTAGACATGGACTTATTTCTAGAATCCACTCACTTTGTCATTTACCCAAATACATGATCATTTTCCTAAACATTAACCCTTCCTTATACTTATCCTTAGAGACATACCTAAACATATCCTTTGAAATAGACCTTGGTATATCACTAAATTTTTCTCATCCATTTTTACATATGTTGACTAAATCATTACAATAATACTAATTATAGTGACTAAGGTTTAACATATATGGATATTATATCATTTTAGATGAATACTCAGTACATTACAAAAATAGATACCTGAGGACCATAATAGATTAGTGTATTTGGAAACATGAAAACAATATATTATATCCTAGTGAAATATATTCGACATATCCCATAAATATCTCCACCTTTAGTGATTCTATTGAAAAAATTTCTTTATAATAAGGATAAAGGAAACATAAGAAATGGGTGACCTCTGATGCTCATTAAGGGTAAATAAAGTAAACACATAAGCATAAAGTGAACAAAAGGTTATAGAACTTCATCTTAACATTTTCAGATCATACCTTGCATATTAGATATTATAATAAATATTGGAAGTTCATAATACATTAATCATAAAAGAAATAAGAACATAAGTCATCACATGAAAAAAAGGAATAAGATATAGAATTTATGGAATGAATTTTTTTATAACATTGTGAATGTTTATATGTAGAAAAAACGTCAATAATTAAGTTAAGGACAAGAAATTATGCCCCCGAATCTACTTATGGACATACATCCAGGTCCATCCATAACATTCTTAACATCTAATTAGGTTCTACACATAACCTTATGGACATGAAACCAGGTCCATGAATAACTTTGTGAACATGTAATTATGTTCAAACATAAAATTGATAATAAGTAATCAAGTTAATGCATAAACTTATGAACATGAAACTAGGTCCATGAAAAAAATTGTGAACACATAATATGGTTCACTAATTATATTGTGAAAATGTAATCAGGTTCCCAAATAAATATATCGAAATAAAACCTAGTCCATTCATACATACTAAACATGTAATTAGGTTCATGAATTTTTTTTACTCATTATTAACATATCATTACCCAATGCATTGGAGGGAGATATAGGTCCCACCAATATCATAATAAAATCAATCATAAATGTGCCACAAGATAAGTTTTATTATCATATCAGGACCAAAATAAGTGATAGGTTTTATAAACGTCAAATCATAATACATGAAATTAAATGGGTATTAGTAACATTTCATCACACCATAACCTATGAAAAGATATAAGTTTAAAAATCACTTAATGAAAGAATAACCTATTAAAAGAAGCGGGGTTCAAAAGCATAAAACCCATGGGATATAAATGGGTGTCATAAGTGTCATTCCATAAAAACATTAACCATTCATGAAATAATATGAATTGGACATTTGAATAATTTCCTATAAGGGCTTGAGTGACATCAATATATTTAATATGAGATGGAAAATAACATGGAAGAGAATTTTTAAAACATTTCTTGCGGTTAGTATCCTTTATTATTGGAAAAGGATCTCCAAAACATAAAACTTTTTGAAAACCATTTTCTTGAAAATAAAATTGAAAGTTTATAAATATTTTTTTAAAAAAATTGAGGGAAACTTTTTCTTTGAAATCATATAAACTGACTCTAAAAATGTTTTTAAAAAAAATTTCTTTGAAAATATCTTTTAAAAAAAATTTCTTGAAAATTAAACTTTTACCATGAAATGAAAACATTAATGGATTGATGGAGGATAAATCTTTACATGTCAAACGATTTAAAAAGAACATTGATTTTGCATGGTAAAAAGGATAAAAAAGTCTTCATTTGTAAAGAAAAAAGAATATTACCTTGAAATCATTGGTGAAAAAAGGGTAAAAATGTATTTTAATGATCATAAGAGATTATTATTATACACTTGGAAACCCTTTTTAGAGGACATGGTTTTCCGACCAAAGAGAGGGTAAAGTCGAGCTTTCTTAAAAACAAAATCTTAACTATATTATGGAATAAAGAGTAGAAATATGGTACCAATACATGATTAAATAATGAATAACCAGAGGTGAAGAAAATTAGTGAATGTCATAAGAGATCAGTTGTAATGTTTCATCAAAGGAAGTATAAACATAAAAAATCATGAAAAGCAATGAGATTGTTTCATTAAACTCTTATCACTTGGTAACATGGGATCATGTTATCCATACATGATAAATAAATTACATGAATTTCAGAATATTATAAAAAACAATGAGATTCATGATATATAATTTAAAATTGAATTATACACAACTAAAAATTAATTTAGTTTCATAACGAAACATGATTCTCAATGAAGGAAAATTGAGACAAAACTATTTTACTGATTTGGTAATATTTGAAACTTAAAACCCATGAAATAAAGGTCATATAATTAATAGTTAAATAACCATAAATTGACTTATAATAATCATTTATTAAATAAATTGTATGTATACATAATACATAAAAGGAATGGGTGGTGAATAAAGCATGTATCTGAAGAAAATAAAAAGTGGGAAGAAATCCCTTTACCTTGTGTCTTGAATGTCATCATACTCATTCAAAATACCTATATAATAAATATAAATTTATTTAAAATCTTTTAAAAACCATATTATTATATATAATAACATATATGGTTTTATTATGAAATTATATTTCCCTCTTGTTAACAATCTAATGTTAAGGTTTCACTTTGGATAATATTTTCTTTATTCTTCACACGTGACTTAATTTGTTATATCTTTGGTATTTATTAATTATATCAGGATTTATATAATGTAAATCATGATATAAATATCATATATATACATTATATTTGTATTAATACAATCTATATAAAATATATGTATGAAACAAAATACACCGTTCATGGAGACGGTAGGCCGTACGTATGCATGGATGCTATTTCTGTTTAATCGTCATGTTGAAAGAAGGAATATAAAAGAAAAATATTTATATATATATAGATACATATATATAATTATTTTATTAGATTTATTATACCAAAGTTTTTGTATATATTCACTAAAACCATCATTAATATGATTCATCTAGTGAATGAACAAATCATATCACTTTGAGGGGGTGGTATTCCACAATTACTCAAACGAAATTGTCATATTAGCACCATGTGGAATGTAAAAAGGAATGTGTTGTAAATGAATTAAATAATTTTAAATAAATAATAATTATAATATATAACATATATATATATATATATAGATTTTCCATCATAACATCCACCATGATATGCGGTAAGGAAGATTGAACAATCACCATTTAGTGAGGGGGTAGTTCATCAAACGCATAAACAATAGGTTCGTTATCCATTTGATGGAGGTGCGTATAATTATAGGTTGAAATATTAGCATAAAAAATCATAGTATACTGAGTATAATGGTTATTTTAAACAAGTATGTAAAAATAAAGTGGAGGCGGTGGAGAAGGAAAATAAAAGAAAGGATTTGAGAGAAGATGCTAACTCTTAATCGGGTTACTTCTTTTGGTTTGTGCCGAAAGGATTTTTTTGGGATTGAATTCTGCCCAAAGAAATGATTATAATAGTAAGAGAAGATTTTTGGGATGTGTATTGTGAAGTAGTTGGTTTATTTTAATAGGTATTATAGTTGTGAGGATGTGCTAGATGTGGTGTCATTTTATAGGGAAGGAAAAAGAATCACCTGGAATTTTTGAAAACAAGCTTGGTGTAAACATGTTATTACCTAAAAAAAGTCACAAAAAATAAACCTAAAACAATAATATAGAATTTATGGATGCATAATGTCCATACAATATATTTTGGACTAGTGGATAGGTCATTACCCCCCTAAAATTATTGTTTAGTTCATAATTAATCTTAATTTGACCTTAATCCATGTCATTAATTTTAATCACTTTTACTAATCATTTTGGTAAAAAATTAAGTTGATCTTATTAGACTATATATATTACAATAATTAAATTTTTTTTTTGTTTTTATAAATTCAAATAAAAGAATCCAAAAAATTATGATTAATGCTAATCCCACATATGAGATGAAATTACATGTATTTAAAGTAGAAATAAGTTCAAAAGTTTATTAAGTTTTTTTTATTTAATTTCAAAGTAAAATTGATTCTAATGAAATAAATTTTATTAATAGATTTAATATTTATCTAATGTGACTTTAAAAAATTTTACTATATAATTTAACATTTATAATTATTTACACAAAAAGATAGTTTTCAACCTAAAAGAAATACCTTCCACATCTCATCAAAAAACCGAACTTTATTCTAAAAACCTCAAAAATTAAACCAAAGATAATTTCAACAATTAAATTTTAAAAATGATGATTATTTTATCATATTAAATTTCTAAATGTTCTTAAAAATAATTTTATTATTAAAAACAGTTTATTTGAGAAAATGATATTTTTAAACCTAAAAGACCTCTACCAAATATTATATATGTTGTTAACAATTTGTGTTATTTCTATAAAACCAAAATAAAAAATATTTGAAAAGTAGATATTAATATTCATATCACTATTTTTAATGTCTAGGTTATAATCATATCATTTAAAAAATGATAATAAAATGTTGCTTCATAGAAAATCAGTGTTGTGTTTAACATACGCCAAGTTGGTATTGGTGGCATTGTATGCAAATTTAGTATTACGTATAACGTAAGACAGGTCATTGTTGTGTGGAAGGAATGTTTGAATTAGTGTTTTAATATATATATATATATATATATATAAGTATTTATAATGTCATGTGAAATGAAAAATATCAAAAACATAAATTATGTAGAAAAAAATGATTCAAAAAATCTCAGGGTGTTACACACCATCTATATTTACCCATGGGACAATCTCCTTTAGACCATAATAGGATCACATTACCATCATGATGTTATAATCAACATACATATCACACACACAAGAGTTTCGAATAGAGTCCTTAAAACTAATTTTGATTTCTACTCCTTGAGACAAATCCATATCTACCACCCAACATGTTCTTATAGCCAATAGGATCGATTTGACCCAAAACTCAAGATAAGAGGTCAAATCCTCATTCAAAACTCCACATTGAAACCCAAAATTAATTTTCCACAATCATCACTATCATAAGAAATATCAAACACTATCATGGAATAAAACCCTCTCTATCACACCATGTCGAACCTCAAAGGGCTTATCCCACTCATTGAACTCGTTGAGTTGTTCTTCCTCCCATAAGAGGTTTTCACTCATGAAATGTGAGATGTAAGACATTCTCATTCACCTTTAAAATGACTAAGATAACTCATTACTTCCTAACTAGCCTTATGTACTCACTTTGGAAAATCGTATCATGTATACCATCATGAGACCCCGTAATGGATCTCATCAACTCAATCAAAAACTTTTCCCCTTAGAGACACCATGGAAAAGAGATCCTAAAAATAACTAAGTGCTACATGGAACTCTTTTTAACTCAAGGACACTAAATCACACCCCCTCTCTTTCTATGGTGTTCCCTTAGTGCCAAAAACTTCTACCCAAACTCATGAAATCATGAAATAATTCCTGATCATAGATAAAAAAGAATATTATTTAGTATTAAAAGGATCAACTACCTTGAACATTGAGTTTACATCTATTCCATAATTTATACAAACTTGGAAAATCCCATTCATTCCTTTTCCATGCACGCACAACCACCATAAATCTTATTTAATGGAACACCATCCAAATAGTTAATTATAACAATTTATAATTAATTATCCAAATTAATATAGTGAAGAATATTCATCACAAGACTCACTATGGATCACTACAACATCAAAACCTCAAGGGAACACATGAGTTCATATTATAAAGATATCCCTTAGCCATGTTTAAAAAAATTACCCTGAAATCAGGTTGATTTCACTATCCTTCACTGAAATATTCACTATAACCCTATCTTGAATGACATAAAAATAGAATCTAGTGATAGAGAACACACAATATATGAGTTAATAAAAGAACACATATTAATAAATATTAAAAATGCCACCAAAATCACCCCTTCTATATTGAATAAATGGGATGGAGGGTATGGGGGACAGGTAACTAAATGAAACTCTCTCAATTCCCTATTTACCCTAAAACTTGAAGTGGGATTACCTATAAATTATTGGTATTACCTTTCTAAAAAAAACCACCAAAGATCCTGGTCATGGCATGACATTTAGGGTCACACCACAAAGCATCATCACTATGTCATACTATGTTTTGAACCTACCTTCCTTGGTACAATCAACACCCTAAATAATGGGTGGAAACCTCAAGGCTCAAAACCTCTAGGATACGCCATATACATCTCATTCTAATACCAAAAAATGATTTTGAATATTGGTTGTCGATCTATAGGTGTTAAAGGAGCTAAGGCCCCAAACTAAAAAACCCCCTCCTCATGAAATGACCTTTATGGGGAATATTATGGGATTCTTTGACTAAATAAATGAAATGGTGTGGCCCCTATATTTTGGTGAAACAACTCCTAAAAGGGAAGAGTACCCAACCCCGATGTCCTCCCCTTTGCGACATGGCTCATTAGGGCCACTCTATATGGAATCAAACACAAGAGATCCCCATGGTATAGCCACCTCATTGTAGTATAGTCTTTATCCCATGAATACCACCATAATATAGAAACATACTCTATGATGTATAGAACTTCCTCCCCAAAATACTTTACCCCTTTTACACTCTCTACATGACAATGCACCATGTTTCTAGAATGGTTTGTCATTTTTTTCTAGAACCACAACCGATGTCACCCAAAATATTCTTTTACATTTACCTAAAGGCCTAAAACACCTCTCATTACTTGATAAATATAAAAAACATATCAATAAGATGATCTAACGGTTAGAGTCAATATCCTAACCAAAATTTACAAAAAATACATTACTTTGGGATCACTAATTTAATTTTATTTAGAAACCAAAAAATGTAAAATTAGTGGGCTATTACAGTCAAAATCCTTGTATGAGAATGAATAATGTGCATGAGAAGCCTATAAATTTCTATGAATGAATAATTATTAAGGTATATATAATAATAGATTACTTGAAGAACTATATCAAAATATATTGCATATTTTTTCAATGTTTATTCTATTTATAAAACATTATAAATATAATTATTACGGTTATTACATTTGAAAATTATGAATGATATCAAATTCCATAAAAAACCAGCATTCCCAAATAAGTATTTCTAAAGTAAATAATAATTTCATTTAAAATATTTATGCATCTCTTATTTATCCATTTTTTTCAAGTACCACCATGACTATCTATAGTCCACATATTCAAAATGGAAATTGGTTTTGTTTAAAAATGAGTGAGAATTTTACAAGGTTTCAAAATTTTTATAGACATAATAAAGTGTTTGTTTTTTATATTCAGAATCATTTCCATATTTTTATATTAAGACATTAAATTTTTTATGTAATGGTCAAAACATAAAAAATAATATCATATTGATGTGAAATTATATGATAAAAGTCATGGAATTATTAGTGGAATATCTTATTAAAAAACATGTCAATATGATGTACTATGTTCTCAGAATGTCCGGATATACAATTTTTAATGATATAAAAGTTATAACAAGATTCATAAGTGGGTAAAAACAAATAAAATGACCTCATATTTCAATATAATATTATAAAAATGATATCTGATTGACTTTTGAAGTGTAGTAATAGATACCATATCAATCCAATATGTGGGTTTTCCATGAATAAAAAACACTTTTATTGTTTTAAAACCCTAAAACAAGAGAGTATTGTTAAAAACCAAAATAATTAACTTGAATTGATGTGAAATAATAGGATCATGTTATTCAAATTATTTTTTACATTTAAAAATATACTTCACATTAATCTACTATGCACAGTGCTCAAAATGGCTAAATAAACTTTTTTAAATATATAAAAGACTTTAAAAATGTACCCTGAGGGGTCAAAAACAAGAAAATAACCTTATATATATGAAATATTTGTACTATAAACACTAATTTATTTATGAAATATATGAATAGATATCACATAAATATGATTTATGGTTTTCTCATGATGAAAAAACAATATTTAGAACTTTTAAAATTCCAAAACATGCATGTCAATGTCAAAACATAGAAAAAGACACCAGCTTGATATGAAATCATAGGAAAATAATATTTAAATTAGATATCAAATTTAAAAATGATTAAAACTATCAAACTTGGGTTTTCAATATTGTTTTATGCTCTAGTTCTTTGGAAATTCAATTCATTTTATTGAGTTCTGGGTGTAATGATTGTTGGGGTTTAAAGTGTATCATTTTATAAGTTCCCCCATGGTTTATACTTATATGTTTTTGAAAATTTTGGAGAAAACATGGAAATATTATGAATGTTTTGGCCTATTCCTGGTTGGCACACGATTATGTGTAACTGTACGTATATCCTAGGATACTGTGCACATGGTTGGACTCGAAGAAAACCTACCTTACAACTTGTGCATGGATGTGTGATAGATTAATAGGTAACCATGTGGTCATTCATCCACGGGCAGTGGATATCCCAATGTTACTTCATGGTTTTTCATACCATGTGCCCCAACCATGTGACTTTCCCAGTTTTTAATTTTTGGGATTTTTATGCTTTCCCCCTCAATATTATTAACCCAAATCCAACCCCAGGCTCCCTCTCCATGTTCGTACAACCCTAAGGGGTTCTCCCATTAATTATGAATCCTTCTCCTTAGTTGGGGGTGTATCTAAGGGTTTTATTTAATATTTTGGCTAGACCTCTTAAGGTAACCTCCTCTCCTCATCCCCCTCTCCCTCTTTCTCTTGTTTTTTATTGGGTTTCTCTTCTCCCATGGTCATGTCAACCTAGGGTGTGGTTTGGACCATTTTTATTATGGGGGTTATGTTCTATTAGGGTTCTTATTGGTATATTTTTGGTTGTGAAGCCCTCATGAAGCATTTTCAGTGGTCCATTGTCATTGGACCATGGGTTTGAGGTAGGTTTTCCCTTGCGCTTGACTTTTTAATTTAAGAATAATTAGTATCATGATTTTTCACCATACATATATTCAAAATGTTATTTTGTTACCTATAGATAAATAGTTAGGTGTTCAAAGTGGTGGTTTATTCCTTGTAATGTGTTAAATATATATTTTTTTTAAATAATGCACACTAAGTGTTCGATTAAATTCTCAGTTAAATTTTATGGGATATTTATGATATAAAATGAATGGTTTGGGTTTTTAAATATATTTAAAAAATGAGAAATTATGTTTGGGGTTTCTATTAAGGGTTTCCCCAGTAGTTTTTGTTTTTATAAAAGAATATTTATTGGATTTTATGGTGTTTTGGCATGTATTTCTTATAAGTGTCATGTTTATCACTATTATAAGAAATGGGTTGCCTTGAAAGTGTCGTGTGAATGTTTTAAGGGAATTTTGTAAACTATTTTAAATGGTAAATGTGTTTCTATACCCTTTTTGAAAATTTTATTTTTATCTTTTATAAATGTTGTTTTTTTGATAAAAATTCTTAAAGTCATGTTTAGAAGATTTTTGAAAATGATGAAAATCATTTATTATAAAAACCCTTGTTTAATGTTTCTCATTCGTTGTCTATTTATAATAGATGGGATTTCCTCATAGTGGAATCGTTAGGATCCATTATCAAGGTACCTTGGTTGGAACCCTTTATGATCTATTTATTTTGAGGCATGAGATTAGTCTTTGGGGAATATTGGGGTGATTCCTATTGTGAATTATTATTATATATACTATGATTGATTCTTGGAAGGCATCAGTTGGATCACCCCTTTATTTACCTAAGACATAAGAACCAAACATATTGATATAATTTTCTCAGAACGATTTCTGCACTGGTAGGTCAAATAATGAATAATGGCCTAAATTAAGTTCATATACTAGGTTTATTTCTAGGTGATTTTCCCTTTATCTCTCATGAGAAAGGGTGTCCAAGCTTATTGAGAATTTTTATTTCCTCATGTGTGGCTTGATACTCGGGATGGGAACTCATGTATAATGTATTATGGATTATTCTTGATCTCATGGGTTCACCTATGTATATTATCTTTTAGCTACTTGCATTGATGATTGAGATACTTGTATGTATGTTTATATTTCCCTTTATATTTGACTACACCGGTACTTCTGTGTGGTGTTTTTCTTATAAAGTGATGTATTGGTTCCCAAATCTATTATAAAAAATGTTCTCAAAATCAAAAGTGTTTCCAAATACTATGATTCCAATTAAAAATGATAACATCACATTCCAATTGAAAATGATATGGTAACCCTAATTGACCGAACTTGGTTTTTCCAATGAATGAGGTAAATGAGGTGTAATTTATGTTTAAGTAAAACTTATTGGAAAGAATACTATAATATTTTGTAGTTCAAACTTGAAATTGATGTTTCTTTTATTTTAAAGGAAGTGAATTGGGAAATATATTATCATACTATAAAACTATGTTTTAATACTCATGCCTGTAGATAATTTCTATTTTTATCCCTTGTGTAGGTTTCAACCTTTGTTTGGTCACCTTGGGTGATGGTTGATCATGTGTTGGAGAGGGACACACATGGTCACATGGGGATCGTGTGGTCGTCCGGTTTTTTTATTCTCATTGTGTAGTTTAGTTTTATTTTCAAATTTTTTATAAAGGATGTTCAGTTTAGTTTTAATTATATTAAACTATTATATTCATTATTCCAATTCTTATTTTCATTATTATTTAAAATTGTTCCCTCTATGTACTTTGTTGATTCCTGACACTATTTTTCAGCCCATGGGGATCAAGAATGTCCTTTGGTCCATTCCACATATCATCTTGGATGAATGGTTTAGGGTTGAATTGGGTTGGTTCATGACAAAATGGTATTAGAGGAGGTTTTATCTTGAGGAACATTCTTTTTAGAGCACCCTTGGTTATTTGGGGATGTCAATGTAGATGGGGGAGTATTGTCAAGAATTTATTGGGAGGTGAGGGAAGAGTGTTGTGAACTCTTGATCGTTCCAATCTGCAGGTTTCTTGAGAATTCCAATTTTATTAGTTTCTCTGGCCATTAGGGATAGTTTATTGATTGGGATAAAAAAAGGGAGTTGGGCTAATGGTCTCTACAAGCTGGCATGGCAGGACAAGCCATGTGGTGTTTGGGGAATGGTTCTAGAAGGATTTTTGTGTTGGTAGTGTGTTTGGAATATGGCTGCCCACCAAATGGTAAAATCACCCACCAACACTAGTACCCCTTGTGAATCTCGTTGGGTCATCTTTAAAATATGAACATTGTTTTGAAAAATCATGTATTAGAGTTGATAAAATAGTGTTTTAATTAAATAGTTGGATATTAGAATATATGATGATGGGATTTTAATAATTTAATTTGTGAAACACCATGGAATATTTTTTTATAAAGTGAACTTTTTAAATGGAACTAAAATGATTTAGTGAAGATGAAATTTTATGACCAATGCTTGGGGTTATTGAAAAATGGTGGTTTGAAGTGGGTATATTTGAATTGAATATTTTTTTGAATGGAAGTGGAATTGGTTGTTAACCAAATGATTATTGATGTAATGATATTGGTAAATTTCTAGAATTTTTTTGAATGGAATAAAGAGGATTTTAATGTAAATATGAGGGGTTTTATTTTTAAGCATGGAAAGATGGTTTGTTGGTTGAAATTATGAAATTTATTTTTGAATTGGTGTGAGGTTTCCTTTGGAGGCCCCTTGATTTTGAAATGGCATCTATGGTTTTTTTTTGGAAATTTAAGTTACTTTGTTTTATCCTTTCGTGTGTTCATGGGTGCTCACATGCATCGTAGTATGTGGATGTGTGGATGAGTGCCCGGTATAAAACAAGGGACAGATGCTGGGGGGATGGAAACATGCATGTGAGTGAGGCTCGAGGAAACACCATTGGTGAGTATGAAAATCCACAAAATTGTTCTTGAAATAGAAAACATTTTAAAAAAGGGGTGTTTGATGTTAATAATGGTTTGTTTTCATATGTCTAAATTTGGTCACTTATGCAGTGTTCATTATTGAGGGCTTTGTTGTGAGTTAGCCTTGATGGGGTTTTTGAATATTCTTTCTTTAGTGGTTGTCTAGATAGTGCTTTGATGGATGATGATAGTGCAGTTATGTGTGATTCCCCATTGGCAGAACTTATGGTTGATCAACCCATGGATTTTGTGTTTGAGTTACAAAAAATAGATCCACATCTCTTTTAGGGTGAAATATATCTTCTCATAATTTAAGAGTGGATGAAATATATCGAAGGTAACTTTATCCTCTTTGAGTTTCCCAAGTCATTGAAGGTCGAGTTTTCAATATTCATTCTTGAAGGTTCATTGTGGAAGTGGTGTAAGTCGGTATCTCATAATAAGAATCATGAATATCTTAATTGGTAGTTCTTCAAGGCTTCGTTCATTTGTCAATATTTCTCTCAGAATGAAATGGGAAAAAATGGAATGGTAATGGGTTTCTTGAAAAAGGTTGATGGAACAGTGTATGTGTATTTACATCAGTTTATGGATCTAGTTCCATACCTTCTGGAATATGTTATGAGTGATTCTATTAGGGCTCAATGTTTCTATATTGGGATTCGATCTGATCTACAATAGAATGTATTAGAGTTAACCTAACTTCATTTTATTATGTGGTGAGACAATATTTTTCTATTGAATTTGTGGTTGCAGGAGTACTTGAGGTAGTCCTCCCACCTTCAATACTAAGGAGCAGTGGGGAAGGTTCTAGTAAGAATATGAGGAAGCGGTTGGAAGATAATTGAGTGGGATGTGGAATAAAAAGGCATCAATATCTAACATAAACCCTTTCAAGACATGAGGTCCTTATATGCTATCAGTATGGAAATATGGGTAATAAGATGATGTCAGGTATAAGTGCTCCTAAGACCTTCCATTCTTGTGGATGCATGGGCCACTTTCTGTGTTATTAACATGTCTTTGCTAGAAAGCACCAGGGGGGAATCCTCAGAAGTGATGTGTTTTTGGGAGGAACACTTCAAGTTCCTTTTTGTAAGTGTCCTTCCAGTCCATGGGTTCATTTTTTTGTGGAAGTTGTGCTGATGGTTTAATAGTTTTTTTAATGTAAGGGATTTGTGGGTCTTTTTGGGAACTCCTATTTTAAATTAATGTGTGGTTTCCATTATAGGAATCCTTTTTTTTATTATATCAAAATAAGATATGCATGTTTCTTGTTGGGACTATCAAATCTAGACTATGATACACAAAGATGCTTCAACCATCAAATCTCCAAAAAAAGGTCTCATAGTGAAGCTGGAATATAGTCAGGAGTCCAAGGAGTTTGAGAAGTTAGCTAAGCCCATCCCTTTACCATGTAGTGAGGTGGTTTCTATGTTTCTATTTTTTACTCAGTGGTCCAATAATTGGGCACCCTCCCATTCCCACCCTATGTGGTGGGAGTTTTTGTTCCATGTAACGATATTAAGCCCTCTTCTAATCCCCTCCATTCAGGAGTGGGATGTTTAAATTTGCCCGTTTGTGTTCTTATCGACTTTGATAGGTGGGTTTTTGTGGTAGGGTTTTAGTTGGACGGTGTGGGAATGAACCAGTTTGGGTTAATGTCGAATTCCCATTTGGTTTTTCCTACTTAATTATTAATGGTGGGGAGACCCATTTTGGGCCTCTTTTTGTTTTTTCTTAAGGGTTTATCAGATTCTAGTTGAATTTAAATGATGGGGAGTCCGTTCGGGCCTCCCCACTACTGGTGATTTGTTTCTAGTTTGATTACAGTCTAATATGGTTTAAGTAGCATTCATTGAAGGCGTTCAGTTCCTCAATTTCCTATCTATTTGTAGGGAGCGTTGTGAGAGGACCATATTGGGATATACATAACACTGAGAGGGGGGGGGGTGAATCAGTGTTGGGTACTTTTTGAACCAATTACAACTTTTATCCCTGTTCCTCTTGACCTATTAGGATCTTGATTACCTTATTCTATTTTCCTTGTCACATGCAATAATAGAAACCAGTAAAAATATGCACACAATATTTTTACAAGGTTCACCACTCAATAAGAGTAGCTACATCCTTGCCATGCAAGGGTATGACCAGTGCATGGATTCATCATTATAGTGTTATATTCTTTTACAATGGAGTGGCTAAAAAAACAATACTCTAGCCAGTGTGAGTCCCTACACTTTAAAGGGGGTTGGGAAACAATCCTCTTCCTGAGCCTGGTGATAGTCTAGTCCAACTTGCAGCCTCTATCCTATTCCTTATACTGCCTAAGGAGGCAGTCTTCTTCCTTCTTCAAAAGGTAGGTTCTGATCTTGGCATCCTTCAGTGCTCTTCACTTGATTACTTGAAAATCAGTAGGAAAGCAATTCTTCTTGTCTTCTTCTTTTCTTCTTCACTAGTGCAAAACTAGCTGCACTAGGACTTCTCCTTTTTCATTAGTGAAATAACAGAATGCACTAACATTTATTCTTTCTACTTGGAAAGAATCACATATACTAATGTGATTATTCAGGCAGTGAAGATCAGCTCACTTGCCATTATCTGAGTGAGTCCTTATCTTTTTCATAAATGCATGTGATCATGCATATGGCATGTAGTTGAGCTCTTTTCCTTCTTCTTATTCTTATTTTTCTCTTCTTGTTAGTGCAATAACCAACTACACTAAATCTTCTTCTCTTATGTTATTCTTCTTCTTTCTGGAATCACAACTTAGTTGATCAGAAGCTGATAAGAACTTCTAGAAACACTAACAGTTTGCGCACCAATTCTTACTTGCAAGCCACCCTACTTGCACGCCTCCCTGCTTGCGCACCACCACATACTTGCGCGCCACAATTGTTTCCAACTGAAAACTTGCACGTCACCTTTGGCTTAAACACACTCTTCACTTGCACACCTCTAACAACTTTCGCGCCAAAACTTGCGCGGGAAAACATTCGTGGAAAACTTGTGTGACAATACTTGAGTGACAATACTTACACGATAACATATGCGCAGAAACACTTGCGTGACAACACTTGTGTGGAAACACTTGCGCGACATCACTTGCACAGAAACACGTGCGCGATAGCACTTGCATGACAACACTCTCTAGTACTTGTGCACTCAGAGCTCCAATTTTCTCTTAAGTGTTGAGCCCTTAAAAAATGAGAAGGTGAGTCGTCTATTTATAGGAATTTTTGTGACTTGAGTGATCTAGACTTGCGCGCCAATACTTGTGTGTCGCTCCATCACTTGCGCACCGCTTCTTCACTTGCGCGCTGTTCCATCACTTGCGCGCCACTTTCTTTCCTTTGTCATATTTTGATATGATGATGTTGAAATATGACTTGCGCACAACATACACTTGAACGCCACTTATACTTTCATGCCACACTTGCGCGGCACTTATACTTTCACACCACTTTTTGACTTGCGCCCCAATCTTTCACTTGCGTGCCATTTTATTTCCATTGTCAAATTTTGATGTGATGATCCTGAATTATGACTTGAGCGCCACATATACTTGTGCGCCAATACTTGTGCGCCACTTTTGACTTGTGCTCCACTCTTGACTTGCGTGCCAATTTATTTCCTTTGACCAAAACACTTCTTTACTCCCCCTATACTTCATAAGGCTTGCATCACAAGTTCTCCAAACTTATGATATTTGTGAAATACAAATCAGAAAAGCATCTTCATAGTTTTTCCATTCTTTTTGGAATATGAATTACAAAGTACTTATTTCATCCTCACTTAAAATACTCAATTATTCTTCAACCATAATAGATGATACTTCTCTATTCTTCATTGTAATAAAAAATGTGTCACCTTTGACACAAGTTCTTTGAACTTAGGATCAGTTCAACAATTGTCAGAATTTATCTTCTTAGAGAATTTCTCAAGTATGACATCCAATGCTATGATTCCATAACAATTCTCCAGGCAACCTCACTTCATCCAATCTCCATTAACTTTTCAATCTTTCTTCATATCCTTCTTCATTTTGAGGAGTATTGACAACTATTGAAAACAAATACAATCTTTATACACAAAGTGGTCCCAACAATCTCCCACTTTGTATTTTGTTGTCAATACCTTAAAGTCTCCTCAGATGAATGTGTCAATGTCAAAATGATAATCTTATCTCTCCCCTTATTTCTCTCCCTTTGACATAGGTTCTTTGAACTTAGGATCAGTTCAACAATCATCTGAATTTATCTTCTTAGAGAATTGCTCAAGTATGAAATCCAATGCTATGATTCCAAAATAATTCTCCAGGAAACCTCACTTCAGCCAATCTCTACTAACTTTTCAGTCCTTATTTATCTCCTTCTTCATTTTGACGAGTATTGACAACTGTTGAAAACAAATACAATCTTCATACACAAAGTGGTCCCAATAATCTCCCCCTTTGTATTTTGTTGTCAATACCTTAAAGTATCCTTAGATGAATGTGTCAATGTCAAAATGATAATCTTATCTCTACCCTTCTTTCTCTCCCCTATAAATTTATTTCATTTATCTCCCCCTTATTGACAAGAAATACAATGTTCATGGTAGGGAGGGTATCATTCCATACTTAAGAAATGTGCCCTCAATAATTTCACTCTAAGTCTACTTGATCAATGCTTAGTGTAGAAAACAAGAGGATTTGATTTAGACAACAAAGCTTTACATTACCCACTGAATATGACACCACATCAGATGAGAAATCATACACTTTTCTTCAAGGGTTTTCAACATTCATTCCAGGTCAAAGATATTGAATGTGATAAGAAATAATCAATCTGAAATTCCTACACTCACTTCAAGAAACAGATCAAAAACATTCAAGTGAAATTGCTAGGATAAGTGGCCTTGGGGCAGCTTCACTCTTCTTATGTCATTGATTATCTTTATTACTCCCCTTTGTAGAATGATATTTATTTTGAGTAGCCAAGGATGAGAGATTTAGAAATAACATACCATTTCCAATGACGTGATCTTAAGACAATCTTCAGAGTAGTAGAATTTAGTACCAACTGAAGTTAATACTTATTGAGATAATGAATCTGGAAACTTATTCACATGTCTCCCCCTCAAGGGAATACTTCTCATCATTGAATCTTAGGTTCTCCCCCTGATATCTTGCTTCACCTTCAATTCCCTGTATTACCAGAACAAATACAATACACAAATATTTAAGGGAATAAGGTGGATCCTCTATGCTTCTTCAATGTGAGCAATAAGGCTCAAATGATTTTATCAACCAGGATGATCCATTTTCTCCACTCCTCACACTTTAAAATTTTATCTTCAATGATGACTGTGATTGTGTGGACCTCACTATTTATTCCATCTCTTTGTGTGTGAATATTCTTTCTTCATGGGCTTTCAAAGCACTAGAATCTACTAATGTAAATTTCATTTTTTGAGGAAATCTTGTTGTTCTGGAATAAATTCAAAGCACTTTCTCACAGTATGACTAGCCTTGTTGCACCTCACACATAAAACATCATTGTCTTCACGTAGAATCTTCCTTTTGTATTTAGCACTAGCCTTAGCTTGTGAATCTTTCATTTTCCTCATTCTTTCTAAATATTTTGGCCAAACCACAAATATATCATTAGGGATTGAGGCATTATGATAGGATCTTCTACATGGATTCTTTTGAGTGGCTTCTTTCTTAGTAGTTATTTTGGATGCACTACCCTTCACCATTTTGGATTTAGAATCCAAGGACTTCTCATCTTTCCTTATTGAAATCTTCTTGGGAGAATTTGTTTTCACATTATTCATCTGATTTCTTCCCAAGGATGCTTCTTCATTCTAGACTAGCTTTTGTGCTCTTCTTTTCTTATATGAACATGCACCATTCATATGACCACTCCTATTGCATACATCACAGATGTTATCTAACATTCCAAATCTGTTTGTAGTATATATATGTTTCTGGATCTGTGGATGTTTATTCTTCAACTCTAGATTTCACCTCCTTGAGATGGGCTTTCTCTATGCTTTTACATTTAAGGGATTGTACCAACAATCCAATGCACAATGCCCAAACCAATTGCAACACCAGCATTGTCCAAAAAATCTCGACTTCTTGTCATCTCCTTGATAAGGTATTGAGTCTTCTTCTTGGTATTTTGTGCTTTATGCGGAGATCTATCTTCCACACTCTTTCACTTATCCACACTATCCATGGTGATAGGTTTCATATAACTTTTCTTCATCCAAACCTGTTTAGAATTTTTCTTCCAACCTGCACTTTTTGTAGAATCAATTTTAGAAACATTAATAAATGTTGGTATGGATGATACCTTTACTTTCTCAGCTACTTGTGATGGATCAATGAGTGAAGTCTTGATCTTCTTATCACATTTTTGAGGTCTTTTGACAGTAGAATCCTCCAGTGAAAATTGGGTAGTAGTAGAAACTGTTTCCTTCTTTTGTGAAGACTCAATATGTGTCTTCTCAAGATTGGTCAAATGATCTTCCAACTCTAGACATCTCATATTGAGGATGACCTTTTGGTCTTCAATCATAGTCATATTATCTTTAGAAGCCTTCTTCAATCTTTCAACTTCATCTTCATGCATCTTTAATTTGTTTTGAATCAAAGAGTCATGTTCATTGATCTTCTTGGAGTTATCTTCCAAATATAACTTCTTGACTTCATTGCCCCTTTTTAGCTCATCTTCAAGTACATGGATCTTCTCTTCCAAAGTCTTGTTAACTCCCTACTTTTCTTCAAAATCTTTGATCCACTTTGTAGAAATTTCTTCAAATCCCCTCTTTATTACTTCAAAGGCTCCGACCTGTCTGGAGAGCATTAAACATTCAACAATTTTTTCTTGTAAGCCTTTCTCCAAAGCATCAGTTTCTTATTCTAGTTGAGTGATATTTTACTGCATGAATTGAAATACTCCACAAAAAAGAGATGCACTCTCTTTAGGAATACCATGAAGAATCATTCTTAATCTGTCAACAGATATTTCTTGAGATGTTGTAGATTGATCATCACCACTTGTGCCAGAATTTTCATAATGAGAATAATTTCCAAATTTACTAACACATACCTCCTTATCATTTTAGGTAGGAAGGTTGTCCATCTTGTTGGTGGGGACTTGATCCACCTTTTCATTACTTTCCAAGTATGGTGTGTCTGCAATGTTATCCAGATATGGAGAACCAGATTCTTCCTCTTCTTTAGATAAGAGTGAATTATTCTTCAACTTTCACTTCTCTTTATTTTTCTTGTTCATCATGGTCTTGGTAGATATAGATTTCTGATCATAGGTAACTGAATCTTCACCAACACTGCTCTTTATTGTTGACTCAGGAAAGGAACTCAAGTCTTCAAAAGAGAATAACTTCACTGTAGATAATCCAACAGAGGTGAACCTGTCCCTATGATACCAATTGAAAGGACCAGATTAGGATATACCTAACACTGAGAGGGGGGTGAATCTTTGTTGGGGACTTTTTAAACAAATTCCAACTTTTATCCCTATAACTCTTGACCTATTAGGATCATTATTCTCTTATTCTCTTTTCCCTGTCGCATGCGATAATAGAAAGCAGTAAAAATATGCACACGATATTTTTACACGGTTCACCACTCAATAAGAGTAGCTATGTCCTTTCCATGAATGGGTATGACCAGTACATGTAATCTCCATTATAGTGTGATATGATTTTACAATGGAGTGGCTAGAAAAACAATCCTCTAGCCAGTGTGAGTCCCTAAACTTTAAAGGGGGTTGGGAAACAATCCTCTTCCCTGGACAGGTGATAGCCTAGTCCAACTTGCATCCTCTAGCTGGTTCTTTATAAAGCCTAAGGAGATGGTCTTATTCCTTCTTCAAAAGTTAGGTTCGACACATGATCTCCTTCAGTGATATTCACATGATTACTTTTAAAGTAGTAGGTAAGAAATTCTTCTTGTCTTCTTCTTTTCTTCTTCACTAGTGAAAAACCATCTGCACTAGGATTTCTACTTTTTCTTTAGTGCAATAACAGAATGCACCAACACTTATTCATTCGTCTTGGAAAGAATCACATATACTAATGTGATTATTTAGGCAGTGAAGATCAGTTCACATGGCATAATCTAAGTGAGTCCTTCTCTTGTTCATAAATGCATGTGATCATGCATATGGCATGTAGTTGATCTCTTTTCCTTCTTCTTCTTCTTCTTCTCTTCTTGTTAGTGCAATAACCAACTGCACTAAATATTCTTCCCTTATGTTCTTATTCTTCATTCTATAATCACAAATCATTTGATCAGAAGCTAATAAGAACTTTTAGAAACACTCACAGCTTGCGCTCCAATTCTTACTTGCGCGCCATCCTGCCTGCGTGCCTCCCTGCTTGCGCGCCACTAGATGCTTGCACGCCACAATTGTTTCCAACTCAAAACTTGAGCGTCACCTTTGGCTAAAACACACTCTTTTCTTGAGCACCTCTAACAACTTGCACGCCAAGACTTATGTGGAAAACTTGCGTGACAATACTTGAACAAAAACAGTTGCATGACACCACTTGGAGGAAACATTTGCGCGACAGCACTTGCGTGGCATCACTTGCGTGGCAGTACTTGCGCGACAGCACTTGCGCAGTAGCACTTGCACGACAAAACTCTCTCCTACTTGTGCGCCTAGAGCTCAGATTTTCTCTTAAGTGTTGAGACCATAAAAAATGAGGAGGTGAGTTGTCTATTTATAGGAATTTTTGCGACTTCCGCGACCTAGACTTACGCGCCATTACTTGCGCGCCGTTCTATCACTTGCGCGCCGCTTCATCACTTGCGCGTCGTTCCATCACTTGCGCGCCGCTTTCTTTACTTTGTCATATTTTGATACGATGATGTTGAAATATGACTTTCTCACAACATACACTTGCACGCCAATTATACTTGCGTGCCACACTTGTGTGCCACTTACACTTGTGTGCCACATTTTTAATTGCGCACCAATCTTTCACTTGTGCACCATTTTATTTCCATTGTCAAATTTTGATGTGATGATCCTGAATTATGACTTGCACACCACATATACTAGCGCACCTATTTTGACTTACGTGCCACTCTTTACTTGTGCGCCACTTTCTTTCCTTTTCCAAAAACACTTCTTTAGTCCCCCTATACTTCATAAGACATTCATCACATGTTCTCCAAACTTATGATATTTGTGAAGTACAAATCAGAAAAGCATCGTCATATTTTTTCCATTCTTTTTGGAATATGAATTACAAAGAACTTCTTTCATCCTAACGTCAAATCCTCAATTCTTCTTCAACCATCATGGTTGATACTTCTCTATTATTCATTGTTGTGAACAATGTGTCACCTTTGACACAAGTTCTTTGAACTTAGGATCATTTCAAAAATCTTATGAACTTATCTTCTTAGAGAATTGCTCAAGTATGACATCCAATGATATGATTCTATAACAATTCTCCAAGAAACCTCACTTCAACCAATATCCACTAACTTTTCAGTCCTTCTTCATCTCCTTCTTCATTTTGACGAGTATTGACAACTGTTGACAACAAATTCAATCTTCATACACAAAGTGGTCCCAACACATTAGGTTCCTTAGGAGAAGTCACATATAAGGGTTTTGTTTTCATCTTGGTTGTAGATGAGGTATTTTTAACTTTGCCATTATTTTTGAGAAGTGGTTGAGGTTTTTTGCTTCATTTCAAGTATAAGGATTGAGTTCTTCTTGGATTGGGTTATTTTATTATGATATTGGTGGTAGAAATGTTATTGATTTAAAGATAATAGATCATGTTAGTAATGTATCATTTGTCATTTATTAATCAACATGAATGTTATGTGGCTTTTTGGGGGTGAAAAGAGTTAATGGTGGGGAGAATTGTCACACCTAGTTTTTCATATTTGGTTAATGCTATAGTTCAGTGGGAATTCTGGTGTTCTTCTCAGGTTCTGGGTGTGAAGTGTGTTGGGTTTTTTAGTGTATCCTTGTCTATGTTTTCCCACCATGGTTTATCCTTGTATTTTTTGGAATTTCTTGTAGAAAACATGGAAATCTTATCTTGGTAGTGGCCTGTACATGGTTGGCATATGGTTAGGAGTAACTGTGCATCTAACCTAGGAAATTATGAATAGGGTTAGACTCGGATAAAACCTATTATATGGCTTGTGCAAGGATGTGTAATTTATTCCTAGGTAGTCATGTGTTCATTCATTCATAGGCACTAGCTATAGCATGGTTACCACACATTTTTTAAAACCATGCAGTTTAACCTTGCGACTTGCGCAATTTTTAATTGTTGGGATTTCCAAGTGTTCCCTATTGGATTTTTTTTACCCAAATTTGACCCTATCCTCCACCTATGAGTTTTTGGGACCCTAAGGGGATCTACCCTAAATTTTTAATCCTTATCCTCCTTCCATGGGTGTGGATATAAGGGTTTTCTTCAAAATTTTGGGTAGATCTCTTATGGTAACATCCTATCCTCACCCCCTTTTTCATTCTCATGTTTTCTCGTGGGTATCTCATCTCCCATGGTCATGTTGACCAAGGGTGTAGTTTTTTCTGTTTTTATGTTGGGGGTTATATTATTTTAGGTTTCTTATTGGTAGATCTAGGGTTGTGTAAACCTCGCAGAGCATTTTCGATGGTGTGTTGTTGTTGAGCCATGGATCAGAGGTAGGTTTTCCCTTGCACATGCACTTTTAATTTAATAATCATTAGTTTATTATTTTAAAAACTTCCATATATCTTAAATGTTATTGTGTGAAATTTTGTTAAATGTTATTGTGTGAAAATTTGTGTTTTATTCCTTGTTATGTGTTAAATATAATTTTTTTATTAAATAATGCACACGAAGTGTTCGATTAAATCCTCGGTTGGATTTTATAGGTGATTTGTGATATAAAATGAATGGTTTGGGTTTTTAATTATATTGTATACATGAAAAATTATGTTTTGGGTTTATTTTAAGGGATTATCTAGTAGTTTTGTTTTTTATAAAAGAATATTTATTGGATTTTACAGTGTTTAGGAACGTTTTGCTGGTTTGTGGCCCATTTGGAACTTTTATAAGAAATGTTTTTTCCTTGAATGTGTAGTGTGATTGTTTTAAGGGAATTTTGTAAATGATTTGAAATGGTAAATGGTTTCTTACACCCTTTTTGAAAAATGTATTTTATCTTTCATGAATTTTAGTTTTTTGATAGAAATGATTAAACGACAGTTTGGAAGATTTTTGAAAATGATAAAAAGTTTTTATTATAGAAACCTCCATAGGATGTTTCTCAAGACTTTTACATGAATAAAAGAAGGTATTTTCTCTCTATGGAATCCTTGGGATTCATTATCAGGGTTTCTCAATGAGAATCCTTTGTGTTCAATTTATTTTAAGGCATGATATTAGTCCTTGGGGAGACTCAAGGTGAGGCTGATTTCTAATTATTATAAAATATATATTATTATTGAATTCTCAAGTTGAATTAGTTGTCTCAATCCCATTATTTACATGAGACATAAGGACCTGGAATATTGAGTGAGTTTTCTGAAAAAGATTATTGCACTAGTAGATCAGGTACTGAATGGTGGCACATAATAGACGGATATACTGTGTTTATTTCTATGGTATTTTCCCTCAATCTACCTTGAGAAATATTGTCCAAGAATATTAAGAATTTTTATTTAGTCATGTTTGGCATAATTCTGAGGATGATGTCTCTTGTATGATGTCTTATGTATTATTCTCGATCATCTAGGTTCACCTATATCTGTTATATTTTAACTACTAACAATGATGATTGAGATACTTGAATGTATGTTTACTTTTCCCTTGATATGTAACCACTCTAGTTCTCTTTTGTGGTGTTTTACGTGTAAATTTATTTCTTTGTTCCCAAATATGTTATAATTTTTTTAAATCAAAAGTATTTTCGAACTCTCTTTTTCAGATTGAAAATGATAACATCACTTTCCCATAAAAAAATGATATGGTAACACTAATGGATCAAACTTTGTTTTGGTATAAAAATAAGGGAAATGAGTTTTACTTTATGTTTATGTAAAACTTTATGAAAAATATGCTTTTATATATTGTAGTTCAACATTGAAATTGATTTTTCTTCTATTTTAAAGGAATTTTTCGGGGAAATAGATTATCGGGATGACCAATTGAGTTTTTGTACTCATGCTTATAGATATTTTATGTATTTAGAACTTGTGTGAAGGTTTCAGCCTTAGTTGGGTGGCCTCAAGATATGGTTTATCATGAGTTGGAGTGTGACCCATAGGGTCACACAGAGAATGTGTGGTCATCTAGTTTGGTAGGTGTCATTGTCTAGTTTGGTAATACTTTTAGATTTTGTATAAATAATTTTTAGTTTAGTTTTATTTATATTGATCCATTTTATTCATCTTTCCACTGCTTATTTTCTTTATTATTTATTCGGAAAAATCATTCCCTCTATGTACTCTGTTGATTCCAGACACAAGTTTACAGACCATGCGGATCTGGAACTCCCTTTGGTCCATGCCATGGATTGACTCAGATGATCGGTTCAGGGTTGAACTGGGTTGGTTCATGACCAAATGGTATCAAAGGAGGTTTACTCTTTTGAGGATCTTACTTTTTGGAGTTCCCATTGTTATTTTGGGGTGTCAAGGTAGATGGGGGATGATTTTCAGTACATGAGAGGTAGGTACAAGAAGATAATCGCAAACTCTTTCTCGTTCCGATCCTCAGGTCTCATTGGAAGTCCAAATTTATTCGTTTCTTTGGACATTAAGTATTGTTTGGTGATTGGGATACGACAAAGGGAGTTGGAACAATGGTCTCTATGAGCTCATAGGGCCTAACAAGCCATGCAGAGTTGAGGGAATGGTTCTAGTAGGCTATATGTGTTAGTTGTGTGGTTGGAATATGGTCAAAAACCATATAGTCAAATCAACAACCCATACTTGTACCCCTTATGAATATCTTTGGGTATTCTTTGAAATATAAAAATTATTTTGAGAAAACTTTTATTAGAGTTGTAAAAATAGGATTTTAATTGAACAGTTGGATTTTAGAAAGTATGAATATAGAATTTTCAGAATTTAATTTTTGAAAGATCATGAAAAAATGGATTTTTATAAAGTTAAATTTTTAGAGTGGAATTGAAATGATTTAGTGAAGCTAGAATTTTATAATCAATTATTGGGGTTTTTAAAAAAAAATGGTTGTTTGAAGTGGGTATGTATGACTTGAAATTTTATTTGAATGGAAAGGAATGCGTTTTTAACCAATTTATTATTGATGAAATGAGATAGTTGAATATCTAGAAATGTTTTGGATAGAATAGAGTATTTTTTTTAAAAATATTATGGGTTTTATTATTAATCATGGAAAGATGGTTTGCTATGTGAAATTATGAAAATGATATTTGGCTTGGTGGGATGGTTCCTTTGGAAGGCCCTTGATTTTGAAATGGGGTGAATGGTTTGTTTTGAAAAAATGATGTTACCTTATCCTAGACTTTGGTGTGTTCGTGGGTGCTCACAAACATAGTGGTACATGGATGTGTGTATGGGTCCCCATTATGGAACTAGAGACAGATGCCTAGGGGAATAGAAATATGTATGTGAGTGAGGCTTGATGAAACACCATTGATTAGTCTGAAAATCCACCCAATGTTTTCTTTAAATCGAAAATGGTTTTTAAAAGGAGATGTTTGATGTTAATAATATTTTTTTCTTATGTTAAATGTTATGCAGTTTTCTTTCTTGAAGATTTTTTGGGTGTTATCCTGGATGTGGTAGTTGGATTTTATTTATTCAACGGTTTTCCCCATGGAGATTCGATGGGTGATCATAGTGCAGTTATGAGTGATTACCCATTAGCGGAACTTTTATTTGATCAACCTATGGAATTTAGGTTTGAGTTTTGAAAACTACATCCACCTATCTTATATGGTCAAACAGATCCTCTCACCGTGGAATATTGGATGCAAAAGATCAAAAGGGACTTTAACATCATTGTGTTGTTAGAGTATTGGAAGGTCAAGTTTTCAACCTTCATTCTTGAATTTTCACTATGGATGTGGTGGAGGTCTGTATCTTGTTACAAACCTCATGAATATCTTACTTGGGAGTTCTTAAAGGCTTTATTCAATCATAACTATTTCTCTAATAAAGAAACGGTAAAAAAGAGAATGGTAATGGGTTGCTTTCAATATGATGATGAAACAATTTCAGAGTATTTCAATCAATTTATTGATCTTGTTCCATAACTTTTGGAATATTTTATGAGTGATTCTATGAAGGATCAACATTTTAATACTAAGATTCACTCTGACCTGTAGTCAAAAGTGTCAGAGTTCAACCTATCTTCATTTTCCAATGTAGTGATATAAGATTTTCCTATTGAAGCTGTGGATGTGGGAGTACTCAATGTAGTACTCACTCTTTTCAATTCCAAGAAGAAGTGGGGAACAATATCATAATAAGATGAGGAAGTGGTTAGAAGATGGTGGAGAGGGATGTGGAATAAAAAGTCCACAAGATCTATCATCAACCGCTTCTAGGAATGAGGTCATTATATGCTATCATTGGGGAAAGATAGGTCATAATAGGCTGTTGTTCCCAAGTTCTCTAAAGACCTTACATTCTTGTGGATGCTTGTGTCACTTATAGAAATTATGTTAGGGTGTTTCTAGAAAGCACCAAGGGGTGGGGGGATCCTTAGAAGTGATGTGATGTTGGGAGGGTCATTCCAAGTTCCTTTTTGTATGTTTCCTTCTAGTGTATGAGTTATTTTTTGTGGTGGTTGTGCTGATGGTGTCTTGGTTTTTCGAATGTAAGGGATGTTTTGGGTCTTTTAGTGAACTCATGTTTTAAACGAATGTGTGGTTTCAAATATAGGAATACAGTCTTTTATTTTTTCTAAACAAGTTATACATGATTATTGTTGGGATTATCAAAAACTGATTGCAATGTAGGAAGATACTTAAACAATCATATCTCTAACCATAGGTCTTAGAGTGAAACTGGCACATAGTCAGGAGTCCCTGGAGTATAAGAAGTTGGATAAACCCATGTATCTACTATGTGATGAGGTGGTTTCTATGTTACTTATTTGGTATTAGTGGTATAATCATTTCCACATACCCTTCCCACCCGGTGTAGTGGGATTTTTGGCCAGTGTAGGGAGATTTTGCCCAATTCTGGTCTCCTCCATTTGGAAGTGGGAAGTTTAAAATCCACATATTGTGTACATCTTGGCTTTGGTTGGTGGGTTTTTGTGGAAGTGTTTTATTTGTTTGGTGTGGTAATGGCATGATTTTGGTTCATTTTAAATTTTCATTTGGTCATTCCTTCATAGTTCTTAATGGGGGGGATTCCCACTGTGGGTATCATTGTGTTTTCTATTAAGGTGTTATCTAATTATAGTTAAATTACAATGGTAGGGATTACATTTGGGCCTCCCCCCAGCTGGTGATCTATTTTCGGTATGGTTATAGTTTAATATTATTGAAGTATCTTTAGATGAAGGTGTTTGGTTCCTCAATTTCCAATATAGCTTAGGGGAGCTTTGGGTTCCTCAAGAGAAGGTCCAACCAAAAGTTTCGTTTCGAGAATTGTTTTAGATGTGGTGGTTTGAACTTTCTTATTTTTTTCAAGATGTGGTTGATGTTTTTTGTTTCATTTTTGGCATAAGGATTGAGTTCTTCTTTTGGAGGGTTATTTCATTTTTCTATTGGTGAGAGATATTTTCTTGACTTAAAGAGGCTGGATCATGTTAATATGGAATATTTGGGAATTAATTAATAAACTATAAAGATATATGGATTTCTGGGGGATGAAAGCGTTAATAGTGGGGCGAATTGTCTAACCCAGTTTTTCATGTTTGGTTTATGCAATGGTTTGGTGGGAATTATGGTCTTCTTATAGGGTTCTAGGTGTGATTGGTGTTTGTTAATTAAGTGTATCAATGTCTAATATTTTACCCCATGGTTTATCATTGTATTTATTTTGGAAATATTTGGAGAAAACATGGAAATTTTATCTTGGTAGTGGCCTGCACACAGTTGGCGCACAATTAGAAGTAATTGTGCATCCATCACGGGAAACTATTTGTAGGGTTAAACTTAAACATAACCTACAGACCTACATCCCAGATTGTGCACATCCATGCGGTCAATTCCCAGGTAACTGTGTGGTATTCCATCCATGGGTAGTGGATATCTTATCGTTACCACACATTTTTCAAACCATGTGTCCTAAACATGTGAGTTTCTCAGTTTTTAATTTTTAGGATTTCTATGTTTTCAAACATGGGATTTTTATCCCAAATCCAACACTAGCCTCTCTCTAACAGTTCATACGACCCTAAGGGGATCTACCATTTCTTCTCAAGCCTACTCCTCCTTCCCTAGGTGTGTATATAAGGGTTTTATTAAATATTTTCGCTAGATCTCTTAAGGTAACCACCTCTCCTCATATCCCTCTCCCTCTTCCTCTTATTTTATCTTGGGTTTCTCTTCTCCCAAGGTCATTTCGACCTATGGTGTGGTTTTTAACTTATTAATATTAGTGGTTATGTTCTTTTAGGGTTCTTATTGGTAAATCTAAGGTTGTGTAACCCTCATGGAGCGTTTTTGATGGCACATTGTCTTTGTGCCATGGCTCTGAGGTAGGTTTTCCCATGAACATACCTTTTTAATTTAAGTATAATTAGTTTAATCCTTTTCACACCTTCCGTATATGCTAAATTTTAATATGTGACACTTTTAAAAATATTTTGGTTTGAAAAGTGGTGTTTAATTCCTTGTTATGTGTTAAATAAAATTGTTTTGTTAATTAATGTACACGAAGTGTTCGATTAAATGACCGATTAGATTTTATGGGTGATTTTTGATAAAAAATGAGTGTTTTGGGTATTAAATATAATGGTAAAAAGATAAATGATGTTTAGGGTTACTTTTTAGGTTTACGTATTAGTTTTGGTTTTTATAAAAGAATATTTATTGGATTTTGGGTGTTTTTCCATGTATTATCAGTTAGTGGCCCGTTTATCACTTTTTTAAGAAATGGTTTTCCATGAAAGTGTAGTGTGAATGTTGTAAGGGATATTTTTAAATTATTTGAAAATTTAAATGGTGTGTTTACAGCCTGTATGAAATGTGGATTTGTATCTTTGATGAATGTTGGTTTTGTGATAAAAATAATTAATGCCCCATTTGGAAACATTGTGAAAATGCTGAAAAGCATTTATTATAAAAAAATATGTTGGATGTTTCTCATGCATTGTCTACATATAATGGATGGGATGTCCTCACTATGTATTCCTAGGGATCCACTCCCAGTATTACATGGTTGGAACTCTTTGTGATCTATTTATTTTAAGGTATGAGATTAGTCCTTAGGGATACTCGAGGTGAGGCCTATTGTGAATTATTGTTATATATATATTGTAATTGGATGCTTATAGAGAATCAATAGGATCACCCCTATTATTTACATGAGGTATAGAAACCTAACATATTAAGAGATTTTTATGAGAATGATTGTTGTACTGGTAGGTCATGTACTGACCAGTGCACAATAGTAGGTGGAAATACTGGGTTTATTGCTATGAGATTTTTTCTTTAGTCTATCCTGATAAAGGGTGGCCAAGTGTATTGAGCATTTTGATATTATCATGTGTGGAATGATACTAGGGATGTGGTCTCATGTATCTTGTATTACGGATTATTCTAGATATCCTAGGTTTACCTATGTCTATTAACTTTTAATTTCTTACAATGATGATTGAGAAACTTGTATGTATGTTTACATTGACCTTGATATGTGACTAGTCTAGTACACCTGTATGGTGTTTTTCTTGTAAAGTGATATCATGGTTTATAAATCTATTATGATTTTTTTTTCAAAAGACAAATTGTTTTGAAACTCTCTTGTGCTAATTGAAAATGAAAACATCACTTTCCCCCTGAAAATGATATGGTGACCCTGATAGATCAAACCTAGTTTTTAAAATGAATGAGGGCAATGATTTGTACTTTATGTATAAGTAAAACTTGATTAAAATCATAATTTTATATATCGTAGTTCAAAATTGGAATTTATGTTTCTTTTATTTTAAAGGAAGTGAATTGGGAAATAGATTATTGTTCTAGCCTACTGATTTTTAATACTTACGTCTATAGTTCTTTTATATTTTTAGCCCTTTTGTAGGTTTTATCCTTAGTTTTGTCATCTCAGGAAATGGTTGATCATGTGTTAGAGAGTGAACCACAAGATCAAATGGAGATTATGTGTTCATCTGGTTCGATTGGTCTTGTTGTTAAGTTTGGTTGTATTTTAAGATTTTTTATAAAGGATGTTCAGTTCAGTTTTATTTATATTGATCTATTTTATTAATCATTATTATTTTAGAATATTTTTTAGTTTTTGGGAGAAATAATTCCCTCTGTGTACTATGTTGATGTCCAACACTAGTTTCCAACCTGTGGGGATCAAGAATTCCTTTCAGGCCATCCCACTGATGGGATCATATGACCAGTTCAGGGTCAACCGTGGTTGGTTCATGACAACAAAAACAACCTATTGTGATATTTATTCATATTTAATGAATAATAAAATTGTAGGATACAAAATTATTTAGAAGTGTATATTAGGTAGTCAAAACTATGAAAACAACCTTTTAATTTTTTGAAATCATAAGATAATGAAAACTAATAAATTTATGAAATTTAAGAATCTACATGACATGAATATGAAATTTTATATTCTAAATATGATAGAAAAATATAATTTATGTTTTTTAAAACTCTAAAACATGAGTATAATAGTTAAAATCTAGTAGATGAACTCCAATTAATTTCAAATCAATGGAAAATTATCTTTGAATTATTTATGACCTGTATGGAAAGATGAAACATCAATATGATGTTCTTTGACATTGTAATGAATAAATAATTAGTTTCCAAAGATATTAAAGTCTTTAAAGACAAGAATCTAGGGGTCAAACCCAATATAAAAACCTCATAATGTCATCAATTAAGAAAAATATGACCATTTATTGATTTGTGAAATGTTGGAACACATTCCACATCAATCCAAATTATGGGTTAAAGGCTAAAATTATTTCCCCATATGAATACCACTTAACATAAACACAATTATTTCGGAATTCATCATTTTTGAGCTTTATTCCTAGATTAGTAAAGCTATCATCAATACAAGGTATACATATAATGCCTTGATCTATATGTATCCATTCTATTAATGATATATTTAGTGATATAGGTGTGAAGCATAATAATAACGAATTAAAAAATAATATATTTGAAATGACATGGTATTCCATAGAAGAAATGGTATTAAAATTCAAGAAGGAACCTGAATTCTTTATATAGGCCTTTTGTGTTCTTAGTAGGCCCAAAATGATTAGAGAAAAATGATTTTTCATTGAAGGATTCCGCAAGTATGATTTAATTATGTACTATTTAATTTTCACTCTATAGAGATTCTTGTTATACAATTTATTTGTTTAAGTCCGGTAATGATGCAATGCATTCCATTTGGGGTCCAATACTTTTCTATAACATGTCGATGATGTAACTTTGTGTTATTTATCAATAGAAAATCACTTTAGAGAATTTATTATAGTAGGTGGTTTGGGTATGAAACTACCACTTGTATATATTTATTCCTACTCCATTTTGGGTACTTTTATACCTTTATTAATACTTCATTTATGATTTACAAATCTGTTTGAGGTTATCCATTCCCATCAATATAATATTTTAGTTCAAAAAATGCGTCACATACTCAAAATCAATCAAAAATTCATGGATTACCTTAACATTTTAGAAAAACCCTATATGATTCATTTTTCAGGTGTAATGATGAACTTCATGTCAATCTAACAGAAGGTGTGGTATATGGAACAAATTTCATGTTTTCATTTAAAAAAAAAATTTAATCCAAAACACACATCACATACTCAAAACTAAGAGAGAATGCTCGAATTATCCTGATAGTTTATTAAACTGATCTTTGATTCATTTTTGAATTGTATTAATTAATATTATACCAATATGACACATGGTGTGTCTCTTATGACTGAAATTATATGTTTTTTAAAGTGACATTTTAGTTAAAAACATATATCACATAGTCGAAAATAAGAAGGCAGAGTCATATTATCTTGTTATATTATAAAAATGATCCATGATTTATTTGTGATGTTTAGAAATAAACATAATGTAAATCTAACACATGGTGTGGAAAGTTTGACTCAAAATTCTTGATTTTAATGTAAAAGTAACATTTTAGTTCACAACCCATTTCATATACTCCAAACTGAGAAAATATACTGAAATATTATTTATATTATAGGATAAAAATCCATGATTAATTTATGATATTTAATAATGAACAACATGTTAATATGACACATGGTAAGGTTGATATTACTCAAAATATGTGTTATAATTTTAATGTGACATTTTATTTCAAAACAAATTCCATATACTGAGAACCAAGAAAACAAAAACAAATTTTCTTTAACACATAGTACATCTTAATCATCAGATAATGGGATTTATAAATATAACTAGAGTATTAGACAAAATCATCTTGTATCCATGTTTGGTACACTGCCTTATGGATCATCATTTATAATGGGAGGACCTTGATTTATCTAAGGGGTTCTAGAACTATCACTGTCATGAAAAAAATGAAATAAAAATAGACAAGAATAGTGAGGCTTTCTCATAGTTGGTCATACAAAATAGGAGGGTTCCCATCCCTTTATATAACCATCCTAGAAACATTCTAATTAATGAAACATGTTGGAAATATTCTAGGTATCACCATATATTAATTCCTATTAGACTTATTAATTTAATTCCTTTAATAAATGTAAAATATTTAATCAATTCATAATAGATTCCATTTAATCCATTCATAATGGATTATAACTAATGAAAATACATGTAAGTAATATATATATATATATATAATATAAATTCATTTACAATAATATTTTAGTGGAGATCCAAAAATATCTAAATTGCACAAAAATATCATAAGGACATTATGTAAAACTTCACAACTCTTTGTGAATCTATCCAAACTTAGTTTTAGATTCAATTTTATTATATTGTCTTCATTTTAGAATAAACACATTATATAAGTTACTATCCTTATCTATAGGACTAACTATTTGACCATTTAGGACATATCCTTTTTGATAAAAAATATGAAATCCATATTTCATAAATATATACAAATAATATCCTATAATAAAGGATCAACACTACTGAAGAAACTAAGAGGTATGACGTAATATCTATAAAACATAATTATTTATTTCAAATTAAAATTTTATTTTAGTTTTCAAATAATCTTATTTTTAATTGGGTTGATAGGGAACTCGTACGATATCTTAAAGTCCTAGTGGTCTATTGGATGAATATATGGTGTTTTCTCAGTCACTACGTCATGGACCACAACATAATACCACATGACCATTGGATATGATGAAAATACCTAAACATCACTGTCCTTACTATGTCATGGGATCCTTCACCATGCTCTATCACTCGAACACCGTTATGTACTATTCCTCATGGAATTGGTAACTCAACACTATTCCATGGTGCTCCTCTTTAACACCTATATAGCACCCTGACCCAGGATCCACTTAACCAGTGGTCAATCCCAGATGGCCACTAAACCTTAGGCATTCCTCCACATACACCAAAGTCTTTCGAATAGTATAGACGGTCCATTAAATGATTGTTGAGATACTATACTGTCTGATGATGATAATAATAATATCCATATAACACTATCACTAGGAAATCAATAAAAAATCAACATAATAAATAATAATACTACAAATAATAAAACAATATAAAAATATTTATACAAAATAGATAAGATCACCTGAAGGCCAATAACATAAGTGAATACTGAAAAACCCAAAAGATACTCCAAATCGATATAGAAGAACCTCATGGCTCATCTACCATCGATCCTGTGCACCAACTCTACCCTACAAACTATGGTCTAGTAAATGATCCCGACCCCTTACCAGATCTCAATGCCATAAAGATTGTACGCATCCCAATGGGCCCACGTTGGGTGTGAGTATAAACTCTGTAAACCAACTACAACATGTTCTCGTATTGCATTAATATTTTTACCACTTTTTTATACATAAATAAAAATAATTAAATCATACATAAAAATATATAACCATTTTCTCTTATGCTCAATAACCACAAAGAAGAATGTACCTACCTCAGCCAATGTTGGTGTGGAATGATATATACATGATCTTTCATACTAAGAAAACCCTTGGTTCCCCAACCATTTCCATATACATAAAACACACAACCTTATGATAAGCAATACTACATGCATCACATTTTGAGTCAATCGATGTCCCATCTTAATTCTCCAATAATATGTTACATGTCCCTTGGAATTCCATTAAAAGAATCCCCAACATCATATCATCCAAAAAACCAAGGGAACAGTGATTTCCATTCATAAATATATAATAAACCACCTTTGGCTTGATATCCTAACATCCCAATGTCTTATTAGATCCATCCTAAAATAATCCTGGACCATCATCACAAACATACATGGTGTTCCTTAACCCCTAATTGATGGTCTCACTAACTATCACCTATGTATTTATACAATGAACACCTCTCTATAAGGGATGGTCATTACCATCCCCTAATCCAATAAATCTACAGAGTAATCCACCCATAATTAGTGGTCAAAAACACCTCACTGATTCCTTTTCTATGTAGACATGACTCCAATGATGCTATCTGATAAAAATGGTGAGCAATAGTCAACACTATTTTTGAAGACACTCCATACCGTGAATCTCATAGCCAATTGCAAACCATTCCAGCCAAATAGGACATGGTAATCAGTATTTGTCCCAACTTGAAAATCCACATTGCCTCAAATTTATTGATCAACATCACCCCAAGAATATCCCAGAGCAATCCCAAACTATTTCTATGGAACTCAAATAATCATAATATAATAATATATAATTAAAATAACTCACACATCATGCCCGACCCAAAATAGAAACCCCATTTCAAAAATTAATTCTATTCCGGACTCAACACATTTAATGTGACAAACACATTCTCATCAACATCTCACAATAATTATAAAATGAATGAAATGCACCCATTTATATAAAGTGTTTAACCTAGAAAAAACCACAAACCTGTATTTAGATAATAATACTATATAACATGTATATATAAGGCAAAATCTAGGAACCACTTACTTTATACTCATAGGTGACCATTATCGAATACTGACCTCTAATTGGATCCAGAATGAAAGGGAATGAAGAATATGAAAATCACCATGGAAATAGGGTAAATGAGATCAGATTGATATATAATTCCAAAAAAAGTAAGATAAAATAAGAAATGAATTAGTAGGACTAGTATACTTACCTCTATATATTCAACTCACATGATGGTGCTTAAATCAGAACCCAAATGATGAAGATTGGCCAAATCCTAGAAGAGGAAGGAGAGGATATCCACAGATGAATGGTGGTGTATAAAATGGGAGAAAAAGTTGGTTATGAATGGTTGATTAATAAAATGGAAAAGTAGTAATTTTATTCCATTAAACGAGCCACGTAGTTTTGTTTCATGGTTTTCCTATCTATGCACCAACAACATGGTTTCACTATCCAAAGGGAACCCAACCATATACGAATATGTTCATGGTTTGTCAAACCATGTGAAACTTATGAAAATTAACATTGTAATAAACTACAGAATTATTACAAGGCCATGTTCCTCACCCACTTGGTTTTACTAACCATTATCTAGAATAAAAATGGGTTATACGGTTTTCCCTAAATTGATGCGTGTTTCTAAAAAACCGTGAGTCCTATCTTGCACCATCCAAAAATTAGTTTTCATGGAACGATGCTCTTGAAACTATTCTATAATCCAAAGGAACTCATCAGGTATTAAACCCCATAAAAAACACATTATTGTGTTAATACTATATCAATTAACCTTTAAATCCACAATTAAAGTTGGACCACTCAACAAACTCAAAATAAAAATTTACTCAGTAATTCTGACTCAATCAAAAACTCGAGACATTACAACCTGCTTTCATCCTTTCCCTATATCATGTTTCTCTATCCTATTACGTGGTTTCTTCCTAACACGATGATAATATCCATTTAAACTGATCCTAATCTAGAAATTTCCCAAAAGTTTAGGCAACTAGGGTTTGAACTATGGTTGATGTTGTGTTATGGGGGAGCCTTTACCACATTTCTTGGACCCCAACATCAATAAATTAAATATAATAATATCTCTATAGGAACATGCCTACTATAATATTTATCATATAAATAATATTAATAAATATATAATATCTTTTCCATGATAATGAGTGAACACTAGATATGGATCACGTTAATATAGCATACACAAAATCATCTTTTCATAATTATTGAAAAAGACTGACCGTATCAAAGAATACATTACATGTCATTCATATTTTAGAATATTACATTACATTACCCACTTCTAAATTAGTGATCACATCACAAGTGACTCGAAAAAGCATGAAATTGAATTTTATTAGTATTACTCCATCAAGGAAAAAATGTATTAACTCATAATAAAGTGGATTAATAACATCATGGTTTTACTCCATCCAATGACATGATCAATAACATAACCAAGCACCCCCATATTAGTTGAGTTCATATTTTGTTTTTTGTATTTCTGGTATCAAGGTATAAAGTTTCTTATTCTAGGTATCTCTCTAACCATATGTAAGAGTGATTTATAATAATCACACATCCAGAATTACATCAATGACTATAATAAATTAAATGAAATATACTTTTTGTCCAAGTAATAAGTTTCAACTTATAACATAATGAATATATTATTAATAAATCTTACAAAAACATTTACAATGAGTATATCAATATATTGAAAAATATATATATATATATCATTATATCTCATTATAAACCACAATTATCATTGATTAGGGACATCTAAAAATCATAATTTGAACAGATTTTATAATTATATTGTTCATGTTAATTAAATTATAGCATACATGAATGAATTATAAAAGGAGATTTCATTTAAAAAATCATTATATATGTACAACCACTACAATCAATATATCCATAGATTTTTTTCCCTCATGTTATTTATGCGGAAATGGGTTTCATTAACTCATTATATATATATATATTTAATTCCTTTCATATATCTATATGATCATATGAAAAATACCATCACTAAAATATGATGGAGTGGCATATATAATGGAATGTAGTTTCAATAATGGTGTGATTTAAGTATCATGATCCCAATATTAAACAATATTAACATATTCACTCTCTTTAACTTTACAAAATTAAATTTTATGATTTAAAATTATATTGTCTACTCATAACTATTTATAATTAAATCATTATTATCTTTGGAACCCTTATCCATCAATATATATTTTTTGAAATATTTTGATAATAATTTAACTATTTAAATTTCTTTTTAATATCATACCCCAAGACACTTTTAGTATATCAAGTTCAATTCACATTGAATTTTGATTGGAACAATCCATTACGAAATAGTAATATTCAATTTATCAAGGTATCTATATGCAAATATTTAAATTTTTCAGTACCATAATATATAATAAACTTATTTAGGATATCTATTTGATTATTAATATTAAACTAAATCAATCATTTATTTATTAACCATTTACATATCTACATTGGAACAAATTGTCTCTTGAATCATATACATCAATTTATTCTTACAGTAAATTGATAAAATTCAACACAAACTTATTTTTATTGTAAAATAACACTTATATTATTTTATTAGGAATATTTAACAATGAAATAATTTTTTATATTTGATGTGGTATTATATGTATTTAGATTATTTTCTTGAAAATATTATTTTTTATTATAACATGTCACCGATTAGTGATGGGAACAACTTCACTCATATGTTTTTAATAAAATAGTTAGATAAACAATTTTGTCCCTATCTCTTTCTTAGACAAGTTATAGAATTATATGAATTATAAACTATGTGCATTTAATTAATCAAATCATGTTGCTCATAACAACTATTCATTGAAAAATAATATCCCTTATCACATAAAATAAATATGATTTAAAATACAAGTCATTTTTTAGATTCACTAAAACATGGAATTTTTTATATACATCAAACTATCTAGTGTAACAATTGTTTACTTAATCACTTGAATGAAAACTAAAATCTCCATAAATTATTCCCTTTATTTATTAACCCTTATTTATTTAATCCACTTGAAAAATAAACATTAATAATTTTTATTCTTCAATACTAAAGACTAAATTTATATAACATAAATACCCAAATTGTAAATCTCACAGTGTTTCCTAAAATCATTTGTATATTTTGAATAATCAAATCATATAGAATTATTACCCCAAATAACTGTTATACTTTGAATTTCTCCAACTTAGTACCTTTTTTTAAGTTATCAGTCTTCGAAGTTACTTATATTTTTTTCTTATTTCTAAGGATAAATCCTAATGATAAGTTTGAAGATGATGATGAAATTTATCTACAATAAAATCTTTTATCAGATGAGTGTCATGTCTTATATTTTGTTATGAAGGACTTTTAATGAAATTTCTCCCACTAAAATTGATGAACCAATACATAATATTTATTTAGTGTGTCAAGACCCATATTTTACAATGAAATGACACCACGTTAGTGTGAAACTCATTTCATTAGTTGTTTAGGTAGGGCTCATCCCATTCACAATAGTTATGATTCATGGATAGTTTAGTTGACAACTATGTATAAGTATTCATCATATAGAAAATAATCAACTCTATTACATTGGTATCCATACCATTGTAATTTCCTAGATTAGTGGAACCCAAATAAAATGTTAAAAATGAGATAACATATGAAAATCCATATATAAATTTATTTAGCATGAAACTAGATGGTTATATTCTATTAGTCCACTCATTATTTCTTTTTTATAGTATAAGATAATCTTGGGGGACCCTATTATTGTGTGAAACTACCCAGTTGGATGATCGAGTTCTTGAAAAATGTCACTTTGTAAGGAATATCACTCATAAAATTTGAGGAGTTTTCTTTTAATGTGAAAATAATTTAATATTCATCATATGAATATTAAATTTATAGCTATTTTATGTTATAAAGTATTTATCATATCTTGTTTTATTACTTTTTATATATGCATGCTTCTAAAGATTTAGTTTTGGAACCCTTATTCTAGCCACAAAATTAATGTGTTCAACTTATATTAATGTGGATCTTTTACATAAACCAAAGTATTTGTTACTCACTCAAATAAAGAATCCAAACATAATTATAAAAATCCAAATTCATCATAGGCCTACGTTACATATACATTTTAGGTAAATTCAGGGAGTTATATGAGTTTTATAATATTAATAAGTTTAATCCTGGAGCGACAGATAGAAAACCCCATTCAACTTCTTAGACAATGAATAAACCCCAAAGTAGTCAGGTAGCAAGACCTAAATTCCCTATCCCCATGAAGAATTTACTCAATAGAGTATTAAATTCTGGATAATTCTAACACATAGAATGACAAAATTATGTTCAATAATAATTCTTAAGTTTATAACTCAAAAAAAAACCATGGTTAAGGTAGATGGAAACAATATATATATATATATATATTTACCTAACATATAATGAAATTCTATGACTCCTAGATGTAACTTATCACATAAATTAAGTGTAAATGTTATTAAAATTTTATTTAATTTTTTTAAACAAGAATAAAAAAATGAATAACATAAATAAATTCAAAATTCAAAATTTGAGTATGAAATAATTATTTTTGAACAATTAATAAATTTAAATCCAACTATAAACAATTTATAATTAAGTTAAAGATCATATAAATCCAAGAACATAAAATTAAACAATTTATATATAATTTTTATATAAACTCATTTATATTATTCACTATATAGAATTTATATATAATATTTAATGGATCATAATTCAATTTATATTTTTTAAATATTTTACTTAATATGAATATTAGTTACATTATTTAAAAATTTAAAAAATCATAAAAAACATTTTAAAATGGTCCATCTAATATCCTTAAATAAGGTATTTATTTTAATTTGATTAATTTAAAAATAATTAATTATGAACAATTCATAATTAATAATAAAAAATCTTTTATTTTTAAAACATATTTTTGTGAATTATAAACTATTCACAAATCATCTTGATAATTTCAAAATACATTTTTTATTTAAATATAATAATGGCACCATATAATTTCTTAAATGGTTTAACCCCATTTATTATGATTTATAACCAGTTATAACCCATATTAAAATTTGAAATAGGTATTAAAAATATTAACTCTTTAATATTAAAGTAATATTTGTAATAAATGCTTCAAAATCATTTAATCCGTTTACCATAATCCTATTAAACTTAATAAATTCATAAAACATCTTATATAAATTTAAGAAATATTCCAAAATACATTTCATTATTAATAAACCATTTATAAATATTCAAATTTAATTCATGATTGAAATAAATAAATACCCCATTATAAAATAGGGAGAATTTTATATTTCATATAGGCTAGTAAAATAAATTTTTTAAATCCTAATTATAATTTATAATTTAATTTTTAATTAAAGGATTTATATTCATTATATAATATGAAGTTTTCATATTATACATTATATGGAATTATATTTTATAAATTTTAATCAATTTATAATCGAACTTATATTATGTAAATTTTTACAAAATTTATATATTATATACTTAAATATTATTTAAACAACAATCCTATCAAACAAAAAATACTTTTTTATAAGGATTAAATAATTTCACATAAAGGCCACCTTTTAGTTTAATCAATTTAAATTTATAATTATGAACGTTTAATAATTTAAATATAAAAAATTTATATTTTCACCTTATTTTTCAATTTATAAACACTTTATAAACTACCCTTATGGTATCTTAATCCGTTTTATATATCTAGTTCACAAGGCATGCCATATAATTAGGTTAATAGTACTTTAAATATTATAATTTATTATTTTAAATATCTTATTAATAAATGTTTCATTAAAACTTATATAATTAATTACAAGCTATTTATTATTAATTAATTTAAACACTTTACAAATGAATAAATTTTCAAAAAAAACCTTTTATTATGATTTATTAACATTTTATAAAGTCTAAATATTTGAAAAGTATATTTTCATTATTGAATCTTTAATATTAACAGTGTATTTATAAAAAATGTTTCAAAATCATTTAATTAATTTACAATAAACATTTTATAGTAAAATAATTTATAAAAAAATATATGATATCTTTTATAATTATTGTAAAATACATTTTCTATTAATTATAAACAATTTATAAATAATAAAATCCAATCCATAATTTATTTTTTTAATAAATAAACACCATTTATTTATCAAAAACCTTAGAAAAAACTACATATTTTTTTAATATTTAATTTTGTTTGGTTTACCTATCATGATCATGTAGAAAAAAATGATGCCGTGTTTTTTTTCATTTCTTCATTTCATGTGTGATTTGACTAATCTAAAACATGTATTTAATTAATACTAATTTATTGTTTTTTATGGAATTAATAACATATAACCAAATTAGTGAGAGTGATTTAGAAACCGAAAACACCAAGATCTCTATGTAAAAATACATAAAAATGATGAAGACATGAAATTAAGTTCTAGTAAAAAACATTCATACCTTGATTAAAATATTTCTAGCCTCTATGTTAATAATTTTTATTGTGGTTTATAAATATCACTAGATAATAAGAAGAAATCCTCCTACCTCTAAGGGTGGCATACTGGCTTGTGGATCCTTTTTTATGAGTGGATCTTGAAATAGAGAATAGGTGATAGTTCCTTCACATTCCTAAAAAACGGTGTTATGATATTAATAGAGAACATGCATGATTGAATATAGTCATTTATGAAGAAAAAATGGGTCTAATCCCTTAATATATCTGTCCTAGATGTGTTTCAATTAATGAGATATATCCTAAATATTCAATGTATCATCATAAATTTATTCCCACTGAAATTATTCATTGCATTAATAAAATGGAAGAAATCCATTTAATCTAATAATAATTATTCCATTTAATCCATTCAGAATAGATTATATCTAGTAAAACCATGTTGAAAGATAAATTTACCTAAATCTAATTCATTCAAAAGAATATTTTAGTGTATATCCAAAAAAATAATCCATGATTTTTTGTGTGATTGTAGTATATAACCACATGTCAATCCCACACACGATGTGGCTGATCTGACTTAAAGTTAATGTCATTATTTAAAAGTGAAATTTTACTCCAAAACACATGTTACATAGTAATAAATAAGAAAAAATCTTTATATTTCCATGATAATTTAGGCCACCTATCCATGATTTATTTGTGAAGTATAGAAATAAACCTCACACTAATATGATACATGATGCGACAATTACGTCTAAAAGTGAGTATGTTTATTAAAATGTGACATATTAGTTCAAAAAATGCATCACATATTCAATAATGATAAAATAGGATTGAATCGTCTTGATACATTATAAAAAAATACTATGATTCATTTAAGATGTGTAAGATTAAAATAAACATAAATTCAACATATGGTTTGGACAGTATGACTCAAAGTGTGTGGTTTCTGTATAAAATAAACATTTGATTTCATAACATGAGTCACGTGACTAAAATTAAAAAATATTTCTTTCATAGTCTTGATAATTTACTAAAATTATCCATGATTCATTTTTTATGTGTAAGAATCAACATCACATTAATTTGACACACGATGCTGCTGATATAAAACAAATTTCTTGTTTTAATTTACAGTGACAATTGAGTCCAAAACTTGTATCATGTACTGAAAATAGATAAAATTACATTATATTATCTTAATACTTTATGAAAATGATCCTTGATTCATTTTTATTTATAATAATTAACCAATTTTGAATTAAACACACGATGTGGTTGTTTTGACTGAAAGTGTGTTTTTTTTAATAGAGACATTTCAGTTCAAAACACATGTTACATATTCAAAACTTAAAAAAGGATAATTTATTTTCTAGATACAATAGGGAAAAAATAAATACTTAATTTATTAGGTGTAGGAATTTACCCCTTTTCAATCTGATATATGGTGTGACCATTATGCATAAAAGTGTATGTTCTTAGTTTAAAAGTGACATTTTAATCCAAAACACGTGGAAGACACTATAAAATAGAAAATAATTATTTTATTATAGTTTTAAACTATGAATATAACTTGATATTGAATTTTTATTTGTAGAAATTATCCTTACATCAATATGACACATGGTGTGGCAGTTATGACTAAAAGTGTGTGTTTTCATTAAAAATATATTTTTCCAAATTTAATTTCAAATACTCAAAACTATGAAACAACACTCAAAATTACTTTATATTTTAGTATAATGGTTTAGAATTTACATATTATTTTTAGGAATTACCCCCATGTCTATCCAATTCATGGTGTGTTTGGATTGACTGAAAGTGCATCACATACCTAGATGAGAGAAAACATGCTACGAGTGTCGTATTACTCTACAATATGTTTTATTTATGTATTGTGAAATAATTATTCATTATGTATCATAATTTCTAATTCATGTTATATTTTTCTAAGTATTTTATTTAATGAACTATTATATATTTTTTTGTTTCATTTACATCATTATATTAGTTATAAAATAAAAATTGTTCTTATTTATATGTACAATATTATTTTATTCAAGATAGGGTGGTGGGTTTGGTAACTTGTATAGATGTCAAGATCTTTTAAGAAAAAATAAAAATGATATTGTAATAATGGGCCAACCAATCTACTATGCAACACCTTGAAATTTCATTAAAAGAAACTTCGTTCGATGGCGTCTAAAGCACGCAACACCGAGCTTTAACAGACCCCAAAATATTATTATTTAAATATAAACATTATAACCATGAAATTGAATTGAATAGTATGAAAAATATTTATTGAATTATGAAATATATATTAAGGACCTACATAATGAAATATCATTAATTGATTCTTATTAAATAATCACTCAATTTTTTGTAATGAAATTTTATGATTTCTAAACATGTTTTCTTGAAAACTAAAGTGTATTGATTTTTGAGTACAAATATTATAAATAATTTTTGAAACTTATATAAATTTTAATTCAAAAAATAATAACATTTTATAAATCATCATATATAAACTATCTTAGGGTGATTTGTTTTTAGTTTTCTAAAAATAATGATTTTCTAGTGAATTTTACAAAAATAATGTTTTTTATAAAAATATCATTTTATTTATATTAAAAATAATATTTATGATTTTAATTTTATATCAAATAAAAATAAGTAATATTAATTTATATATTATATAATTAGTTAGATTTCAATCATCCTTTTAACTTTTCTTTTATAAGTACATTTTTGGGCTTAAAAATGCAATTTCAAGGAAATTATTTTAAATTAATTTTTGTAGGATTAATTTAAAATTAAATTCCATTACATCTGTGAGTTGAATATTGAAAAATGGATTCAATATTTTAATTAAAGTTATCCAATTTAGTGAATATTTCATTTTATTTTTGGTCATTATGCATTGTCATAATAGTAATTCTATTATCACAATAAGGAAAAATCAGGTAATTTTTGTTAACAATAATATGATAAGGACTGGAAAATGACCATAAAAATTGATATTTTTGATTCCATTTTATCCATAATCATCCAATATTTTTTATAATGAATTTAATTTCCATTTTTTTAAGATTATAACTTTAACGTATTTTATCACAAGAAATGTCAAACATGTCAAAATCATGTTTTTAATAAAATAATATTTTCAATTTGAGGCTATCTAAAAAATATGTTTGATTATAAATAGTATTTTTAAATAAAAAATATTTATCATTATCATGGTACTTATTTTTATTTTTTATTGAATAAATAATTAAATTATAATCTAATATAACACTATTATAGTAATTATTTAATTAATAAAATAATAAAATGATGGAAAGAACGAAAAGTAACATAATTTGTGATATTTAAGGTGATACAAAAATTATACAGATGACCATGACATTTTTGAGATATAATTACATATTTGGTGTGAATTTGACTTTTTTTTATAATGTTTTTAAAGTCAATGTATTAAATAGTATCAAAATTGACAATAATGACATTTTAGGGGATTAATATTTTATTAAATTATTTTAAAATCATAAAAATATTAAATAATAAAAAAATGTATAATATATGGTAAAAAATTTCATAACATGTGCATTTATAGGATATTTTTATGTATATGACTCTATAATAGTCTTATTATATTTTTATCTTTTGAAAAAATCCAAATGTACCCATTAACTGAATGGCTAGAAGGCCTTCTTTTTTTAATGATTTTTGATAATACCCCTTTAAATGGATTAGGGGGAACCCTTACATGGCCCATAGGCTTAGAAATTACATGACCCGTAGGTTTTAGGAAAAATACATACTATACTTGGAACTTCTCCTCATAACTTCTTCATCGTGACATCAGCTCTCCACCTTCGCATGGCTTTTTGTCTAGACTTGCTCTGCAAGGACAGGCTTGTCCTAATGGAAATGCCATACCCACTTAGATTTTTCTCTAGTGAAAGCGTCTTCTCTGAATCCCCATATAGATTATGCTCCTTATAGAGTTTTTCTGATCATTTAAGAACAATTTCAGGTGGCATGAAGGCCTCGAGGTGGCCTAAAAGCATTACTGGCCTGAAGGCCTTGGGTGTCCCGAAGGCTTCAAAGGACCCGAGTCCCAAAATGGTGGCCCTAAAGCCCAAACAGATGAATAGTTCTGGTTGCTACAATACCAAATAGTGTTTTCTACAGTGCCTGCTACAATACTGCTATAATACCCCAAATATATGTCTCTGTCTGAATTTGAACTTGGGTCTCATGGATGCACTTGCTAAGTCCTAACCAACTGGGCTGAGGCACTTGTGTCAAATGTTCTCATTGCCTCAACTATAAAAGGGAACAAACTCTCTCACTTATTCACACCACATTGATCCTTCTAGATTGAAAAATTCCTACCCATTCCTCTTCCAAAATTACTTATCTAATTTTGGAAGGTGTTGGTCTCCTCAAAAGACTAACCTTAAGTCCCTCAAAAAGGATATAAAGAAGTTATCATAAAGAAGTGGTAATTTTCATACCTGAACTCTTTCAATTTATTTATTATTCCGACCCTTTTAAATATGTTCAATTTATCATAAAATAATAAAATTATTAACCTCAATATACTTAAATTTTATCGTGATTATGAAACCACAATTATCCACCCACATTCCCATCAAATGGAAAGTTAAAGAACCCCTCATGCTTACGTACGATTTACCATCTCCACATAGATATACAATTAATTTTTCAACACCACATATTCTGATGGTAATTATGATGGTTTTAATGGTTATATATGATATTTAAACCATAATTATACTTCTAAAATGTAAATATCATATCTACCTATTGGTTCCAATGAGTGACTAAAGAGGGGGGGGGGGTGAATTAAGTTCCCAATTTATTTTTTTGCTAAAAAAACAAAAAAACAAAATCCCAATTTTTTTTTAAAAACTCAGTTAATAAAAACGATATACTTATATAAGTTTGATATTTTAAATGATTTTTGAATGTAGTAATAATTATCAGTTTAAATAATATTTGAAATCACTTAAAAATTTGAAATCCAATTATCTATTAAAACACTTTATATAAACCCCAATAAAGAATAAATATAAAATTAATGTTTTGTTATATTTTTTTTAAATCATATATAGTTTAAAATTTTAAATAATAAAGAAAATAAAATTAATCACACAAAGAAATATAAAGAAGGGGTCCTGTCTCAATCCTAGATTTAATACACCCCACTTGGCAATCACATGATAACAAGAATTTTATTATAACAACAAATAGATCCACAAAGAGTATTAGGTTGTAAAATCAAAAAAACACAAGGTTGTTTAAGAAAGAAGAATCTTCCACAGTTATATAGGGTAAAGAAAAAATAAACAAGTCACACACAACCTCTTCTATATTTTCTATATGTATAGAAATAATGAAATTTGGATGAAAAGATAAAGCAGAATCCAATTTGGTATAGGAGGTAATATGTACAGATAAAAAGATTAATACACCGCACATATCAAAATTAAAAAAATAGAGTGAGAAAATAAGTAAATATTAGAAAATATTATGCTGAACAATATAAATAGCATTAGATATTAAAAGGTCCTAGAATATATCTTTTTTAGAATCTTAAATAGGTTTTTAATTTTTTTTAGAAAAAAAGAGTATCATAGATTCTATAAAATCCTTAAGTTTTCTATATGTAGATGTACAACATCCGTCCACATAAAGGTGTATTAGGATTTGAATCATATCCAGCTTATGAATTTTTTTTCATGTTTTTATTCCACACACCATTGGTCACCAACCCACATGATAGTGTTCTATAAAATATATAACTCTTCATGTAAAATTACCCATATTAGAATAATAAATAAATATCTTGGATATTTACACTGAGCATTGAATCATAAAGTATAACATGTTGGACTATGAGAATTTAATTACTTTAACTAGTTGTTCGAGGACTTATATTTGAATAAGAGAATTTGGATAGTAATGGTAGTATACTGAAGGTAGATACTTAATAATGGTATATTGAAATAGTGGTATAATATGATAGTTTTATATCAAATATGTTGGTAGAATTTTTATGGTAGTAGATTATCCAAATGGTTTCTTAGACTGGGTGTAGAACAGTATAATGGTAGACCTGTCAAAAGAAGATCATCTGAACTAATAGTATATCTGATCAAAATAGATCTGTCAATGGTAGATCTAACAATGGTAGATTATCTGAAATAGAATTATATCTGAACTATGGTAGATTCCCTCAATGTTAAAGTCTCTAGCAATAGATATAGTCCATCAATTGATCTTATTGTACTAATTGAAAATCTTCATATAAAATGGTATATTGTGTGAACTAATGTTAGATCCGTACATATCCAAGTTTATCCATAAAAATATTTTGCTATCAAGAAAACATTAATATTATTATAAATATAAAAAATATTATTCTTGATCATTAAAATAAGTAGGTGAGAAAAATCTCTACCTTTTTGATGAAAAAATTATAACGTTTGATGACAATTCATATGAAAACAAAAAACTGAAAAGTGCAGATAAAAAAAAATAATGTTCGACTTAACATCTTAATCAGTAACGTGAAACACTCAAATTACTTTTATAATTAAATTTTAATTATTCTTAAAATTATAATCAAGAATATTCCCACTTTGGGGATTATCAAAAAGATAATAAAATAAAATAAAAAATGAAATATATTAAGATGAATAAAAAAATATTTTTCATTAGATTAAAATTTCATGAATTACATCTAAAAAAGTAATATAAGTGAAAATACAACCCCTATAAAAGTATAATATGAATCAAAACCACTATCATCTTGATGAGATGTTGTTTCCAATAGATATTTCCATTATATAGTGATATGAGGTACAAAGGGTGAAGTTGAGGGTTCAAAGGAATAAGCAGGAAGCTCCCTAATCACTACTCACTGAAGATTCCAAACAACCTCAACCAATGATATTATAAATGATGAAACTGAGGAGGTATTATGGTTTTAAAAGGTGAATAAGTGGGGTTATATATTATAATTGATTTAGTACCAATAAATTTAGTCCCACAAGCATACAAAAAATTACTTCATCTATTTCACAAAATCCAAAATTATGTTTACACATCTAACTATATTTGTGAATAAATAATTCTTCTCCTTCATAAGAAGATTGAGTAATGGGGTTAAAAAATTATCTTATTCACCTATTACATGAATTATATAGATATAAGAGGCATCCTTATATTATTATAAATTAATTTAAAAAGGTAATTGAGCTCATGCTTGGTATAAATTATGGAAAGGCAATACTTTATTTCCTTAGTGATAGTATCTCAATTACTTTGAGCTTCATTAAAACATTACTTGACCATTTTATATATGTAATTCCCATGTCTTATAATCTATTGAAGTTCATCCTGATGGGAGTTAGGAATATCACTAATGAAAAAATACATCTCTTCTCTAAAAATAGAACAGATCATCACAGTATCAACAGAATAAGCATTAGGAGGCAGAGAAGTAGAGGTTGAATCAATAATTGTATATATGGAATATAGTCTACATAGTAAATAATTATATCTATTTTCAAAAGTTTCTTTCATTTCATGCATAATGGATATCACTTTTTCTATCCATTTTTATAAAAAACTTTCATTGATATATACTTCTTTAGTTTTCAATATCAACTTTGGGTGAATGTGGAAGATAATTAACTCAGTTATATGTCTTATATCTACTTCACTAATTGGTGTTACTCTAGGAGATGTTGATTTATATAACTTTCTAATATATTATAACATGGTTACCCTCAAATCTTCCATGTTATCTTTTGATACATATCCTAAAGGTACCGAAGATTTAGGAAATAGAGAAGGAATATTCATTGAGATGGGTTGAGAAGCTCCACCATGATCTTGTTCAATTAAAGGCACATAAGAAGTGAATTATTACAATATTTATACTTCATATATAATATCAATCTGAGATTCCTTAAGACTATTTCCAATAACTAAGATATCATTTACACCGTGCTCTAGTGGAATGCTTTGATCAACATTATCTCATCCTTCTTCATCTAATTCTTACTATTTAAGCCCAAGTCGTACACATCCTAAGGTCATATACTCCTTAGTAGTTTCAATGTATTTAACCTTTTTAAGTGTATCATCAACATGATATTTAATATCAACTCTTTTAATTGTAGAAGATTATCTTTCTGAAATGGGTTGGACATCTCTCTGAATAGATTCTTGATTTTCAAACACTTACTGAACATGACTATGTATTCAATTATCTATTAGAATAACCATTTACATCCTATCCATCAACATTCTAATCCCCATCCCTTGAAAATTGTTATTATCATAATCTCTACTATGATAATCAGATAAAATAACAACCCTTTTTGATATAGAAGAAGAATATTTTTGAATTTATTCTTTATTTGACACATCAATCTCATCTGTTTCATATCCTTCTTTTAATACGTTTTGTCTAATTGGAATTGAAAGTGGTGGAAATGAATATATATAATATATAATTGGGATTTTCATAATAAGTGCATCAATTAATTCATTAATATATATCAAAAATAATTTTTCTCAATCATCAATTTCATTTTCTTCAACTTCTGTATCTAATAAACAAATAACAACCTCATCTGACACTAAGTAAGGGAAATCCAAGTTTTTGGGTCTGACAGGGTGTTTAAAAGGATTGAAATCCTATTATAACTTATAATCATCTTCAATTAATTTCTTTAACCAAATATTCCAATTGACCTTCACCCTATTACAAGAAATCCAGATTAATCAAAAACCACCAAACTTGACAACTGCTTCTTCTCCTTCGAGTACTTAACCCTTGGATTCAAGTGTGGATGATATGATCATAAGATAAATAAAATAATTTTATTTAGAATTAAAATTGATCATATCTATAAAATATACCATTAAATATGTGAAAAATAAATTTTGAATCCTATTTTCATAATAAATAAATGAAAAACATCATGATACCTTGTTATGCTGAAATACCCATTCATGTGACATAACATGTATTGGATAAAGTTGGATAAATTCTGAAACTTCCCATTGAGTTCAGAAGTAATATTCCTTCACAATATGAAATTTCATATTAATTCCATAAGTTCATACTCATAAACAAAATCACACTATCACTCAGAATGGAACATCTATAACCATTTAAAATACCCTAGTGAGGAACATGTAAGCATAATTTACATTGCTTCGATAAAAAGTTTATGACTTGACCATCAATCATTGATTTTAGAATATCAATTTTCTTCTAAAAACAATCTTAGAAAACTGATACATTTGGTGAACTAACCTTATATAAAATGGTCATTTTTTATTTTAGAAACATTTAATTCATCAATAATTCTGAATCACCTTTATCACCAATTAATTTCTCAAAATCAACCAATCCACATCTATTTATTTTTATGTAGTGAAAAATCAAGATGAAAACTAAAGGTTCATTGGTTTTACTACTATAACATTGAAAATGGTTCATCATCACAATTTTATAGAAGGAAACAATCCTTCAAGATAAGAGAGTGAGGAACATTTTACTCTCACCAATGCATTGATTTGAAGGAAGAATAGTGAAGTAAGAGGGTTAGAGGTTGAGAGAGAGAAATAAAATCGAAAGGTTTGGAAGGAGGTGAGAGAAAGGGAGGGTTCTTAGATTATATTTTTTTGATGAAATTATCATTACCGAATTTTAGATTTTTAATTATAATAAAATTTAAATAAATAAATTTATTAAAAATTAAATTAAAAATGTAATCATAGAAAATTTGACTTGGAGATATTTTAATGGTGGATCTACACCGATTGATCTCGAACATTAGATCTCAAATGATAGATCTAGGATGATACATCTAGAATGATGGATCTTGAATAGTTGATATCAAATAGTGGATCATAAATGATGGATCTTAAAAGGTGTATCTCAAATGGTGGATCTTGAATGGTAGATCCCAAATGATGGATTTCCCAATAGTCAATTACCAAATGTCAAGTTTCCAACATTTGATCTTCCAATGGTCAATATTCCTATGGTCAATCTTTCAATGGTCAATATTCCAATGGTCGAATACCAATAGAATTTCTCTATAAAGGAAAATTGGAAATAAAAATATAACCAAATATTATCATACTTAGATAGTGTTAGATATAACATAATCTCTCAAAATTCAATAGATTTTTAAATATTGTAGAAAGATAATGTTCATTCCCAAGGAATTCAAGAATTATATCACCTTTTTTAAAATGATATCTCATAAAAGTGATTTATAATATCAATATTCTTGGTCCAAGAATGAGATATATGATTCTTGGAAAATTTATTTCACTTTTACCATCAAGAATTATATGGACATGTCTAAATTGATATATGTAATCTTGTAAAGTGTGTTTCCTCTACATGAGTGAAAAAAATCTTGCAGCTATACACTCATCCTCAGATGTGGAAGTGTAATTTTTAAAAAATTTACTACTCTATTAAATTGGTGAATTTACCAAATGGTTAAATATTCCATAGGTCCATTTTAATCAAACTAAGAACCAAAAAAATATGCATCTAAATAAGAGATTAAATCAAATTATTACCCCATAAGATATAATAATCTTAATTTTTTTTATGTAAGGTATTTGGAAAATATTTTCATATTAATTAAATTATATTCTTTAGGATATTATCAATAATGGGCACAAATACAGATACTAAACATAATAATTGGTTGTCTAGAAGTCAAATATATAAAACTTCCAATCATAAATATGTAATTGATTTGATCAACTGATTTCTTAGTTTCATCAAGACCTATATTATAAGTTATACTCATTGGAGTATTAATATTTTTATATTATAGAAACCAGCTTTTTTTTGATGATATTGGGTTCACTAAAAATGATTTAATATGATTCCTTCTTTATTTTGAAAAATTTTAAAACCACGGAAAAATATATTTTATCCCATTAAACTTGTTTCAAATTCACTATTCATCATTTTAAAAAAATAAGTACATATTTTAATAAAGAAGATAAAAAAATTATATCATAATTATAAATTTTTAATAATAAAAATTATTATGAAATTAATTTTTTAAATAATGTATGATCATCTATTAATTTTGAAAACCTTTTGAAATTATAAAAGTGACATATCTATCATACTAAGATCATAGAGCTTGTTTCAAACCATATAAATATTTTGTTAATTTAAGAACATTAATAGGAAAATGAGGATTTTGAAATCCATGGGGTTATTCAATAAAAAATCAACAATAATAAAACCATTTAATAATAAACTCTTGACATTCATTTGATATATTTTGAGATCCAAATATATTTAATAGGAAATAAAAATTATGATGGAATAAATTATGGATACCAGTGAAAATATTTCCTCAATATAAATACCTTCTTCTTGACTATATATTGGTTAAAAAAATCTAGATTTATTCCTAAAAATAGTTCCCAACTCATTAAATTTATTTCTAAACACCCATTTAGTTCCAATGGTTAGAGTTTCATTAGGTCTATAGACTAGTTCCCATATAATATTTATTTGAAATTGAATAAGTTCTTCTTGAATTTCCACCACCTATAATTCATAATTTATAACATCATTTATGTTATTAGGTTCAACATGTGAGAAGAAAACATGATATTAAAACAGATTTCTAAGAGAAGATATTGTTTCTATTCCACTATGTAGTTCTCTAACTAGAACATCTAAGGTATGGTATCTATGATTCCTTGAAGTTCTCAGAAAATTAGAGATACAAATAGGATTATCCTTTACAATTTTAGGTTCTATTTTCCCTCAAAACTATATTATTTTTCTTGCATGTTTCACAGAACTACTAGAAGGTTTGGCATTTATATTTCTATTTGACAGATCATCTTTAGAGTATTATAAAGAGGAATTAGGCTCATATGGATCTGTTTCATTAAATTTGACATGTTTAGATTATTACAAAATCATACTCCTTTTATTAAACACAATATATGATTTTTTAGATTTTCAATATCAAAAGAAAATTACTTTATCACTCTTGGATGAAATTGTTTCATGATTATCCATTTTATTTAGAATAAAGACTTTGAAACCAAAAATTATGAAGTAATTAACATTTTATTTTCTTTTGTTTCATAATTCATATTGGGTTTTCTATAAAAGAGGCCTAATTAAAATTATATTGATTATATAACTTGTTCTATCCACTTCTTATGACCAAAATAAACATGTATTTTATACTCATTGAGTTTGGTCTTGAGAATTTCTTTGAAGGGTTCTATTTCTATTTTATAATACACCGTGGTTCTATGGGGTCCAAGGGAAAAATGTTATTATTATATCTACTTTTTCAGAAAAATGATACAATTTTTTTATTTTCAAACTCATAGACATGATGGATTATTAAGGTCAAAATTCTTAGTCCACTATGATTTTCTACATATTTGGAATACTTTGTAAAATAGGAACAAGCTTCAATTTTTTTCAATACAAATAATAACCAAGTATATCTAAAAAATTCATCATATTGAACATAAAAATTGTGCTTACCCTTCAAGATAGAAACTCTAGATTCTCTAAAATAGTCCATGTAAACCTAATATAGTGATTGAGAAATATAAATGTCTTTTTTATTTGAAAAAGAATTTATGTTGTTTCTCTATTTAACATGGGTTACATACTTTATCATTTGGGAATTATAGTTTAGGTACATTCAAGAATAAACCATTACTAGTTATATTTCTAAGTGAAATAATATTTCAATGACCTAGTATCATATTCCAAAACCAATATTATTGATGAAAGTTACTTAGAAATTAAATGTTTTGAGAAAAAAAAGAATCTAAATTAATATAAAATTAATTATCATTTCTTAAAAAAGTAAAAACAAAATCATTTGTATAATAAAAAACCATTCAGGGATTATTTTCAAATTTAACATGAATAACATCATCACTTAGCTATGATATGATAATAATATTATACATTACCCCATTTATAAATAAAACAATTGAAATTAAAACACTATTAGAGTTATGGAATTTTATATGGCCAATCATTCTTCCTTTACATTGAAACCAAAAGTGACATGTCCACCTTACACATTTATTAGGTTCTTAAGGATTGAATAATTCCCATTCATATGTCTCTAATAACCATTGTATAAATAACCTAAATAATTATAGGATCGTTTTAAAGAAGTTTTCTTACAAAATAGTTTTGAACCAAAAAATGAATTTGGAACTCATATTTTCTTACGTCCAGAAATGTTAGTAATTATTTTTTTGAATTCATAATTTTCTCATAAGTTTTTTTATGCATATGATAATATTTTATAAATAGAAATTTGTTTAGTAAATCATAATAAAAATTATTAAAATATTTAGTGGAAATGGAGTTAGGAATGAACTTATTTTTAATATTTCTTATTTGTCTACGCTGGTAACCTATTCTAGTAGTCTATTTAAGTGATTTTTTTCTTTCAAAGTATATTAGTAAGTGTAATTTTTAAATATTTCCAAATATTTTTTAAAATTTACATTGGATAATTTTAACTGATTTTTAACTTTCAATAATCAAACATTTCTGTCCTTCTCTATACCAAGATCAATTTTAAAATGAGCTGTCAAGACATGTTGATTATTTATACTTTTATATTTTTTATTAATTTCATTAAATGTATCCTCCTTCATATTATAGTATTCAAAAATTTCTTCCCTAGAAAAATTTTCTTCACCTTTTTGATCCCCATAATGATTAAAATTATAAACAGATGATTTAGGAAAGAAACTAGATACATTTTAAGTGTTTTTTATAAAACACATATTGAATTTATCATAGTTGTGTTCTCTGCTTGAATATGATTCACTAGAGCTATACAATGAAGAAATACCTATTTCATTCATATATTTATCATACCTTATATCATTTTCAATGTATTTATTCTTAAATTTTAAATCCGTGTAACTATCTTTGACACAACAATTTCTTTTTCATTCATACCATACTATTTATTATTTACTATAATTCTTTATACAAAATTTTCTCTAATTAATTATATTTTAATAGTTACCTATGTAGTTTTAAATATTTAATAATTTATTCCTTTATAAAATTACTTAAATTATATGGATAATTAATCAATTTCTTCGTCACTTTTTAAAGTTGACTCTCCATTACATAGGCAGTCTTCATTAATATTCAATATTTTCTTTGAGTCAGAAGAATTTAAGTATAATGACTCCCTATTTGTTTCATCCTATTCTACTATGTTTACAATGAATTTATCTTCATACATCATGATCTTTCATATCATCTCTTTAATATGGATCTTATTTATATCAGATGACTCTCAGAATGAAACTGAAGTTGATCTCTATCAGCATGGTAAACATATCAAAAATAGAATCACTTGGTGTTTGTTTGAAACTATTTTTCCTAGTGAATGAATAATGTTCACAATATCATTAATCCTAAGATACATATCATAAATTTATTAATTATGGTTCATATAAAAAGTATCAAATTTAAGAGTGTTATTATTCAATCTCCTTTCTTCGACATTAGAAGCTTATCAATGAGGAACAAGTAAAATATCCTTAATTTAAAAAATAGTTGTATAAGATGATATTATGTTAAAATATTAATCTATTAAATAAAAAAACAAATCATTCATAAAATTATAGTTATTTTTATAATATATTTTAGTAGGATCCCTCCAATAAGCTGTAGTAGTTTATGGTAATTCTTATTTGTCTTCAATTTCACTTCAAATATCAAAACCCATACTTGTAATATGAATATTCATTTTAATCTTACACTGATAATTTCCTATTCCATTAAAATAAGGAGGCCTATTTTTAGAATATCATCTGGTCTATTATTAACCACAAATAATTAAATTTTTAAATAATTAAAATTTAAGATCTTTAAATGAAAACTAAATTACAGTTTAAAAGATATTTGAAAAAGACTCTGACACAAAATGTTTTTCAGAGTGAGGAACTCAAGAGGGGGAGGGGTTCATTAATTTCTCCATAAATATTTATGTTAAAAAAAATTAATTCAAAATCCCACAAAAAATTAAAAAAACTTAGTTTATAAAAATGTTATAATTATATATGTATGATATTTCAAATGATTTCTCAATGATGGACAAATTATTAGTTAAAATAATTATTGAAATTAATTTATATATTGAAATAAAATTAGTTAATCCATCAAATTATATAAAAATAATAATACTAACTATTGAAGTAATGATTTTTACAGTTTTCAAAAATATATATAGTTTTAACAGAAAAATAAATAATTGAAAAATAATAAATCAAAAAATATAATATAAAAAATGGGTTCAGTATCAAGAGGAGACCTAATCCCCTCGACCTGGAAATCACATTTTTTTAAGAAGTTTATTGTAACAATAAATAGATACACATCTTAGATCGGGGTTTTCAGTCAACAATATAGAAGGTTGTACAGTAAAAAAATATATTCCACAGTTATAATAGGGATACAAATAATAAAAATTTCATCCATGACATCTTCCATAGTTTTTTTGGGTAAAAAAATTAATTAATATGTAAAATTATATAAACCACACTCTATTTTGGTACATGAGAACCTGTGTATAGATAAATATAGTAATACACCAAACTACTCAAAATTAAAGAAAAAATAGAGAGAGAAAATGATTCAAGATAAGAAAACATGGTGTTGCTTAATATTAAAATATTCATATATTCAAAGGTCATAGAATCAAACTTTGGGAGATTCTTGAATAAACTATTAAAATATTTCAAGAAAAAAGTGTACCATAGAGTTTGTAGAATCCTCTTCTTTACTGTTTATAGATGTGCAACATTATTCCACTTGAAGGTGTATTAGTATCTCTATCTGATTCAACATATGAAGGTTTGTGTTCAACTATATATAGAGATATTATTGGATGCTTAAATTCTTATACAGAGGGATTTGCAAATTTTTTTAGTTATTCCATGGTAAATGTATATGGATATTATGGTTTTACAACTTTCTCGTAGACATTCATACATGGTTATGATCTTGGTTGATTAATTTTTTATATTTATTTATTAATTAATTTACCTATGTATAACTTTATTGTATACACTTATTATCAGACTAGTTTTATTTAGACATTGTGGTGTTGACCTACTAAGTTATATTCAAACCCTATTCGAGCATCCGTTTGGTACCTGAGAAGATTACATGGATACACATTTGGATAACGTAATGAGACATTTTGTGGATAGTTTCTTGCTGGATGGTCTAGAGATTGGGGATGGATTCAAAATGGGGTTTAGGACTAGAGTATTTTGAGATTTTTTAGTGTCATATATTTATTATGTTGTTTTGCTTCATGTTTGATATTTAGATATACCTCATCTTGTTATTACCTGACTTATTATTATTGGTTTTTTGGTTTCTATTTTATTTCCTAATTTTATTGTATTCTATTTTTGATTTATTTCCGTTAATATGATATTTTTTATCCTAGTTTATTTTCACAATATCTTACATAATACCAGGGGGTATAGTATCCCCACTATACATACCACACCCCCATTACTATTTATAAGTCTTTGGACTATGGGGAGGTGCACTTGAGGTATGATAAATAACATATTTTTTTCCACACAAGAGAGTGTAAAATCAAGGGAAATTACAAAGTTGTATCAAATTTCGTAGGTTTCACATTTATATTTTCTTACTGAATAAGAACTGGATGTTTTGGGACTTGGTAATGAGTTTGTGGTTAGGAGTAGATAAGACATGTAAGGGGGAAAATATGAGTGCACATGGATGGGATTGCTATTTATGTTTTTCACTTTTTACAACTAATGTTATTTCAATTTGGTTGACCCACATGTTGTGTGATGTTATTATCTAATAATTATATTGTTTCTTTAGATTTATACTCATGGCCCGCAATGGCACAAGATGAGTATGAATGCATCACGATAAGCTCATGCTTAAACATTGGTAATCAAGGTTAAAAGATTCCTGAATTAGTGGTTCTCTTGTGTTGTATCCTATTGAGGTTAAACATTTAGTTATAGATAGTATTCTAAAGAGTGTTTCATCATTTAGAGAAAATTCCTCCTCATCACATTCCAGTATAGCTTTAGTAGATTGGAAATAATACCAACCTTAATGTAGTAGAGATGGAGCTTCTAATAGATCATGGGGATCAGAAGGATGTTAATATTAGCAAAAGATTCATGAGTTTCATGCGATCTATATAAAAAGAGACCGTTCAAACCATGCCTTCTATGTCTAAGCTGGAAATAGAGGTTTAGCTACAACATCCTCTGATGTTTAATAGGGATGGATTCCCCTAGGTTTCTACATTTTGTATTGAGTCAGTCTAGATGATCATCAAGCATATTGAGAAACCTGCAGATAGAAGGGTGAATCTTGCTGCATATTTTCTCCATGGAACTTCCAAGAATTTTTTGGATATTAAAGTGTAGGATGAAAATCTTGAGAAGTTATCTTGGAAGTAAATTGATGTGATGTTATTGATCCACATCAATCGAGATACATAGAGGGATTAGAATGCTTGTGAGTTCATGAATTTGACATAGGATGAAATGTGGGTGATGAACTATGCTGAACATTTCAATGGACTATAGAAAATTATTCCACATTTAGTGAATGATTAGATCACATGGGTGATATGTTTACAAGATAGGATTCACAATGTGATCAGACCATAGGTGAACATTTTTAATTTGAGTAGTTTTTCACACATGATAAATATGGAACTCATCATGAATGGGATTTTGAGAGAGGCCATGAGAAGCATCCAAGATATTTCAGTAGGGTGAGTTGATATCTCTTATTATGTCAGAAATAAGCACCAATATGATAGTTTCCTCAAAGATAGTAGTGGGAAAATCAGTCAGGGTGGAGGGATTCCAACACAAGAACATGTTTTCTTCCAGTTCTATCAATGTGTAAAGATGGTCCAAAAGAGGCCTTAGTGTCCATACACTACTTTGGAGTCCCATTCTTCCATAAATATGTTCCATATTCAGATGTTTTTTCATAAAGTATCTCAGAAGTGTAGCGGAAGGGGATTGGGATAGGTACGAGAGTCTGAAAAGAACTTATCTAATATTTGACAGACAAGTATTTGGAGTTCCATAAGATGTTTAGGTCAAGTTGGGTGATGTGGTATCCCAGTGAAAGAATGGTTGTACTAGGTAGAGTGAATAGATTATGGGAGTCAAGTTAGAGCCCAAGGAAGAGGGATTGATCTAGTTTATGTTATGTATATTACTCTAGCTCTTATGGATGCAGGACAATCTACTGTTAGAGGTATGATTCTTATATCATCTACTCTTTCTTGTGTTTTGTTTGAATGAGGAGCCTCACATTACTTTTTATCTATTCTATTTAAAAATGGATTGAGTTTTTAAAGAGTTTTTATGGTGGTTGGAAAATAAAAACACCATTTTGTGTGATAAATGATAATATCAATTGTTACAAGTCATGTTCTCTAGAGATCAACGGTTACCGTTTCTTGTGGGAACCGTTTATGTGGAACCATTTCAAAAAAAATTGAAAGATTTTGATTTGATTATTGGAATGGAATAATTATTTATATACCATGATAATATTGAATATTACTATAGTAGAGTTACATTTATATATTTCTAAGGAGATATCTATTCTTGCTAGGGTGAGTGAGATCCTTAGGCTGGTTGTGTGGGACCAATTTAGTGTAGATTAGACTGTCTCACAACTCAGATATCAAGCCTTGTTATATATGATGGTGTAATGTGGTATGATTATTTTCCTCTAGTGGTATTCCATTTATAGGATGTCTTTCCAGAAGTGTTATATATATTTATATAAAGAACGACATCGAGTTCATGAACGAGTTAGTGCTAGGAGAAGATCCAGTGTCTATTACACAATATAAAATGGAACCATAAGAGCTTCGATATTTGAAAGTGAAATTGGAAGATCAAGAAGATAACTGTTTCATATGTCCTAGTATATCGACATGGGTTTCTCTAGTTATTTTCTCTAATAGGGCTAATGGTATGTTGCACTTTTGTGTGGATTATCAGAGATTGAACCAGATGATGGTCAAGAACCGGTATCACCTCCCATGCATTGATAGTATCTTTAATGAGATGAATGGTTCTAAGATATTATCTATGATCTATATTTGAGGTTAGGATACCAATTTTTGTGGGTGATACCATCATACATACCTCATACAACATTTAAAAGTTGGTATGTCTTGTATGAGTTCAAAGTGATTCCATTTGGTTTAACCAACACACTGATGATATTCATGGCCTTGATGAATCTTATCATTCATCCTTTTCTACACTAGTTTGTGGTGGTTTTTGTTAATGAAATCAAAATTTACTTTTTATTAGTAGATTATCATTCCAAACATCTTAACACCATCTTGAGTATATTGAGAGAGCATCATCTTTATTCCAAGATAACAAAATAAAGTTTCTTGGATTGATAAAGTTCACTTATTGAGCCATGTTATCTTAAATGAAAGAGTGTCAGTGGTCCTAGAGAAGGTTTATACAATGGTATCTTGGGATAATCCTTTAAATTTCTTCAATATTTCAAGTTTAGTAGGTTTAACTGGATATTATCAACACTTTATCCAGAACTCCTCCTATCGAAAAGCATTGATGTTAATACTGACCAAGAAGGGAGTGAAGTTTGTTTGAAAAGACTCATTTAGAAGATATTTTCAGGATCTGAAGAGCAGGTTGAACTCACCACCTATCCAAACTTTACCCATATAGGGAAAAGCTTATGTTTCATAATGTGATACATCCAGAGTTAGACTCAGAGATAATTTGATGCAAGAGGATCTAGTGGTTTCTTATGGTTCCAAACAGCTGAGACCACATGAGTGGAATTAACCTAATAAAGATATGGTGTTTCCTTTAGTAGCATATTACTTGAGATTCTAGAGATATTATATTACAGTTGAGAGGGTTGTGTTATACAATGACCAAAAAATCCTTAGGTACAACATTTCATATCAGGACCTAAACATCCAGAAGAGGATGTTAGATGAGTATCTTTAGTCTTTCGACATTCAATTAGATTATAAAACTAGAAATGGAAATGTCATTTTAGAAACTTTGAGCTAGAAGATGCAGGAAGAGGGAGTGCTATAGCCTTGCGATGAGTGGCAAATAAAGTCACTATATGCAGACACACACCTAGTTGTTCAAGAGTATCATGGATGAGTAACTCTAACTTTGACATCTATATTACCCATGTTATTGGACCATATCAATATAGAGAAGTTATCTAATTAAGAGGGAATAAATTTGATAGACAACTTATATGGTAGGGAGACACTATTAGGATGGTCTCTTGGTAGTGTAAATTATCTTCTTTTTTGTGTCTGAGTATGGATTCCTATGTGATTTCATGAAGAGTTGATGAGAGAGTTTCATGATTCTATCTTGAAGGTACATCTTGGTCTGACTAAGATGTATCTTGATCTTTATAGATAGTAGTGGTTGTAAGGAATGAAGAAGGATCTAATAATATTAGTGGGATGATGTTTATTTTTCAACAAGTGAAAGCCAAGCATCAAAGGACATCTTGGTTGATTTAGTCTCTTCGCATTCCTGTGTGGAAATGGGATGATGTATATGTGGATTTTTTGATAGGATTGCCTAGGAAAACTTTTAATAATGATGTAGTATGGGTGATCATGGATCAACTGATGAAGTTATCCCACATCATTCCAATCAAGGATATCTTCACAATTAATTATCTGTGTAGTCTCTATGTGTGTGGGATAGTTTGGTTACAGGATGTTCCAAGGAGTATCTTTTATGATAGAGATATTGATATGACATCGTGGTTCTAATAGGGGTTTCATTAGGGTCTGATATCACTAGTTTCTTTGAGCACAACCTATCATCCTTAGAGTGACGGGAAATCTGAGAGGACTATTCATGATCTAGAGGATGTGTTAGGAGCCTTTGTTTTGGATTTTAGTGGGTCATGGGATCAAAATATAAAAGTTATGTATTTTTCATATAATAATTTTTTTGAGGAATATATCCAGATTGAAACTTTTAATGATTTGTATGGGAATCTAATATGGTCACCTATTTTTTTTATTAGAGGATGGTGTGTTAGCTTGTGTTTGGCTTAGTCTCGTGATAGATACTTATGAGAAAGTTATTCTGAATAGGTGGTGGTTGGTGGCCTCTCATAGTAGGAAGAAATCGTACACTTAGCATCATAGAAGACCCATGGACTTATAGGTTGGTCATCATGTTTTCCTTTGTGTGTTTATATGGTTAGGGAAACATCTTATCAGGAAACAAGGGAAGCTATAACCCAAGATTTTTGGGCCATTTGAGATAGCCGATAGGGTTGGTTCATTGAAGTACCAATTATCCCTTCTATAGAACTATAGTTCCATGAATGATGTGTTTCTCATATTACTAATTTATATATATTATCATTACCGTTATCACCTTGTAGACATCAATGATGTCGAGATATGTGTTTATGCGTCCTTTTAGGATCATCTGATATAGATTATAGAACATAGTGAAAAGTTTATTTGGGGTATGAATCTACATATGGATCTAGTGTAGTTTAAGTATGGGTGTGTTTAGAAGGAGAAATGGGAGAGGGAGACTTTTTATGTGACCATAGTGGACATAAATTTCCACAAAGACCCCTTAGTGATGTTGGGAGTAGCTTGAGGACAAGCCGTTATATGGTTTGGAGGTTGTAAGATCCTGTTTTATTAGGTATATCTCCCAATGAGTTTCTCATTGGAACTAGGTGGACGAGTCTTGTTCGGGGATGAAGACCTCTTTTAGGGAAAATAATTTTTTTTTGTGATTTATATTTATTTTAATTAATATAGTCTGGGTATAAATGTGTTAACTGATATTATGAGGGTTTCTTGTGAGTTTGGAAGGATTCAAATGTCGTTTAAGTACTTTTATAGATTCTAAGACGAAAACTATTCACTAAATGATTACGTTCCATCTATATGTTACAGAAAATTTAATTTCTGCCAGATACATTACATGAAATGGTTATTGACGTGAAGTGGTAGTATTTCATGAACCTAATTCATGCTGTGTAAATGTTGACCAAGATAAATATTATCCAGAGGAGACTTGTTTTTTTTTATTTACATAAAAATGAATAAATACATGACGTGGAAGGATTACCCATCATGTATTCCTTGGGACCAGAGGTATTATATAAGTATTGTGTATGATAAATTTCATTACATCATATGAATCCCTCTCCTCTTGACCGTAGGATGATTTACATGTGATTTTGGGGGTCTCCTATTCCATTCTCGATATCCTAATTACACATATGATTCTTGTTGAGTGTTTTCAATTAGGTTTCCATTATCTACCAACATCCCTTGTTCTTGGAGGTGTAATATTTTGACCAAATATTTGCATTGTGGTTTTTATATTTACCTGGGTTGATCTAGTTTCTTATTTTGATCTTATACACCTTCTTCCTTATTGGTATTTTCCATTGGAAGCACTGCGTTAATCATCGGTTAAAGGTAGGGTGTCTAAACCTAATCCTTCTGGCTATTTAATTATGATGTTTATGAAATATTGTGACTTAAACAACCTAAAGTTTCTTCTAATTATATTATTCATTGATTTATGGTAAACCATGGATTGGAATATTGGCTGGATACATTTGGATTCATTTTTTGACGAGACCTGTATTATAGATACCCTTTGTGTGGGTATAAATTTGAATAATAAGTATTTGGATAATAGTTTAATGTTTTTCTAGCATGATATGAGACCTTAGGTGATTAATTTATATAGAATACTTTGGTAGTGGCTTATTTCTTAGTGATATAACTTTTGATCATTTGAGATATAAATGAAAGTGTAATTTAATGGAAAATGATAATTTTCATAATTAACCGTTGATACTTATTATGTGATATTGTGATATCCTACTTGTTGTGAGTTTTAGTGTAACATGATGAAGTGTTTATATATAGATTTTTTCCTAGTGGCGAAAATGCTCATATAGTGGGTGTGGTCCAGTCTTACATTTTTAAATGCTTATATATAAGGCTATGACCAGAGGATAAAATTATTATACAGAGGGATCATCCAAGTTGTTTGATTATTACATGGTTATGGATATGGTTGGTATGGTTATTCCATATGCTTCGAGACATTTCAGAATAGTTTTGATGTAGGTTGACTTATATGTTATATTAATTGCTTAATTAATATACCTAACAATTATTTATTTCATAAACTTAATATCAGACTAGTTTTGTTTAGACATGGTTGTGTCAACCTATAATGTTTTACTCACACCCTATTATGGACACCATTTGTTACCAAAGCATATTACATGGATGCTATAATAGACTAGGGAAAGGGAACTTATTACTGATGGTTGCTTACTAGATGGGAAAAAGTTTGGATATGGTTCCGACATGGGGTTCTTGATATGAGACTTTTTGGATTATTTAGTGTCATCTAATACTTTTATTTTATTGTTTCTAGTTTTACTTTTAGATACATCTCAAATTTTCATTACATGAGTTATTATTATTAGTTTACTAGGTTCTACCATATTTCCCAATTTTATTATATTTTTTTTCTCTTACACTGATATTTATTATCACACTTTATGTCTTCTGTATATTACATTACACTAGAGGGGTATAGTCTCCCAACTATACATATCACAACCCTACAGCTAGTCGGAAGTCTCTAGAGTATGGGAAGGAACACATGAGGTGCCTATAACCAGCCCATTTTGGACACATGAGAGTAATCTAGATCATGTGTTGTTACAAAAAAATTATTAGAGATAAGAAAATATGATTCTACTTAATCTTAATATCTTTAGATGTTAAAAGGTCTTGGAATTTTTCTTTGAGAGAAGCTTTAACTGATTCTTCAAAATTTTTAGGAAAACATTGTATTATAGAGTCTAGAAATATCCTTCTATATTCTATATATATATATATATCTAATGCCCTTCCTCACAATGATATATTAATATTTGTATCTGAATATATGTATGAAGGTTTTTTTTGAACTATATATTCCACACACCAGTGGTTTCAACCCCGCACCATAGAGTTATATAGAATATATAAATCCCTTCATTGAATTATCTATTGAATAATTATAACCAAAATATGATGGATCCTCATACTAGGAACTAATTTAGTAAAGTGTATTTTTGTCTCCAATGCATCCATGAAGTGGTTTACAAATAATAATTCTTAAATCCAAATTGGGATATCATCATTGAATAATATAAACTATCCTTTGGTGGTGTTAAATTTGAATAAGATAATTTTAAAAACAATGATATAATGATAGTAGTAGATCCTTACTAATAGTAGATCACCCCAATGGTATAATAGAAATATGATAGATCAACTATAGTGGTATATAAGTTATAGTGGTAGATCATCCTGATGGTAGATTAGTCTTGAAGAAACACGATATAGTAGTAGATCATTCAATGGTATATCATCTGAACTTGTAGTAGATCCGATATGCTATAGATCTATCAATGGTAGATATATCAATGACAGATCACCTGAACTAGTGGTTGATCTAATTAGAGGTGGAACTGCTAAATTAGAAGTATATTTCATCATCAATATATATTCCAATGGTAGATTTATTCCACCAGTATATTTTATTATACTAATAATAGAACATCGAATCTAATGATATATTGTGTGAACTAATGATTGATATTCATATTTAATTGTAGAATGTGTGAAGTAATGGTATATCATCATAGTTAATGATAGATTGTTTAATCTTACAATAAATATTTACATAGCCAAGTTTCTCCAAAAAAATAATAGACTATCATAAAAATTAATATTATTAGTAGTATAACAAACATTATTTGTGATACTTAAAATAAAGAGGTTATAACACTACCTTCTAACTTTCCAATCCATTGGGAAATGATAACGTCTCTTGTGTGTACGTGTGGAAAACCACCTCTACAAAGCGAAACAATTGTTTTAGTTTCATTTTTTACTTTGAAGGTAATAAGGATAGATTTTATGAATATATAGTATTATATGATATAATAATCAGTCCATAAATGTGAATTATTATTAAAATTTTATTCATTCCATCCATTGATAAATTAAAACAATGTTTATGCATATGTTTGGACTGCTATCTCTATGAGTGGTTTAATTCATTTTCTATATCCAACTTTTATAAAGTACTATAAATATATGTATATAATGTATATATTTGATATGTATATCATTATTAACTATCATTAGATGATGAAAACAAGATCAAATTGTCATTCCCAGAACTACCGAACCAAAAAAACACATAAAAAATGTAGTAGTTAATGCCTAGAATAGTGAATTAATAAAGAATTGTTAATAAAAATATGATATCTTAAAAAAATCGTATATGGTATGATACATATTATTATTGTTATATATGTACAATAATTATATATCTATGATATAGGAGGTAAAAATAACCTATGAATCAAGTTTAACGTGAGGTAAGGGTTTATTTAATAATCTTTTCTTCATTGAGAATTTTTTTATCTTTAATTACCCATAAGATATATTTCTCTTTCATTTACACGTTTTATAAAATTTTTTTCAAAAACGTTTTTAATATTATCATAAAATTCTTTAAATTCATTTTTATCCATGTTTGATATTTTATAAATAGTTTGAATGAAATATTAATGTCATTTTTCAAATGAGGTCCTCTGTGACTTTTCATAAAAAAAATGGAAGGACTATTTTTTTAACATATATGGAAACAGAGTATTTTTCAACCATCATGATTCAATAATAATTGGAATTTTCCTTTAGAATTTTGTAGGGTTATTTTCAATTAATATTTTTTCCTTTACACTTGTTCTTTTTTTAAAAGTGAATTTAAAAGTGGAAAAGATATTTTCCTCAAATTTTTAATCTTTTATGGTAATTTTATCCATAAATGAAATCACACATTTATTTTACTTATTCTTCGCTAGGTACATGTTTCTATGATACCATACTTTAAATATTTTACTCACTTATGATCATTGGTTATTTAATTTCACTTAAATATCTATATTCTTGTATCATTGTTATGATTATTCCCCAAGACATATAAAAATTATTCATACATTGTTAAATTTTGAAAATATTTAATTGAATGAGTGATTATTGATAAATATTTAATCTTTAGTCAATAAAAATATTTTATGATAAGACATATTGACCAGGAATTCAATCAATCACTCTATATGAGAGAAATGTGATGGAAATGCAGTCATGGGTGGGTCCCATAATTATTTTGTAAAGAACTGACCCCAGTTTCCTAGAGTTGGTTCCTTATTTCATTACATTAGAATGATTACAATAAATTCATATCCCAAGGGAGAAAAAATTTTAGTAGTTTTGGGAAACCAGATACAAACATAAGTTCAACATTACAACATGACAGGAAAAAGAATACATAAATTCTTTTGAAAAAATTCATTACTCATAGGTTATCCCTACATGTCATTCCTAATATACCACTTTATGTCCCAGTAAAATGAAACAAAAGAAAGGGGTGAGATAAAATTATCTCTAAGGGGAAGAAATACAGAGTCAGATATCATAAACATAATCATTATGCATTATGAATAACTAAAAACTCATGACTTTAAAAATAAACTTTAACACATTGTGGCCGGAATAAGAGTTGAATAAATAATACCATAATAAGGCATAATCATGGGTATTGTACAAGAAGAATAACCTCATGAAATTTAAATTTCTAGTTTTATAATGAGGGAATTCATACTGCTAGTTGTCATAACCACGCTGTCAAGGTCTCATGTTAGGACCATAAATAACAATTTTGTCAAGGACTCATTCCAAGACTGTAGTTGGTGTCATGAGACCAACTGAAGCATCAAAGAGATTATGTAGACCCAAAAAATATCTTTTAAAGTCCAATTCAATCCTCATATGAATGGGTATAAAAATAAACAACATATTCATTCATATTGAATATAACAAATGACATGTAAATAACATTCCCCAAATATTAAGCATATAAAGTAACCATTCAGTGTGAACTGGTGAATGGTCTTAAGATATCACATCCAAAATAAAAATAATAATAAAACATTCAATTAAATATGGAATATGATATCATAAATGATTAATCATAATAATTGATAAGAATTAACAAGAGTTTTGAAATAGATGAAGGAACTCTTATAAAATAATCGACTAATTCTTGAGATAAATACAATTTTACTTTGAAAAGGAGAGTTATTTTGGAAAAATATTTTTATAAAACCATAAGTTAATTAAGATAGTATTTTCATAATAATTTTTGTGATTTTATAATGATAATGGTTTCCAAAATAATATTATAGAGTGCCCTTGAATATAGGTAAGAATTTGATAAATTCCCTTGAATCAGGCTTGTATTTCAGGAAGAATTTTTGAAAGATCCGTTTAGAACATATAACTAACCATAAATAAAATTATGATTCTGGTTATTACACACATATATAACATTAACAAAAAATTTATTATGAGTAAATATGTATAAATTGGAATTTATCTAGGTAACTAGGGAATAAGGGTAACCCGAATGAAAATGGAGGTTTGGGTAGAAAACCACTACCTTAAGTCCAATGGTGTTCTTCACATGATATTATTGTATTAAATAACCAATAAAAATTTATTAATTAATATTTATAGATCCTATAATTTATTTAATTTTTTTATTATATCATTATCAAGTTCCTTGATGGCTTCATGATGGGTTTAAGAGGTTCAAATTTATTTTTTGGGAGCATTTTATTCCTTGGTATTCATGAAAAGTTTACTTATATACATGTAAGATGAAAATGGTTTTCGATAATAAAATTTGTATTTTATATTTTAACATCCAAAATATTACATTTTAATAAAATTCATTTGGTTTTTGAGATTGAAAATAAATCATTATATTAAACATTAATTATAATTGTTTGGTTTAATTGTCATTTTTTTATCACAAAGAACTCATATTAATTAATATCATGTGTAAAAAAAGATTATAGAACCTTAAATTAGTCATAATATATATATATATATATTTTATAGTCTTTTTGAACCATAAAAATTGTTTAATGACTATAATTTATGATGGTAATTGAAATTGATAAACCCATCATCCTTGTATGTGATAAATTAACACATCTCGATTGGTGTTTTCATTTCTAGTATAACAGAAGTGAAAATGAGAGATGGTGATGAATTATAACATTATACTAAAAAACATCTTTTATATGTAAGGTACTGTAGTTATCATAATATTTGGATGAAATGAGGCGTGGAAAGAAAAATAAAAGAAAGGAACTCAAAAAAAAAGAAATGGAAAGATGAATTTACCTCTTGAAGTTATCTTCCTTGAGAGACTCTTTAGGGGAGAGTTTTTTGGTCTTTTTAAGAGACCAATGGATGATGGATGTGGGAAAGGATATTGGGAGGATAATTGATCTGAATTTATAAAAGTAAAAAAGGCTTGAGAGTAGTGTATAGAAAAGGTAGTGATGGGAGTTTTATAGTGGAGGAGACTGATGATTTTTGAATATCTTATTCACTACTTTATTATTTCCCTAAAAATAAATAATAGTATTGATTTATATGACCCATAACTATAATCAGTGAATTTCAGTTTGAACCAAGTGTTCTTACATAATCCATGATTCTAGGAATAGATAATTTAACGGATAATTTATATATACGGTAAATTACTATATTTTACTATTAAAAAAAATAGATCATTTTAGTAAAATCACAAAAAAATCACCCAAACAATTTTTTGACATGTATAATTCAAAAATGAACTCCATTTATGGAAAATAATTTTCTAAATATGATTAATTTAATTTTTAAATAAAATCAAAATTTAATTGAAAAATAACAATTTTAAAACTATAATTCATTTTATATCACCTCAAAAAATTAATCAAGATATTACTATATTACAAACTTAAGATAATGAAATAATAATAATATTTACTATTCCTAAGGGCCATTTTAATATTCATATTACTATTAATAAGGGTATGTTACTATTAAATAAAAATTATGCTTTTCTTATTAGACTCTAAATATGAAACTGAAAACAATAGTGCATGTCAGTTTTTCAAAATTCAAACCTCATAGGTGAATTTTTTTTTGTTTACTAGCTAGGTTATAACAAAGTGGTATTTTGTAAAGACTCAATGTTTCATATATTCGATATGAAATTTCTTTATAAATTTTTTTGGTGTTATATTCTCCCCTCCTTACAAAAATTTCATCCTCAAAATTCATATAATGTCGACTCATAAAAAAAGTTTCAGTAGGTCTTCATCATAACCTCCTAAGGATCCCATGTTTCCTCATCTATTTAATGATTATTCCAAAATATATTTACCAGTTGAGTTGTTCGATTACTCAAAAATTATTCTTTAGTATCCAGAATCCTGATAGTCTCTTTACAGTAGGAGAGGTGAGGTTACAATTCTATACCTTCCGAAGTAAGGACATGCGCTGGGTCTAGAATGTAGTTTCTCAACAATGAGACATAGAACACATTGTGTACTTTAGACAGGATAGGTGGTATTACTAAATGATAATCCACAGATCCAAATCTCTCCAGAATTTCAAAAGGGACAATATAACTAGTGAACTATTTCCTATTCTTCCCAAATATTATAACACCCTTCCATGGAGATACTTTTAATAAAACATGATATCCATCTTGAAATTCCAAAACCATCCTTCAATTATCATCATAGCTCTTTTGTATACTTTTTGATGCTTTGATACATGTTTTTATGGTATTTACCTTCACATTTGTTTCCTCCAAAAGCTCTAGAACCATAAGCTTCCTTTCAATGAATTCATCTCAATATGTTGCTGTACGACATCTCTTTACATACAATGCTTCATATGGTAACATTTGAATGCATTAATAGAAATTATTATTGTAGGAAAACCCCACCAAATGTAAATAATGATCCCACATACCTTGAAAATCATGTGATAATTATCTCAACATGTCTTTTAAATTTTGGATTTTTATTTCTGATTTCCCATCAATTTGAGGGAGATAACCAATACTCAATTGATGCACAATATCCAGGGCTTTCTGAATACTTTTCTAGAATTTCGACATAAATCTAGGATCTCAATTAGACACTATTGAAGGATGTGCACCATGAAGTCTTAAAACATCATTGATATAGATAAAATCAAGGCACTCTAGTATAAAATCAACGTTTATAACAAGGAAATGTGTAGATTTCATATATCAATACACAATTACCCATATTGCATCATTATTTCTTAGAGTTTTGGGAAACCTGATGACCAAATCCATGGTGATGTCAGCCCATTTCTATGTATGAATATGGATAGGTTGCATGAATCCTCCAAGATGTTGTCATTCGACCTTCACTTATTTACAGACTAAACATCTTGATACATAATTAGCAATTTCCTGATTCATATTTCCAACCAGAAATATTCAATGAAATATCTAATCATTAAATTGCTAGTAGGGTTTATAGAGAAATTCGAACTATAGGAATCATCAAATAATAATCGTTTTATATTGGGTAAAATTTGGACACAAATCCTCTTCACAAATTTCATAATTCCATATTCATTTATAAAGTCTTGAAACTTCCCATCATCCACAACACTATGTTTTTTTTGAATATTCTTGTCATCAGGTTGAGAATTTTTAAAAATTTCTAATAAAGATTGTTGGGAAACCAATTGAAAAAGTAATGATGTGTCACCTTTATTGATAATTACCATGTCTATCCTTACTAGATCTATGAATATATGATCCCTTTCAATCCTCATTTTGTTTAAAAATCCATGATCTTTCCTAATCAATGCCCCAATTACCTTATTTTCCCTTTCTGTGTGGTAGTGTATGTAACAATCATAATCCTTGATTAGCTCGAGCCATCTCCTTTGTATCATGATTAGTTCTTTCTACTAGAAGATATATTTCAGAATCCTATGATCTGTATATATCTCTCTCTCATCTTTCACCATAGAGATAGTGTCTCCATATTTTTAGATCAAAGAGCACAAAAACTAACACAATATCATGAGTATGATAGTTTTGTTCATGAATATTTTACTACCTTGATGCATATGCAATAACTATATCATTCTCCTTAAGGAAACAACCAAGTCCTTTCTTTGATGCATCAATATTGATCACAACCCCATTATTCCCTGATGGTAGAGTTAGGATCAATGAATTCAGTATTTTCCACTTTAATTTTATGAAACATCCATCATATTCTTTTTTCCATACAAACTTAACCCCTTCACGAGTAATCTTTGTTAACGTGTTGGCTAAACAGTCCATGTTCAGAACAAAACACAAATAATAACCCTCTAAACCAATAAAACTAAATACGTAGGTTATGTTCATTGGTGTAGGACATTCTTGAATAGCCTTTGTCTTCACATGATCAATGGATATTCCATTCATAGAGACAATATGTCCAATAAAATAAACTGATTGAATTCAAAAATTCACACATGATAAACTTCTCATATAATTCATTTATTCTTAGAGTCTTTAAAATAATGCGCAAGTGATTTTCATGATCTTTGTAGATTTTTGAGTAAACCAAGATATCATGAATAAATACTTTAAAAAGTCATCATGATATTCCTTGAAAACCCTATTCGTTTAATCCATGAAGATAGAGGGTGTATTAGTCTGTCAAAAATGCATTACTATAAACTCATAATGCCCATACATGGTAATAAATGTTGTGTTTTGAATATCAATCTTCCTCACATGAAACTGATGATATCTAGATCGAAGGTCAATATTTGAGAAAGATTGGGATCCATGAAGTTAATCAAATAAATCATCAATGTTAGGTAGGGGATACTTGTTCATTATTGTTTTAGAATTTATCTCGTTGTAGTCAATTCACAACATCATAGATCTATATTCCTTTTTAACAAAAAGAATAGGGGCTCCCCATGGAGAAACACTAGTGTGAATAAATCATTTATAACTCAATTCCTCTAGTTGTCTCTCCAGTTCTACTAATTCCATAGTAACCATTTTATAAGGAGTATTTAATATAGGACTTGAACCAGCAATTAAATCAATAGATAACTCAACTTCCTACTCTAGAGGGTGTCCAATTAAATGCTCCAGAAAAATATGAATACATTGTTTCACAATAAGTTCCTACTCAATTTGAATATTCCATTACTCACTGATATATATATATATATTACGTTCTCATCCTCCAAAATTATTTCATTAATTAGAGATACTGGGGGTGGATCTAGATGAGAATCAGATTGTGATGTTTTTTCCTAAAGATAAAGGATTCCACATATTCCTAAAAAAGTGTAACTTCCTTATTATTGAAATATATTTTCACATCATAATTTTAAATACAGTCCATACTGAGGATTATATCAAATTAAATCAAGGGTATGATGAAAAAAGAAACAGATATAGTACGTTCATATGACACAATGGGGACTTCCTAACACATCATTGTTTCAATGATAATTTGATTCAGAGTTTTGACTGAAAACTCCCTTATTAAGTAAAATTGAAAATATCTAATTTTCATGAAAAAATGGGATGATATGAAAGAATTTGATGATTCAGAATCAAATAAATAACTATATAAGTTTGAGGAAAAAATAAAATTACCTGCCACCACATAATTGGGAACATAAATATCTGAAGTTGTGGTCACAAAGGCTGGGACTTTGTCCCTTGGACTTCTTTGGGGAATGTTTCCTTGACACCTAGGACAATAATTTTCATAATTTATTCTCTCCTTGTAATTGTATACTTAAACAATGGTATCTTCTTTATTCACATTACTATATTGTGATATGTGGAATCTTTCTCCACACTTATAAAAAATACACATACCCTTAGGGAATGTACCAGGGTGTCTATTCCCACAATTATCATAGGGTGGAATGTCAACTCTTCCATTTTCCCCATTTACTTATTTTTATTTCTAGAGGTTTCAACAACCCTCTTTTTCTCTTTTTTTCCTTAAAATCATAAGACTTTTAGAATTCCTTGTCCATCTTGATATCACATGAGACTATATCACTATATGATGAGAAAATTTAGGAGACTAGATCTATTTGAAGGAATGGTTTTAAACTATCAATGAATCAACCAATATTTCTCCATAGATTATATATGTAGAATCCAGAATGTATTGATAAAATTGTGATGTTAGCTTCATACTTATCAACATTCTCATCCTTTTTTTCCATAGATTTGGAAACTGTGTTTCCATATCTACTTTACATTCATGAGGGATATATTTTTCTAAAAATATTTCTTTATATTCATACCATTAAATTTCTTCTATTTCTTCCTCCTACTTTTTGTTTTGAATTAAAGTCCTCCACTGATCCGCATCTCCTGATAGATGGTAAACTTTCATGACAACCTTATCTCTTTCATTACATCCCAATGCGAGAAATATCTTCTCTAATGAACTTATACACTACTCCTCTATGAATGGGTTTTTAGTCCCAATAAATGACAAAGACTGTTGTCATATAAAGTGATATAACATACCTCATCCATGTTGTGGATTTGGATTCTCCATATGTGTAAGGTTATTGTTCATAACCTGAGTCAACTATCCCAGTATAGTTATAAGTTTCAATTCACCAGTCGCTACACCAGATCCAACATCATTATCTTACATTAGATGGAAATCCCTACATGGGACATACACATTCATGGGGTTTCCATTATTTCTACTAGTCCCCATTTATAAATAATTGAATACACTAGATTAGGTTATGAATCATAATTTATAATCTCAATGAAGAAAAATACTCATCATAAATTTAAATCCGATACATAGCTAATCTCATAATCATAAACATGGTTTCATTGAGAAAAAATTTACATTTAATTCCTCCATAATAGATTTAAAGAATATCTGAATTATCCTAAGAATATCCCCCAAGTGTTTCAAACCAAGTGCATAGTAAGGCCCATTTCCATATACCAGGATACCACAAGTCAAACATGAAACTCATTATTAGAATTGTTACTCCTAGGTACATCTATTTTAGAACCACATCCTCTTTTAGTATCTAGTCATGGATGTATTTTCCAGAAATATCCATTTAATATATTCCTTACCAAAATTCTATGAAATTTTTGTATGTTTTTATTCAAAGTATATATTATGGATTTTTTTCGTAATCTATGTTCTCTAAATATAGTTTCCAAGTTTTCTACTAAACTTAATCTAATACCAACTGTAAATACCCAACCCCATTTTCCCATATCTAGTGCCTTAATTCATTACATTAGAATTATTGAAAGAAAATCGTATCCCAAACTAATGAATAGTTTAGTATTTTTGGATAACTAGATACATACATATGTTAAAAATTATAATATAAAAGGAAAAATGATATAGAAATTCCATTGAAAACATCTATAACTCATAAGTTATCCCTACATGTCATTCATAATATACCACTTCATATCTTGAGATAGCGAAATAAAAGAAAGGGGTGAGCTCAAATGCTCATTAAGGGTATGAAATACAAAAAATGATACCACAAACATAAATATTATACATGGTGAATAACTAAAAACACATTCCTTTAAAAATAAACTAGAACACATTCTGAAAGGAATAAGAGTTGAATGAATAATGATACAGTAAAGTGTAACCATGGGTATTATACTAGATGAATAAACTCAAGGAATTTCAATTAATAGTTTCATAGTTATGGATTGCATAATTCTAGACATCATAACCATACTATCAAGGCCATGTTCCAAGACCATAAATAACCATTTTTTCAAGGGATCATGCCAAGACTGTAGTTTGTCTCATGAGACCAACCGATGCATCGAGGGGATATAAAGCGACCCACCAATCACTTACTAAGTCTAATAAATTCCTAATATGAATAGGTTTAAACATAAACAACACATAAATTTATATTGAAACTAACATATGAAATGTAAATAATTTTCCCAGAACATTAAGCATAAACACTAACCATTCAGAGTAAATTGGTGAATTTTTTTAAGATAGCACATATATAGGCAAAATTATAATAAATCATTAAATAAAATATTGTAGATGAGATAATAAAATATTAATCCCAATAATATATAATAATCAACAATATTTTTGAAATAGATCAAGATACTCTTATAACATAATCGATTAATTCTTGAGATAAATACTCTTTTACTTTGAATAGAAGAGTTCTTCTAGAAAAAACATTACATAAAACCATAAGTGAAGTAAGATAGTATCTTCAGAATATAATGGGTTATTTTTCAATTATAATGGATGATATAAATTTATTATAGAGTTCCCTTGTAGATATGTAAGAATTTTATAAATTCCCTTAAATCGGGCTTGTATTTCGGGAAGAATTTTCGAAAGATCCTTTTAGAGCATAGAAATCCCCATAAATAAAAGTAGGATTAAGGTTGGTACACATATATAAAATATTAAAAAATAATTTATGAGGAGTTCTTAAGAATAATATTTAATTTAAATGAGGTAGGTAGAGAATAAGAGTAACCCAGATGAAAATGGAGGTTCGGGTAAAAACCCATACATTATGTATGATGGTGTTCTTCAATTGATCTTAGTTTCATGGAAAACCAAATTAAAATAATTAATTAATATTTAAATAACATCTTCTTTATTGAATTGATTTATTATGTCCTTATTAATTTCATTCATGGACTTCTTGATGGGTTTAAGAGGTTCAATTTTATTGTTTGGGAGTGTTTTCTTCCTTGGTATTCATGACCGGTTTACTTATATAAATGTAAGGATAAACATGTATGATGAGAATGGTTTTCCAGAATGTAAGTTTTATTTTATTTTTTGACATAAAAAATATTACATGGTTATAAAATTCATTTGTTTATTAGGAGTGAAGATGAATCATTATATAGAACTATAATGACTATTGTTTGGATTAATTGGCGGTTTTTATCACAAAAAAACTCATATAAATTAATATCTTGTGTAAAAAAAGATTATAATACTTTAAATAAGTTATAATACATATATTATAGTCTGGTTCAACCATCAAAATGGTATCATGACCATAATTTAATATGGTAATATAAATTAAATATCCCGTCTTCCTTGAATGTGGTAAATTAACACATCTCAGACGGTGTTTTCATTTGTAGTATAAAAGATGGGGACATGAGAGATGATGATGAATTACTAAATTACGATAAAAATTATAGTAAATTTAAGGTTTTGGAGTTATCATAACATTTTGATGAAAGGAGGTGGGGAATGAAAAAGAAAAGAAATAACTCTAAATAAAATAAATGAAAAGAGGAATTTACCTCTTGAAGTTATCTTCGTCGAGAACCTCTTTAAAAGAATGGTTTTGGTCTTTTTATGAGACCAAGGGCTACCGGATCTAGGGGAAGATCTTGGGAATATATTTCAGTAGAATTTAGACAAGTAACAAGGCTTTAGAGGAGTTCATTGATGAGGGAGTGAGGGTGGTTTTTATAGTGCTGGAAAGGGGTGATTTTTGAATATCTTTTTCATTATTTCCCTCCAGACAACCAATATTGTTGATTCATGTGATACATAATAGTAATAAGTGCATGTGAGTTCTAAAAAAGTCTTATGAAATCAGATATAATGCAATTAATATTGAATTTAACTAATAATGTATAAATATACAGTAAATTACCGTATTTTACAATTTATAAAAAATTCATGTATTTTAAAAAATCCCAAAAATTCACCCAAACCATTTTTTTGATGTTTATATTTAAAAAATTAACTCTATTTGTTGAAAATAATTTTCTAATTATTATTGATTTAATTTTTAAATAAAAACATAATTTTTTCAAAAAATAAAAATTTCACAACTATAATTCATTTTATATCACCTTAAAAAATTAATCAAAATCTCATTATGTTATAAAATTAAGAAAATAAAATAATAATATGATTAACTATTCATAAGGGTCATATTTATATTTATATTACTATTCATCATGGTATGTTACTATTCCCCAAAAACTATTGTTGTCTTATCAGACTCAAAATATATTACTGAACATAATCAAGTATACCAGTTTTTTGAAATAGAAACCGCAGAGGTGGAAAAATTGTGTTTACTGGGCAGGTAATAATAAAGTGATGTTTTGTTGAGACTCAGTTTTTCATACATTCAATATTAGATTTATTTATAAATCGATGGGGGTGTTACATATATATACCTCCAATGCATTGGTAGGTCGTTTGAAACAAATTAGTTGGCCAAATTAAATAGGTTTTTACCCATAATTTTAAACTATATTGGTGAAAGGACTCCATGGTAGATATATCATGATCTTCGAAACTATGAAGTCTAATAAAATGAATTTCAATCATTGAGAATTATTTATTAATATCCATGAACTAATAAAAATAAGGCTTTTTAAAATCACTAGAAACCGCTTTTAACAATGCTAGAAATTCGATATTAATCACAATGAAGATAGGGGGTCCCTTTTAATAGTGCTAAAAAAGCGTTGATAAAGGGTTCCCTTTATCCTCGCTAAAAAATCGCTGATAAAGGTCCCACCCTTTATTGATGATTTTTCAGCGTGGATAAAGGGCCATCTTTATCAGCAATATTTTGAGTGTTGACAAAGTCCTATTTTCTAGTGATGTTCTTTTTATTTAACAACACATCCATCACCTACAAACCTGCACAAAACAACACCTTTACATTAACAATGCACAAAAGAATGAAACAACGAACACAAGAGTTTCACAGACAATGATATATATATATTTACTTGACATAATGAATACATAAAAACACACAGCTATATACATTTCAAATAATTTTTTATATGGTTTTCATTAAAATTATCCTACAAACACTTAAAAACATTAATGCTTCATCCTTTGGAATCTGTGATCCCCTCTCAAAAATTGTCATCCATGGTATTATTTTCTTAACAATGCATCCTAACTCTAGAAAAAAATCCACCTATATAAGAAACCAAATGTTTTTCTAGTAATACAATAATGAAATAAATTGAACATTAATATGAAAGAATACATTAATAAAATGTGAATTTTTAATAAAAAATACACATTTTCAGGTATACCGGTCACACCATGCTTCTTATTGAGGTGTGGATGATTCATACACATCACAAATGAGTCATATATCTTTTTTTAAAATATTAAAGAAATCCGAATTGGTTTTCTCAATTTTTAGTATTTCACATGTTCTTTTACTTAAATTAATATCCAATTTAAATGACACATTTGGAATTATATCTGTCACATATTTCATTAGATTAAGGTTTGGATGATTCCTACACATCACAAATGACTGATGGATCATTTTCCTAAAGTATCAAAACAAATCAATGGTGTTTGCTTGGTTTACAGAATGTCACTTGTGTTTTTTTCTAAAATTAATGTAAATTTTTAAAAAAGATACACTTTGAGTCATAACAAACACATTGTTAGTTGAATTTAGGTGAGGTGGATTCATATATGTTACAACTGACCTATGGATCACAGTCCCAAAGTATCAAAAAAATGAGAATGTATTTTTTTTAGTTTGTAGTTTACTAGTTGTGTTTTTTTACTTGAATTTCATTTCGAACTAGAAATATTCATTTTGAGTCATAAAAATATCATCATGCATTGGTTTGATATGAGACTGATTCATACACATCACAAATAACTTACGAATCGTTATCCTAAATTATAAACCCAATTGGTGTGAGTTTTCATGGTTTTCATTGAGACATAAGTTTTGAGCTAAAATGTCAATTTTAAAATGATAACAAACACTTTTAGCCATACCTATCACACTATGGATATGATTGAGGTGTAGTTTATTCCCACATATCACAAATTATAGATGGATCATTTTCCTAAAGTATCAAAACAATATGAATGTGTTAGCTCGATTTGCAGTGTGTCACTTCTGTTATTTTTTCTAAAATTAATGTCAATTTTAAATAAAAAGACACACTTAGAGTCATACCAGTCGCATTGTGAATCGAATTGATAGGTGTTTGATTCATACGTGTCACAAATTACTTTTGTATCATTATCATAAACTATCAAAACAAATTGAATGTGTTTTCTCAGTTGGTAGTATGTCAGTTGTGTTTTTTTACTAAAATGTCATTTCAAATTGGAAACACACATTTTTAGTCATACCGGTGACATCGTACACTGGTTGGATATGAGACTACATAATACACATCACAAAGAACTTATTAATTGTTTTCTTAAATTATAAAGATAATTGGAGTGGGTTTTCATGGTTTTTAGTGAGTGACATGTTTTAAGCTAAAATGAAAATTTTAAATTGATAAAAAACACTTTTTGCAATACCACTCACATCGTGCATCAGATTGAGTTGAGACTGATTCTTACACATCAAAAATTACTAATGGATCAATGAAATAATATATCAAAACAATATGAATGTGTTTTATCAGTTTGTTGTATGTCACTCGTGTTTTTTATCAAATTAATGTCAATTTTAAATAAAAAAAGACACTTTGAGTCATACCAGACACATTGTGCATTGAATTGAGGTGGGGGTGGATTCCTAAATGTTAAAAATGACATCTGTATTGTTTTGATAATGTATAAAAACAATTAGAATGTATTTAGTCAGTTTGTAGTATGCAAGTTGTGTTTTTTTTACTAAAATGTCATTTCAAACTAAAAACATGCATTTTGAGTCATAGCAGTCATATTAAGCTTTGGAATGATATGAGACTAATTCATAAACATCACAAAAAAAATTATGAATCATTATCCTAAATTATGAAGATTATGGAGTGGGTTTTCTTAGTTTTTAGTGAGTGACACATTTTGATCTAAAATGTCAATTTTAAACTGATAAAAGACACTTATGGCCCTAACAGTCACATTGTACATCATATTGAGGTGCTGTTGATTTATAAACATCACAAATGACTGATGGATCATTGTTATAAATTATCAAAACAATCCAAATGTGTTTTCTCAGTTTTTAGTATGTCCCATGTGTTTTCTTCTAAAATTAATGTCAATTTTAAATAAAAAGAGACAGTTGTGTCATATCAGTTGCATTGTTCATTGAATTGAAGTGAGTTTGATTACTACATGTCAAAAATAAATTATGGATTGTTTTCCTAATGTATTAATACAATATGAACGTGTTTTCTTAGTTGGTAGTATTTTAGTTGTGTTTTTTTACTAAAATTTCATTTCAAACTTGAAACAAGCATTTTAAGTCATATCGGTCTCATCATGCATTGGTTTGATATGAGACTACTTCATACAAATCCAAAAGAAATTATAAATCATTATCCTAAATTATGAAGAAAATTGGGGCGGGTTTTATTAGTTTTCATTTAGTGACATGTTTTGAGCTAAATTGTCAATTTTGAAATGATAACTGACACTTTTTTCCATACCGGTCACATTGTGCATCAGATTGAGGTGCGATTGATTCTAACACATCACAAATGACTCATGGGTAGTTTTCCTAAAGTATCAAAACAATCTGAATGTATTTTCTTCGTTTTCAGTATGACACTTGTGTTTTATTCTAAAAATAATGACAATTTTAAATAAAAATAAACACCTTGAGTCATAAAAGGCACATTGTGTGTTGAATTGAAATGCGGACAATTCCTACAGGTCAAAAAATGACTTATGTATTATTTCCCTAAAGTATCAAAACAATCAGAATGTGTTTTATTAGTTTTCATAATGTCACTTGTTTTTTTACTAACAATAATGTCAATTTTAAATAAAAACAGACATTTTGAGTCATACCGGTAATATCATATGTTTTATTGAGGTGGGGTTGATTCCTACACATTTCAAATGACTTATGGATCATTTACCTAATGTATCACAAAAACTGAATACATTTTCTTTATTTTGAATAGGTCAGTTACTCTAATACCAATTTTAATGACCTAAACATTTCATACATTGATATCCCATATTTGTAAATTAGTATTCCTTATATAAAATAAAAAATTAATCAATAATATGAAAAAATGCATTAATTATATGTGAAATGATTTTATTGTGAAAACATCAATATTACCTCCATGATTGAGTAAACATAACATCGTTGGTTTTCCTACAAAGTAATGTCACATGGATAGAAATATTATAAAATAAACGAACCCTACAAGGATTAATGAAAATTAAATCAATGATTTATTATTTAATTTTTTGTTAAAATAGAGATATTATATCGCAAAATTACCTTTACATATTTCCAAAGGGTTTATTTGGACCAGATATATTCTAATAACAAAACTAATGATTCTTTGTGAACTTCACTACAGTTGGTCAACTACCGCTTATCATAGAATCTGATCTGAACTTCCAATCCGGCATCCTCGTGATGATCTCATGTGACACCATCTCTAGGATATCATCATTCAGCGTTCAATTTTCCTTCTCTTCATTCACCCATTTACCTAGTGAATGGGTGCTAGAATAAGAGGAAAAGTGAACGTTGAATGATGATATCGTAGAGATGGTGTAAGATGATAGCATCACCGGGACTCCAGATCAGAAGTTCAGATGAGTTCTTATGCTTAGAGGTAGTTAAGCAAAATTAGAAAAGAATCCATAGTTTTGTTATTATATTTGTGAGTGATGCACAACCAATGTTATTCCAACACACTACATCAGTATAAACAATAGAATAAATGACCAAAATACAGAATATAAATGATCCATGCCACAATAGTTTTGGACTATTGCTTTTGGAAACATGGAATTATAAAGAACTAGTTCATTAGAGTCTCTAATTAAGTTATTCGTTACTAGAAAAAAATCATTTCTAAAACCATTCTGTATAACCTATGGATATGAAACATAATAAGGGTGATCATAGATTCTTAATAAGTGTAAAAACGAGAGATATCAATGATCATATAAAGATAACATAAGTAGTAGGAATCACCTTCATCCTATTTTTTTACAATCTTTTATTTGGTATGCTACCCATTCATTTCTAAACACATCAATATTATCTTGTAAATATGAGTTTTGGAGACAGTTATAGTAGTACTAAAAAAATATAAATACACAAGGGATTAATAAATATCTTAAATTAACTAGTAATTATTTTTGAAAATTCCTCTTTAGGGATTATAGTTTACTAAAGAAATACAATATCTTTTATAAATTTACAAACATAATAACCACAGTACTTTCTATTTTTTTTTTTGGAAACTACAGAAACATCAATATAAATAAATATTTGTTTAGATATGTGTTTGTATTGTGCAATATTATTATATATACCATGATACTTGTCCAATTGTAGATATTTTTAGCATTCTTGTCCTTAGAAGCTGGATACATTCCATGAATTAGATGATGTTGATGCACCTCCCTATCATAATAGAATCCTAATTAAAAGATAATATAAATTATATAACATGATTTTTAGTTCTAAATTTTTGGATCTAGTGTATTAAAATTGAAAAATTTCATCTTGTATAGTCAATTTTTTGGATATCCACACATTGAATCGAGAAAATAAATCTTTAGAGTATCCAAATTGACCTCAATGAGAATCTAATTATGCCTAAAAACTCAAAAAGGAATAAGTAATAAATGAAATGAAAATAATGGTGAAATTATTAAATTGTAGAGTTTTACCCCTACGTCATTGTTATTAAAAAGAGTTTGTCATCTGTAATTTTGTTTTTAAACGAGTTGACCAGGGAAGACATTATTTCACCCTATTTATCAAAATTTATTTCATCTTTTGAAGTGGTGATGTGAGGACTAACGAGTCCAAGTTTTTCAGTTCATGTGGAAATCCATTCAATTGTTTTTCATATTAACATCTGTGAAAAATATGAAATGTATTTTTTTTCATAATTATCAATTTTTATCAGATTTTGTAAAATAAAATCATGAAATCATACCTCATGTATACATTTACAACTGAGGTTCCTAGGAATTCTTGCTTAAGGATTTCATTTACATATTCAGTACTAATGTAATCTGATTATTCCCCTTCATATTTATTTTTTTCAAAATAATATGTGTGATTATTTCTATCTATCAAATTTGTATCTATATGATCCAGTAATGAGATTAAATGTGGATATAAAATAGGCATGGTGAAGGTGGTATCAGTAGATCTTTTCGATCTGTTGGTTGATCATTGAGATAGTTTTGTGATGATCATTCATTTCACCCAATTCCCTTTTCCACTCTATAATAAAATTCAATGTTTTAGACATTTTTAAATTAAATGTTAAAGGTTTAGGTTAAAAAATAAATTGGAAATGAATACCTCCTTATCAACATAATTTTTACAAGAATTGACGACCATTCGATGAGTATTCCAACAGCTTGTTAGACCATATGAATGTTTTCATCATCATTTGGAACCTGTAGGTTAGTGATCGGATCCTAAGATAAATTAATCAACACTCTAACATGACCTGTTGAAAGTGGTCTATTGTGTAGCAAGTCGTTCTGCATATTGAACATCGTTGCCCTCGCTACAAGGTGATGGGTGGGAGTTGATATATATAAATCACAGTCATTTTCACCGAGTAAAATCTTAGTACAGGAATGGTATAAGTGTCTATGTGATTCAAATTTCACATATAAAATTATTAGAACAATGATTACCTCATCTATGTCTGGTTTTTGAGGGGAATGTATCACCTCAAAACTTATGGGGGTGGGGCGAGATCTTCACACAGGTCATTATTGAGTGATTTGTTCTCTTTTACTCCCTCCCATTAAACATTATATCATCTCTCCCTAGTATTCTAATTCTTCTTTAAACACATATAATGTTTCTATCATCTTTTTTATTTCCTCAGTTTGATCAAATACTTATTTTTTTCTGAAAATATGTTTGTGGTGTCACCCAAAAACCCACACCTTTGATGCGGCCATACTGTTCAAGATGCTTCATGGCTACTGAAAGTATGTCTACATCTGGTGTGAGTTTTGTTGATTCGTGTGACTATGTCAGATAGAAAATATAGAAAAATAATTAATCATTTTTATATAATAGATATTTAACTAAAAACAAATTTATATTATGTCATAATTTCACATGTTCCTCACACTTTCTGTGTTTTTTCATCTTTCAGCATCCCCTCTTTATTAACACGAGCCTTCTTTTATAGTACATGTCATGAGATGGGAGTGACTTTTGTTTTTTATTCATCAATCTTCATATAAATATAGGAATATGGTTACAGTATGGTATTATGTCACATTAAAGTATTATTGTTGATTTAAAATATGTACCAATTTATTATCAAGTGAATCTTACACCATACTTTCTTTACGGTAGGGGTAAATAGGGTTTGCTACTCATTCCTTAATTTTAGCACTCAGTTGATGTTTCATAAATAAAAAAATGTCAATAAAAGTGATGAATACAAGCAACATCATACAAAGTATTGCCAGAACCAATGTACCTAAAAGATATGATTCGCAAGATGGCTCCTAAACGTATCCCACGCTTATTGGGATGTCAAGTGCGCATAAAGAGGAAGTGGGTGTGGATTTATTTTAACTTCTATATATTTAATACGACATTTCATTAAAATTGTTTGGAAGCCTCTATGAGCCCTTCATACAACTATTAATACATATTCTTTGTGCGGGGAGTATACTATAAATTCACTATGTAAGGGATGATTCATAGTAAGTCAATGTTTTAGTATTTTATTATATTTTTATAAATTAAAGAAATGATATCATAATGTTACCATAATATCTTCCCACATTAGTGTATTAATCCCAGTGACGACATGGTACCACGACTATACAATAACTAGAATGCGTTTCCAGGTGAAGATCCAAATATAGCTACTAAACATGGCTTTTTTGGGGTTAACATGATGACCTTGCTTATTCCAACCCACCTCCAATTTGGGTCCTTTTTCTTTTTCATTAAGGATTTTGGCTACACAGTCAAACTACGATGCTCTAGTTTTTTATGATGTTAGGGTTTCATTGCCTACCATTTCCTCAGTTCCAACATCATCATTACATTCCTCCGAAGCACTACCATCAACACTGGGACTAGCATCAATAGGTTGAGTAACCCATTGTACCTTAGTACTGGCACTAGCAGCAACAGGTTGAGAAACCAATTGTTCCTCTACACTGGGACCAGTAGTAGTAGGTTGAGAGACCTGTTGCGCCTCAGGATTGGGCACATCAGCAAATTCAAAAGTCATTATCTATAGAAGTGGTTTAACATTTAATTTAGATTACATAAAATGAGCAGCAAATAGATAATAATATAAGGTAACACTGTGTATATTAGAAAAGAAACATGATGATTGAACTCAATTTTTTATAGGATGAAGTGATTTGACGCCTCTATATACTATGAAAATCACTTTAGTGTGGCCTCTTATGACATAAAAAATTCCATATACATTAGGACCACTATGAAATTATTGTGATGTCCTAATTGAAGGGTCATCCTCTGTTGAATTTTCATCTGAACCTTATGTTGTTTTCATCGATAAGAGAACAATTGACCAGTTTTGGTTTGCAGGATCTGGAATATAAAATAATTATGCTACCTGTGATTCCATTATAAATGTTTTGTTTTTCTACCCTTCCTTACAGAAATCAACTTTCCTGAATCCCAATTCATCTATTTTAACCACACTCCTATTATCAACCCACATTCATTGATAAACCATCACTTTGAATTTTGTATAATCTAACTCCCATATTTGTTTGATGATGCCAATGTATGACATATTCACATAAATTGGATTTCTGTCCTTAGCACTAAAAACATGCATCGATTTACCCATAAGTGTAACCCCACTATTCTGCATGGTACTATCTTCATCATTTTAATTAGTATAGAATGTATAACCATTAACTATATAATCATTTTAAGATATTAAATACACACTTGGTCCTCTGACTAGCCATCCATGTTTTTCTAAAATAGAGTTTGGGTTTTCATTTGACTTCTTAAAAATATGGTCCCAAAACCATTCTATAAACTATCGATTATGTGTATCTGATATCCATTTTTCAGCCCTAGATGGATTACAATGCCTAATAATTTCATTGTGGGTTTGAACATATGGTTAAACGTTGAATATTTTATAAAAAATGTAAAGGTGGACCTACTCCCAATCTGTAATATTGACTATGAGAACCCCCCTTCTAGAAATTATTTCACCCTCAAGCCTCCCAGTGTAATGAGATTTCAGTAGGCCAATGCTTTCCACACCAAATAGGTATTCGGTACAGAATTGAATAGATTCTTCAAAATATATTCTCTCTGCAATACAACCCTCTGGATGAATTCAATTTTTTACATACCCTTTCAAAATATTCATATAACCTTGAATAGGGTACATCCATCTATAATTTGCAGAACCAGATAGTTGAATCTCTCTCACCAAGTGAACCATCAAATGAACCATCATATCATAGAATTTCGTTGGGAAGAACATTTCCAATTCACATAATATGATAGAAATTTCTCTTTCCATAATTAGAAATTTCTCCGGGTTTATAAATTAGTTGAATGTTTCTTTGAAGAAGAAAAATATCTTCGTTAATGTATGGAATATATTCATGGGATAAATTCATCGTAAAGATATAGAAATTAGATCTTGCATCAAAACATGGAAGTCATGTGAATTCGAACCCTTTAACATTAAATAACTCTTTGACATGATGTTCTTGATATTTGACGAATACCCCTACAAAATCTCTATGTCATTCAAGAAGTTGAAAACTGATATCTCTCTTACATGGAAAGAGTGTAATCAGTAGAAGGAAGAAATGATCATTTTTCACCCATGACTTTTTACAAATCTTCTAGTATTCCCATATCTACCATGTCCTACCTAGACTTAATTCCATCCTTTTTTCCTGGTACATTTAGAAATGTGACAATGAAACTATCAGATACATTTTTTCAACATTCATAACATCAAGAAATTTTATAACATATATGAAATACTAGTATGGTAATTCAAATAAACTGATCCCTTTTTCCAACAGATTTTGTAAGGTTTTTCAAAAATGTTTTACCAAAAGTAGTGTCCTCATATTTTAATTTTGAAAACAATTGATCACCTATTAGTGTAGATGGTGTTGTATATTAATCTAAACATCCATCGAACGATGTCATCCGATATTGGAACTTATTCCATCAGGGTAAAATATCTGTGATGCCCAAGAAACACGGTTTTTGATGAATTTTTCAACCTAATTAATTTTATAACTTGTTTCCAGGTGATACACCCTTGAGTTATTTTAGTGCTATATCCTAACAAATTTACATGAGAAGGAATGTCATTTATCTTTCTGTACAATATAGTTCTCATTTTGAAATCATCATTTTTTGTAAGAATCTTACAACATAACACCTAAATCCCATAATAATTTCAAATCCTCGATCAATGAAACCAAATAAACATCAATATCCTTACCCGGTTGTTTTTGTCCTGATATAATCATAGATTACATGATGTATTTTCATTTCTTGAATAAACATAGTGGTATTTTATAATTTACCAACATTACTGGCCATGTATTATGATTAATTCTTTGAAAACCAAAAGGATTCACTCCATCTATAGATAACACAATACAATGGTTTCTTGGATCGTTTCCAAATTCAGAATACTCATGATCAATTATATTCCACCAAAGAGATTCTGTCAGGGTATGTAGTTCCCCATCTATAATTATTGTATCTGCATTCAATTTCAATTGTCCAACAATCTCCTCACTTCCATAGAGGGACATAAACATTGGAATTATTAGAAATTAGAAAAGAACATTCGTAAGAATAGATTCATCTTTCTTGTATCGAGAAACACCACACTTTGTACATTCTATAATTTATTTGACTTCCTTGAAAAATAGTATACATTCATTTGGGTAGGAATGTATTCTTTCAGAGATCATACCCATCGATCGTAGCATTCATTTTACATCGTATGTTCGGCTCGGGAGCTCATCATCTACTGGGACTATGTCAATAAGAAGAGAAATTAGTTATGTAATAATGGCGTTACTCCACTCATTGCCTTATTTCAAATTACATAGCTTTAGTATGGCTAACAATGCTGTATATTTAGTGAAACGAATATACAATGGCATATTTTCACAACACTTTAACTTCTCAATCAATTTTGGGAAATCGTGAAGTTCATCTTCAAATATCCTTGTCATTTACTCAATACAATCTTCATCATCATTCAAATTTGTAATCACATCCTCCATATGGTTGTCTTCATTTATCACTCTTGTAATCATATCAGATGACCCATAAAATGTAGTGTTATCCTAGCCACTACTTACATTCCTTTTCCCCTTTTTTTCAAACATGTATAACTTCGATCAATTTTTTGATAGGTCAAGTGTTCTTCCAACACCTCTAGACTAATTTTTCTTGAATAAAAACATTTTAAACACAAACAATGGATTTGAGAAGGGTAATATTCATAAAATGTTTCAAACATTATAAACTCTTTTATGCCACCTTCATACTCTTTTTTCAACTAATTAGCATTCATCCTTTCTTTATTCATATTCATCCTACTTGATTTAGTAATATTAATATTTAACAAAATAATTAAAAAAAATATGTTCAACTAGAGTCATCATCCAACTATAATCAATGGAACTAGCTATGTTAAAAGATACCATTCCCTCTCCAAGAATTACTTAGGACTAAATTAGATCACTCCCATTTTCCCAACCACCTGATCAATGGTACTATCAATGAGAAGTGATTGCACAAGAATGTTTTATTATCCAACATGTGATCTATATGCATTGTTGTAAACCTATTTTTTAGTATTTCTATAGAAACAAAATGTCTCGATTCAAGAACTATAGTACTGAGCTAATAGATGGTATGATTTTCCATAGAGTTATTGTGGGTGAAAGGATTCATTACATGTGTTGTTATGGTTATTTGACTATGGTGTCCATAAAGTGTCTCATATAGTCCTCTAGTGAAGTGGTTTTCTAGGATTCAGTGGAATTCTACTAGTAACAAAGTGGTGATGCCATTGAAATGGGTAATTTTTTGATTGATATTCAATGGTGGAGGAACTACAACATGATAAAATGGCATACCAACCATGCCGAAAATATAAACTCCATAAGAACACATAATCCTGATCACAATCGCAACACCATAAAATCCAAACAAACACAATTTCATATTTTTCAAAGCATCACTTATTCAATTTTGATTATTAATTCAGGGTTTATCATAGAGGTTTTATCATCTCGGGGAATTCATTCATCATCCAAGTATACGTAAATTCCCATTTTCAATATTCAAATGTTCAACTGCAACCAACCAACATGAAATTCACTTAGTGAGAAAATAAGGAGCACCGATAAACATGATTTTTAGCGAGGCGTTTATGCCGTACAATTCACCACGTAACCATCAATATCAGACAATTATAACATGTGAACAAGAGGAAACCAATGCATAATAGGATAAAAATCCTGACAAAGGTGTCATTCAGTGCGTGGTGTATGTGCGTTTGTAGCGGAGGATAGAAGTGTGATAGAGGAGACTTCCAACTAAAATGAAAACATAAAATGATAAGTCATATGTTATACCTATTTTAAATAGGTCCAATTATATTTAGGAATGGTACATGTCTGGTTAAATAGTTTTATTAGTCAATAGTGGGGTTTTATTTTCCATCTATGATATCTTGTTCCTATTTATTTGTATTTTGCGTATCTACTATTTTCCCAGATGTTCAACATATGAATGGGACATGTCTGGTTTTCAGGAAAAAGATCATTTTTAATTTAATTTAATTTAGGGTTAAAATATTCCAGATTAATTGTAACTTTTTCTTAGGGGACAGTTCGTATCCTGTAGCGATCATGAACGCATCTTAGGTTAGTATAATGTTAGGTCAGTTGTTTGTTATGATACCTTCCTAGGCCGTATCATGACATTTACAATTTTAACTGATTTATGTCTATTTAAATATATGATTTGGGGGGGGTCAAACACTAATATATTCCTAAATACACTACAGTTCCTATGGGGGTGGGTCCGGATAGTATCATATCTGATAAATCTTTTATAGATTGAACATTAGAGTATTCACTTCTATAGATTTCCTTATTTTTATGGTTTTAATGTTTGTTGAACCAAGTGTGTGAAGTGGACATCCAAAACTAAAAATTGATGAAAATTTTTGTGAAGAATCCAAAACCTATGGACAAATATATAAAAAATATCTTACAAACCTCATTTAATCTTAATAGGTTTGGTTTTATTCATTATATAGATACAAGTGATATGGAACGTGTAAATGATAAGCTTGGGGGGGGGATGGGGATGAATGATGTTGAGATGTTAATGGAAATGATGATTTGGAAGTGTTTTTAAATATTCATTGTATATTTTACATTAGAATTAGGTTGGTTTAAGTAATTATATATAGGTCAATTTTGTTACTACTTCATGAGGTTCAATAATAATCAGTGCATCAAGAATCCAAGGATGTGAATCATAGACTAAAACAAGAGGCTGAGAATGTAACAAAGATTTCCTTAAGGTGGTCCTATATATAGAATTTATTGAAGTACAATGGTTTTGTTGTATGTATGTGACTTTTTGATGGTTATATATATTTTAGATTGTCTTTCATCTATTCTAAATAAGAGATCTACTTCATGTTCTTTTTGGGGAAAGTTTGTTTTGAGGCTCAACATGATAGATGTAGATTTATTTATGGGGTGTGTGTGGAGGAACATAGATTTTATAGAGATATTGAATATATATTGATGATTACTGGGTTGTTCATTTTTGTATATGTAACTTATTATATTATTTCAAAAAAGATATATTCAATTTTATCTCAGTAGAGATAAGATTAATATAAAATTGTTTTTACCTCGATAATTAGAGTTCTCTAAAAATGAAATGTTATCCCATCATCTGGTATATAGATTACATTAATAATTGATACATCATATGACTAGTTTCTTAATAGAATTAAATTATGGTAATTGGTACTATTTTTAGGTATTATTTTTATTAAAATACTCATGAATGTGTTGAATGATCTATGGGGTTGAGTGATGTTTCAAAGTATATGTGTTCTGTAGAGACCCAAAGCATGACGTACATAGACATTACATTACTTTTCCAAAATATCTAATACATAAAAAAATATACACCAATGGACCATAATAGTTTAGTGTCTTTGGAAACTCAGAATATAATCTTCTAATCTAGGTGAAAGATATTCAACATCTCCCATAAAGATCTTCCATTTTTTTTTACCTAAAACCTTTCTTTATATCCTTGGGAAAAGAATACATATAAAGGGTGAGCTCAAATTCTCAGTAAGGGTAAGCATGGAGAAAATAAAACAAACCATATACATTTTAACTTAAAAACATGAACATAATATTTAAACATCAAAATCTTGAGCAATGGCATAAAACATGGCAGTATGTAAGGCATATATCATAATGGATCATCAAACATGATAAAATAGCATGGGAATAAATCATGTAATTTTGGAAACCATTAAGCACATGTTATGATTTCCATAGTAGCCAAGGCATTACTGCCAATACCATCTTAGTGGACAAAGTCCCTTTCTGAATCGAGTTCACTCCTCATTCCAGTCCTATATCACTGAATCGGATTAACTTACCATTCTGGCCATGTCTATTACATGAGATATAAATATTTACCAAATGAATTGGAGGGAGATATAGGTCCCACCCATCTCATAATAAAATCACTCTTACTTGTGCCACAACATGAACATAAATCATTCATCATTACCCAAAGTATAAAATGGGTTCATAAACATCATCCCATAATAACATAATCCATACAAAAAAAAGGAAATAATTTCATCATAATAAAAGTGAAACATTGTAAATAATAGATAAATTATTCTTGAAACATACACATATGAAATAATAACATCTTATATGGAAAATGGTTTTGATAAAACACTTGAAATGAATTCTTGAGGAAAATATACTTTCTTCTTCAAAATCATTTTCTTTTCACAAAATTCAATGAAATTTTAAAAGAAAAGGATTTTGTTGAAAATAGTAATTAAATCTTGTAGGGTAATCTTCATGAAAATAAGGAGTTATGAAACCGTAAAATTATATTCATGCCGTATAAGTTAAAAAAAACATTCTTCTCGTACTTTTACCGGAAAATTCAAAAAGTACCTCGTATGGTAAACAAAAGAAATATTCCTTCCATACGATGTGGAAAAAGTAAAAAAAAGGTAAAAATGAATTTAAAAATAAATGGAAGAAAAGTAAACATTTTTTAAAAACATTTTGAGAGCATATGGGCATGGATAAAAAACATAACCCCAGAAAATACTTACGAATAAACAATCTCTCATAAGAATGAGATTGGAATAATTATCCCTTACCTTATGTCAAATTTCTTCTGTCTGTGTCCGAGACTCCTATATAGTGGGTTTAAACATATTATTAAATTGTAACAGAACCATAATAATATTTATGATATCATATATGATTCACTTACGACTTTATATTATCCGTTCATTTGTCAATTCCAGGTTAAAGCAGTGTTTTGGGTAAAATCATTTCATTTATCGTCCGTGTTTTGAATTGTAATTATTAATATGATTACTTAGATCATGATTACTTAATTCTATAATATAAAAAACAATTTATATATAATATTTATTAATAATATACATATATATAATAGATTTATAAATTTAATGAAATACACCATTCACGGAGACGGTAGGCCGTACGTACGCATGAACGCTGTTTTTCATTTCTTATTGAATTGAATGGAACTAAGTAGATGGCATACATATATATATATAAATAAATCCAGTAGAATTATTATGTCATATATTTCATGATTACTTATTATATATACTTTATAATCATTCTTGAATTCTTAACATGGAAAATGAATCTCATCGCGTCGTGGAGACGGTAATCCATACGTACGCACGAGCGATGATATCATTCCTATATTTATTGAATGGAATTGGAGTAGATAATATTATATCTTAGAGTCAGTATGATGTTATAATAATAATATATAGTTATTCTTTACACCATTATACCTATCAAAGTAATGTGGTGGTGGAAAAACTGATTACACCACGGCGTAGAGATGGTATTCCGTATGTACGCATGCACGATGATTTCGTTTTCCATAGGATGGATAAAAGGTGAAATAACGTTTTTTGATATTTATAATAAAATATAAGTATATAATTAATACTGATGTTATTACTTTATAATGAAACATATAAATAAGAGGAAGTAGAAGAAGAAATAAACTTGAAAGAGTCGGTAGAAGTGATTACCTCTTCCTCAACGCACCTCCTTTAAAATTCTTCTTAGGGAACTAGAGTTGGTCTTTTGAGAAGACCAGAACTTCTATGATATAACTAGAGAGGTTGATAAAAGTAATTTTCAGGGGTTGGACGATCTTCAAGGCTCAAAAGGATGTGAAGAGAAGAGGGAAGGGTGCCTCTTTTATAAGGGAGGAGAGGGGAACCATTGAAAAAACTTAAAATATTATTTTATAATAAAGTCATATTCGGTTTATAATAGATCCAAATTGATTTATTTCAAAGATAAAGTGGTTATGGGTCTAAATTATCTCATACAATAGGTTTTATACAAGTTAAGATTATTATTTTAACCTTATCATTTAGATTTAACTCTAAGTTTAATAATTAAACTTTTACCGTGTCTTCTTGTTTTCTTACACTATATGGTTAATAAACATAATATTAAAAGACAAAAGAACTCCAAGTGGTACATTATTAATATATATAACCTTATCTAATTAATTTGGATGAACCATAGATTTTTAGTAATATAATAATAATTAATAATATAATATTTTTTTTAAAAACTATTTTATGTCAATTTTGACACTATTTGGTAATTGTTTTTTGTGAAAATAATAACAACATGAGTAGTTCAAATAAAGTTAATTTAATCAATAATAACATGTTATATTAACCTAGAAAAGTACTGTAATTACTAAAATGTCTAAAATTACATTTATTTTTGTATTTATAACATCAATTATGTTAATATTTCATTAATAGGTTAATTACTGCATCATCATTGTGTCATAAATAAATTAAATTATTCAATGTCTAAAAATTATAAATAAAATACCATTATGTACGAAATCTTTTTATCTTTCTAATTAATATTTATATTCTAACTTAACTTATGTATAACCCTATATTTAAAATTTTTTAGTTATTAAACATTGATTTTAACTATTTTAACTCTTCTTTAAATAAAATAATAATAAGTGTCCAAATTTAATCCAAGTGGACCTAAAGGGTAATATTTTATTCCTAAGTTTTTTTTGGTCAAATTAAACTTATCCAATAGAATTAGGACATGTGTTAGAGTAATAATAGTATCATTGTTACCCTTAATTACCCTACTTACTTTTAACCATGGTAAATAAAAGTAAAAAGTTACTATTCACGGAAAAATATTTTTATCTTATTGAACAACATTTTATTCCATGAAATTAACCATGTCCCTTGGATTTTTAAAATTCCACTTAGAGAAGCGGTAAAATTAAGTTTTATGTAAATTTTCAAATTCTCCTAGGAGGTGGGTAAAAGACGGTGAAAATTTCAATAAAATTTTCATATATCTAACATTATTATAAAATGACTCAAATGAATTAAATTGAACTTATATAGGTATTATGTATCAATTTTGACCTAAAATAATTTTAAATAAAATAAATAATTATTTAAATAAAAATTCGGTTTTTAAATAGTAACTCAGTGTTTTCACTATTCATAAAAAATTGAATGTTTTCAGAAAAATACCAAAAATTCACCCTAGGCTAATTTCGATATTACGAATTCAAAAATGAAGTACATTTTGAAAGATACAATTTATAAAATTTTAAAAAGTGGGTATCACTATTCATATCGGCTAGTTCATAAAAATATTATAATAATATCTCATTTAGTGAAACTTGGTATTATGTACTAGACACGCTATCGAAGAAGGTATAGAATGCGTGTAATGCTAGACAAGTCAGGGCTGTGGTTAGTGAAAGCTCCGTTTGGTGTTGTGTATAACATAATCAAAACTTATTTAATTTATACATTAACTAAAATCTATTATTAATGTTGAGTAGAATAATTTCCACAAAACGAAGTTGAAATTGTGTGTAACACGAGCGAAGAATAGTGTTTCCTATACTGCAAGCTAATACAGTGTTGCGTATAGTGCAAAATAATCTCGGTGTAGCATACAAAAAATGAAATCAATGAAAATAATTCTCATAAAATTTCGGGGTGTTACATTCTACCCCCCTTAAAATGAATTTCGCCCTCGAAATTCTTTGGGGTTATAAATAGTTTTCTAATTGAAAGTTTCTATCATAGAAACCCACATTGTAAAAAGGAATACTAAAACATCATTTTAAAAAGGAACATCAGAAACATAACGGATACCCAAAGTAACTCATCATTTGATTTCCACATAGGAGAATATAGGTGAAAATATGGACATGGAAGAGAAATATAACCATCATGTTCTGATGGAGAGTGGTAGAGAACATGGCAATGAAATATCCAACAATCAAAAAGCCATAATTTTGTGATGATCTAAGGTACCATCTTATTCATCGGATATAAGGACACTAGGACAACGTTTTTTTTTCAAGATCATTTCCCTAAAGTTGAATAATTGTTGAATTAAAAGAAACACTTACTTGATTTTGGTACATTCTTACTATATCTCGTGCATTGAACAATTTCCACTTCATCTCTTAAGGAAATGAAGTTGAATTTGTCTTCCGTTAAGTGTTAGCAGATCATGCGATAGCATGATAGGTCATTCCATGTGTCTCAAACATAAGGTTAGAAAAAGATATATACCTAAGTCCATCTATGGTGAGATTAATCATATATGGTTCCAAAAATGGACTTATACATCATCTATCATACCTCTTAATAAAATAAAACAAGATTATACTAACCAGGGACTTCATGTAGGACAATGGTTGGAAATGAAGGCATGTTGCACATAAGTTGTGGGTTCGATTCCCACAGCCTTGTCTGACGCAATGGGTTGTCACCCGTCCTACGAGTTGTCCATTTTCTAAAACAATACTATTATATCATTTCAAAAATAATATCAAAAAGTTATAGCCTTAAAAAATACTATATGATTTCTAACTTAATCTATTACAATCTTTAGGCTTACCCAAAATCACAGTATAAGGAAAACGATTGATATAGAGGTCATCTACCAAGCAAGTAAATACTGTCATTTATGCCTATATATCATAAGATATGTCTTGTTAGTCATATTCCAAACTTTCGAATGAATTAATCATGTATTACCTTGAAAAATGAATACCCATTGAACGTTAGTGAAAACATGAATGTAGTTAAAAGTTAACACTTTCCACAATCCCAAATCCCAAAAATTCTATATACTCAAACCATGATATCACTTAGTACTTATATCAATCACGAGCTCATGAATACTATCAAACATATTATTTTATCCTTATCCATTCATTATGCACATATCAATTTCTTTCCAAAATATTTGAATCACTTTTCATGGTTACCAGTACCATATAATTATTGAAAACCAATACATAGATATTCCAAAATTCCACGATGCCATAAATGAGATTCCGTGACACTATTTTTAAATACCATTACATAAACACTTAATCATTACACAACATCATTTTCATACTCAACATCCGAAATGGTGATCGTATGTGACTTCCCTTTATCCGTTTCCTTAAGAGGTTTCTCATGTTGATCATCATTAACCCTTGGATTAGGGCATTGATTAGCATAATTCCCTGTTTCCTTGCACTTGAAGCATTGAAGTGTTGGGGGTGCATTCTATGCTGTCTTTTTTTATTCACATCATTAGAAACCCTTTTTCCATTACTTCAACACTCACCTGATTGATGACCTTATTTTACACACTAAAAACATTTTCTGGTCCCTTAAAGACAATCTCTACCATGCTCCTTTCCACACTTTGAGAATAAAAAAACATTCATCTTTTTTTCACAATTATTATGAGATTTCTCCTTGAACTCAATCTTTAGGTTCTTGTCAAAACCATGAGATGGATATGTAACACTAACTTCCATTTCAACCTTGATATACCAACGCATGATTTGTTCATAGATACAAAAGTCTCTTATAGCTAATTCCCTTCGAAGACTTGGTTTTAATCCAATGAAGAATCGATCAACATTACTTTCAGGTTGGATGATAAAGCCAGATGCATACCTTGAAAGCCTTGTAAAATTCTCTTCATATATACCAACAAATTCATTATCCTTTTGCTTAAGCTCAAGGAAATCTTTCTACATCTCTGTTCAAAGAATACGAGGGAAGTACTTATTGAAAAATAAGTTTTTTAACTCATCCCAGTCAATGCATTCAATTTCATCTCGGGGCCTCATATTATTAATTAGAGTCCACCATTGATCTTCTTCACATTCTAAACTGTAAATAGCCAATATGGATTTTTCATGTTACGAACAGTTAAGTATGGAAAATATCTTTTCAATGGTACTGATCCATTGTTCAGCAACAAGTGGATTAGAATACCCACTGAAAGAAGGTGGACGTTGCCTCATGAAGGACCCAATAGAATATTGTTCTCTTCTCTGCTCATTTGGAAGTCCAGAATGATTCATAACTTGTATAAGTATAGCAATAAGATTTGGCACTCCATCTCTTATAACATTGGTTTGTTCAGGAGAAAAATCATTGAACTGTACATTACATTGATCAACACAGTTCTTTTGGGTTCCAGCCATCGTCTAAAACCCAAAAAGAATAGAGTGAGAGGCAAAAATCATGCTAGGGAAAAAAACATAAAAAAGGGGGGAGTACCTTCAATATATAACATCTTAGGGTTAATTCTAGGATTTTTACCATAATTCTGAGACTATAACTTATACTTATACTTATCCTTAGGGACATCCCTAGACAAACCTTAGAAATATCTCTTGGGATCTCACTAAAGTTTTCGCATCCTAGATTCCAAAGGTTAACTAAACCTTTTCTCTTATACCAACTGTAGAGACGCAAATCTTGACGTACATAGACATTACATTACTTTTGTGTAATATCTAATACATAACAAAAATATACACCAAAGGACCGTAATAGTTTAGTGTCTTTGGAATCTTGGAATATAATCTTCTAATCTTGGTGAAAGATCTTCAACATCTCCCATAAATATCTTCCTTTTTTTTCTTACCTAAAACCATTCTTTATATCCTGGGAAAATGAAAAAATATAAAGGGTGATCTCAAATGCTCAGTAAGGGTAAGAATGGAGAAAATAAAACAAACCATATACATTTGAACTTCAAAACATGAACATAATATTTAAACATCAAAATCTTGAGCAATGACATAAAACATGGCAGTACGTAAGGCATAGATCATAATGGATCATCAATCATGATAAACTAGCATGGTAATAAAGCAAGTAATTGTGGAAACCATTAATCACATGTTATGATTTCCATAGTTTCCAAGGCATTGCTACCAAGACCATCTTAGTGGATAGAGTCCCTTTCTGAATTGAGGTCACTCCTTATTCCAGGCCTGTATCACTGAACCAGATTAACTTACCATTCCAACCATGTATATCTCATGAGATATAAATCTTTACCCAATGCATTGGTGGGAGATATAGGTCCCACCCATCTCATAATGAAATCAGTCTTGCTTGTACCACAACATGAACATAAATCATTCATCATTACCCAAAGTATAAAATGGGTTTCATAAACATCATCCCGTCATAACATAATCCATACAAAAAATGGATATCATTTCATCATAAGAAAAGTGAAACCATGTAAATCATAGAGAAATTATACTTGAAACATACACATATGAAATAATTCCATCTTATATGGAAAATGGTTTTGATAAAACACTAGAAATGAATTCTTGAAGAAAATATCCTTTCTTCTTCAAAATCATTTTCTTTTCACCAAATGCCATGGAATTTTAAAAGAAATGTATTTTGGTGAAAATAGTTATTAAATCTTGTAGATTAAGCTTCATGAAAATATGGTGTTATGAAACTGAAAAAATTTGTTCATGCCATATAAGTTAAAAAAACATTCTTCTCATACTTTTACCGAAAAAGTCAAAAATTACCTCGTATGGTAAACAAAATAAAGATTCCTTCCATACAATGTGGTAAAAGTAAAAAAAAGGTAAAAATAAATTTAATAATACATGGAAGAAAAGTAAAAATTTTTTGAAAACATTTTGAGAGAATATGGAAATGGATAATAAACATAAGACCAGTAAATACTTACGAATAAACAATCTCAGATAAGAATGAGATTGGAAAAATTATCCCTTCCCTTATGTCCAATTTTTTATGATTGTGTCCAAGACTCCTATATAGTGGGTTTAAACATATTATTAACTTGTAACAGAACTATAATAATATTTATGATATCATACATGATTCATTTACGACTTTATATTATCCGTTCATTTGTCAATTCAATGTTAAAGAAGTGTTTTGGGAAAAATCGTTTCATTTATCGTCCATGTTTTGACTTGAAATTATTAAAATGACTAATTAGATCATGATTACTTAATTCTAGATTATAAAACATTATTTATATATAATATATATTCATAATATACATATATATAATATATCCATAAATGGAATTAAATACACCGTTCATGGAGACAGTAGGCCATACGTACACATGAAAGATGTTTTTCTTTTCCTTATTGAATTAAATGGAATTAAGTAGATTACGTATATATATATAAATCTAGTAGAATTATTATTTCATATATTTCATGATTACTTATTATATATACTTTATAGTAATTCTTGAATTGTTAACATGGAAAATGAATCTCATCGCATCGTGGAGACGGTAATCCGTACGTACGCACGAGCGATGAATCGTTCCCATATTTATTGAATGGAATTGGAGTGGATGATATAATATCATAGAATAAGTATTATGTTATAATAATCATATATAGTTATTCTTTACACCATTATACCCATCCAAGTAAGGTGGTGGTGGAAAAATTGATTACACCACGGTGTGGAGACGGTATTTCGTACGTACGCACGCGCGATGATTTTGTTTTAGGTAGGATGGATAGAAGGTTAAATAGGGTTTTTTGATCTTTATAATAACATATCAGTATATAAGTAATACTTATGTTATTACTTTATAATGAAACAACTAAATAAGAGGATGTAGAAGAAGAAAGAAACTCGAAATATTCGGTAGAAGAGATTACCGCTTCCTCGACGCACATCCTTTAAACTTCTTCTTAGGGCACTAGAGTTGGTATTTTGAGAAGACCAGAACCTCTATGATATAACTAAAGAGTTTTAGAAGAGGAATTGTCAGGGTTTGGCCGATCTTCAAAGCTCAAAAAGGTGTGAAGATAAGATGGAAGGGGTTCCCTTTTTATAAGGGAGGAGAGGGGCACCTTTGGAAAAAATGTAAATATTATTTTATAATAAAGTCATATTCTGTTTATAAAACCTCCAAATTGATTTATTTTAAAGATAACGTGGGTATGGGTTGAAATAATCTAAAAAAATAGGTTTTAGTCAAGTTTAGGTTACTATTTTAACCTTATCATTTAGATTTAACTCTAAGTTAAATAATTTAACTTTTACCGTGTCTTCTTGTTTTCTTACACTATATGGTTAATAAACTTACTATAAGAAGACAAAAGAACCCCAAGTGGTTAACTATTAATATATATAACCTTATCTAAGTCATTTGGGCAAACCATATATTTTTAGGAATATAATAACAATTAATAATATAATATTTGTTTTAAAAACTATTTTATGTCAATTTTGACACTATTTGGTAATTGATTTTTGTGAAAATAATAACAACATGATTAGATAGAAAAAAGTTAATTGAATAAATACTAACATGTCATATTAACCTATAAAATTATTTTAATTAATAAAAAGTCTAAAATTACATTTATTTGGGTATTGATAACATCAATTATGTTAATATTTCATTAATAAGGTAATTATTTCATCATCATTGTGTCATAAATAAATTAAATTATTTAATGTATAAAAATTGAAATTAAATACAATTATGTAGGATATATTTTTATATTTCTAATGAATATTTATAGTCTAATTTATCTTATGTATAACCCTATATTATAAATGTTTTTGTTATTAAACATTGATTTTAACTATTTTAACTCTTCTTTAAATAAAATAATAATGTGTCCTAATCTAATCCTAGTGGACCTAAAGGGTAATATATTATTCCTAAGTTTGTTTTTGGTCTAATTAAACTTATCCAATAGAATTAGGACATGTGTTAGGGTAATAATAATATCATTTTACCCTTAATTACCCTATTTACTTTTAACCGTGGTAAATAAAAGTAAAAAAGTTACTATTCACCATAAATTATTTTTATCTTATTGAACCACATTTTATTCCTTGATATTAACCATGTATCTCAAATTTTTGAAATTACACTCACATAAGCGGTAAAATTAAGTTTTTTTTAAATTTTCAAATTCTCCTAAGAGGTGGGTAAAAGATGCTGAAAAGTTCAATAAAATTTTTATATATCTAAAATTATTATAAAATGACTCAAACGAATAAAATTTAACTTATATAGGAATTATGTATCAATTTTGACCAAAAATAATTTTATATAAAGTAAATAATTATTTAAATAAAAAGCCGGTTTTTAAATAGTAACCTCGTGTTTTCACTATTCATAAAAAATTGTATGTTTTCAGAAAAATACCAAAAATTCACCCTAGGCTAATTTCGATATTCCAAATTCAAAAATGAAGTCCATTTTGAAATATAAAATTTATAAATTTTCAAAAAGTGGGTATTAATATTCATAACGGTTAGTTCATAATAATATTATAATAATATCCTGTTTAGTGAAACATGGTATTGCATACTACACACGTTATCGAAGAAGGTCTTGATTGCGTGTAATGCAAGCCAAGTCAGGGTTGCGTATAGTGAAATCTCTGTTTGGTGTTGCGTATAACATAATCAAAACTTATTTCTTTTACACATTAAACAAAATCTATTCTTAATGTTGCGTAGAATAATTTTCACAAAACCAAAATGAAATTGTGTGTAACACGAGCCAAGAATAGTGTTGCCTATACTGAAAGCTAATACAGTGTTGCATATAGCGCACGATAATCTTGGTGTAGCATACAACAAAAGACATGTAAGAAAATAATTCTTATAAAATCTCGGGGTGTTACATGTTCTATCAAGTTAAAGTGAATCTAGGAATTAAGAATATGATTTATTCATGATGTCAATGAAGAAGTGGATGTGTTTAGTCATACATATAGAATTCATGTATGTTCAAACCATGTTGAAAATGATCACCCTGACACGATAGGTGAATCTTGGTGTTTTTTATTTAGAACTACTATATTGATGATGCTAACCCCTTTTATAGGAAATTTTTACCTCATTTAAAGGAAGTCATGAAATCATCCACTCTTAATGGTTCACTCACCAAAACAAACAAAAATGAATAAATATAATGAGAACAAGTATTTTACATGGTTTATTATAAAGTGATGAATCTAAGGAGAACACATCATTGAGGATTCAATGTGGAAAAAATATAGTATACTCACCTTCAGTGGGTTAAAATTTTAGTGATAGTCATTTCATAACAAGGTTATTATGTGGCACAATGAATAGCCACAATGATATGGATTCATTGAGGCAAAATGTAAAAAAACACACAACCATGTGGCAGAAAAAACCAAGAAAAAAATCTAAACCTGACACAAAATCCCTCTTGACAAAACAAACACATGCCAAAACCATTTACAAAACAAAAAATAACACTTTTAGATAAACATGTTCAAAAGGGCCTTTGCACCAAGGATTTACCAAAAAGTTCCCATGTGCCTTTTTAAGCCAAGTTAAAACATACAAATCATATGAAAGTGCCAAATGGGCCCTTGAGTTTCAAACACACACACACCCAACCATTTCAAAATTACCAAAAGGGCCCTTATCCACTACAAACGTACACAAAATCATTTCCATAAAAATCCATCAAAATCTTAAAATGAGGACACCGTTATAAAACAAACCAAAAAATTTATCAACAATTATACAAACAAACCAAACTATTTTTAAAAAATTATATAAATAACCTAACCTATTTATAAACAATTTTATAACATGCTAACCAGTTTATGAACAATTTTTTTTTGCAGGCCAAACAATTATAAATAATTTTATATAAAACCCAAACAGTTTACTAGAAATTATATAAATAAATCAAACAATTTATAAAAAATTTCATAAACAGGCCAAACAATTTATAAATAATTTTTTATAAACAAATGAAATAGTTTAATAAAAATTTTATAAATAGATCTCACAAATTTGACAGACTAGAAAACACCGTAATAAACTATTAAAGAGTAGTACAAAGGTTCTTTTCATGTTGAAAACATTATGAAAACAACATTTGATATCCACTAAACACAATTTCAATAAGCACACATAAACATAACGAGGGAAGAATACTTCAAAACTATTTTAAACAAAACCATCTAATGTGAAAGCTCTATAGAAGATTAACCTAGTGTATCATGAAGAGAAAAATAAGATCAAAGATTTAACTAATAACATTTAAGTATAAAATGAACATAATTATAAAGGAAAACACAGATTTTCCTACCTCAGATGTGTGAAAATGTGACAATGCTTTTATAGAGGGGAGAACAAGATATCGTTAATCCTCCATACACCCTAAAAACCAAAGAAAATACATCACACCTAAACCCTACCCATAAGGATTCATAAAAACCCCACACACCCTATGGAAACTAGGGAAACCACAATAGAGACTCACATGGGGCAATTCGTGCATTGTAGAGGAGGCTGTCAGGACGGTCGTCGAATGAGGAGGGTGCGCCGTAGTAGGTCAGGTGGACAAGGGGCCACCCAAGGAGGAGGAGGAGAATGAGGTGGTGGAGGAGGAGGAGGAAGAGGAGGGCGTGGTGAAAATAGGGGAGGATGAGTTGAAATCTAGGGAAGAGGAGGAGGGGGCATCAGCAGTGGAGGAGGAGGAGGGGTCACTGGGGAAAAGGGCTCGACGACACAGAGGCTAGCTTTTGCGAAGGCTTGAAAGGGTGCAAGGGAGGAGGAACTTGTTAGGGTACTTTTATAAAACTGGTTGGAACCATTATAAATGCTATTTAAAATCACATATAAGGGTATTTTTTATTAGCTATAAAATAAAATGCGTTGATAAAACATACCTTTATCAGTGCTTTTTTTGTGCTAAAAAAGATAGGACTTCATCAACGCTAAAAAAGCACTGATAAATGACCTATTTATCAGTTCTAAAATTATAGCACTAATAATGTCAAATTTTATGAGCACTTTTTTAGCATTGATAAAGGCCATATTTATCAGCACTAAAAAAGTGCTGATAAATGTATAATTTTAATAATTTATTTATATTATTATATATTTTTAAAAAAAAGATATATAAGATTTATATATATTTATTTTTTAATAATTATAACAATAAATAAATAAATATTTATTAATACCAGTAAAATTATAATTTAAGTAATTATATAATTATAAGTAATATACTTATTATATTTATAATAATATAAATATATAAAAGAAATATATTAATTATATATATTTAAAATATCGTAGATATATATAATTGTATTTCGTATAATTATATGAATATTTATATGAAATATATATTTATTTATAGATAGAATTATAAATAAATAATTTTTTTTTATTTTAATAATTAATATATTATAAAAATTTATACATATAATATTTATAATTTTTTAATATATAAAATTAATATATTCATTACAATTTTTACATTATTTAAATGCATCTGTATCTATATATAACTATAAATAAAATTTGTATTTATTTATAAATATTTGTAAAGATATTTATAAAAATATTTATAAATATATATTTATTTAATTATATGTATCATATTATATATTAAATAATAAATATATTTTTTATAAATTTTAATTTTTTATATAAATATAAATTTATTTGTATTTATTTATAAATATTTGTATATATTTATAAATATATCTATTTAATAATATATTTTGAACTTTATAAGTAGTATAATAAAAAAATATATAATAATTTTATAATTATTGATGTACACACATATATATATTTATAATTATAATTATAAAATTAAATAGTATATATTTATAAATATTTGTATATAATTGTAAATATATATATATATATACATATATTAATAAAATTAAAATATTAAATGTATAATTTTAAAAGTATATATATAGTTATAATTATAATTACAAATGAATTTGAAATGTATTTATATATATCATCAAAAATATAATAAAGTATATTTATTTTTTAAATATATTTAAGGTAATTTTATAAGTACATTTTTAGAACATATATAGTTCATATGGGTAACATTATGAATTAATCAATATACCTCATTAATGGACCAAGTGATGTAATTTATAAATGAACATTCATACACGATACATAACATATAAACATGATCAATATATTCATTGACCACATTCATTGGAAAACTCATATATATTCAATAATTTTAATTATAAATATATATATATTAATAAGTATGATATATTTGTAAATAAAATATATAAAAAATATATAAAAAATATAAAAAATATAAAAAATATTATTAATTAATCAAATAAAATCAATAAATCTCATAAATTAATATAATACATTTAATAAATATAAATCTAATAAATCTCTAATAAATCTACTAAATCTAATAAATCAAAAAATACAAAAAATTTAAAATATATAATAAAGAAAATAAATCTAATAAATATATTTATTATTTCATGTAATTTATTATAATAATAATATAATGTAATTATATATATATATATATAATTATAATCTTATAATTACTTTTTTTAATTAAAAAAATATATATTTTTGAATAATTAAAAAATTTATATTAATTATAAACATGCATTTTTTATTTAATGTATACAAATATACCCTATTTTTAATATAAATATAATAATTTTATAATATTTTATAATATTTTTTATTAAAAACTTTTATCAGTGCTAATAATAGCACTCATAAAGGCACACCCCTTTATCAGCGCTTTCTACTTACTATTGATAAAAGGCAGTGCTTCCCTTGCCCTGTTTTGTGGCAGTGATGTGTTTTTCACTATGATATTATCCATGAATTCATTTTGTTCTCAATATATAGATGAAATGCAATGTGTGTGTAGTTAATTTCTATTCCATATTGATTATGCATTATTTATTTATAATTTCATCTACCATACACATACCCTTACAGAGCATATGATGTCACCCTTTTCTTTGTTTTCTTTTACCAAATATATTAATTAAGATATTATAAATAATACCAAGTATGTAATAATATTTATATTCTTTGTATTTTATTATTTCCAATGTAATATTGGAAACATAAATATATTTGGTTCTTCAAGACTATTAAACTATTCGGTCTACTAGGATGTGATCATTTGCATCTTATACCAATGTAATAAATTAATCATTAAATTTAGGCTTCTAAATGTGGGGTTGTTACATACTACATGTTAAATTATTTTATGATTATTTTTTTGTAAAATGTAATATTTTTAATAAATTATATATATAAATATAATTTTAATGTATTAAAATGTATAAAATTATAATTTATTCCAAATTTTAATTTATTCTAACATGAATTTATTTGAAATTAAGTTTTAATTTTTTTATTTTTTCGTTGTAGTGTTCTATGAATGTGGAAAAACATTATAACAATTGATATATTTCATGAAAACTAATGGTAGCACAAGTAAAAGATGCTTTTATCAGCACTACCTTTCACACAGGGAAATTCCACCTCTATTAGTTCTAGAAATTTCATAGGTAAAAGGAAATTTTTTCAATTCAAGAATAAATGATGATAACATTACCCAATATTAGTTATTTTTTATCTACAATAAAGGAGACCATTATAATTTTTTTAGCAATGAAAAATGTACATGGATTTTAACGGCACTCAAAACGTCAATTCTTTTTTAGTGCTTATAAAAGAAATTTACAACACTGATAAATGGGGTTTCTCAGTAATGTGTATATTTTTTTTTAATATATATATTTATATATATGTTTCATATATATATATATATATATATATATATGTTTTATGCTCTCTTTTTGTGTTTATATATAAATTTGTTCATTGTTTTAATGTGTATATATTATTTATTTCGTATATTTTTGTATGTTATATAAATGTTTATATAAATTTAAATTCATTTATTATATATATATGTGTATGGATATGTTTAATTATATATATAAATTTATTTTAATTATATAATTAACTTTTATTCACTTTTTTCTCTATAATAGGGTAAATATAAATTAAAAAAGGATGGATTGTAATTGTATGATCAGATAGTATGATGATGGTGTCAAAGAGTTCACTTAATTTTGTTATGGATAATGTAAATTACCCATCTATAATCAATTATTAGCGTATATGGTGTTTTTATTCTATAAAAATTGTTCTAGTTTAATTAGAAGAGAATTTGAATTGTTATAAAATTGATTAAAATTAAAAATGTTAAAAAAACACAAAAAATGAGTAAATATATATTGCATGTGACATGGCGACTCATTTTATGAATAATTGGATATTGGTATAAGTGTATAAATTACTATAGTTCATATTGACAAAATGACCGTGATGGTTAAAGCTAAACATAGATATTGTATGATTTTTTTGAAAAAATGACAACATGTAATGTGATACCATTGTTAATGGTAATTTTAAGCATACAATATAATCAATAATTAAACAAAATATAACCTAAAAGAGATAAATAGATTATGTAATGAAAATTTTATAGAGATACATTCTCTATCAAAGGATATTACTCCAGATAACAAAGAGATATTGTGTCCAACATATGACTCTAAATGAATGTTATATTGAATGGTTATGAGTAATGAAAAAACATATGGTTCCATTAATGACTATAATTTTTTCAAAAAAAGTAAAAATGATTAAAATAATCTCACAATAATGATGCAAATTAAGAGAGAAAAATAAATCAATTCCATTAAATGTTGTGTGGTACCTTCAATTCATTCCATGATTTTAATGACTGTATATAAGTTTAATAATTTCATGTTAGTTGATATGGAATACATATAATAATATAGGATTATAAGATATGATGATGAGTTAATGATCCTCAATGATTTTTTTTCAAAGAGTATATATATTTTGGGAATATGACATGAACATTGGTGACATATTAACTTTATAATGAATTAGTCCCCATGATGTATAGAACAACACTCATATCACATGGGATATTATGATAATAAATTATAAATTACCACTATTGCTATGAATTAAGTACTACTATATTTTTTTGTTATGTTTTTTATGGAATGAAACTACCTATGTATGATATTGATATTTATTTGTCTATATTTTTTTGATGATTTGAATTTTTTTGAGATATATGTGTTATAGTGTTTGATTTTTAAATGCAAGAAGATTTTTTATTAGGAGCCATGTTTTCTTCCAGGATACTGAATATTTCTACTTATTATAGTTCGTTAAGGTACAAAATTTATAAAATAACAGGGAATCCTTTTTTTGATGGTAGTATATGATAACTTTGATTAAAACAAAGTAAAAAACATTATACCTTATACATGAAAGGTTATTACATCAATGGAATTGATAATGACGATTGAAAAAAAATTCATTATGAAATCAAAAGAAAATTTTCAACTTATATGTTAACAAATGAATAAATACATGATATAGTAAAATATATTAATAATGAATTTGGTAATACTTTCAATAAAAAAATCATAATGGTGGGTTAAAAAAATAAGCAAACGTTTTCAAACTACCTAATTGTAATAGATTTTGTGTTATGCATTTTATAGAATTCTTGTATATTAATAAAAATTAATGTTGTCATGTAATTGTAATTTCACTATATATAAAAGTTAAAGAAAATATGCAATCAAGGAATAGGATTTCATGATTCAAATATTCTTTCAGAAAGAGTTGGCACCAGTGAAAGAGATAAGAAAAACGTTTCCTCCTCTAACCAAAACTCTCTCTAGGTATACAGTTTTTTGTTTTGTACATTTTCTAATGTTGTAACGATCCCAATGGATCGATTATAAAATACAAATATTATTTTACCATTGAATGAAATGATTTTAATAGATTTAAAATCACATGTATATCATGTTTTTATTCAATATTTTTTCTTTTTTAAATATGATATGTATTAAAAAAAATCAATAACTAAGATATATTTCATTTTAAAATCTATATCAAAAAAATTATTTTGACAATGAAGAAACTGAAAATGAGAAAATATATTACTGTAAAATTATTTGAACTAGATATGTTCTTTAACCCATTATTCATTCATATTATTATTTATTTTATGATTCATATTTCAAGGGATATATGAATTTAAATTGATATATATTTTAGATGGATTGTTGGTCCCATGAAATGAAAATACCCTATGGGGTAGGGGTAGGGGTGAATCAGGGTACATTGATATTTTATAATAACTATATATAACAATATTTTTATACTATTAGTAATAATATCTCTCCCCCTGAAAATATATATGAATTTTTAAATCAAATAAACATGGAAATAATAAAGTTCATTTGGTTCACTAAATCATTGATACTCTAAGGAGAATACAACAATGAAGTTCAAATTTACTAGAATAAATATGCATATTTCTTGTTTTTAAGAACTCAAGGTGGTCTAAATATCCGTATATGTTTAAAACCTTTATAAAATGGAGAAATAAATATTCTAAATCACTTAGAAACATCATTTTTCTCCAAGAAGAACAATCATTCTCTACAAGAAAAAAAATGAGGTTACCCCATCAATGATGTATTAATCTGCTCCACCTTCATCAATAGGATGAGTTATATGGAATTTTGATTAGATACTAAAATATTATAATATTAATTGATTATATTTTAATATTAATGTGTTTAAAATTACATGAACACTAATTTTAGAGGATTTTATAATTTGAACTTCATTTCTCATCACATGTGAAATTCATGTTCAAAGATCAAATTTTCTCCCAATCAAGATTCCATTTTTGGAAAAATTATGTTAATTATTTAATTTTAAAATTTTGGGATATTAATTTTCAATTTTATTAGAAAATTTTAGTTTTTAGGATAAATAGATAAATCATAAGGGAAGATGAATATTTTTGGCAATGAACAGAGAAGTATTTGGACAAAGGATAATAGGACTTAATCCCTTCAAGTAAAAGTGGAGCAAAAACATAAAGCCCAATGAAGCTAAAATTTTAATTTTAAAAATATAAAATTTTGGAGGGCATTTAATTACACTATGTAAATATCTAATTATGATGTTTTCAAGGAGATACAGGGATCCCAAGTTGTCATTTAATTTGTGGGCCAGATTTGAAGGCCCATAAAACCAACCCAATATACCAAGAATAAAATCCAAATTGTGGATCTAATTGGAATTAAATTTTGAATGAAATTATAAGACACATCTATGAAGATATTTTCATTTAATTATGCCTACATATTCTTCCATCCTGAATGTCACATTTGAATGCCTGTAAGGGGGTTGAATAGGGTCCAATTATTGTGGTCAAAGTTGAAAATTCCAATTTCCTTTGATTTCTGTCCCACATTTTACTATCCCAATTAAAATGGTGGGAATTTAATTTTTGGGGGGTCTAAAGAAGTCTCCTTATATTATGTATATAAGGAGATATTGGTGAAGGGATTTAGGGTGTGCAATGTTTTCTTTCAATGGTAATTTCATGCTTTTATTTTGTAACTGCATCATTAATTTCTCTCATGTATGTTTTTCGTTCATGTCCATTTATTAATTTTTTTGTCTTATTATTATTCTTAATTTATTTTTTCTATTTACAATAACATATTTATTGTAAAACCCAAATAATTTTTAAATTATTATATTTTTAATTAATTTAATCTTTATGATATTTTTTATTTCGCACAACACTAAAAAATAGTTGATTTTATACTTAAGAACTATGTAAGGCTTGCAGTATACACAATAATAAGTTATTAATGAACTACACACAACATAAATTTTTTCTTTATCTACACGGAACACCAAGGTTAGATAAAGTTAAATGCAAGACTGAATTTCCTCGATGACTTGCATAACACAAAAGACCCAGTGTTACCGAACAATAATTCATTATTAAAATTTTATTTTTCAATAGGATATGGCATGAACATTAAATTGAATATTATAGGATTAACAAACTTATGAATATATTATTTTTATTAATTGGATTCCTATTAATTATAAACAAATATAAAAACCAAATGAATATAAAGGGACTGATTTTATAAAAGTCTACTTCTATGTGAAAAGATTATAAGGCCCCAACTATAAACAATTACTTTATCTGGAGTTAAATCAATAATTTACATTGAGGATATTCTCAGGTTTAATGTTTTATAGGATTAGACTATAAATATTACATTACATATCAAATATTACAAAGTAAACACTTTTACACTAACCAATTTTTTCACAACATTAAAACTTATTAAATAAAACAAGAATTCTATTATTGATATAAATCGTCGTGAATTATTCCTTTCTCACACCCTTCCTTAAACCCTGTGAAAAACATTTCAAAAACATTGGATGATCATAAGAATATCATTAAGGGTTATAAAATAGTTAAAAAACATTATTCCATAAATTCATTCAAATGAAATAAATCGTACTCTTACCCTCATATAACATAATCTCTTTAACACACCACATGAAATCATTAGATAAATGAATAACACATAGAAATCATAAATAATAAAGGTAACATGTGGAATACATAACATACTTACATTATGTCTTTCACATCTATATAGGGAGTTACATTTGGAATACCAATGATAGTATATTCTCTAAATCTCTTAGGAGAAACATTAATGTTTACCTCTGTCACATTACACAATGCATTGGAGAGCTATCTCTGGCTCACCCACCCTAGGTTTATCACTGAACAAACCGTATTTGGTTTATCATGTCACATCCCATAAAATTTCCATGTACCATTACATAATCATAACACATAAAATATTGAAATTAAAAACATTTGACTCATCAATAAGAAGAAATCAATTCAAGATATTTGAAATATTCAATCCATTTACAAAACCATTTAAAAAATTTAATAAATAAATTTTTGAGTTAAAGTGTTCCATACCACATTGAAACTTTTAATGGAATTAACATTTATAAACATTAATGTACATACAAATAAACACTTAAATTATTTTTCAAAACATGGACATTAATGAGATATATTTAGGAAATTAAATCATTCAAAAATTTAAAACAATTTTTTAGTTAAAGAGTCACTTAATACTTGAGAAAATACTTGAATAAAAATAATTAAAGATTAACATTAACCAAAAATTATAATATCATGAGAATAAGTATAATTATTATATCTCCTATCAAAAGAAAATTATATACACCATATAAAAGTGAATTGTTTCATAATAACAAATAAGTCTCAATGGAATGTAAATTGAGATGAAATCCATTACAATGATAGTATCATTAGATTAAGGATATATCAAAGACATAAATTTGTGTTACAAATATAAATACACCCAATATAAGTGGATATTATGTGTAAAACAATCAGAGTTTATTCAAACATATTCTTGGAAAAAACAAAACCAATGACATTGATATTTAACTCAATGAATAGAGATTAAGTTAATATTTCCATTAAATAGTTCATATAAATGACATAATAATTTATCAATGGGGGTAATTATGGGTAGAAGAAGTATATACAAAAAATAGGAAGTAGAAATTACAACATAAATAAAAAATAGTGATTCAACACATAATCTTGTCATATTATACTAGGAAAGTCAGTCAGAGTTAGGCCCCTGACTATTTATTAAAGAAAAAGAAGAGTATAAAAAGAACGTACTGCAGGTCAGAAAACCGATTATAGATCATAAACATCATATCCATCAAAACCCCATGAGAGCCTCCTTCTGTAGTGACCAACTCCCATTCCTAGAATTCATAATGTTTTAGGATCTTGGCATACTTCCTTATAAGGTTTAATTTCTCCAAAGAGATCAAATCCTGTGGAGATTTTTTGACAGAGGACCTAGTGAATAGTGGATTTAGCAAATCAAAGTAGTCTTTGCTCGTCCTTCTACTTGTTGTGGTGGACACCTACTTTCCATACTTCCTCTTCCTATCCTTGAGAACCTCACAAACGGAAGGTCTAACCATCACACTATGGTTTTCCCTGTCACTATCTGAGACATCCACCCAATTTCCAGTTACTAGGGCATCATGAAAACCATCATCCACCACCGGTCTTGTTCATGTCACCTGTTACAGTCAATCACAACCAAACATTGCGGCTTGCCTTCAATATCTTGGATACCATCCACCTCCTTCACTTCATCGACGGAAACAAGTTGCATAGTGTTTCCTTATTTCATTGAAGTACCCACCTCCACTTTATATAACTCTTCAGGCAGCCCTTCAATCTCTTGGATAGCATCCAACTCCTTTACTGCATGAAATGAAACAAGATTCATAGTGTTACCATCTTTCATTGAAGCACCCACCTCCACTTGATATACCTTTTTAGGCTCCAATGCATGGAACTGAATACAAGTATTAATTGTAATCCCTAAAGCAGTGGGTTGAAGCTGCATATTATACCCCTTACTAGTTAGACATGGAGTGGAATCTATGATTTTTCTACAACCATCCGAATTCAAAAGCATCCCACCTCCTTCGGACCAGCAAAGTTATACCCATCAACGACAACATACTGCGTAGGTATACTTGAACTCTACTTTCATTTCATTTTCATATTTAACGTAATTAATACTAAATGATACATATGTATATTATATTTATAGTATAATATAATATTTTATATATGTGACACAAGTTCATTAATTCTATCCTTTATACGTTCCTTGTATGGCATGAACGAGTCAAATCACTTTGAGGGGGTGGTAGTCCAGACTTCCTCAAAAGAAATCATCGCATTTACACATTATGGAAAGATTAAAGGTTTGATGTAGATGAAAAATACAGAATAATAGAGACAATATATATCATATATATATAGTTCCATTATAATGGCCACCATGAGAGGTGGTAGGGGAATCATGAACAATCATTGTTTCATGAGGCAGCAGTTCACCGTACATAGAAATAATATGTTCATATCCATTAGATGGAGCTGTGTGTAAGTGTAGTTAGGTTAGATAGAATAACAACATCATAGTTTATTGTGCATAATAGTGTTGTTATGTAATCAAATAATAAGAATATAATAGGTACTCGAGAAGGAAAATAAAATAAAAGATCTTGAGAGATGACGTTACCTCTAAATCAGTTAACTCCCTTTGATTTGAGCCTAAAGTATTTCTTGAACTACCTTTTTCCCAAGGTAAGGATTCTTGGAGCAAGGGAAGGATATTGGGAGCTTATTTTGGAAGAGTTGGGATGAGAAAATGAGCTGGATAGGTGTGATTAAATGGGTATAGGCGATGAACTTTTATAAGAGGGAGGAGGGGCACTTTAGGAAGGAATTGAAATATAATTTTATTATAAAATGATTTCCGTTTTTAAATTTTACAAAAGTCATTTATTTAAAAGATAAGATTATTTTGGGTCAAAAATCCCTTAACCTATAGGTTTTAGACAAGTCTAGGTCAAAAATATAACCTTATATTTTAGCTTTAAACCATAGAAAATGAATTTGACTCTTATCATGTCTTCTTGTATATTCATACTATATAGTTAATATAGTTACTATAAAATGAAAATAAAATCTAACGTGGTTAATAAATGAAATTTTGATCATTATATAAATATTTTTTTCCAAATACTATATTTTTATTACTATTATATCATATAATAAAATAAAATTTGTTTAAAAATCCCATTTATGTCAATTTTTGTACTATTCATATCATAATTTTTTAAAAACCCACAACATCTTTATTCATTGGGAAAAAAGTTTAATAATTTATATATAACCAGTTATAATCATCCAAAAAATTATTTTATGGAATAAAAACTTTCAAAATAAATTTATTTTAATATTTATAATCTCATTTATTTAAATAATTCATTAATAAGGTAATCACTTCATCATCATTGTGTCATATATAAATTTATTTATTTCATGTCTAAAAATTATAAATAAAATGCCATGATATAAGAAATCAATCTATATTTATTATTAATAATTATAGTCCAAAATATAACTTATATAAACCAATGTAATTTTTTTTACTAAAAGATACATATTTATGTTACATTGTTTTTTAAATTAAATTAATTCTTATAAAATGTCATTTTCACCATAAAGTGGCTCTATGGGGTCCAAAAATCAACCCAAGGATGAACATGCTCGTAAATGTTTTATAAAATAATATTTTGACACAATTTAGGATTATTAAATATTATAATAATATTATTATTTTATCCTTACATACCAGATTTACCCTTTAACCATGATAAATAAAATAATGACTAAAGTTACTATTTATAATGCCTAAAATAAAAGGTACCTATTTAGAAAATTTGGACCTCATTATTAAAAATATGAAATCTATTATTAAAATTTCAAAACACATTAGTTGTAGTAATTAATTTAAAATTAATTCCTATTGTCGAAACCAAAAAGCGGGGTTTTAATAAGTAATAACTATCAAAAGATTGACATGTATTTATGTACAATTTAAAAATGAAATTACATCCAATGACTATCATTTGATTAAATAATAAAAATATTATCCAATTAAAATTTAAAACCAATTAAAATTACAATCTTAATATATAGATAAACTATATTAAAAGATATTTTTGACATAAAATGTTCTATTTTTAACTATTCATTAAAACAATGAACTATATCAGAAAATTACCAAAAATTTAAGAAAAGTAAATTTTTATATCCCAATTCTATATAAGAAGCTTAGTTTGTTTAAATAAAACATATAAAAGTGATAAAAACTATATTTAAAAAGGGTTATCAATCAAAGGGTGTTAAAACTGCATTTTTAGAAAAATAATTCTTTTATTAGAATAATTGAATTTGTTCATATATAATATCTAGAAAATATATAAGATGAATTTAAAACATTACAATGAATATATATTATATATTTTTCATTAAATAAAATCCATAAAGAGTGACATAATTTTATAAACAAAATTAGTCTCTTTTAAATAGGTTTTTATAAAAACACATCCTTTATATTCACTTTGTTTTTATTTCCATTATAAATAAATTTAGTAACCAATGAATTTTTATTTAAACATGTGTAAACCATATTTCAGAATTATGTTGATACAATTCATTCCCACCATTCCAATTTCTAGGTGTTAAATACCTTTTAAAATAATAATAATAATATTATATTATTTTTTGGTATAACTCAATGTTGTGTGCAATGTAAGATTTTTGAGAAACCCCTTGTTCCATGCCAAATACGCTATCGAAAAAATAATCCCATTAACATAAAATTAATATCTTATTCATAAGTATTAATAGAAATAAAAAATTATTATTCTATAAATAATTGGGTTATTACAGCCTCACCACCTATCAGAAATTGCTTCCTCGTCATTTTGATATTAGGCTCGGAAACTCGTTGAATGTCCCACATCAGAAAAAGAGTAAAAAAAATTCACTTCAAAAGAATGAAAGAGAAGTTGAAAGGTCACCCATGATAACACATAACTGGATTCTGTGTTAGAAAAAATGGATGTGAAAGAGAAAACAAACAATCAAGTTCTGTTTGAGAGTGATAGAAAACATGACCAGGACAAAGTTAACTGCCAAAAAAACATAAACTTAGGATGAGTTGAATGGTATTTTATTCCCCAATATGAAAAGTGAACGGAAAATGTTTTTTTAAGTTACTTTTTATAAAGTTGAGGAATTTATTTATGATAATGACTAAGAACATAAGAAAATATACTTACATTTCATGTGGAGTTTAATCCATTAAAAATTTTCTACCACAAATTCATCTTTTCTCCAAACGATGAGTATTCCTGGTGACATGGCCACACCTAAAGATTTAGAATCAAATTCTATAGAATCACATAATGCAAAAAAGATGAACTATATATTTCCCCTATCTTTAGACATTAACAAAAGCCAAAATGGTTAATACAAGATTACATAATCCCCCTAAAGTACAATCCATTTAAAAAAGAAATACTTCTCTTAATCTCCAAAATTCAAAAAAAAATACCCAAAGTTCAACAAATACCATTCAATACGTAATTGTCCTTAAAATTATTCAATATATTCCAAACAAATAATGAACCTCAACAATCATAAGAATTTGATCACATAGTCTTGCATGATGAATCTCAACATTTATCTCCTAATGACATCGACTACTCTTAATGTATCGTACATAAAAGTAATTTACCTAATAACATATTCTCAAAGTTCGGTTAATTATTTCCACAACTTTCACAAATCTCTATAAGTCCACAATAAAAACATATATTCTTCGAAAATAAAATTCAACCATTAATCCTTAATTGAAATTCTATAATATTCTATTTTCCTTATATATATAGTTTCTCATAAGAGAAAATGTCCTCATAAATAACATTTATCACTTAATCAACAAATCATTTTCTTATACTAATGGTATACATTGGATAAAACAAAAGTTACCAAAAATAAACTTATTCTTGATCCATAAATTAATTTTACTAAAAATAATTAGTCATACTAACTAGGAAATTAATGTAGTCTAGTGGTAGGCAATAAATCCCAGACATACTTTGATTGTGGGTTCAATTCCCAGAGCATTGTCGAATGTGATGGTTTGTCTGATGTTCTTTGTTTTTTCCTCTTAAAAAAACGATATAATTATAATACCATTAAAAAATTGAGATGAAATACTTAAAAATATTGACAACAAGTTATAACCTCAAATGTTATTTCATACCTCACATTTTGCATCCAAAAAACTAATAGCCCATAATTGCCTCAAAAACAAAAGATCATATGAAACACTAAGGCTATCCATTATGTCCACACACTAAAATATAATTATTCATTGAATAAAATTTTCACATATCAGACTTAAGGGTTACTCATACTAGAAAAAGTCTTCCAAAGTAATCCTATCACTAATACATTTAAACATATTATCATCCATAGATCCAACAAGACTCTTAAATTCCTAAAATGTAGAAATCTAAATCGTATAACATTATTTATGATCATTTATCTATGTTTTTACATATTATTCTTTTATACTTCATTCCTACAAACAAAATCATGCCTAATTTCCTATTATTTTAGTAATTTCAAAACATCAACTACGAAATAATCTGTACATTTCACAGGTAATTTTGAGTTTCCTCATATTCAATTGGAATGAAATTAGGTATTGGTAAACATATATTTGTAGGGTCCTACTGATCCCATTCCAAAACCTTCTTCATAAGACATATAATTTCCTAATGACCATGCACACCACTTTAAAAACATTCAATTGATACCTCAGAAAGAAATTCCTTCCCTTTCATGGAGTCAACTTAACGCTTCCTTTTCCCATGACAGGTTATTACTTTATGACCTTCATTACCACATCTATAAAATACTTCTTTCTCGTTGAAGCATTTTATTATGTGTTTATTTCCAAGCCTTGACACAGAAGTATGTCAATATACTTATCTTTATGATAATTACCTGAACATTCATAGAGATTTTTTTTCTCACACATACATTGCCTTAGAAAAATAAACAAGTTTCAAGTGGTCAATCATGACTATAGATAGTTGGTTATGAATAACCACAAGAGTTCCAATTGTAGCTCCCATTTTATTTGATTTCTCATCAAGAAAACTTTCACAGTTTCCGTCATATCCATTGTTAATTTGGTGCCTGCTAGATCCATCCATGTACTAAATACAAAAAGGTCAGTGTGAGTACATCAGTAAAATCATCATATAATAGCTTATGAGGATGGTAAACACTAAGATGTAACTATTCATGTTATCTCAAACTCATTTAATTTATCGAAAATAACAATGACTCTTTACAATATTATAAGAATTGTGTTTATATCACTTAAGATTAAATTAAACCCTAACCTCTAATGTTATCTAAACCGACCTCAAATACTATCTACAAGGCCGCATCCTTAAACATTTACTAAATCTTGAGTTAAATAAAGAATTCACATTGAGAATATTTTCAGGTTTAGAATTTTAGAAAATTAGGCCATAACTATTATATTACATCCCAAATATTACAATGTAGACACTTCTACACTAATCAATCTTTTCACAACTATAAAACTCATTAAATAAAACAAAAATTCTCTTCTTTATATAAATCTTCATTAATTATTTCTTTTTCTTATCCCTCATTATACACTGTGAAAAATATTTCAAATACTTGGGATGAGCATAAAAAGATCAGTAAGGGTTATAAAATAATGAAAGAAAAAATTATTTCATCAATTAATATAAATCAACGAAATAATTATTTTTTCATTCATATAATATAATCTCTTTAACATACCTCATGAAATAAAATTATTTATGAAAAACACATAGAAATCATTAATCATAAAGGTCTCTTTTGGAATCCATAACATAATTACATTGTAGATTTCATAGCTATATAGGGAGTTACTTTTGGAATATCCATCATATTATATTCCCTAAATCCCTTAGTAGAAACATTAATATTTACCTCTGTCACGTTACCCAATGCATTAGAGAGCTATCTTGGGCTCAGCCACCCTAGGTTTATCACATAACCACCCCTATTTGGATTATCACATAACCACCAATCAAATTTCCATGTACCATTACATAATCATAATACATTAAATATTGAAATTATCAATTTTTCTCTCATCAATTAGAGTAAATCAACTCAAGATATTTGAAATATTCAATCTATTTCCCAAATCATTGAAGACATTTAATTAAAATATTTTTGAATCAAAGTGTCCAATACCTCTTTGAAACTTTTAAAAAAAATTAACATTTTAAAACTTTAGTGTCTATATAAATAAATTCTTAAAATTTTTTTGAAAACCTCGAAACTAATGAAAGATATTTATAAAATTAAATCATTAAAACATTTAAAACAATGTTTTAGTTAAAGAGTCCCTTACCACTTGAGAAAATACCTGAATAAAAATAATTAAAGAATAAAATTAAGAAAAACTTATAATATCATGAGAAAGATATTCATGATATGATATGTCAGAGGGAAGTATATACACCACATAAAATTGATTTGGTTTATAACAACAAATAGGTCTCAATGGAATGTAAATTGAGATGATATCTATTAAAAATATCATATCATTAGATTAAGGATAAACCAACAACATAAATCTGTGTGAAAAATATAAATACACCAAATATAAGTGGATATTAAGTGTAAGTCCATCATAGGTAATTAACACATATTTTTTAAAAACAAAACCAATGACATGGATATTTAACTCAATAAATAGAGATTTCATTAATATTTCCATTATGAAGTTCATATAAATGACATAAGAATTTATCAAAGGGTGGATTATGCATAGAAACAATATTTCCACACAAACAGAAGTGGAAATTAAAATAGAAATAAACAAATTGTGATTATACACATAATCATGTAATAATATAACCAATACAGTATCCATAAAACCCAATGAGCTGAAATTGAAATTTGAAATTTTCTTACGAAAAGTCAGTATCCTAACGACGTCACTTAAAAATTCAAAAAAATGAGTTGATGAGAGTGAAAAGGGTCTCTAATCACATGGATATAATATGAATAACAAGAAGGATAGAGAATAACATATACCAACATAATTAAATGAAAATTAAAAGACATAACATAAAAGAAGTCTTTGACTAAAAGATGATGGTTAAAGGTTCCCTAACCTTGAGTCTGACTTGTTTCTCCTGTTATTTATATTAATGAATAATAAGCATAGGTTAATTTACACATGCTTCAGAAAGTTTTTTCAAGTTTATTATTCATTTTATATTAGTTATCATCATTTTATAAAAATTATATAATTATTTAAGTTCGTATCAGTTGTTTTGTCAATATTCAGTACTTGAGTTGAAAATAAACTTGATATAATTAAAAATTGACCATGTGGTCAACATTACTATATATCCAGAACTATATTCATGATTTAAATTTAATATATATCTAGTATATATGTATTTATATCCATTATATATGTATTTATAATAGTCCATAATATATGAAATGAAATGCACTCTTCATGGAGACGGTAAGCCAGACGTACGCATGAACGCTACATTCATTTCCTTCTCATATTTAATGTAATTAAAACTAATTGATACATAGGTATATTATAATTACAGTATAATATCATATTTTTTATGTGTTACATAAGTTCATTAATTCTATAATTTATACATTCTTTTTATGGTATGAACGAGTCATATCACTTTGAGGGGGCAGTAGTCCGCACTTCCTCATATGAAATCATCTAATTTGCACATTATGGAAAGAATAAATGAATGATTTAAATGAAAAATGAATAATAATAGAGAAAATATATATCATATATAAATTTATATAGTTCCATCATAATTTCCACCATGAGAGGTGGTAGGGGAAAATTGAACAATCATCGTTTCGTGAAGCTGTAGTTTTTCGTACACAGAAACATTATGCTCATATCCATTAGATAGAGGTGTGTGTAAGTGTAGTTCGAATCCTTATCGTAAAAAATCATAGTATATTGGAGATAGTAGTGTATTATATAATAAAATAAAAAGAATATAATAGGTATTATAGATGGAAAATAAACTAAAAGAACTTGAGAGTAGACGTTACCTCTAAATCGGGTAATTCCCTTTGATTTGAGCCAAAAGGCTTTCTTGAAATGACTTTTATCCAAGGTTAGGATTCATGGAGTAAGGGAATGATATTTGGAGTTTAGGTGGGTATATTTTGGAATATAAAAGAGAGTTTAGAGGTGTGATTAAATGGGTAGAGGTGATTCCCTTTTATAACAGGGAGGAGGGCCACTTTAGGAAGGTATTGAAATATTATTTTATTATAAAATGATTTTAGGTTTCAAATGATACCAAAGTAATGTATTTATAAGATAAGTTGATTTTGGGTCGAAAAAATCTAAAATAAAAGGTTTTAGATAAGTCTAGGTCACAAATTTAACCTCATATTTTAGCATTAACCCTTAGTTAACTAATTTGTCTCTTACCTTGCCTTCTTGTATATTCATACTATATGGTTAATAAAGATACTATATGATGAAAATATAACCTTAAGTGGTTAAATAATTACATTTTTAACATTATATGTGTCCTTAAGAATTTAATTTTTAAGGACTATTATATCATTTAATAATATAGTATTTGTTTTAAAAACTTATTTATTTCAATTTTTATACTATTCATATCATAACTTTTTAAAAATCCATCACAACATGATTATTTTGAATTTTTTTGTTAATTTCGATATAATAGGTCATAAACATCTCCAAAATGAGTGGATTGAATAAAATGTTTCAAAATAAATTTATTTTAATATTTATAATCTAATTTATTTAAATCATTCTTTAATAAGGTAATCACTACATCATCATTGTGTCATAAATAGATTTATTTATATGATGTTTAAAAATTATAAATAAAATACCATGATGTAGGAAATATTGTTATATTTCTATGTAATATTTATAGTCGAATTGTTCACTTATATTACCCCATATAAGAATTGTTTTACTAAAAGATACTTGTTTATGCTACATTTTTCTTTACTTTAAATTAATTCTAAAAAAATGTCATTTTCAAATCAAAGTGGATCCATGGTGTCCCAAAATCGACCCAAGGATTCCCATGGTATGAAATGTCTCATATAATAGGATTAGGAAATATGTTAGGGTAGTTTGATATTATAATAATATTATTTTTTACCATTATTTACAAAATGTACCCTTTAACCATGGTAAATAAAATAATTACTAAAGTTACTATTCATAATGTATAAAAGTAAAAGGCACCTATTTACACAATTTGGACCCCATGATTATAAATATGGAATATATTTTTACAAATTCAGAACACATAATTTTCAGTAATTAATTTAAAATTGATTCCCGTTGTCGAAGCCAAAAAGTGGGGTTTTCAGAAGTAATACTTATTAGAAGATTGACATGTATTTATGTCCAATTGAATTGTGAAATTTCTTCCAATGACCATAATTGGATTAAATGATAAAAATATAATGAAATTAAACTTTAAAATAAATAAAAATTACAATCTAACTATATAAATAAATTATATTAAAATATAGTTTGGACTTAAAATGCGGTATTTTTCACTATTAATTAAAAAAATGAACTTCATAATAAAATTATAAAAAATGTATCAAAAGTAAATTTTTATGTCCCATTATATATAAGATGTTTATTATTTCAAATATAACATATAAAAGTGACAAAAACTATATTTAAAAAGGGTTCTCCATTAATTGGCGGTAAAACTATATTATTAGAAAAATAATTCTTTCATCCCAAAAATTGAATTTTTTCATATATCATATCTCAAAATAAATAAGATGAATTTAAAACATTAAATTGAATATATAAAATATATTTTTCATTAAATAAAAACTCATATAGAGTGATATGATTTTATAAACATAATTATTCTCTTTTAAATAGGTTTTCATTAAAACACACCCTTTATATTCAATTGGTTTTTATTTCCATTTCCAATATATTTGGTAAACAATCAATCATTTTTTAAACATGTGTTAACCATATTTAAGAATTCAGTTAATACTATTCATTCCCACTATTCCATGGCTAGGTGTAAATAGACATTTAATATAATAATAATATTATATCATTTTTCGGTATAACTCAAAGTTGCGTGCAATATATGACTTTGGGGAAACCCATTGTTGCATGTCGAGAACACTTTCAAAAAAAGCATCCCTTTAACATAAAATTAATATCTTATTTATAAGTATTAATTAAAATCAAAAAATTTTATTCTATAAATACTTGGGTTGTTACATTCTTCCCCCATTTTGGAAATTGCTTCCATGCAATTTTAAATTTGTGCTCAAAAACATCATTGAAAGTCCTACATTGGAAAAAAGAGACAATAAAAATATCACTTTAAAAGAATAAATAGAAATAGAAAAGTCACCCTATATAACACATACTTGGATTCCATGTTAGAAAACATGGATATGAAAGAGAAAAAAACTATCTTGTTCTGATGGAATGTGATAGAAAACCTAATCAAGAGAAAGTTAACTACTAAAAAAACATAAAATTGTGATGAGTTAAATGGTATTTTATTCCCCTATAGGAAAAGTGAACATACAACATTTTTGTTTTAAGTTATTTTTCATAAAGTATAGAAATTTATTTTTGATAATGAATAAGAACATAAGGAAATATACTTACCTTTCAAGTAGAGTTTCATCCTTTAATAATTTTTTTACCAAAAACTCTTTCTTTATCCAAACAAAGTGTATTCATGATGACATGGTCACAGCTGATGTGCTAGAATAAAATTCTAAAGAATAAAATGACACAAAAATGATAAACTATATATTTTCCCTATCTTCATAAATTAACTAAAACCTAAATGGTTAATATGAGATTAGATAATCCCTATAAAGGATAATCCTTTTTAAAAATAAATACTACCCTTAATCTCCAAAATTCAACATATAATACACAATGTTAAAAAAATACCATTAAATACACAATTTTCCTTAAAATTATTCAATATAATACAAACTAAGATTGAAACTAAAAACATAGAATAATTTTATCAAATATTATTACATTATAAATCTTAACATTTATCTCCAGATAACAGTGATTACTCTTAAAGTATCATACTTAAATGATATTAACCAAATCAAATATTCTTGAAGATCAGTTAATCATTTCAATAACATACCCAAATATCCCAAAATAAATACATAGATTTATACAAATTAAAATTCAACCGTTACTCCTCAAATTAAATCCCACAGTATTCTATTTTCCTTAAGCATATAGTTTCCCAAATGAGAAAACATCTTCCAAAATAACTTTTATCACTTAATCACCAAACCATTTTTCTTTACAAAGGGTATCCATTTGATAAAACATAAGTTCCAAAAATCAACTTTTTCTTGATCCACAAAATCATTTAACTGAAAAGAATTAGTCATACAAACTAGGGACTTCACGTAGTCCAGTTGTTGGCGACAAATCCTAGTCGCACTTTGTTTGCGGGTTTGATTCCCTCAACTTTTTCCGACGTGATGGGTTGTCACACGGTCTGCATGTTGTTCTTTTTCAAAAACAATATAATTATAATAACATTAAAAAATGATATTAAATCCTTAAAAATATCCATAACAAGTTTTAACCTCATAAGTTATTTTATACCACACATTTTTCATCCCAAATACTAATAACCAATAATTTCATAAAAAACAAAAGATCACATGAAAGCCTAAGGTTATCCATCTTGTATACACATGAAAAGATAATTATTACATGAATATAATTTCCTCATATCAATATTTAGGGTTAAAGATACTAGAAAAAGTCTTCCAAATTAACCCTATAACTAATACATTTAAACATATCACCATCCATAGATCCAACAAAACTCTCCAATTCCTAAAATGTAGACATATTAATCTTCAAACATTAATAATGGTAATTTATCTATGTTTTTCCATCTTATTATTTTATAATTCTTTCCTATAAACAAAATCATGCTAAATGTCCTAAGATTTCAATAATGTCAAAACATCAGCTGAGAAATAATCCACACCATTTACATGTCATTTTTAAATTCCTCATCTTTAATTTGAATAGAATTAGTAATTGGTAATGATATATTTGTACAGTCCTACTGATCCCATTCCCAAACCATCTTTGTAGGACATCTATTTTTTTAATAACCATGCAAAAAAAATTTAAAACATTCAATTGATCTCTCAGAAATAACTTCTTTTCCTTTCCTAGAGTCAACTGAATTCTTCCTTTTTCCAAGAAAGGTTATTTCTTTATAACCATCATTACAACATCTATAACATCATACCATCCCTTTGAAGAATATTACTAGTTGTTTCTTTCCACATCCTTGAAACATATGTTATTTATTATACTTTCCTTTTTGATTGTTACCTGAAAATACATAGGGATTCATTTATCACATATATGATACCTTAGAAAAATCAACCTGGTTCAAGTGGTCAATCATGACTCCAGATAGTTGGTTAAGAATAACCATAAGAGTACTTATTGTAGATCCCATTTCATTTGGTGACTCATTCCAAAAACTTTCACAGTTTCCTTCACATACATTGTTACATTGGCGCCTATTAGATCCAGTCATTAACTAAAACCAAAATGTTCAGTGTGAGTATATCAGTAAAATCATCATATAATATATTATGAGGAGGGTAAACACTATGATATATGATTCATGTTATCTTAAACTCATTCAATTTATCTAAAATGACTATGACTATTTCTAATATACTAAAAATTATGGTTTTTTAGTTATGATTAAAGAACACACTAACCTCTAAAGTTATCTAAACCGACCTATACTACCAACTATAAGTCCTCACCCTTAAACATTTACTTAATCTTGAGTTAAATCACGAATTCATATTAAGGATATTTTTAGGTTTATAGTTTTACAGAATTAGTCCATAACCTCCAATGGCCCGAAGGCCTTCATATATTGTTATTATTGATAAGTCCTCCTTTTATGGGAATAAAGAGGAAACCCAAAGACTTTAGGGACATAGGAAAATCACACCCAAAGTAAATAAGTAGATACATCCAGATTGAAAACCAGAGCAGCCCCTCCCTAGCATAAAAACAAGATGAAGCAATCCAAAGATGAAAAACAAATCGGTAAGAAAGTGTCCTGCGTCAAAGCACATGCCCGATCTGACGGATGGGGCCATACCCTCTCAAACAATAGAATCCGAAAATCACTACAACAGTGGACACCCAGCTCTGAGTCCTCCTCTGAGACTGTTCCAAGGATCAAGTCCAGCTGCACATCTCCCCACCTCAGGATCGAAGCATAATTAGGCCATAACTGTTACATTATGTCTAAAATTTTACAATGTATACACTTCTACTCTATCCAATGTTTTCACAACAATAAAAATCGTTAAATAAAACAAGAATTGTTTTCTTGATATAAATCCTCTTGATTTCTTCATTTCTCTTACCCTTACTTATACCCTTTGAAAAGCATTTCAAATACTTGGTATAAGCATAAAGAGCTTAGTATTATCTATAAAATAAAAAAAGAAATGATTATTCTATCAATTCATAAAAATTAATGAAATCATATTTTTCACTCATTTAATATAATCTCTCTAACATACCGCATGAAATCATTAGATTTATGAATAACACATAGAAATAAAAAATCACAAAGTTAACTTGTGGAATTCATAACATACGTAGATTTTATTTTTCATAGATAGATAGGGAGTTACATTCGGAATACACATGAAAATATATTCCCAAAATATATTAGGAGAAACATTAACATTTACCTCCTTCATGTTATATAATTCATTAGAGAGCTATCACGAGCTCACCTGCCCTAGGTTTATCACAGAACCACCCATATTTAGTTTATCAAGTTACCACCCATAAAATTTCTAAGTACCATTAAATAATCATAACACCTAAAAGATTAAATTTATCAAAATTTCACTAATCAATCAGAAGAAATCAATTCAAGATATTTGAAAAACCAATTAAAAAATTTAATAAAGAGATTTTTGAATCAAAGTTTCCTATAAAAAATTGAAACTTTTAAAGGAATTAACATTTTATAACATTAATGTCCATATAAATAAATCATTAAAACATTTTTTTTAAAAACATAGACATTAATGAGAAATATTTGGAAAATTTAATCTTTAAAACATTTAAAATATTGTTTTAGTAAAAGAGTCCCTTACCACTAGAGAACATATTTAAATAAAAAAAATTAAAGAATAACATTAAAAAAAATTATGATATCATGAGCATAAGGATATTCAATATATCATATTCCAAAGAGAAGTATATACACCATATAAAATTTAATTGGTTCATAACATGAAATAAGTCTCAATGGAATGTATATTGATATGAAATCCATTACAAAGATTGTATCATTATATTAAGGATAAATGATTGACATAAATATGTGTAAAAAATAAAAATTCACCCAATATAAGATGATATAAAGTTTAAAATAATTAGAGTTCATTCACACATATTCTTAGAAAAAAACTAATGACATGGATGTTTAACTCAATTAATATAGATTGAGTTATGATTTACCTTTTGACGTTCATATAAATGACTTAAGAATTCATTAATGGAATGATTATGTGTAGAAAAAGTATATCCACAAAAACAGAAGTTGAAATTAGTACATAAATAAACAAACAATTATTACACACATAATCATGGCATAATATAATCAATGTAGTATCCATAAAACCAAATGAGTGAAAATTGAGATTAGAAATTCTCTTTCAAAAATTCTGTAGCCTAATGACGTCACATAAAAATTCAGAAAATGAGTTTATAAGAGAGAAATGAGTCTCTCATCACATGGATATAAAAAGTACAATAATAATATTATAGATGAACATGTCCCAAAATGAGTAAATGGAAATTAAAATACATAACATAAAAATAAGTCTTTGACTAAAAGATGAGGGTTAAAGGTTCCCTTACCTTGAGTATGACTTGTCTCGTTCATTATATATATTCCTAAATAATAAAAAGAGGTTAATTTGTTGTTGAGTATGCAAATTTTTAATTCTTGTTATTCATTTTATATTACTTACTATCATATTATAAAAATAATATAATTATTTAAGTTCGTATTGTTAGTTTTGTCGATAATAGGTACTTTAGTCGAAAATGAACTTGATATAATTACAAATTATCCACGTGGTCAAAAGACAATTATCTCTTGAATAATATTCATGATTTAAATATAATATATATATAGTATATATTTATTTATATCCAATATATTTTTATTTATAATATTCTATAATATTTGTATATAAGGAATGAAATGCACTGTCGATGGAGATGGTAAGCCGTAAGTACGCATGAACGCTACATTCATTTATTTTTCATATTTAAAGTAATTAAAACTAAATGAAACATAGGAAAATTATAATTAAAATATAATTTAATATTTTATATACATTACATAAGTTCATTAATTTCATCCTTTATATGTACCATGTATGGCATGGACGAGTCATACCACTATGAGGGGGCAGTAGTCCGCACTTCCTCAAATGAAATCATCATATTTACACATTATGGAAATAATAAAAGTATGATGTAAATGAAAAAAAATTAAAAAAAATATATATCATATTTATATATATAGTTCTATCATAATTTCCACCATGAGAGGTGGTTGGAAAAAGTTTAACAATCATCATTTCGTGAAGTAGTAGTTCACCATACACAGAAATAGTATATTGATTTCCATTAGATGAAGGTGTGTGTAAGTGTTGTTTAAATAATTCTCATAAAAATATCATAGTAAACTGTGGATATTGGTGTTGTTTTGTAATAAATGAAGAATAATATAATAGGGAGTGCATAAGGAAAATAAAAGAAAAGAACTTGAGAGAAGACGTTACCACTAAATCGGGTAACTCCCTTTGATTTGAGCATAAAGGCTTTCTTTAATTGCTTTCTTCACAAGGTAAGGATTCTTGGACTAAGGGAAGGATGTTGGGAGATTATTTTGGTAGAGGTTGAATGATCCAAGGGGTTTTAGAGGTGTGATTAAATGGGTAGATATGATTCCCTTTTATCAGATGGAGGAGGAGACCTTTTGGATCTTATGGAAATATTATTTTATTATAAAATGATTTTAGATTTAAAATGGAACCAAAGTCATATATTTCCAATATAATATGATTTTGGTTCGAATAACCCTAAACCAATTGGTATTATACAATTCTAGGTCACATATTTAACCTTATATTGTAGCTTTAACCCTTAGTTAACTAATTTGACTTTTACCATGTCTTATTGTATATTCATACAATATGTTTAATATAATTTCTATAAAATTACAATAAAACCTCAATTGGTTCATTAATGACATTTTTAACATTATCTAAGTAATTTCTCCGAATCTTATATTTTTAGGACAATTATGTCTTTTAATAAAATAGTATTCATTTTCAAAATTCATTTATGTCAATTTTTATTCTATTCATATCATGACTCTCTAAATGACTATAAAAACTTGATTATTTCAAAAACACTTAAATAATTAAAATATAAAAATCAATTATAATCCAAAAAATTCGTGTATGGAAAAAAATGTTTCAAAATAAATTTATTTTAATATTTATAATATCATTTATTTAAGTCATTCATTAATAAGGTAATCACTACATCATCATTGTGTCATAAATAAAATTATTTTTTTGATGTCTAAAAATTATAAATAAAATACCATGATGTAGGAAATCTTCTTAGTTTTATAATTACCATATATATTTGAAACGATAAATTATATAACCCTATATAAAAATTATTTTACTAAAAGATACATGTTTATGTTACAGTTCTCTTTACTTTAAACTAATTCTTATAAAATGTAATTTTCACATTAAAGTTTCTCTATGGAGTCCCAAAATTGACCTCATGATTCCCATATTCTAACATTTCTAATAAAATAGGTTTAAGATAAATTAAGGTTAGTTTAATATTATAATAATATAATTTTTTACCATTATTTACCAGATTTACCCTTTAAAAAGGGTAAATAAAATAATTACTAAAGTTACTATTCGTAATTTCTAAATATAAAACATACCTATTTACACATTTTGGACCTCATGATTCCATTTTTAAAAATTTAAAACATAAATGTTGCATTAATTAATTAAAAATTAATTCCCATTGTTGAAACCAAACAGTGGGGTTTTAAGAAATAATAATTATCAAAATATTGACATGTATTTAAATATAATTTAAAAGTGAAATTACTTCCATTGACCATATTTGGATTAAATGATAAAAATAAAATACAATTACACTTTAAAACCATTTAAATTATAATCTAACTATATAAATAAATTAGATAAAATCATAGTTTTGACTTAAAATGCGGTATTCTTCACTATTCATTAAAAAATGAACTTTATCAAACAATTACCAAAAATATAATGAAAGTAAATATTGATGTCCCTACTCTATAGAAAAAGTTCATTTTTCAAATAGAATATATAAAAGTGAAAAAAAAACATATTTAAAAAGGGTTCTCCATCGAAGGGCTTTAAGATTGTATTTTTTAAAAAATAATTCTTTTACCTTAAAAATTGAATTTTTTAATATATCATATGTAGAAAACATATAAGATGAATTAAAACATTACATTTAATGTATAACATATATTTTTAATGAAATAAAAATCCATACAGTGATAAGATTTTATTAAAAAATTATTCTCTTTTAAAAAGGTTTTCATAAAAACACATCCTTTATATTCAATTGCTTTTTATTCCTATTTATAAAAAATATAGTAACAAATGAATCAATTGTTATACCTGTGTAAACAATATTTAAGAATTAATCTAATACTATTCATTCCCACCATTCTAATGGCTAGGTGTTAACTACTATTTAAAATAATAATAATAATAATATATTATTATTTTGAGTAACTCAATGTTGTGTGCAACGTAAGATTTTGGAGAAACCCCTTGTTGCATGTCAATTACACTATCCAAAAAATAATCCCTTTAACATAAAATTAATATCTTATTCTTAAGTATAATTAGAAATAAAAAAGTATTATTCTATAAATACCTAGGTTTTTACAAAGATGATTTATATTAGTATGTTAAATTAATTAAGAATAGTGAATTATATTTATTAAATATATATTTTATATATTGAAACAAATATTTTTAATAATAATACAATATATTTGATATATATAAGATAAGAACAAACCCAATCTTAGGCCTAAAAACCTATATATTTATAAAGGTAGTTTTACAACCTTTTATTGGAGAACCCATTTTAAATAAATTTTTTCATACTTATATAGATTTAATATATCAAACTAAACATAATATTGTAAATATAACCCTAAATATTAAGTTCATATAATTTTTATGTATTTTCTCTAAGGTTTCATTTTTTAATGAATAGTTATAAATATGGAATTTTTATTCAAAAATTATTTTTCATCTAAATCATTTATAAGGATAAATTCTATTTTAAATTGTTTGTCATGTTTAATTAGATAGTAATTTTATAAATTAATCAAAATAAGATCATTGGAATCATTTTCACTTTGAAATTGGGTATACAAATTTTAAACTTTTGGATGTTTTACTTTAAAAACTCGAAGTGTCATCCCATTTGTGAGATTAGTTTGAAATTAATTTCCACCACTTATGTGATTATAATTTGGAGAAAATGATTCCATATTTGGAATAATCATAATATATAATGTTTAATATGTTCAACTTTGTTTTTTACCCAAAATATTAGTGAATGCGACTAAAATTAATTACAATGATTAAGAGACAAATTACGTTAACAAAGTACTAAACCTTAAATTTAAGACCCAAAAGACCTAGAAACTTGTCAAAACCCATTGGATCATCATTATTACGATATAAAACATCCATTATTTATTTTTTTTGTATGGTATTAATTGTTTTGTAAAAAAAAGAGTACACTGAACTTGTTTTAGAAAATTCCAATTGTGTCCTTTCCTATCCCTATAGAAGGCCACCACTCTCCCTCTTCTTCCACCTCTAAAACCAATTATTATTTGAAAATATATACCCAATAAACTTTCCAAAATCCCTCAATTCCTCATCTAAGCCTCCCCTTGGGTATAAATTAATCCATAGAATCTTTTTGGCACAAACCAAAAGGAGTTACCTGATTAAGAGGTAACATCTTCTCTCAAACTCATTTCTTTTATTTTCTTTCTTCACACCCTCTACTATCATTATCCCATGAATGTATAAAAAATAGTATATAAACATACTAGTGTCTTTTTATTCTACTATTTCTAACTAAAATTAGACACACAACCATAAAATAGGTAAGAAACATATTGTTTATGTGTACGGTGAACTACCGCCTCACAAACAATGATTGTTTTTTTTCCATTACCACCTCTCATGTGGGAAATTATGAGGTAAAATCAATTTATATATTTTATATATTATATATATAATTTATTTAATATTATTTAATCCTTTTAGAAAAAATATCGTTATATTTTTTATTTTGGGCATATACGATAATTTTGTTTGCGGAAGAGTGGACTACTTCCCCTCAAAGCGATGTGATTCATTCATAAACTACATGGAGTGTATTAAGGATATGTTTAGTGAATGTATATGATATATGTGAAATAATAATTCTACTAGAATTATAATATATATATACATATACATACATATATTTCATTTTATCTATTTCTTTCAATATGATAATTAAAATAGAAACATTGTTCTTGCATACACACAACTTTCCATCTTCAAGAATGGTGTATTCCATTTCATATATCTGTGATATATTGAATATTATAATACATATATAATTAATATAAATTATATTTATATCATGAGTTATATTCTTTAAATCATGATATAAGTACAAGGACCCAATATAAAACAAATTAAGATACATGTGACAAAAACTAGGTTAATATTACGAGAAGTGAAACTTTAGCATAGAAATAATAACAATAGGGTAATATAAGGTCAAAATAAAACCATGTATTGTAATAGATATAATAATATAAATCTATAAAATAATTATAATAAACTTAAATTTATTATACATGAAGCTTTTACGAGTACGAAGAGTTTCAAGATAAAAGGTAATGAAATTTAATATCACTTTATATTTTTGTGAGATACATGCTTCATTCACCATCCATTCCTTTTTTGTGGTGCTTATACTTTCCAGGGATGTATTATATGATTATTATAAATAAATTAATGGGTATTTGAATATCCACTCTATGATATTTATTTCCCGAGGTTAATGTTTCAAAAGTTACAAAATCGGTAATGCAATTTTGTCTCAATTTTCCTTCCTTGAGACACATGTTTTTTCATGAAGAGATATTATTTTATGAAGTGTATATAATTAAATTTGAAATTTTATATCAGAAATATCCTTATTTTTATGATATTTTAAGCTACATAAAATTTCTATTTCTAACATGGATATTTTGATCCCAAGTAACCAAGTGGTAATAGTTTAATGAAACAATCTAATTTTTTTTCAAGATTTTTAATGATTATGCTTCATTTGGTGAAATATTATGATATATATATATATATTAATAATTCTCATTAATTCTATTATCCTATATTTACTAACGATATGACCATGTATTAGTACCACTTTACCACTCTTTGGTAGATAATATAATTAAGAAATTTTTTTTAATAAAAATATGACTGTATTTATGTCTATGGTTAGAAATATGTTTTATTTAAAAAAAATGTTTTCAAAAATATTTTAAAGATTATTTTATTAATTTTTAAGGGAAAATGGGTTTAAAAATACTTTCAAGTTTACTTTATAAGTTTTCAATGTATTTTTAAAGAATTGGATTTCAAAAGGTTTTCAATAATTCTTTAAATGTTTTTAATGTATTTTAAATGTAAGGGATTCCAAAATTTTTTCATGGATTATTTAAATTTTTTAAAATTATTTTCATAGAAATGGTTTTTAATAATTTTTCTTTAATACTTTATATTTTTTAAATTTTTTTTCAAGGAAATTTTTTCCAAAACCTTTTCTATAATTCTTTCATTGTTTTAAAAGAATTTTAAATGAAATAGTTTTCAAAATGTTTTCAAGAATTATTTTTATGTTTTAAAATTATCTTCAAAGAAGAATGTTTTCAAAATGTTTTCAATATTATTTTATTTGTTTCTTGGAAAAAAATTTCAAAATAATTTCAAGCCTTATTTATAATTTTTTAATTCATTTACAAAGAAAATGTTTTTATAATGTTTTTATGTTTTGAAAATACTTTTTAAGTAATAAATGATATTTCTCTCAAGAAGTTTTTTTAAAAGTTATTTCAGAATAATTTCCCATCTAAGATGGCATCCGTTGGTGTTACTCCTGATTATATGGGGAATTTTGATCAATTTTTATATTCATATTTTTTCTTTGAATGAATTATGTTTTGATAGAATGATGTTTATGAATGTTTTTTCTTCTTCATAGGTTATATGCTATTGAAATACAATTATTTTCATGAGTTATGTTTATGATGAAATGATTATGAATGCTATCTTTTTACACAAGTTATGATATGATTATGTGTTTATAATACACAATTACTTTTATGGGTTATGATATGATTATTTATGATTTTGTGGAACATGTATGTATGATTTCAATTTGAGTTGGTTTAGACCTATATCTACCACAAATACATCAGGTAAAGATTTACATATCATGAGATAGACTGAGATGGTTTTTCAAATGTACCTGGACTACAAATATGGCCAAGGGAGTGAACCATCCCTACCAAGATGGTATGATGAGTAAAATCATGCTACTAAAATGGAAATGGGAGTTAACCATGACTACCAAGATGGTATTTGGGATGAACTCAGACAACCCATAGGGTCTTATAAGAAATTACATGGATACTATTGAAATCAAATTTAATGATTATGTGTCTAGTATAATTCCATATTTTATCCATATTTTATACTTTCAAGTCTTATTTTATTTTTTTCTTATGATTGATGTCTTATGAACTTCCAAGATTTATTCTATGATTCATGTTTATGATCTTACGATATACAGGTTATGATCTTCTAATGTTATCATTACATTCTCATATCCTTATGCTCATACTTATGATTACATTTCTCTATTTTTTACCCTTATTGAGAATCTGAGCTCACCCCGTTTTTTTCCTTACCACGTTTATGAAGATATTTATTATGTATGATGTGTATAATAATAATTCATGTGATGGATGAAATAGTCAGAGATAAATTATCTCACTTATGTAATAGTGATCATGATTCCATGTTTCCATTATCCCTAGACTCATATGGTCTTTGGGCATCTTTTTGTATAATGTTTTAAGTATTCTAAAAAAGATACGTGATGTTAATATACCAAAATTATGGGTTAATATAGATGGTATTAGATAAATGTTTTAATTAAAATTTGGATTCTAGTATTATATAACCTTAGTTAGAGCCCAAAGGACATGTCTAGGGATAAGTTTAAGTATAAAGAAAAGTATATTAAAATATCTTGGAATTTTTCTGAAGGACATAGTGAGTGGCATCCTAGAAATACATACCTATCTGGGTAGTAAAAATGGTTGTGAATCTAGAAGAGATGTACCTCATAATAATTACTCCGACAAGATGTTCCTATCCAAACTCAGGGTAATCTGGTCCAAAAAAATTTACCGTTCTACACACATGGTTTAAACTCCTAGTGATCATGCTTTGGGAATTAAAAAACTCTTCCTGAACCTTCATAAAGGATTTAAATATAAGTTGTCTATGAATAAAATAGTATGAACCAAGGGTTTCATATATTATAGATTCTTTCATGATTTATATATCTTATAAGTATTTAGACATCTTATAAGTAAATATTTTCATGTCTATATGGTTTTATACTATGATAAGTAATGCTCACACTATTATTATTTTTTGAGTCAGTGGTGGTAATCGGAAGGAGCTAGAGTAATGTTGAATGTGATTGTTGGTATACTAATGATAAATAAAGTGAGATGTTCACTAGAGTGAAATATGTTGTGATCATGCCTAATATGTTTTCATGTAACATGATTAACAATGTGTACCTTAATAAACTCTTGGACTCACTAAGGAAATAAAAGAAGAAATTTCCTTAGAGTTTGAGTAATAGTGACCATGGGTGAAAGAATATTCAGTTTCATTTGTGACAATAATGTTGAATGAATAACCTAAGTGAGTGTATTATAAAAATAAGAATATGTTTTGACTATGGAAAATAAGGACCTAAAAAAAGTGAATTCAAGGGATAAATGATGAGTTATGTTAATCAAATGAATAATAATGTTGGCCTCCCTAAGAAATAATTGAAGGTTATGTGTTTTAAGTGTTGAATAAATGTCCATTCTGCAACTCAATGTCCCAAAAGGAAATCTCTTAAAGAGAATTATGAAGGTATTATGAGTAATGGTTATATTGATAAAGAATATGAGACTACATATGAAATGAGAAAGGAAAGAGGTAATATGTAATAGGATGAGGTAGACCTATTATGGATTACAGATGAAGAGGAATTATCATAGTTTTTTGTATTTGGTATTTAGGAATTATGTTATATGAATGTTGAAATAAACAAGGATATTCCATTCTAAATTTTTTATTAAGGATTTAAAAGAGTATGTTGAATGTCTTTTTGGACTAGTAAAGTCACTTAATAGAAAGGTGATGTCTATAGAAAACAAATTATTAATTGAAAGATAACCCTTAATATGTTACTTATTTTATGATATTATTTTGGATAATGATATGTTGGTTATAAGTAAATTGGATGGTACTGATTACCTTGGAACAAATTAAGAACTTGCTGACATGTAGTTTATACTATTATTGATGAAGTTTACAACATCATGGATTTATGGAATATATCCAGAAATCTATGGTATAATGAAGAATGATTTTTCTCTTGAAGTATTTATGGTAATTCAATTTATTACCATGTTCTAAAAGAATATATGATGATGGTATTCACATGTATATAATATGACAACCAAGAGATAATTTGTGTTATATAGAGGATAAATGTTAAGTTGATTTATTGAATATATTTACAACGTTTTTATTTTCATCCATCAGAAAAGTTATAAGGATAAAAATTCATGAAAAGTATAATTTAAATTTTTAATGAAGTATTTATGTTGTGATATTGTATTGAAAACCTTGGTTAAAAGGATATTTAGCGATTAAACTTATTTCAAGGATTTCAATCATATTTATTTTGTAAAATATATTAGTGTGGTTTTAAAAAAGGAAATCATGTATGTCGGGTTACGAACAATCATGTCCAGCCGAGTTTCATGTAATAAACCAATGAATAAAGGATGATAAGGTTTTCATTCTTACCACTGGCCTATATGATGTACTCGTTAATGTATAATTATTATTAATGAATAATTATTCATGATTAATCAATAGTTTTAATTTTTATGTTCATATATTAAATTCATTAACCATATTTATTTTTAAAAACTGTTAGAGGAAAATAGTTATACTTTTTTTCTTTTACAGGCCTAAAGATCTACTAAAAGTGTATTTCAGTGCTTCAAGAATCAATGTTAATTTCTAAACATCCATTTCATGAAGTAATGGATGAATTAAAATAGATAAAAAATAGACAATGAATAAAATTTTCTTAGTAGAATCATAATAATTATGTATATTTCCTTAAACTATTTTCAATAAAATAATTACTCAATGATATGATAATGATAAAAAAATGTGTGTTCTTAATACCTTAATTTTCATTGAATAACTGACCTTTTAAATCATCAAAAATTCATTACTTTGAGGCCCTGAAATTTTCATTTATCATTCAGTTGTTTGTGATTGATAAAATTAATCAATCCCTATGAATATTTATGATTTTATTCCAAGTCCATGTTTTCAATTTATACCCATGTTCTCATATGTGGATCCCTAGTTATATATTAAATTGGGAAACCATTATGTATTCAACATTCTATTTTTGAAGTAAGTTTTATTATTTAGTTTTATGATTTTAGTTTTCGTAAAAGGAACTTTCAAATAATAAAATATTGATAACCCATATGAATTTTGAATGAGAAATTCATTTAAAGGGGGGGTATAATGTAAATCCTAGAGATTTTGTGAGGTATTTTTTTGTAATTAATTTAATCTTTTCAATTTTTTTCACTTCATGCAACATTGAAAATTATTTATTTTATATTAAAGAAATGTGTCTGTCTTTAATTATACAGAATGGAAATTAATCATGAACTATAACCAACATAAATTCTATTTTTCTCTACATTGGACTTTGAGGTTAACTTACCTTACATGGAAGACTCACTTTCCTCGACTGCTTGTGTAACACGAAAGACCGAGTGTTACCAAATAATATTTTTTTATTTAAATATTATTATTCTATAGGATATAAAATGACCATTAAATTTAATATTATAGGATTAAAAAATTTATGAATATATATATTTCAATTCAACGGATACCTATTAACTAGAGAATAAAATAGAAACCAAATGAAAATAAATTGACTGATTTTATAAAAGTCTAATTTTATAAGAAAAAATAATTAATTTAAATATTTTAAAATAATTTATAACTATGAATGATATTAATTAAATATATATGTTATATATTTAAAAATATATTTTTTATATTCATACAATTTTTTATATATATATATAATATAACAACAAACCCAATCCAATGCTTAAAAACCGACATTTTTATAAAGGCACTTTTACCACCTTTTAATGAATAACCCTTTTTAAATTCAATTTTTGGAACTTTTATATATTTAATATGTTAAAATAAACATCATATTTGAATGGAGAATACAAGAATTAGGTTATTATAAGTTTTTGGTATTTTTCTATAAGGTTTCTTTTTTTAATGAATAGTAAAAAATACTGTATTTTAATTCAAAACTACATTTCAATCTAATTATTTTATAAGTTTAAATTATAAATTAAATTTCATGTATAGTTTAATTTGATAATAATTTTATAAATTAATAAAATATTTTCCATTTTAATCAAGTTAATTTTGAAATTGGTTATAAAAATATATCAAACATTTGGGTGTTTTTACTTTAAAAACATGTAGTGTCGTCTCTCCAACAAGATTATTTTAAAATTAACTTCTTCCACTTATGTAATTAAAATATAAAAAATAGATTCCATATTTGGAATAATATTAATTTATAATTTCTTGAAATGTGAAATTTGTTTTTAACCAAAAATATTAGTGTAAGTGATTAAAATTAATTACAATGTTTTAGAGAAAAACTAAGTTAACAAAGTACTAAACCTTAAATTTTAGACCCAAAACGACCTATAAACTTGTTAAAAACACATTTTATAGAAATTATTTGTCTAGGAAACTTATTTTATTGAGTTTTTTAGTTTTTTATGAATTTTTGTAGGTAAAAACATGGGAACGCCTAACTTGTTTTTAAAAATGACATGTTTTTCCTTTCACTTCTCTATAAAAGGCCACCACCTCTCCCTCTTCTTCACACCTTTTAAAACACCTAGTTTCAGAAAAAAAAATTCCCAATAAACTTCCAAAAATTCCTCCCTTCCTCCTAGAATCCCCCATGGTCAGAAAATTAATCCAAGGAATCCCTTTGGCTCAAACCAAAAGGAGTTACCCGATTAAGAGGTAACCTATTCCCTCAAGCTTCATTTATTTTCTTTATTCACCCCCACTATATATGTTCCACGATTGTATAAAAACACCAGTAAATTAAATATAATATGATTATTTTATTTTATGGGTTTTTCTTAAACTTACACACACCTCCATATAATTGGTAATGAACATACTCTTTATGTGTATTGTGAACTACCGCCACACAAAACAACGATTGTTCGTTTTTTCCTCTACCACCTATCATGATGGATATTATGATCGAAAATATGTTTATATAGGTTATATATTATATTTACTATATATTTAAGGATCTTTAATCATTTTACAATAAATATATTTATACCTTTCATTTTATGTTAAAACTATAATTTCGTTTGAGGGCGTTTGAACTACCACCGCCTCAATGTGATGTGATTTGTTGAAAAAATACGCAGAATGTATTAAAGATGAGTTTAGTAAATAAATATTATATATAATTCCACATACATAAACATTAAATAATCTTTATTTAAGTTAATGACTCACATTGATGATCTTTCTATTTTTATAGATATAAATAATTAGGTCATAACTTATACATAACAACATGAATGTTACAAGTAGACACTTCTACTCAATATCAACTTTTTCATAAAACTAAAAACTCTTAAAAAGAAACATGTCTAGTTCCATGTTTTAGAGAACATGAATTTTCTTTGATACCATCCTTGACCTTATTCATATTTAAGTCTTTTTAAAAAAAATCAATAAATGAGATGAGCATAAAAATCTCAGTAAGGGAAACATAATGAATGAAAACTGTTAGTTTTTCAAAACCACATGTAAAACATGAATACATTATAATAAAATAATAATTTTCACCATAAAGAAGTAAAAAAACACTTCACTGAATATAATCTAATTGCATACCCTTTTTGTAACCAAAAGATTAACATAAATCCTATAGAAAACAACATATAGAATATATAGTTAACTTGGGACATGAACATACATAAATGGAATAACTATACGGCCAACTTCCACACATATCACTAAATAGAATAGCCATATGGCCAACTTCCATACCCAATTAATTGGATGTTATAATGTAACCACCCATCCTTGGTTTATCATGGAACCACCATTCATTTTGTTTATAATGTAACCACCCATACTTAGTATATCATATAAACACCCACCAAATGTCTAAGTTCCAGTATATAATCATGAAACATAAAATATGGAAAATATAAATATATCACTAATAGAATTTCATTTTTAGTCCCAAGAAATCATTTAAAGACATTGAAATAGTAAATCCAATTCAAAAACCATTTTCAATACAAAAACACCCAAAAAGGGAATAATGGATTTCTTTTCCTTTTAAAAACATTAAGGCATATAGAGGAATCCAAATAGTGATTACGATGGTGTAATGGTCATTGTCCCCATAAATGTTAAATACATTACTTTTTTCGTTTAGTAAAATGAATCGTATATAAAATATTCTCTTTTAATGAAATTAAATGCAGAAGGGGTTTATTATACACTATGAAAAAGAAAGAGGTTTATATTATCAACACATTCATCAATGAAATGTGATTGAGATAAATTCCATTACCTCATGTCCAAATTGACTCATTCATTCATTAATTTATTGAATAATAAACTTAAGTTAATTTATAATTTAATTAGAAAACTTATTCTTTTTATATCACTTAATACCATGTTTTAAAAATTAAATAATTATTTAAGTTAATATCGGTCGTTTTTTCGATATTGGGTACTTGAGTCGAAAATAATCTTGTTATAATTAAAATTTGTCCATGTGGTCCAAAGTATATTATATAAAAAATATTATTGATATATATATATATATATATATATATCATATATATCTCGTATAAATGTGTTTATAATATTCCATTACATTTTGATATAAGAAATGAAATGCACCGTTCATGGAGACGGTAAGCTGTATGTATGCATGAACTCTACTTTAATTTCTATTTCATATTTAATGGAATGAAAACTTAATGATACATATGTTTATTATAATTCCAGTATAATATCATATTTTATATATGTTACATAAGTTCATTAACACCATCCTTTATACGTTCTGTATGGCATGAACGAGTCATATCACATTGAGGGGGCGGTAGTCCATGCTTCTTCAAATGAAATTATCATGTTTACACATCATGAATATAATAAAGGAATGTTTTAAATAAAAATTACAGAATAATAAAGATAATATAATCATAATATATATTTTATAAATAATGGGCCATAATAATGGCTAATATGGGAGGCGGTAGAAGATAATTGAACAATCATCGTTTCGTGAGGCAGTAGTTAGCCGTCCAAAGAAACAAAATGTTCTAAATACAGCAGATAGTGTCGTGTGTTAGTCTAGGTTGAATATTTATAAAAAATACATCCTTTTATACTGAATATAATTGAATTGTCATAAAATAATGTAATAAAGAGAGTTTAGGGGGTCAGAGAAGGAAAATAAATGGAAGAAACATGAGAGAAGACATTACCTCAAATCAGGTAACTCCTTTTAATTTAAGAAAAAAGGCATTCTTGAATTGTCTTCTACCATAGGTAAGGATCATAGGAGAAAGAGAGGTATTTTTGGAGATTATTTTGGTAGAGGTTGGATGATACAAGGGGGGATAAGAGGTGAGAGTAAACGTTAGAGGTGGTGGCCTTTTATAAGAGGGAGGATGGACACTTTAGGAACATCTTGAAATATTATTTTATTATAAACTGAATTTAGATTTTCAAAATGTAAAAAACACATTTAATTCAAATATAAGATGACTATGGTTCTAAATCTGCTCAAACAATAGGTTTTTGGCACATTTTGGTTTCAAATTTAACCTTATCATTTATCATTAACAGTTAGTTAACTTATTTAGCTATTACCATGTATTCTTGTATATTAATACTATATGGTTAATATAGTTACCATAAATGAGAATAGAACCTAAAGTGGTTTATTATTACATGTAAAATATTATATAAGTAATTTGGATGAATCTTATATTTTTATTTAAATTTTATCATTTAATAAAATAGTATTTTTTAACTCATTTATATAAATATATATACGATTCATATCATCACTTTTAAAAAATTGATAACAAATTGATTATATAAAAAACCCTTCATTGATTAAAAGGTAAAAAAATAATTACCCCTAAAATTATTGGATTTTATAAAAAGTTTCAAAATAAATTTATTTTATTTTTTATAATCTCATTTATTTAAAACATTCATTAATAAAGTATTCACTACATAATCATTTTGTCATTAATAAATTTACTTATTTGACATCAGAAAATGATAAATAAAATATAATGACATAGTAAAATTTATTATTCTTTTAATGGATATTTATAGTCGAAGATATCACTTACATAACCCCATATAAATGTTATTTTAATAAAAGATATATGTTTATGTTATATTTTTTGCATAACTTTAAATTAAAGTAATTAAATGTCATTTTAACACCCAAGTGAAACCATGGGGTCCTAAATGATACCCACGTATGACCATGGTCATACATATTTCATCCAATAGTATTAGGACATGTTTTAGGGTAATTTAATATTTTTTTATTTTATTTTCAACCCTTATATAATGGATTTATCGTTTAACCATGGTAAACAAAATATTTACTAAAGGTACTATTCATAATTTCTAAGAATAAAAGACCCCTTTTTAAAAAATTTGGACCACATAATTACAAATATGGAATCTATTATTCCAAATTCAAATAACATAAGTTTCAAAAATTAATTTAAAATTAATTTCCATTGTCCAAACCAAAAAGCATGTTTTTAAGAAGAAAAAACTATAAAAAGATTTTTCATGTGTTTATGTCCAATTTCAAAGAAAAATTACTTCCAATGAATAAAATTAGATTAAATGATAAAAATATATTACAAATACACTTTTAAACCAATTAAAAGTACAATATAAATATATAAATAAATTAGATGAAAATATAATTTTGAATTAAAATGCAATATTTTTCACTATTCATTAAAAATGAACTTTAGATGAAAAATAAAAAAATTTCATCGAAAGTAAATTTTTAGGTTCTTATTATAACTAAAAAGTTTATTTTTTTGAATAAAACATATAAAGGTGTAAAAATACTAGATTTAAAAAATTTTCACCATAAAAAGGTTGTAAAACTATATTTTTAGAACAATAATTCTTTTATCCAAAAAAATGAATTTATTCTTATATCATATCTAAAAAACATATAAGATAAATTTAAAACATTACATAGTATATATATCATATATTTTTAATTAAATAAAAATCCATAAATAGTGATATGAAAACACTATTATTATCTTTTTAATAGGTTTTCATAAACACACCTCTATTATATTCAATTGGTTTTTATTTCCATTTCTAGTAATGTTGGTAACCAATGAATCATAATTTAAATACTTTTAAACCATATTTCAAAAGTTAGTTGATACTATTCATTCCATCCATTCTAATATCCATGCGTTAATTACCATTTAAAATAATAAAAATATTATTATATTATTTTTTAGTATAACTCAATGTTTTGTGCAATGTATGATTTTAGAGATGCCTATTGTTTATTTTTCAGTAAGCTATCAAAAATAGAATAACATTTAAAATAAAATTAATATATTATTCAAAAGTATTAATATAAATCAAGAAATATTATTCTATAATTACTTTGTTCTTTACATCCTTCCCCCTTTTGGAAATTGTATCCTCATAATTATAAAATTAGACTCGGAAACATCATTGAAAGTCCCATATCAGAAAAAGAGTCAATAAAAACATCACTTTAATAGAAATATAGATAGGTATAAAGGTCACTGAGATTACAAATAATAGGATTAAATGAAAAAAAGTATATAGGAATAGAAAACTAACCATTAAGTTCTAATGGAGAGTGAAAGAAATCATGATCCAGATAATGTTAACCACCAAAAAACCAAAAACCTGTGACAGGTTAAATGGTCTTTGAATCCCCAGTAGGAAATATAGACATATTTTTTTGAAGTTCCCTTAAAAAAATTGGAGAATTTATTTATGAGATTTATTAGGAACATAACTAAATATACTTACTTTTCAATTAGATTTTCATAGATTAATAAGTTTCCACCAAAAAACCAACCTTTCTCCAAAAACTGAGTATTCGAGATGATTTAGTCACACCTGAAGTGTTGGAATAAACTTATAGGGAATAACATAATCCTCAAAATATTAAAAAAATATTTCTATTTTCTTTAGACATTAACCAAAACCATAATGGTTAGTATAAGATAAGATAACCCCCCAGAAGATAATCTTTTATTAAAATAAATACTACTCTTAATGTCTGGAATTGAACAAACAATACCTAAAGCTCAAAAAATACCATTTAATACACAACCATCCATAAAATTATTAAAAATAATCCAAACTAAGTTTGAAACCCAAATTTTAAAAGGATTTGATCACATAGTCTACCAAAAAACTCTTAACATTTATCTACAAATAATATTGACTACTCATAAAGTATCATACTTAAAATTAATTAAACTAATCACATATTATTTATGATAGGTTAATCATTTTCATAAATAACAAAAATCACTATATTCCAAAATAAAAACATATATTCTTCCGAAATTAAATTACACCATTACTCCTCAAATAAAATCCCATAATATTATATTTTCCTTAGGCATATAGTGTTCCCAAAAGAGAAGACATCTTCCAAAATAACATATATCTCTTAATCACCATATCATTTTTCTATACTAAGGATATCCATTTAATAAATCATTTTTTCCCAAAATCAACATATTATTGATAAAAAAATAATTTAACTAAAAATAATTAGTCATACTAACCGGGGACTTTACATAATCTAGTGGTAGGTGTTGTGTCCTTTCCACCCTTCTGTTGTGGGTTTTATTCCCATGTACTTTCCAGACACGATGGGTTGTCACCCATATTAGGGGTTGTTTTTTTCTAAAACCATATCATTATTATTACATTCTAAAAATTTGATAATTTCCTAAAAAATAACCATAACATATTTTATCCTCAAAGGTTATCTAATACATTTCATTTTTTCATCCCAAAATGTAATAAACATTTATCACATTAAAAACTCTATATCATATGAACCCCTAAGTTTATCTATAATGTCCACACAATAAAATATAATTATTTATTGAATAAAATTTTCATATATCAATCTTCATAGTTACACATACTATTAAAAGTATTCCAAAGTAATCCCATCATCAAAAGAGCCTTAATAATTTTAAGAATTTCATTATTCTAAAATCTACCATAAGTCTTGAATACCTTCTTTGTAGACTTCTTACTCATTAAATGTTCTTCATGATCCATTAACCATTATTTTCTTAATAATTCCCTAATAATTGTTTCCTACATATATAATCATGAATCATATCCTAATATTCAATAACATCAAAACATCAGCTAAGACATAATCCATGCCTTTTGATTGATCATAGTCAGTTTCCTCATCCCCAATTAGAATGGAATTAGGTACTGGTAAACATATATTTGTACAATATTTCTTATCCCATTCCTGAACCTTCTTCGTAGGACATATATTTTTATAATGACCATGCACACCACATTTAAACATTCAATTGATCACTGAGAAATAACTTATTTCCCTTTCCTAGAGTCAACTGGATGCTTCCTTTTTCGATGGATGGTTCTTGTTTTATGACCTTCATTACCACATCTGTAGAATCTTACTATCCCTTTAAAGCATTTTCCTAGGTGTTTCTTTCTATATCATTGAGACAAAGGTTTTTGAATACACTTACCTTTATGATTATTACCTGAACAACTATAGGGATTTTTTCTCGCATATATGATGCATTATAAAAATCACCAAGGTTCAGGTGGTCAATCACGACTCTAGATAGTTGGTTGAGAATAAGAACAATATTTCTCATTATAGCTCCCATTTCATTCGGTTTATAATTCAAAAAAAGATCACAATTTTCTTCCCATATATTGTTACTTTTGTGCTGGCTAGATCCAACCATTTATTAAAACCAAAAGGTCAATGTGATTATATTAGTAAAATCATATTGTAATTTCTTATGAGGAGGGTAAATACTAATATATACTTATTCATGTTATCATAAACTCATTCAATTTATCTAAAATAACTATGACTTTCAAATATGCTAACCATTAATGTTATGTCACCTATACTTAAATAAAAATATAACCTCTAAAGTTATCTAAAAAACATCTAATAAAAATTGTAAGGACACAAAATTAAACAATACATAATATTGAGTTATGCTAATAACTCACATTGAGGATATTTTCATGTTTAGAGCTTTCTAGAATTAGGTTATACGTTATATATAAAAACCTGAATATTACAAGTAGACAATTATACTCACAATCCATTTTTTCATAAAACAAACACTCTTAAGAAGAAACATGTCTAGTTCCATGTTTTAGATAGAATGACTTCTCCTTGATCCAATCCTTGAGCCTATTCATATTTAAGTCCTATGAAAAAAATTTCAAAACATGGTATGTGCATAAAAAGATTATTAATGGATACAAAAAGAAGGAAAAAATGGTAGTTTTTCTAAACTACATGTAAACCATGAATAATTTATCATAATGTAAAAATTTCCACACTAAATAAGTATAAAAAACACTTCACTAAATATATGCACATTTAGTACCCATTTTGTAAGAAAAATATTACCATAAAACCCATAGAAAACAAATTATTTCATAGAAAGGTATCTTGGGACATAAAATTTTTTAAATGGAATAAACATACTGTTGACTTCCACACATATCACTAAACAAGATATCCATATGACTAATATCAATACGCAATGCATTAGTGGTTATAATGTAACCACCCATCCTTTGTTTATCAAGGAACCACCTATCATTGGTTAATCACGTATGCACCTATCTAATGACCAAGTACTATTATATAATCACAAAACATAAAATATTGAAAATATTAATATTTAAATAATACCATTTCATTTGAAATCACAAGATAGAATTTCAAGATATTAAAATAATAAATCCATTTCAAAAACCATTTTCAATACAAAAACAAACAAAAAGAGAATAACGGAATTCTTTTCCTTTTAAAATCATTAAGTCTTATAGAAGAATCCAAAAAACGATTACAGTGGTGGAGAGGTCATTATCCCCACAACATTTAAAAAATTTATCTTTTAATTTAGTAAAATTCATCATAGATAAAATATTCCATTTGAATGAAAGTAAAATTCAAAGGGATTTATTATACATAGTGCAAAAGAAAAAGGTGTATATTCCAAAAACATACCTCAATGAAAGGATATTGAGATGAAGTCCCTTACCTCATGTCCAATTTGATTTGTTCATTCTTTAATTTCTTGAATAATAAATTTATCTTAATTTATTCTTGATCCAGAACCTTTTTCAATTTTATTATTCCTTTTATATCACTTATTTCTATGTTATTAAAACTACATATTTATTTAAGCTAATATCCGTTGTTTTGTCGATATTGGGCACTTGAGTCCAAAACGATCTTGTTATAATTACAATTTGTCCATGTGGTAAAAATTATATTATCTCTAGAATATTATACATATATATATATATATGATTTATAACTAGTTTATATGTATTGATTATATTCCATAACATTTTGAGATAAGAAATTAAATTCACCATTCATTGCGATGGTAAGCAATACGTACGCATGAACGCTACTTTAATTTCTATTTCATATTTAATGGAATGAAAACATAATGATACATATGTATATTATAATTATATTATAATATAACAATATATATATATTACATTAGTTCATTAACTCCATCTTATTTACGTTCCAAGTATGGAATGAATGAGTCATATCACTTTGAGGGGGCTATAGTCCACCCTTTCTCAAATGAAATTTTCATGTTAACACATCATGAAAAGAATAAAGTTATGTTGTAAAAACAAATTACAGAATCATAAAAATAATATAAACATAATATATATCATATAAATATATTTCCATCATAATGGCCACCATAAGAGGTAGTGAGAGATAATTGAACAATCATCGTTACATGAGGCAGTAGTTCACCATGCATAGAAACAATATTTTCTAAATCCATTTGATGTAGGTGTGTGTGGGTTTAGGTCAAATAATTCTCATAAAAAATACTTGTATACTTAAGATATTTTTTTTGTCATAAAATAATGGAATTAAAAGAGTTTAGGGGGTTGAAGAAGGAAAATAAATGGAAGAATTTTGAGAGAAGTCATTACCTCAAATCAGGTAACTCTGTGGGATTCAATCTAAAAGGTCTTCTTGAATTTATTTATTCCAAAGGTAATGTTTATAAAAATAATAAATGAATTTTTAGAGCTTATTTCAGCCGATTTTAGACAATCCAAGAGGGAGTGAGATGTTTGATTAAGGGTTTGAGGTTGTTGCCTTTTATAATAGGGAGATGGGGAACTTAAGGAATATCTTGAAATATTATTTTATTATAAACTTAATTATGATTTTCAAAATGTCTAAAAAATAGTTAATTATAATATAAGATGATTATTGTTTGAAATAATCTCATCGAATAGGATTTATAAATGTTTTGGTTTTAAATTTAACCTTATCAATTAGCATTAAGCGCTAGTTAACTAATTTATCTATTACCATGTCTTCTTGTATATTAGTACTATATGGTTACTATAGTTACCCTAAAATTTCAATATAACCTAAACTGGTTTATTAATGAAATATCGAACAAAATATAATTTATTTTATAGAATATTATATTTTTATAACTAATATATCATTTAATAAATTTTTTTTGTTTTAGAAACTAATTTATGTCAATTTATATTCAATTCATATCATGACTTTTAAAAAATCTATAACAACATGATTATTTCGAAAAAAAATAATTAATAAAAATATAACAAGTAATACTTATCCATAAAATTATTTGATGCCATAAAAAGTTTCAAAATGAATTTATTTTATTTTTTATAATATCATTTATTTAAAACATTCATTAATAAGGTAATCGCGACATCATTATTAGGTTATACATAAATTTACCTATATGATGTCTAAAAATTAAAAATTTAAAATAATGATGTAGGAAATAGTTTCAGAATTCTGAATACTATTTATAGTCTAAAATATCACTTATATAACCCAATATAAAAATTGTTTTAGTAAAAGATATATGTTTCTGTTATATTTTCTTTAACTTTATATTAAAAGTAATTAAATATCATTTTCACACACAAGTGGCTCCATGGGGTCATAAAATCTACCAAAGGATTTCCAAGGTTGTAAATATTTTATCCAATAGGTTTAGGGATTTTTTTAGGATAATTTAATATTATTATAAAATTATTTATTACCCTTATTTACCGGATTTACCTTTTAAGCATGGTAAATAAAATATTTACTGAAGTTACTACTAATAATGTCTAAAAATAAAAGTTACCAATTTACATAATTTGAACATCCTGATTCCTAATATGGAATCAATTTTTGTAAATTCAAAACACATAATTTATAGAAATGAATTTAAAATTAATTCCCATTGTCAAAACCAAAATGCGTGTTTTTAAGAAGTAAAATCTACCAAATGATTGACATGTGTTAATCTCCAATTTCAAAGTGAAATTTCTTTAAATGACCAGAAATGGATAAAATGATAGAAATATAATCCAACTAAACTTTAAATACAATTAAATTTACAATATAACTATATAGATAAATTATATTAAACGGTAGTTTTGAATTGAAATACTGTATTTTTCATGATTCATTAAAAAATGATATTTAGCAGAAAAATAAAAAATTTCATCCAAATTAAATTTTTATGTACTACATATAAATAATAAGTTTATTTTGTTTAATAAAACATATAATGGTTTCAAAAAAAAGAATTAAAAAGGTTTCACCACCAAATGGCGGTAAAACATCACTTTTAGAAAAATACTTCTTTTATCCGAAAAATGCATTTATTTTTATATCATATCTAGAAAACATATAAGATGAATTTAAAACATTAAATTGAATATATATGAAATATTTTTCATTAAATAAAAATAAATAAAGAGTGATATGAAGTCACAATTATTCTCTTTTAAATAGTTTTTCATAAAAACACATACATTATATTCAATTGGTTTTTATTTCCATTTCTAATAAACTTGGTAACCAATGAATCATCATTTATACATATGTAAACCATATTTCAAAATTTTGTTGATACTATAGATTACTTCCATTATAACAGATAGGATTTAACAACCATTTAAAATAACAATAATATTATTCTATTATTTTTCAATATAACTCAATGTTGTGTGTAATGTAAGATTTCGGAAAAGCCAATTGTTTCGTGTTGAGTATGTTATCAGAAAATGAGTCCCATTTAACTTAAAATTAATATATTATTCATAGGTATTAATATAAATCAAAAAGTATTGTTATATAAATACCTTGTTCATTACATTATATGTATGAAAAAATAATTATACAGAAATTATAGTATATATATATATTTATATAATTCAATTTCGTTCTTTATTTTTATAAAAAAATGGTAACATAATTCATGCATACATATGACTTACCGTCTCGATGTATGGTTTATTCCATTTCATAGGTCTATGTTCTATAGAATATTACAATAAAAATATACTTAACATAAATTATATTTATATAATGATTTTCATTTTTCAAATCATGATATAAGTATAGGGACCCAAGATATAAGAAATTAAGACACTTGCAAAGAACAAAGTGAATATTACCTGAAGAGAAAATTTAAAATAGATTTTTTAACAAGAGGGTAATATAAGGTTATTATAAAACCACATATGGTATTATATATAATAATATTATTTTTTAGAATGTATATAATGAAATTTAATTTATTATATAGACAACCTTTATGAGTATGAAGATAGTAAAGACACAAGGTAAGGGAATTACATATCAGTTTTTATTTCTTTGCGATACATGCTTCATTAACCATCCATTCCTTTTTTCAAGTGTGTATAATTCCCAAGGATGTATTATGATATTTATTATACTTAAATTTATAGGTATTTAAATATACACACTATGGTATTTATTACATGGGGTTAATATTTCAAAAGTAACTTAATCAGTAAGACAATTTTTCCTTAATTTTCATTCTTTGAGACACATGTTTTGTTATGCACCTACATTATTTTTTTGTGGTCTATATACTTCTATTTTAAATTTTCTATCAAGAATCTTTTTATTTTAAAGATATTTTAAGCTTAATGTAATTTAATTTTCTTACATGGAGAGTACGATCCCATGTTACAAAGTGGTAAGAGTTTATTGAAACAATCACATTAATTTATGATATTGTTAAGGATCATGCTTTATTTGTTGAAATATTATTATCCATATATTAAGAACTATAATTAATTTTATTTAACTATATTTATTAAAGATATATTTTGGTATTAGTACTAATTTACCACTCTTTGGTACATAATATAATCAAGAAAAATGTTTCTAAGAAAAATATGACAGTATTTATCGCTTCTGTCAGAAATCAATTTTATTTGAAAAACCATGTTTTCAAAAAAAAATTATTTTTTTCATGATTATTTTATAAATTTCAAGGAAATAGGGTTTTAAAAATATTTTCAAACTTTGTTTTATAAATTTTCAAAGTGTTTTTAATGAACTGATTTTCAAAACATTTTCAATATTTCTTTATATGTTTTTAAATTATTTTTTATGAAATGGTTTTCAATATATTATCGATAATTATTTATATATTTTCAAATTATTTTCTAATAAATGGTTTAAAAAATTCTTTATATAATTCTTATTTGTTTTTAATTTATTTTTAAAATATTTTTCTTCCAAAACGTTTTCTTTAATTTATGATTTGTATTCAATGTATTTTCAATGAAATGGTTTCAAAAAACTTTCTATAATTATTTACAATATTTAATTGTATTTGAAAAGAAATTGTTTTCAATTTTTTTTTAATAAAATTTTAAAATTTCTAAAATTATTTTCAAATAATAAGGTTTTCAAAATGTTTTCAGTCTTATTTTATATGTTTTCAATTAAAAATTATTTATAAATTATTTCAATCATTTTATATATGTTTTTAAGTCATTTTATATGAAAATTGTTTTCTAAAGGTTTTATGCTACAAAAATCATTTTCAAATAATAAATCTTATTTTCTGCAAGAAATTATTTTACATGGACTTTAAAAATTATTTCAATCTAAGATAACATCATTTGGTGTTACTTGTTCCTTTTTTAGGAAATTATTCAATATTTCCATTCTTATTGTTTTTCTTAAGGGATTATGTTTTAATGACATGATTTTTATGAATATCATTTCTATTTCATGATTTATATTCTTTTGAAACCCTCTTCATTTCACGGGTTATATTTACAATTAAATTATTATGAAACTGTTATTTTTCTACAGGTTAGTATATGATTACATGTTTATAATACCCATTTTAGTTTATTGGTTATGATACAATTATTTATGATGATGTGGAACATGTGTGTACAAATTCATTATGAGATGGGTGGGACCTATATCTCCTTACAAGTCATTGGGTAAGGATTTATATCTCAGGATATTGACTAAGATATTCTTGGTAATGGACTTTGACTAATAAGATGACCATACGAGTGAACAATAACTACCAAGATAGTATGAGGAGTGAACTGATGCTACTACGATGGCCATGGGAGTTAACCATTACTACCAATATGTCATGGAGAGTGAAACCATACTACTTTTATGGTCTTGGTAGTGATTCCCTATATAAGAACCCGACCTTAAACCTTACTTAATCTTGAATTAAATTGAATAATTCACATTGAGTATCTTTTCAGGTTTAGAGTTTTAGAGAATTAGGACATAGATATTACATCTCAAATATTACAAAGTAGAAAAATCTACTCAGTTGCCATTATTTTTCACAAAATATAAACTCTTGAACAAAAGAGTCATGTATAGTTCCTTGTTTTAGATAGCCTGTCATTTCCTTGATCCCATCCTTGACCCTATTAAACTTTATGTCCTGTGAAAACATTTCAAAAACTTGGGATGAGCATATAAAGATCTGTAAGGGTTTTAATAGTACGGAAAGAAAACATCAATCCATGTATTCATAAGAATCAATGAAATCATACTTTTACTCATACAACATAAGCAATTTAACATACCTCATGAAATCATAAGATTTACGAATAACTCATAGAAATCATAAGTCATAAAGGTAACTTGAGGCATTCATAAAATTCAAATGTAGGTAGTAACCCTCATGGTTACGTTTGGAATAACCATCACAGTATATTCCCTAAATCATTTCGGAGAAACCTTAACGTTTAACCCCTTCGCTTTACCCATTGCATTGAAGAGCTATATCGGGCTCACCTGCCCTTATTTTATCACTGAACCACCCTTCATCATAAAGAATGCCCAAGAACCATAACATAATCATAACACATAACTTAATCATAAATTAAAGATAACATTCCCACATTTCAATAACAATATAACATTTTAAGATAATGAATCCATTCTAAAAACCATTTTCAAAACCATTTAAAACATTTAATAAAGTGATTTTTGAATCAAAGTGTCCCATACCACTTTGATGCTTTTAACATTTTAAACCATTAATATACATATAATTAAATCCTTAAAACAATTTTGAAAACATGGATATTAATGAGAAATATTTATAAGAATAAATCATTAAAACATATAAAAATTTTATTTTAGTTAAAGGGTTTTTAACAAAATGAGAGACACTTGAATACCATAATTGAGGAATAAAATTTAATAAAAACTTTATAATATAATGAGAATAAATTGATTCATGATATAATATTCGAAGGGATAGTATATACACCATATAAGAGTGAATTGGTGCATAACAACGAAGAATTCTCAATAGAAATGTAAAATGAGATGAAATCCCTCATAAAGAAGGTGTCCTTAAATTAAGGATAAATCAATCTCATAATTATGTGTGACAAATATAAATACTCCCAATATAAGTGGATATTAAGTGTAAAACAATAAAAGTTCATTCACACAAATTCAAAGGTTTACATATTCAATAACTATATGTTGAACCCAAAGAAATCTAAATTGGGTTAAGAAGTTCCCTTGGTAAAATTCGACAGCCTAACAGCGTCATTTTAAAATTCATAAAATTAGTTGATGAGAGAGAAAATGGTATCTCATCACTTGGAAATAAAATTTAAATAAATAAGGATATAGAATAACATACCCCAACATAAAAATATGTAAATTAAAAGACATAACAAAAGAAGTCTTTTAAAAAGAGGAGGGTGAAAAGTTCCCTTACTGACTTGGGTAACTATCGAAATGTACACCGCATGAAAGAAGGACTATAGAACATTAATGTAAATACCCATAAATGAAAGTATATTACACAAATATTAGAATAATGGGTAGTACATACACCACTTAAACGAAATAGTGGCAAATGTAGCATAAATCTCATGGGAATAAAAGTGAGATGAAAAATCATTTACGAAAACTTGGCAGCCTAACGACGCCACTTAGAACATCCAAAAATGGATTTATGAGATAAAATAGGGACTCTAATAATATGAACGTAAAAAGTAAAGTATGAGGAATAAAAAATAACATCCCCAAACATAATAAATATGATCTTAAAAGGAATGAATTAAAAGAGAGTACTTAAAAAGAAAGAGAGAGGTAGGATCCCTTACCTCAAGTTTGACTTGTCTTGTTCGTTTATTTATATTCCTGAATAATAAACTTTGGTCAATTTATAATTTCTTAAGGTACTCCTTTAAAGATTATTATTCAGTTCATATCACATATTATAATGTTATAATAATTGGTTAATAATGTGATTTCATATCAGACATTTTTGTCAGTGTTTGGTACATGAGTCAAAAATGAACTTGTTTGAAAATGATTGTCCATGTAGTTATAATTAAATCATCTCAGCAAAATCAGCATAAAAGAAAGACCATTTTCAAAACAATGCCCAAGAACCATAACATAATCCTATCACATAACATAATAATAAAGGAAAGATAACATTCCAACATTGCAATAACAATATAACATTTTAAGATAATGAATCCATTATAAAAACCATTTTCAAAACCATTTAAAACATTAAATAAATATATTTTTGAATCAAAGTGTCCCATACCACTTTAAAGATTTTAAAATTTTAAACCATTAATATCCATATAATTAAATCCTTAAAACCATTTTAAAAACATGGATATTAAGTAGAAATATTTATAAGAATTAATCATTAAAACATTTAAAACGATATTTTAGTTAAAGGGTTTTTAACAAAATGAGAGACACTTGAATACCATAATTGAGGAATAACATTTAATCAAAACTTTATAATATCATGAGAATAAATGGCTATATGATATAATATTCCAAGGGATAGTATATACACTACATAAGAGTGAATTGGTGCATAACAACAATTAATTCTCAATAGAAATGTAAAATGAGATGAAATCCCTTATAAAGAAGGTATCCTTAAATTATGGATAAATCAATCTCATAATTATGTGAAAAATATAAATACACCCAATATAAGTGGATACTAAGTGTAAAACAATAAAATTCCATTAGCACATATTCAAAGGATGACATATTCAAGAACTACATGTCGATCCCAAAGAAATCGAAATTGTGTTAAGAAGTTCCCTTGGTAAAATTCGACAACCTAACGACGTCACTTTAAAATTCATAAAATTAGTTGATGAGAGAGAAAATGGTATCTCATCACTTGGACATAAAATTTACATCAATAAGGATATATAAGAACATATCCCCACATAAAATATGTAAATTAAAAGACATAACAAAAGAAGTATTTTAAAAAGAGGAGGGTGAAAGGTTCTCTTACCGACTTGGGTAACAATTGAAACGTAAATCCCATGAAAGAAGGACTATAAAACATTAATGTAAATACCCATAAATGAAAGTATATTACACAAATATTAGAAAAATGTGCAGTACATACACCGCTCAAAGTAAATGGTGGCAAATGTAGCATAAATCTCACGGGAATAAAAGTGAGAAGAAAAATCCCTTACGAAAACTCGGCAGCCTAACGACGCCACTTAAAATATCCAGAAATCGATTTATGAGATCAAATAGGTTCTCTAATAATATTAATGTAAAAATTAAAGTATGAGAAATAAATAATAACATCCCAAAACATAATAAATATGATCATAAAAGGAATGACTTAAAAGAGAGTACTTAAAAAGAAAGAGAAAGGTAGGATCCCTTAACTCAAGTCCGACTTGTCTTGTTCGTTTCTTTATATTCATGAATAATAAACATTGGTTAATTTATAATTTCTTAAGGTAATACTTTAAATATTATTATTCAGTTCATATCACATATTATAATGTAATAATAATTGGTTAATAATGTGAGTTCATATCAGACGTTTTTGTCGATGTTTGGTACATGAGTAAAAAAATGAACTTGTTTGAAAATTATTGTCCATGTAGTTATAATTAAATAATCTCCAGAATAGTATTGATGATTTAAATATCATTTATATCCAGTACATATTTATTTTATACTATTCCATAAAATTTGGAGATAAAAAGAAATGAAATGCACCGTTCATGGAGACGGTAGGTCGTACGTACGCATGAACGGTACTTTCACTTCTTTGACTTATTAATGGAATTAAAAACAATTGAGAGATATATATATTATAATTCCAGTATAATATATATGTTTTATAGGTCACATAAGTTCATTAATTTCATTCTTTATACATTCCATGTATTGCATGAACGAGTCATATCACTTGAGGGGGCAGTAGTCCACACTTCCACGTATGAAATCATCGCATTTTTACAACATGAAAAGCATAAAGGTATGTTTCAAATATAAAATACAGAAGAATATGGAAAACAAAAATACTATATATATCATATATAAAATATAGTGACATCATAATGGCCACCATCAAAGGTGTTAAGAGAAGATTGAACAATCATCGTTTCATGAGGCAGTAATTCTCCATCCACAGAAACAGCATGTTCTTTAACCATTAGACAGTTGTGTGTGTAAGTGTAGCTCAAATAATTCACATAAAAACATACTAGTATATTGAATATTCTGGTGTTGTTACAAAAGAAATTAATAAAAAGAGTTTAGGGGTTTGATAAGAAAAATAAAACAAAAGAACACAAGTGAAGACACTATCTTTAAATCGGGTAACTCTTTTTGATTTGAGCTCAAAGGCTTCCTTGGAATGAATTCTTCCCAATGTGAGGATTCTAAGAGTAAGAGAGGGATGTGGAGAGACAAAATGGGAAGGGGTTGGCCAAGCCAAAGGCTTGAGATGTGTGGGTAAGGTGGTAGAGGATGGGGCCTTTTATAAGAGGAAAGGAGGGGCACTCTTGGAAAGTTATAAAAGGTTACTTTATTATAAAATGCTTTTCAGATTTTAAAGGTCCCAAAATTATATATTTCAAGGATAAGGTGATAAGAGTTCAAAATACACCCATCCAAATAGGTTTTTGACACGTGTAGGTCTTAGATTTTACAGTATCGTTTCATTTTATTTAAATCGTTAAATAATGAGGTAATCGCTGCATCATCATGGTGTCATAAATAATTTAATTTATTTAATGTATAAAAATTATGAAAAAAATATCATGATGTAGGAAATATTTTTATATTTCTAATGAATATTTATAGTAAAAAATATGACTTTTATAACCCCATGTAAATTTTTTTTAGTAAAACAATATGTGTTTGTGACATTTTGATATTAACATTAATTATAAAGTTATTAATGTCATTTTCCAACCAAAGTGGCTCCTTGGGATCCCAAAGTTGACCCATGGATTGTCTGGGTCGGCCATGACTCATCTAATAAGGGTAGGATATGTGTTAAGGTTATTTCATATTATTATAACATTATCTTTACCTTAAATTACACTAATTACCTTTAATCGTGATTAATAAAATTTAAAAGTTACTATTCACCAAAAGATTATTTTAATCTTATTGAACCAAATTTTAATTTCTAATGAAAATAATTTATGTCATATTTTTGAAAATCAAAACACAGAGGTGGTAAAATTTCATTTAAATGAAAAATCAGTTTTTTTAAGTACCACATAGTGGATTCACTATTCATCCAAAATTGAAGTTTTTCAGAAAAATACCAAAACATCACCCTAAGCTATATTTGATATTACGAATTAGAAAATGATTTCTATTTTAAAAAATTCAAAACATATAAGTTACATTAATTAATTTAATAATTTATCCCCACTGTCAGGACAAATAGCGTGTTTTTATGAAACAATATATATCAAAAGATTGACACTAGTTTAAGTCCAATTTTAAAGTGAAATTAATTCCAACAACCACTATTGGATTAAATGGTAAAAATATATTCTAATTTAAATTTATAAACAATTAAAAATATAATCTAATCATGTAAATAAATTATATTAAAAAGAGATTTTGAATTAAAATACAACATTTTTCACTATCCATTAAAAAAATGAACTTTATCGGAAAAATACCAAAAATTTACACAAAGTAAATTTTGATGTCCCGATTCTAAAGAAGAATTTTATTTGGTCCAAAAGAATGTATAAGAGTTACCATAACTATATTTAAAGAGGGTTCTCCATCAAAAGGAGATAGTTTGACCTTTTAGTGAATATTAGAGTATCTATGCCTAAAATTGAATTCTTTTCATATTTTAAGCCTTAATATTTATTGGATAAAATTAAAAACATTTAACAAACATATATAATCATATTTTAGTTATTTATATTTATTCCCTCCAATACAACGACTACATGTTAACTACCATTTAAAATAATATTATTTTATTACTAGTGTACAACGTAAGATTTCAATGAATCTCTTTGTTGCGTATCAGGTACGCTATCAAACATAACAACCCCTTTAAAGTAAAATTAATATTTAATTCATAAATATTAATAAATTTGAAAATGTTTTATTCTTTATTTACCTTGGATGTTACACCCTGGCTAATATTGAAATGATATTATCTGCTTCTGCGTCTGCCAAAAATCTAGGATTTACTCTTATGTTATACTTTTAGAACTTATGTTCTTTATTTCCTTATGATTAATGTATTATTAATTACCAATATTTATTCCATGATTTACGTAAATGATTTTCGGATATAAATGGTACTATATTCCAATGTGATGATGACGTTATCATTCCCTTACGTTTAAGATTATAATTTAATGTTTCCCTTGTATACTCTTACTATGCATCTAAGGTAACCCCATTTTATGTTTCTTTCCCTAGGTTATGAATATATATATTAAATATGATGCACCTATGAAGGGTTATATTCATGAAGAACATAGATGGAGATAATGTATCTCACTTATGTACTAGTGTTCGAGTTTCCATGTTTCCAAAGCCACTGGATTAATACGGTCTTTGAGCATCTGTTTATATATTATTTTAAGTATTCTTGAAATGTTATGTAATTTTTATTAATTAAAAGTTTGTGTTTCTATATTGATACCATTTAATCATGGTTTGAGTTTGTTCACACCAAAAACTATGAAATTCCTCACACAATAGTGGAGTGTCCATTATTTTATTGTTTTCAGTTCTTCAATCACGCATATTTAAGTCAACTTTCTGATTCCATTGATAAAATATCATCAATGGAGGGATAAAATTAAATGGGATAATCCTAGGGAGTGGAATTAGGGTATAGTGTTTTTAATTTTATTTCATGTTCAGTAATATATATTCATTATTTTAATACTCACATTCAATGAGTTATTTTCTTCTTCATCTTCACCAAATTTACTGATGAAAAATTACCAGTGCTATTATCATCAAATTTCAGGGAGTGATCATGAAATATATCCTCTAACTAAATTTTTATTAGCCTGGGAATTTTTTAGGGATAAAATTGATTAATTATGTTGTGGAATTATATGGTTTTCCGGATTCATCTCGAATTAGTGATCTCAATCATTCTGTGAAAAAAATACATCTAATCTACCCCAAGTGATAACCACATATTGAATCATCATAATCAATTGTTTTAGATCATGTAATTTAATGTTTTTGTTTGTTTTTTAAATTAAATTTATATTTCATCAATTTAAATCAACACCCATGTTGGCCACATCATAGCCAATTCTCTATCAAATCATAATGTCTGTAGGTTTTTTCTTTGGTCTCTGTGGATTCAATAACACAAGCTATAATATAAGAAAATGATTACACCATATAAGTTGGGTAAATTTGGGCACAACAAACCCTTATATAGATAGAATACTAGACATCACTTTTATTCATATCAGGCATTCCAGAACTAATCTTTAATTACTCACATTTTAGAATCAAAATCAGATATATCAATATGTTTATAATGTTTCATTTTATTCCTAGAATTTCTATCAGAATTTTTTTCTAATATATTCTAATTAGGTTGATTAAAATCACCAAATTTCATTCCACAAATCCTCAAATTAAATTATTATATAATCTTCCTAATATTCTTGAAATAAATATATAATAACATGATTCCATGAATTATGAAAAAACATGTCTCGACTATAGCCCTTATTTGGAGTAATCTCTTCTACTATTAAATTATTCTTAGTAATCTTCCATATCCATATATTATGATACAATATTTCATTTAATATAATCTAAATTTCATAGTGTGAGACTCTACTTTTTTTAATCTCTAAACATGTTCTTGTATGATTTAGGACATCAGAATTAAAATAATTAAATCCTTGATTATATATGATGTTAATTTATTCCATGAAAAGGGGATATCCAAGTAGGAAGAACTATTCAAATCCACCTAAACCACTTCAGAAAAAAGACACTATGTCACAATACATTGGAAATTACATTACCATTACATATAAAAATTTCAAATTTTATGGAAAAGGGAATAAACATATAAATCAGAGTAATTGATAGGAATAAGTATATATTGAAGAGTAACCCTTAAATATCTATATTATGTCATCTTTACTATTATGTATACCTTTTTGAGACCAAATATTTTTCAAAATCCTCAATATAAAATGGTTTTTACAAACCTTACATATAATCTAGATAATAGTTACTTATCATGTAGATGAACCTTACATATCATTAAAATGGATTTATTCCTTTCTAATTTCAAATTTTCCTGGTCTAGAGAACTATTACGTGTAATCCAACTTACTATTTCATATCATGTTGATGAAACCTTACGTATAGGATCATTTTAATTTTTCTAACCTAATATTCCCATCACTAGTTACCCTTACATATAAATACATTAAAATTTTCTTAGAACAAGACTAATTAAAAATAAAAGTCTATAGATTTATTCTGAAACTCTATAATTTGAATTCTTAATCTTTTTTGGATTTCTCACCAAAAAAATAATATTAATAAACTGTATCTAGAATTAATCTAAGGGAGTTTTTCTAATAACCCCTTGGTGTTTTATATACAAACCCTTCAAAACAAGTTCAACACAGCTTCATCAAAATATTTCAAAACTAACCAAAAACAGAGTCTAAAACCTATTTTATTTAGATACTATATCAATGATTTATTAATCATTAACTATGAGGTCCCAAGAGTCGAGATCATTGTGAGAAACATGGGATATAAGAAATGTTACCCCCGAATTGGAATTAAGGTACTCAACCCCTTTTAATGTTTCATCATATGATGACACCCCTATTGTTAATGGGAATTAAAATACAAAAAATTATATATTTTTTAAGGAGGGTGATAAAATTACTAAAAAATATTAGGGTGGTTTGAAGTGACGGAGACAGAGGGAATTCCCACGGAAAATTGCATTGTTATTTGGGTGGAGTGATCCAAAATATGATAAAATTATGAGAGATTTTTCTTGATCTCACTTATAGGTGAGGAGGGAAAATTTTATCATGCCATATTACTAGAAGGTTTGGATAACTACAACTTTGTTTATGGATTTTTGTTATACCATTCTAAAGTATTTGATTGAACAATAAAAAGTATATTATCCTAAAAATAACATTACCAGTAAGTTCTTGTTTTATTACACGATAGATTATTATATGGTGTTGAGTTTTAATTGAGTAATCCAATTGAAAAATTAAAACATGTAATTACTTCACCAACCATTTTAATCCTTAATCATAGAAAATCAATCCCTAAAAATTCAAAAAAAAACATCTCCCTATTTATCAATAAATCTAAAGAGTATGTCTCTAGAAGTTCACAAGTGAGGGTTAGAGATGAAAATAATTCATTAAAGTTAATCACCATACATTAAAATAAATAGTAAAATCCATTGGGGTGTGGGGTACCCTTTAAGAGACCACCTTGTTAAAAGGTGATAATTGGACTATAGAAGACAACCAATTTCATTAAATATCACATTTAGGTGTTGAAATTGTTACGATGTATGCAATATAACTTGGTGATGACATATACTCCAACTTTAGTAGCCCATGTTCAAAAATATCTTCAATGAAATGATAATGTACCACAATTTTATTTACCCTTGAGAGATTGAAATTATTATTTCTATAAGGGATAGTACTCATGTTATCAAAATATATTAATATATTTTATTTCACTTTGACCACAACACATTATTTTGTTGATTCAACCATATAAATTTAGAATAGTCTTGATTTACAATGATGTAGTTACCTTACATAGTTCTTTATAAAATATTGTCATGATAGTTGATGAATTAGTAAATAAAAAATCCTCTATCATAGAATGCACCAACCTATAACTCCAGTTGTTATGTTTTATGATTAATATTAAAAAATACATCATGACGTTGATATAAACATGAATCGTTTTTACTAGTAGTAAATATATTTCCTTGGGAAAACATTGTTACCATATCTATTGATTAGTGAAAAACACATTGTTTGGTTATTTAATTGTTTGATATAGTAAGATTATAATGATTGAAATATATTCCATTACGTTGATCATTTTTTTATTTTCATAAATTGAAAACTTCATCTGAGTAGTTATATGTGTTTCTATTTCCATGGAATCATCGATACCAATCAACTTAATTAACTATTTGGTATATTTTCATAGATAAATAAACATTCAACAACTTCCTTGAGTATTTTATAAATTTTTTTAGAAATTTTAACTCACTAATAAGATCCATATTAAACTTAATCCTCATAAATTTAGTAAATGAATTTTTTGGGGCCATGCTCATCATAGAAGTTGATGCAATTTTCAAGTTTACATTGTAGATAAAAAAATTCATTGCCTTTGAGGGTCACTATCATTACCTTTATGATGGAATGTATACTTTTTATAAGGATATTTTTAATACCTTAAACTACATATAGGAATAATGATTAATGATATTTATGACTTGGTTTTCATGAAAAGATTTTGTGTCATAGGAAGAATTAGGAAGCCTCTTTTAATTAAGTCCATCGGATATACTCCACAGATTCCATTATAGCTAAAAGTGATCAAGGATGGGGAGGTTTCAGTTCAAGAAAGTCCTTTGGATTGTGTTGGTCCATTTCAAACTCATTAGGTATTAATTAGAGGCTTCTTCTATAGTTACATTATAAATTGATCAGAATTTGAAGCAGACCAATTTTCTATAATCAAAGTAATAAATCATTCCACTCATCATGGGTGGAGGCATATATGGGTGGAATTTTAGTTTACCATTGTGATTTATATCCTCAAGAGTTGTTCCATATTGGTTCCATATAAAATACACCCTTCATGGATTTAAAGTATTTAGATGATTTGGAATTTTTACTTGGATATAACCCATGTTTATATGGAGGCTAACCAGGTTGCAGATGCTCTAATAAAGATGGAAATTTTGGAGGCATCCTCAAGATGGTCTTGGTTTCTCCATATTTCTGTTATTATATTGTCAACTAGGATGCACATGGTGTTTTTTATTCCCATCATTTAATACCCCCTTGTACTATCTCTCTATCTATTTTTTATTTAATTTTTTAGGAACAAGATTATCCGGATTTTGAACCATTTTGAGTTACTTTTGATTAATGGGATATCATAACTATATATTACTTTCTATTGTATTCAAAAATAAATAAAACATAATACACTTTCCTTCCATTTATTTAATAGATATCATCTCACACACATCAATGTGAAGTAACTCATGAAATATAATTGATTTATTCTCATTTATCTTGTATGTATTCTGATTGATTTTCCCATTATTAAATTTATCAAACATGTGATTGTGATCACATAAGAGTTTAGGGATATCACAATTATTGTTTTTCTTCACCATATCATATAATTTATTTTGGATATACTTTCCAATAATTTTATTCCATTTCTAGTTCTCTTCTTTCTTGGTTAGAAAACACAAGTCTTCTTCTCCATTATTGAGGCATAGATTCCCCTTTGTGTCCTTTCCATTCATCACAATTATACCATATCTACAATTGAAAATCCAATCCTTAAAGTTTAAATTTAATATATTAATATAGTAACATAATTGGCTCACACCTAAAAAAGCTATGACCAATTCTTTCTTGCACTGTGGCATTCATACACCTCAAGTATTTTCCTATAATTTTGGATTTTCTAAAGACCTAAATCATAGAATTTTAGTCATTATCAATGATAGAAAAATATTATTTATCATACTTTATACCTATGTAATGATTACTATTTCCCATCATATTGGAGGTATATCTACTATCAAGGATATATTATCAATTATAAATTATTTATTTTATATAAATTTCCAAAACTTTCAATTTCGTAGTATTTTATTTCTTGATTCTTGTTTTCTTCTTCAATAAATTTGATGGTGGATGATATTATTACACATTAAACTACACTGGACCATCCTCATATTATATTTTTGAAAATTTTAATTATTTTTTAATATGTTTTATAATGATTTAAGATAATATGAAATCCTTTTATGAAACCTATTTTAGAACATATCATTTCACCCTCGATGATAAATTTTTAGCATTGTATCCACTATGATTCAAAAAATAGTAGTTGTTGAAAACATACCGAGTGTACTAATTTTTATCAAGTGTTTTTATTTCATTAGTTCCTTGAAATCCCATTTTAATAAAGAACACACAAATAATGTATGTCCCATATTTTCACAACTGTAAAAATAGGTGTATGGTGTAGTAATTTATGTATTTAGAACTCTACTTATATTTATTTAGTCTTTTGTGGGTCAGATAATTCAACCTTCCTCAAATGTGTTTGTGTTTGTGGTTTTCTATCATCTTCCACTAATTTTATTCTTATGATCTAACATATAAACTAATTTTCCATTTTTTTGAAACTTTATAGTTGTGTGTAATTATTTATCCTTTTTTTGGAATACTTTTTCTCCACCTTAGCTTTATCAGCATCATGTATACTCCAAATTTATGATATAATTATGAGAGTTGGAATTATATCATTATAATTGATCTTTAATAAAATATTCACAAACTCAACTTTGAGTTATTTGATACCTTTGACATGTTTATTCACAAAATTAGTAAAAAAATTGATAATATGGGCATACCCATTGATTTTGTTCTGGATATCAGTTTCCTTATCTAATATTTAAGTATTTCTTCATTTAAGTTATCTAATTTCGACCATTAACTTGGATTTATCCTATTCTTATTAGTTTATATAATATTTTTAGTCTTGTACCAAAACATTGGATTTCATTTCACCCCTCTAAACATAAATTTATACACGAGAATCATCTATTTCAAACATCAAAAGAACTCTTATATTAAATTATTTTTTTCATCATCACTATCCTATAACTATGTTTTTTCCATAATATCCACTAGGACATCTTAATTTTGGTCCTTACAAGCCCCAATTTCATTAACATCCATTCTTTCAAATATAACAACTTCTTGAGAAATTAGGTTCTTTTTTTATTAATTTATACTATGAAAACATCTTATCTTTTAAAATATTAAAGGGTTTCTTCATTTTTTATTCATTTACATCATTATTTCATAATTTCTTCATACTTCCTTATATGAAATGTATGACATTCTTGTATTGAAATAAATTATGTGGAATATTTCCTTTAATTGTTTCCTTTATATATTGAGATTTATAGAAAGTATAGACTTAACCTACTCTTTCATATTAATGTTCACTTTGTGAATTAATAAATCAATTTTTTTTATTCTTAAAATACTACTGGTTGTTCAAAAAAATGTTCAATTTAGCTTGACATACATTTTAATCAAATTCAATGATGTTGAGAAGTTCTTCCCATATGGTGAGTGAGGATTTACATGATATCATATTCATGTAGATTTGATTGAAAAATATCCCACTAATGCATTGATTCCTTTGGCATCAACATGAATCACCCATTAGTATTAATTTGACAATAATACACTCTCCATACTGATTGAGGTCAAATTTTGGTATCCATGTAGAAATTAATTCTTTATGATCAGAAATATTATTTTATATGAATCTTTATAATTGTAAGTTATTTCCATTTAAGATCAGAATTACCTCATAGTTAGTTATCACTTCCATTTCTTCAAATAAAAATTAATCCACTGTGATCCTTTATTTGATACCACTTAAATGTCCCTAGAAATGAAAATAAAATGAGGGGTGGGGTTGAGTTATGGTATATCAACATACTTAAATGAACCTAACTGAATATATTTATCCTCCATTAGTAGGAACAACAATCTCACTAGAAATTTAACTAAAGAAAAAATGATTTCAACAAGTGATACAAGAAAATTTACTTAGTTAAATAAAAATAAGATAATGAAAATAATATACACTAGAGACGTGGAAATGTACTATAAACACTAATCAATATATATTATCATAAAATTTATAATAATCACACCAAAAAAATTTGTTTACAACCTTCACAAAACAATGATATCATTATTCTCAATAACTCAAAAATTTTACTGATCCCCTATGAAAAAGAATCTTGACATCCATGAACTAAGAATTATATTTTAGGATCAATGTTATATTAATATGATCCATCTTCATCCATGTGATGAAATCCAAAAACCTTCTACAAGATAACCCCAAATATCTATAATTTTGTTTCACCAATAAAATTGTAGACTAGATATTATCTTTATATTGTTTTCTTATATAAATAGGATAAATAATTATGTTTAGACCCCATATTTTTTATAATATAATTTATATGTGAGGTTTTATATAATTTATTGTAATTATTTTGAGTTAACTACATAAATATCATTCTATATATCATAATTTTAAATAATTGTCAAATATTCCATATATTCTAGAACCAAACAGATCATTGTATGATACCATGAATTGCAGCATAACCTACCTCAACTCCAAACATTATATGGAGTGATCTAATCTACTATTTCATGGTACTATATCAACTAAAATATCTCCACAATTTGTTTTTATATATATTTTAGAAATATATAAATTTCATAGAATGATACTACAAATCGTATCGATCATTGAACCCACTATGCCATGATATACTACTTTACAATATAATGAACTGAATCCTTGAATATACATGATATGAAATTTTATCATGATGTGGGAATATAAAAACCTCAAGAACCATTAAAATTATTTTTTAAATCCTCACTATATTTCTACCATGTCACCATATAGTGGAAAAAGGATTACCATTACAGATCAATGTTTCCACTTCTATTGAAAAGGAAATATTATGACTTTAATCCTCCCTTACTTATCACTATATTTTAGAGAAATCCTTAAATATCCCTCTTTTATAACTAAAAATATTATTACCCCCTTTGTATGTATAGATACTTTAAAAAATATAAGATTAGTAATTTTTTTGAAAACCCTCAGGTATCATCTAAATAACCCATATGTATCATGTGGATGAAATTTATATATCATGAAAATGACTTGATAATTTCATAATTTCCATCATACAATTTCTGTAAAACTCTTACATATCATATATATGACCCTTTTGTAACATGCAGATGAAAGCTTATATAAAGGTTATATAATATGTTTTTAAACCAATTTACTCATCCCCGGTTAACATTACATATAATGACTTCACAATTTATATGACCTAATATTCTTAATAAAAAACATCTCTAGAATTTATCCAAAATTACATGTTATGACTTATTTATCCTTCTTTGTAAGTCTCACACACTATCATTATCATCAAACAGAACCCAAAAATAATCCAAGGCGTTTCTTATAACATTGAAGTACCATGTTGAATACTATAAGTTTATAATGACTTAAAAATCAAAATTAAAATATGACTATAATATTTTATTATGGAGTATCATGTTGTTGATATATTAAATGTGTGTGTAATTGGTGATAAAAAATCATTCCATAATAGGTGCATCAGAGGTGAATGGATTTCAGTAATCTATAATTGGGAAGGGGATCACATGAATATTTTTCAAAATAGTATAAAAGTTATTCAATACATTTAAGCTCATATAGAAATTATTTTGAATTTAATTATAATAATGTGTAAAGGATAATAATAAAAAACACAAAACTAATATTTTATTAATTGGTTTTTTGGCCATATTTATAAGGTGATATCCATAAATACATAATCTATATATGGAAGTCTATGATAGATATCCAAAGGACCAAATGCTCATTTATTATGTTACAATGGATATATAATTAACATTTATTTATTTTATATAAAGGAAAATGAAAAATAAAATATATTATAAAATAATAGAGTCATTATTTTAGATGAAGTGATGTATCTACCAGATATCAAGAATATAAATCCAATTTACATAAAAATGTATTTCTTCACTATCATTATCAAAATATGGGTGTTGAATTGTATAAATTTTTATGTGATAATTTTATAATATAAATGGTTTGATAATAATATTTCAATTAAATATGATGAATTGGTATTTTAAAAAGTAATTTTATTTATAAATAATGATACAAATAAGGTTAGTTTATAATGGAATCTTAGATAGTGTAGTTTTTTAAACTTGTGGCCATATAGAATAATGATCAATTTTGATTTCTTCAAAGAAAAAAAATTGTATCATCGAGTCATTATTTAAATGAGGATGATTTGTTCTGAGTTATATCACAAACATTTCACATTACACCAACATAAGATGATGTACTAAATATGAAAGGTGATCATATAGGGGGGATTAAGATAATTGATAAATGGGAAAAAATTAACCAATATTGTAAAAAATTATATTATAAATTGTTGTTTTTCTATGACATGGGTTTTATATATAGCATTTATTCAATTTATATGTTTTTTAAATATAAATATTATGACCCATTTTTAATGGAATTTCACATATGATTATATAAATATGCAATATTTATTAATGATGTGTTATATAAAGAACACACACCACATTATAGAACCAATTTTTTTATTATATTAAATTAAAAATGATATTAAGAGAATAAATATATGTAAAATAATTGATAGTGTCATAATGAGAGAAAAAAATAGAAAATAAGATAACTATAATTGAAAAAATAGATATGCTCGATCCCATATAATGATAACGCCGATGAACAACAGTATTGTAATTTAATTGAATATTAGTAATGAAATATCAATTTTGAAAATTAAAATATTTATAACCATGATAGAAAATATAATTAATTGATGAATGAATGAAATATGAGGTATTTATAAAAGGTAAAGAACCTATATTCACATAAAAAATATGATTGTTGGATTAATAATTTGACCATTGGAATAGTAATATGATAGTTAGGAATAGTAACGTTACCGTTAGAAAAGTAACATTACCTATGTAGTTGAAAAATATTATTTAGTTAGATTATAAAATGAAAATATTAATTTTTTATCATTATCAAAAATAAATATTTTGGAAACAATAAAACAAGTTTTTAATTTTTTAGAACACATATGTTTTATTTACATTTATATGATAAATAATAAATTTTGAAAATAAAATATTATATTCCTAAAAAGTTATTATAAAATAATATTTTGTTTTATTATAATTATAATACTATTTTATGACACTATAATTAATTTTTTAAAGTGTCAAAAAATTTACCATAATATAGTAAGTGGTATTTTTCAAATAAAAAAAGATTTTATTTAAAAAATAAATTTATAAAATTTATAAAATGACCTCTATATAATAGATTTAATTTTTGGAATATATTAAAAAATTATTAGTTTCATTTTTGGGTATTAGTCTATTGTATATGATATTTTTTTGTATTTTAAAATATGACAAAATACAGTCTTTAATATTATAAGAAAAAAAAATGAATTAATGAGTCATAGATTACATATAAAACAATTATTTCACACTCAGATTAACAAAATACTATATCTAAACACAATATTCATCACTATTGATAGTCCTGAACAAAAAAACTAATGAATATTATATTCAAAATCACCCTCTCATCTACATATAAATACCACCCCTCACCACACCTTCTCTTCACACCATGTAAAAAATAGATATTACAAAAATTTTAGCCAATTATATCCACATTACTCCCCCCAAAATTCTATTGTTACTAGTATCCCCAAATACCATTCATTGGAACCTTATGGGGTAGCATACGAAGAGACAACTAAAGGAAAAGGTAAATTCCCAACTGAACGACTTGGAATTTTTTCTGCCTTCTACAAATCACATATGTTTTTCATACACCATTAAATAGTAACATTAATATCCTGAATATTTTTTATGTCATTATTATTGTGTAATATCCATTTTATTCCCTCGGCTAAATCATTTTTAAAATTAAAATGATTGTCCCCAATATGGCTGATTCATCACTTCCTTAAATAACAGACTCCGTTTTTCTCCACCAGATTCAAGGACGATTTTAATAAATTTATTATGGGGAAAACTTATATAATTCGTTATATTAAATATTTTCTCAAAATTTTTAATGGATAAATGGACATAAGGTTAAATAAAACCAATTATGTTCAATGTGTCCAAAAAACAACCTATGTAAATTAAACATGAAATGATAATATCTATACTCAGTAAACCATATTTATTTGAATAAAATTTTAAATTTAAAACCATTTAAAAATATTGGAATTAAATGAACATCACTCATTCACACTTATGGTTTTAGGGAACCGTACCATAATAACTCTCATAATTACCAACAAATTCATCCAACCTTGGAACCATGAAATGAAAAACCATGGGATAGTGATTATAGACATGATAACTTAATTAATGAACTATAAAATAACATAAAAAATATTTAAAAAGAAAAAATATTTAAATTATTTTCTATAAAGTATTTAATAAATCAAATTTGTTTATTTTGGATATTAATTTAATATTAATAACGAATCATGACCTAAGGTTGGGGAACTCTCCAAACCCTCATAATTTCATTGGTTTATACCTAATCTATCTTCCTCACATTATCTAAATATTTAATACTATATAATTAATCTAAATTATTTATATATTTTTCTTACATATACACCTATCTCGTTATCCCTTTCTTTTCTAGGGTTATACACTCCATACATTCATTTCACAATTCCTTATTTAAAATCATATTTGATTAATGAGAAATGTTTACCATTTAATTCATTCATGAAGCACTCTATATAATATTTTAACCATTATTGATTTTATAAAATATGAAATCATTTAGTTTTATACTTTTTTATTTACATATGGTTTCAACGAAAAATACACATTTCTTACTTCTTCAAAAGTGTATTACCGATTCCTTAAAAACATTATTTTAAATGGTCATTTCTATACCAATTATATACCCTTTCCCATGAATATTTATTTAAATAAAATCTGTATTTGATACCTATGATTATTGATTCAAAATATTAATGTTAAATATTTTTAATTCCTTCATCTCTACCTTTATGAAATATGATTTTAATATTATTTTAGGAACGATTATGTAACCCATTAATTTCCAATGGAATTTCTTATACTCTTTCATTTTGTTCTATTCCATTATACCGAACTCATATGCCCAAACATGTTATTATGGGTAGACCATGATAGTTATATTAATGTTCATATCTCTTGATATTATATATATGGGATTATAGAGTAAACATAATCCATGACGGGACACTGTCCACTATGTTATGTTGCCTTCACAGTGAGCCTTGACTTGTGGTTATGTTGTGTTTAATGTTATTGAAAAATTCCCTTGATTCAAGGATATTATGATTTCATATTTTTTTCATGCTTCTATATTATTATTCATGAGAATTTATAATTATTATATCATGTCATGTCATTTGACTCCAATGATATGCATCGTTATTGTGATTACTCTATTACTAGGATTTACAGTTCTCCCATTTTATTTATGTATCCCCAAGGTTATATTATGTCATTTTAGAAGATAAACCGGATACTATAGCACATTATAGAGATTAAAATAAATAGTTTTTATTTTTTTTCATTTTGATGTTTTACAGGCATTGCCTTCTTAAGGCACTATGCCTCTTGATCCTTAGGCAATATTTGTTGGATATTTTTGTTAAAAATATTTTTATAATTTTAGTAAGAGGATTAGGTCATAGTAGTTTGTATCTGATAAAGGGATATTTATTTGTGAGGTTTTGTAAAATGATATAATAGTAAAAATACTATGGATAAGTCTATGTAAAATAAATAATCTTAAACTTTTGGTAAATTATAGAGAAAGTGGTTTTGAGAAATGAAATACCATTCTGGATGATATAAGTGGTGGTGGATCTGGCATATATATACCTAGGAGTTATATAATTTAAAGGAATTGTTGGGTATTAAGTCAACCTATACCTAGTGAATGAAAAATAGTCATTATAAAAACCTGGTGTGAAACTTCCCATGGATATGTATTGGTAAATTCCTAGACTCTTCAAAAACCATTATAAAGGACTTGAATAGATTGTTGGGTTGAATAAATCTAATAGGAAAATTTCAATGGATAACCATGATTGAAACCCAAAGATTCATAATTTATAATAAAAACATCTTCTAAAAGTTATTATTTTTAAGTTAATATTTTTCCAATTTATATTTTTATTAGTTTAATAATTCTCATCCCAAGTCGTTCTTTTATTTTAGTTAATGATGATAAATAAGAGGAATCATGATAATAACTATTTTGATAGGAAATGTAATAAATTCCCTAATGAGACACCTAACCTAATGTGATCAGAAGAAAAGAACTACATGGATGAACTATCTTAATTGACCCACATTATGGAAAATAAAATTAATCATGTAGCATGACATCTTTCACCTAAGAAATATAATGTTTTTGTTTATTCCATTTACTGATGAAGGCCTATAACCTTTAGTGGATCTCAAAATTAAATCATAATAGAAAAATGGATTAAATCCATTGAGAATATATTATATCCTATAATTCAATAAATAAGCGAAATTTATATTTTCTATTTATCACTAAGAGGTAGAATCTGATTAGAAGTGGGAACTAACCAAGAACATGAAGCCCATTCATGAAATAAAATCCATAGAGTATGAAGGACTGGAGAAAATATTTTTAAATAAATATTTTCCCCAAACTATCGATATTAAAATATAAACCAATTTCATTATAATTATGTAATTGTATGATGATTCAATTGAGGATTATGAGGAAAACTTTAAAAAGAATGAATTATACACCTCCTATTTTATTATTCACATTGAATGTAAGGTGAACGTCCTGTTGAGATGTCAGTAATTTAAGGTGATAAAGAAATATATTCCTAATACTGCATTTAAAACATGGTATATACACTATGAGACTAAATTAATAGAGTATTTATTTATTACCTTAGAAAATCTGTTTTAGTCTTTATAGATGATATTTTGAAATACATCAAAATCAAGAAGTTGGATGAGGAGAATTTTAATATTATTGTAATAACATTATGAAAGTAGAAGTTATATGTAATGTAAAATAAATGTGAGATTTTTGTGGAGTAAGTATCATTATTGGGGAAGGTTATCACTAAAAAATGGGTATTAGTGAATCATTATATGAAAAAGGTGATTGAGGAGTATCCCATTAAAATATGTGTGATAATGATCCATAGTTTTTTTTGGAATATAATAGAATTATTAATTTATTTGGAAAAATTATCATTATTTTCAAACCATTAGGATAATTTATATTGGAAGGTAGTAATGTTTTTATAGACCAATAAATGTGAATATAAATTCATGGAATTGAAAAATATGATTATCATTGAACCAATACTCACACTACCCTCAATTATGGAATGTTTTATGACATAAAATGATGCTTAAAATAGGGGAATGGGCATTGTACTGATGTTAAATGATAAATTTATATCCTCTATGTCATAGATGATAAACTTTAATGAGTATAATTATCCAATTATTGATCTGGATTTGGCTGTAGGGACCATTACAATAAATATTTAGCAAAATTATCTCCATGGAAAGAAATGTGAAATATATAATGATTATAACAACCTAAAATATATATTCATATAAAAATATATTAATATACACTTGAGAAGAATGTTTTAGAAGATCAAATATTGAATGATAAAACCCTTACCATTTAAGGAACTTGTATAAAGTAGAGGATTATATAAGTAGAAAATATCTTGAAACATTATCAATGATTAAAATTTAGAAGGATCTCATATTATTAAACTTGCAATGAATGGGAATGAAATTCATAATGTAAGAGAAAAAACCCACTATTATCAAATGATTTCTCAATCGTCCATATTGGAGAAGATAAAGTATGTTCGAAGAGATGATATGGAAATATAGAATAAGATATAGGCTATAAAGAAAAGAAAATACTTCAAATTTAAATTTTATAAAGAAAGAGGTTCATTATTTTAGTCATGAATATAGAAACCATTAGAGCCTAAGATAAGGATGTATCTATTGAATTATATTAATATCTCAATATTTTTCATACATATTGGGAGCCCAAATATTAATCATGATCTCTAAGATCATTATTAGTAGGAAAACATGTAGAAGGATATCACAAAGTATACATTAAAGTGACTGGTATATTAGTAAGTGAAGTTATAAAGGAAAAAATATTGGGGGGAGATCCAAGACATAATTATACCTTCATGTAAATGTAAATATATTTCCATGGAATATATCACATGTCATATAAAGACATACATAGAAAATAATTCTATATGGGTTATAATGGTTTATCTCACAAAGACTACTCACTTCATTTCAAATTGAGAGAAATTATCACTTGATTAACATGGAAGGATATGCATCAAGAAAGTCGTGAGGATTCATGGAACAACACTATTAATTATATTCAATTGAGATCAAAGGGTTACCAACATGTTGTTGAAAATTATTATATATTCTTTATAAATTTATTTGAACTTTAGTACATATTATAATTCCTAGAATAGTGGCTAATCGAAGTGGAATATCTATAAACATGAGAAAATGTTGAAATAATTATCAATAGAACTAAAAGGAATATGAGATAAATATATTTACTTGGGTGAGTATCATAAAATAATATATTCCACTCATGAATCCCAATAGATATTTTTGCAGCCCTATGTGGGAAGAAATATATAAAATTTTCATTCTGAGAATAATTTTATGAACAAAAGCTACTGTGAAACATCCTGGGACTTTTTTTACTATATTATATGACCCTTGTTTGTTTAATTTTTGTTTGGGTGTTGTTTAGGGGTTATTTGAGTGGAATTTGGAAATTTTTGGATGTTTTTGGGATGTGTATGGTTGGCACATGACTTTCCCAAATTATGTTCCCAACTAGTGCAAACCATGCAACCCTGGAAAGTGAGGGTTTTCTTGATTGGAACATGGTTTGAAAAACCATGTTCCCAACTAGTAGAAACCCTAAAGCATGGATAGTGTGTCTATAGGGGTTTATGGTCAGGGAACACAATTTGTTTAAACCCAAATCCCTTCCAAGCTAACCATTCCCACATGAAATTTTTATTCCAAAATTTATTTTAAAATTTCTTGACCATAAATTTAAGATCTCAAAACCTCTCAATCAACCCTATATTAAATTACCAAGTTGATAAATCTACATAGATTCATTTTTGGATCCTCCAAATAGTTTTATTCACATATTGAAGCCTTATAGATCTCATTTGATCTCCTATAGAAAGGTGAATATCTACTCATGTATCTTCTCTCACACTCTATTTCCATCCTATATATAAATTATTATATATTAAGGTTTTAGATTCAACTAAACCATATTTAATTTAATCTTGAATATATTTTTTATTTATTGATCTCTTTCGCCATTTTTCTTCAATTGAGAATCTTATTGTGGGTGTTGATTATTGTTTTATGATTAAAGGTACATGGTTTTTTTTGAGATTTTACATGTAATTAAATATTAGATATACTTAAAATGTTTGAAATATATTTAAAATTATTTATGAAAAAAATTGATATGATTTGGAATTGTAATTTTAAAAGGGAATGATTTTTTTGGAAACCCCATCAATTTTAATCGAATTGAAATTTGGGGGGTCCTTTTCAATTGATGGATTTGGTGAAATGGTTTCAATATTGATTTTATAAAATGGATAACATTGAATTGATAAAAACTGATGAATTTGTTTTATTTAAAATGAATTAGTTGATGAAAAAAATTTATTTCTATTTGGAAACTGAATTTGTATATTGAAAATGAATGTTGGGAAATAGAATTGTAAATTATGTTTGATTTGTAATGAGATGATTTCTCATTGTTTATTGATAGATTGAGGACATGGAATCATAGGTAGTTATTGGTTAATGTGGGGAATACATGCTAGGATGAAAATTCTCTATAAAAGGATTTGTGATGATGATTATATAAAAACATAGATTGGAAGATCTTATCCTTGAAAGTATGTCAATAAGTCCTATTTATCTAAATCTAGAGGGACATGTGTACAAGTATTGATGTGGACACTCTTATGAGATGTGAAATGGTTCTAAAATTATAAACTTTTTTACTATAGGTAATATAAAGATAATGCTTGTTGTGAATACTTTGACGTGTATTAAATTGATTATAGAACTTTTATCTTTATACCAGTTGATTAATTTATTTTTGTTTTATATAAAATGTTTATTTAATCCATGTTCGAAACATTTTACATCATTTAGAAATGAATGCATGTTTGTGTTTTAAATATATGCTTGAATCACCAAACATTGTTTTATTTTAAATTGTAATAATAATATCTGTTATTATTATAGATTATTTATAAGGAACACATGGTGAGACCCGGACGGGATTATAGATCACCAGTAACCTTTTTCTTCCTAAGTTTGTTGATTTATTTATACCAGGACTAGGCAAAGGGATAACACCACATGGAATAGTTATATGTTCTTGATCATTTGTTCATGTAGTGATGTTTATTTTGGGATTTTGAGTATATATTTTTATATTATAAACAATTTTATGGTCTTATATTTTGGATTTTGATATACCTATTTGGTGTGTAGTACTTTATCCTTTTTAGAGTGTTGAGCATATTGACTTGTAATATTTTATCATCCTTGTTTTATGGAAAATTGATTCCATATTTTATCATGTAAGATGATAGGTTATATTTTCCACCCCATGGGTCTTGGGAACACCCTTTTGTCTATGTTAGTATTGGATCAGGTGTCCAGGTCCCTGGGTATTTAGGATGGTTCATGAAAAAGTTGTATCAAAGATTCTAGTTAAGAATCATTACTTGATAATAAATAGTTTTAGGTATAATTTCAAGACATAGGTGGTAGTTACGAGTGAGTTTTGAGCTAGATATCATCATAAAGTTACCAAGGTTGGTTTGGGAAAGGTGTCTTAAGGAATTATTTGATCAAATTATAGTATTTTTTATTATTTTTATTTCAATAGATTGAAATACAAATCTTGTTATCTTATATAGTGGGATTAATATTCCCATTTATCTTATTTGAGTTTTTGATTTGATTAATCTTTTGATGTAATCAATTATCTTTTCTGATTTTGTGTAAAATCATGACGTTGGGAAGATGTGCGAATATGCCTCAAGAGGAAGCTAGTGGTGAAACAAAATGAGTAGATCCTCTCATGGACCAAGAATTTTTTGAGATTATTTTTTGTGTTGTACAAGCTATGATATAGTCATTGTAACCCATTCCTACTGAGGCTCCAGCTATGGAACCATATAGGGATAAATCTAAAAATATTTATTCGGAGTTCCATCAACCAAATCTGGCAATGATTCAAGGATCAAATAATCATCAAGAGGCCAAGGATTGGTTTAGAAAGATAAATATTCCTTTTGATTTTATTAGAAATGATTCATTCAATTAATGTGAAATGTTCCACCTTCATGATAGAAGTACATAAGAGGATATGGTGGGACTCAATGGTGATAGTGAAGAAGCATGAAAATCTTGATTGGATAGGCATTAAAGTTCATTTAACTAACATGTTAATGAGAATGTAAATTTCGCACCTAAAATCCTATTGAATGAGAAGATAAAAACTCAACGGGTCAATATGGGTCTTCAATATTATATTTGTTCTCAGTTTTTCTTGATGAAGATCACTTCTTATGGTGAAGTTCTAGATATTGGGTTAATGGTTGAGCATTTCCTGGATGGTAAATTAGGGTGGAAGGGAGTACCCTTTTCCCATGTAAAAGTTCTATGAGTTACATTAAAGGTAATTGAAAGCATGATGTGACTCATGGTGAATCTCGATAGTATTTTTCTTCTAAAACTTCTATATAACCTAACATAGACCCTTTGACTAGCCTCCAATGTTGATATCTTGGGAAATTGAAATAGGTTTGCACTAAGGCATCCAAGATTTTCTGCTCATGTGGATGTCCAGGACACATACAAAAGTTTTTTATATCAATTCTACCATATGTTTTGGAACAAGATCATCAAAAAAATATTATAGTGAATTCAGATTATTCATAATTTAAGGGGTTATATCAATAGAAATATAGAAATATGATTCATCACATAGTGGAAGAGTCTCCAGAGGAAGCCAATATAAGTCCAATGAGTGTGAGATGTACCATAACTATAACATAAACTTTAGTGAATACTTTATTTGATACTGGTAAATATATACACCCAGTATTAGAATACATGGATATTACATCATTTTAGAATAATATTCAGTAAATTACAAAAATACATTCTATAGGATAGTAATAGTTTAGAGTCGTTGGAATCTTGAAAAAAATTACTCTATCTTGGTAAAAGATCTTCAATATCTCCCTTGAAGATATCCACCATTAGTATTTCTAACTAAACCCTTATTCATAACCATGAGAAGGAAAACTTAATAAAGGGGTTAACTCAGATGATTAGCAAGGGTAAAAAAGGGAGATATGTAAGCAAAAACATGAGCATATAATTATGATAAGACAATCGTAACATTAAGTGATCATACCCTGCATATCAAAGGTCATAAAAACAAGTTATGGGATAAATCTTGGAAGTTCAAAAGACATGAATCACAGGGATATTAAAATCCTAATCCATGGAATAAAAAATAATGAATAATACATAGGATTTGTGGCATACCTATATGGATAGAAAATTTTATGTTAGGGATACCTACCAAGACCATTATAACATGTTCATCTTGGGATATGACTCGTGTACCTACTTCGGGAATGGGATAACAACCCATGTACCCAAATTATTTTAGGTTTGGGCTAAAAGAAATGAATCTTATTATTTTTGGTCTTGGGATACAACCCATATACCCTATTTCATTTAGGAGTGGGATACAACCTATACACCCTCTTTTTTTTCGGGCATTAGGATACAACCCATACACCTTATTTATTTTTAGGCTTGGGATACAACCTATGTATCATCTTTCATTTAGGCTTGGGATATAAACCATAACCATTGAGCTCATATAAAACATATCATTACCCAATGCACTGGGGGGAGATATAGGTCTCATCTATCACATAGTAAAATCATTCACACATGTGCCAGAAGATAATAAAACAATCAATATATTATGACCCCTAAAAATATATTGGTCTTATAGACATTAAATAATATCCCATAAAATAAAATGGGTACATGTAAAATTTTATCAAATCATAACCTATTGAAAAAATATAGGTTTCATAACCAATTAATCTAATCATAACTCATGAAGGTTAAATATATTTCATAAATATATAACTTGTGAATGAGAAACAAGATTCATAAATACCATGACATTAAGAGTAACCCATTCATGGAAAGGATGTGAATGGAACCATTATATAATTCTCAAGAAGGTCCTGAGTAACATCATGGTATTTCATCTTACATGGAAAATATTTTTAATGTATCTTTAAAAATAATTCTTTAGGAAAATATCCTTTCTTATTTGAAAAATTCTCATTAATACATAAAATAATTTAAAAATAAGGTTCATCAAAATAACATGAAAACGTATAAAAAATACTTAAAACCATTTTGAAAAAATTTTTCCTTGAAAATCAATTTTAAAACAATATTTTAATTATTAAGGGTTTAGGAATGAAAATGAATATTTAAAGGAATTACTATGGGTAAATTTGTACATGTCATAAAAATAGAAATGAATATTCGTTGTTCACGGTAAAAAGGTTAAAAGGAATGATTTGTTCATAAAGAGATGAGAAGATTTCCATGAATGGATTAGTTAAAAAATGGTAAAAATTTCTTTTAAATCATATAGTACAATTTTATAATATTCTTCGAATCCATTTTCAGACAATGATTTTTGACTGAAGAGAGGGTAATGTTGGGCTTTCTTAAAAACACATTCTTAACTTTATTATGTACCAAAGAGTAAAATATTGTAAAAATACATGCGTCAATCATGAAATAACATAAGAGAAGGAAAGTAATGAATTATCACCAGATATGGATCATATTATTTCATCAAAGGAATCATAAACATAGAAAATCTCAAAAAAGCAATGAGATTGTCTCAATTTACACATATAACTTGGTATCTTCAGTTCATACACTCTATATAAGGGGAAAAATTACATGAAGCTTCATATGTAATGAAAAGAATGATCATTATGATATAAAATGTAAAATGGAAGTATATACACTTTAAAAAAGGGTTTAGGTGTATAAAAAACATGAATTTTATGGAAGTATAATTGAGACAAAACCGTTTTACCAATTTAGTATCTTTTGAAAGATAACCCCTATGAAAGAATGATAATCAAATGGACATGTGAATACCCATATATTTAAGTAAAAGACACATTTAATAGATTCATGGGATGTAAAAACACCAAAAAATGATATAATGGAATACATAGATGGAATCTCATAGAAATTAAAAGTGATATGAAATACCCTCACATTGTGTATTGAATCTCTTCATAATTTTGCAAGATTCCTCTAAACTAGGTAACTCTTTTAGGTTTGTGGAAAAAGGACCCCATGAGAAGATTTATACAAAAATAGAGGACTAAAGGGTTAAGGGAGAATTTCTGGGTGTATAATTGGGAAGATCTCAGAAGAAAATAAAATGTTTGAGAGGTGTGAGGAATGGGTAGAGGTGGTGGCCTTTTATAGGGAAGGAAAAGGAATCACTTGTAATTTTTAGAAACAAGTTAGGTGTTCACAAGTTATTACCTAAAAAAAGTCAAACCAAACCTAACGAAATCAATAATGGAGTGTGGATGAATGAAGTATTGATAGAAAATGGGTGTTTGAAAAGGGTATAGGTCATTTGGGCCCTTAATATTAAGGTTTAGTCCAAAATTAATCTTATTTTGGCCTTAAGTGCAATGATTAATTTAAATCACTTTTTCTAATGAATTTGGTGAAAAATTTAAATGGTATTATTATAATCTAAATGTTAGTTTGAATATAATAATGTATATTTAACTTTTTAATTTCAAATCACAGAAGAGGTAGAATTAAGATTAGTGCTAATCCCACAGACCAGACAAAATAACATGGATTTAATGTAGGAAAAAGTTAAAAAATTAATTAGGATATTATATTAAGTTTCAAAGTTAATTTTATTATAATGAATTAAATTATATTATTAGAATTATTTTTCAACTATAGTGATATTAAAACATATTTATAATATCATTTATAGTTAATAATTATTTTGGAAAAAATTCATTTTTAACTAAAAAGTAGTATTTTTAACTATTCATAAAAAAAGACGTTTCTTAAAAAAATCCCAAAAAATTACACTAGGATAATTTCTATAGTATAAAATTTGTCACGAACCGAATCGGGTCGCCATCCGAACCGACGCCCGACTCGGCCCGCGGCAAGGCCTGAAGGGCGTTCCCGATCCCCACGGGCTGGCACAAGTGCCCGGGTATCAAAATAAACCTTGGGAACGGTTTACCCGAGCGAACAAATGTAAATCAGCCAACCAAAGTAAACCAAACAGAGATAAAGGTTACAATCAAACATGTAGACAACCAAACAGGTTTTTGGTTCACAAGTACTCAAAACCCAAATAACACCAAAACAAGATAACCAAAGACCAACCTAAGTACTGTCGCCCGGTGTAAGGACACCGCCTCTAGGCCACCACCAAAACGCCACGTAGATAGTCTGGCTAACAACCTGAACCACTGCTCCCAAAAGCTGGACCTCTACCTGTATCAGAATTAAACAAGTCTACTTACACCCAAGGGTGTAAGTAGGGTGTGAGCAATTGCCCAGCAGGATATCACCAATAAAAGATTCCACGCACAACTATCAAAAGACAACCAATTGCAATGCTGAAATAAAGATAGAAAGAAGTGCAAAAGAAAATGGTTTTCATAAAAAGTTTTAAAAGAAAGGCAGTACAAGACAAACACATTAGGATAGTAGCTCAAGTGACATGTCACGTATCAGCATGCACGCAAAGTAACTGGTGGCACCAAAGAATGGGAAAATCCCTATGGGTACTAGACTAGCGGGATCCTAGAACGTCGTGTCTCGGTGAAACGTGGCTTAGGCGACCACGACCCTCAGATAACGTGGATTAGAAGGCCACGACCCTCAGAACACGTGGCTTAGAAGGCCACGACCCTCAGATATCATAAGTTTAGTTAGTGTTGCAGTCGTCAAACCTGCCAGTGAACCCGGGTCGGGTCATCTCCGGAACACTAGCTCACTAGTCCCAGTCTCCCCACCTAATACCCCGGCTTCCCTCCTTTTGCTCACCTAAAGATCAAAGTTCATATAGTATGTCACATTATCACTTAGAGCCAAATGTGTCACCTGCACACTGATATCTTTTTTGAAAACCACACACACACACCAAAACCTCCTTTTTCTTTTTCCTCTTTTAAAAAAAACGTAGACCACACTGCACAGTTTACAAATAATAATAAACAGCCAAGGTGAGTTTCCGCAATAAAACAAAAGGACTTGCACCACATAAATAGACCACTGGCAAAATTAGATGCACATTTAAAAAAGTAATTAAAAACTAATTGTCAATATGAGAACTAATCAGCAGGGTGATGAAAAATTAAACCAGCATGAAAAAGATCGCCAAAAGATAACTGAGTGCGGAATCACCTACCTCAAACGGGCGCGGAAAAAGACATGGCGCAAGACTCCAGTTGCGCCGCGGTCGCACCGTCTTGAGCCGTCAACCAGGTCCTAAAAACAGCATAACGCTCAACGGGTTTTAGAAAATTGTTAACATAAATAATAATGACGATAATAATAATAGCGATAACATAATAATAATAATAATAATAATAATAATAATAACATAATAGAATAATAATAATAATATAATAACAATAGCAATAATAATAGTAGTAATAATAATAATTATAAATAATAATAATAGCAATAATATTAATATTAATAATAATAATAGCATAATAATAATAATAATAATAATAATAACAATAGTAGTATAATAATAATAGTATTATTAACATAATAATAATAATAATAATATGATAATAATATTAATAATAATAATAATATAATAATAATAACAATAATAATAATAATGATAATATAATAATAATAATAATAATAATAATGATAATATAATAATAATAATAATAATAATAATAATAATAATAAGAATATAATAATAATATTATTATTATTATTGTTATTTACATAATTACAATATTAACATATTAATATTTATAATAATGATATAATAACTAACATATTAATAATAATAACAAAAGAAAACAAAATATTTAATTAGATAACTTAAAATAATAAACTAAAATAAATAAATAAAAAGAAAAAAAACATACCTGCGCGGGAGGAGGCCGAACAGGGGCGCCGGAACGAAGAAGAAGAGGAAGAAAAAGAAAGGGAAGAAGAAGGAGAGAAGAGGAAGAGGAGAAGAAGAAGAAGAGAAGGAGGAGAAGAGGAGAAGAAGAAGAAGAAGAAGAGAAGAAGAGAAATAGAAGAAGGAGAGAAGAAGAGGAGGAGAAGAAAAGCAGTGGCAGGGGCGGCTGGTCTGTTGCGGTTGCAAGAGGGGAAGCAGGACGGGAGGTGAAGGAGCGGCGCAGTGCAGAGGAGAGGGGAGGAAGAAGAGGAAAAGAAGAAGGATAAGAGAAGACGGGCGCCGACCGAGCAGTGAGGTGTGGCGTGACGCTGTCCGGCGGAGCAGAGGTGGTGCGCGACGTTGGCTGGGCAAACCAGAGGCTACTATGGGTTGCGTAGTGCTGGCCAAGAAGAGAAATGGGAAGGCCGGTCGAGCGAGAGGCTGCTGGGTAGCGGGTGCGTAGCAGGGAAAGCCGGGAGGCAGCAGGCGAAGGGCTTCGGCTGGGCAAGGGGAATAACAGGGAAGTCGACGGCTCGGGCAGGGCGATGGAAGGAGGGCCGGTGCGAGGCAGGCTGGCGCAAGGTCGTTGGAGGTAGCAGGGAGGACGGCCAAATGGGAGGAGCACCAGAGGAGGCAGTCGCGGTCTCGGCAGAGCGGGATAAACAGCGGGGGCAACGGGGCAAGAATGGGTGGTCTGGGCTGGCGGAGCAGAGGGAGAGGAAGGCGGCCGAAACAGTGAGGGGCACAGCAGTGGGGGAAAGGAGAAGGGAGAAAAAGAAAACGGGGGGGAAGAGGAAAACGTGGGGAAGGTGGCGGCTAGGGTTTCAGGAGGGGGAAAAAGTTAAGCAAACAAACTAATATAAATTAATAATAATATTATCAAACAATAATAATATGATACCAACATTAATACAAATAACATAATAATCAATAAGAATAGTAATACCATTAGCATTGATATTAATGAAAATAATACCATAATAATTATAAAAATAATAATAACAATATTATCAATATAATAATAACCATAATATATTAATCATAATACAATAATAACCAATAAAACCATAATAAAGATTTACCAATTATTTAACGTTCGAGCATCGGCACCACGTGCCGAGCGACGTGAAGCCAACGCACACACATCAGCGCACTTGAAAATAAATTTTATCCAGCTTGCTCGTGCCTTGCGCGCATGCCAAGCGACGTAAGGCCAACGCACACTTGTCAGCGCCACTGCGGAAGCCTCTTATCGACTCAGCCCACACTCCAACCACGCAAAAAAAACTGGCAATTAATTTATGAAATAAAAATTTAAAATTAAACGTATACCTCAATAAAGTCCGGGCGTGACAATTCTCCCCACCATGAAAACTTTCCGCCCTCGGAAAGTCAGCTCAAAGCCTGATCAGAGAATAGAAATGGGTACTCCTGCTCAACCCATGACTTCCGCTCCCAAGTCTCCTGTTCATCATTCCCGTGCTGCCAAAGAACACGGACTAGAGGAATGGAATTTCCACGCAGCACCTTTTCCCGAGAATCCACTATACACACTGGTCGCTCGACCACAGACAAGTCGGACTCTATCTCCAGCTCCTCCCAATTCAGCACATGCGACGGGTCGGGGTTGTACTTCTTTAGTTGGGAGACATGAAATACGTCGTGAATCGACGTCAACTGCGAGGGCAAAGCTAAACTGTATGCCACCTTGCCAATCCGCTCAAGAATCTCGAAAGGTCCGACAAATCTCGGTGTCAGCTTCCCTTGTTTCCCCAAACGACGGTGACCCAAGCGAGGGGCCACTTTTAGGAACACTCTTTCTCCCACTGAAAACTCGAGATCCCGCCACCTCTGATCTGCATAATACTTGTGGAGACTCTGAGCTGTCAACAACTGCTGCCTAATCAGCTTGACCTTCTCAGACGTCTCCTGAACAAGACTCGGTCCCAAGAGCGAGGCTTCTCCTATCTCAGCCCAACACAAAGGAGACCGACAAGGCCGGCCATAGAGCGCCTCAAAGGGTACCATTCTGATGGAAGACTGGTAACTGTTATTGTAAGCAAACTCGACCAGCCCCAAATGGCTATCCCATGATCCTCCAAAATCTAACACACAGGCTCGGAGCATGTATTCCAGAATCTGATTCGCCCGCTCCGTCTGGCCATCATTCTGCGGATGGTATGCCGTGCTCATCTTAATCTGCGACCCCAAAGCCTTCTGGAGGCCTCCCCAAAACCGTGATGTAAAGCGGGGGTCCCTGTCAGAAACAACTGCCGATGGCACACCATGAAGTCTGACCACCTCCTGAACATACAAGCGGCCCAGTTCCTCTACCTTTGCTGTGTCTCTGATTGGAATAAAGTGGGCAGACTTAGTCAAATGGTCAATTACCACCCAGATAGAATTCCTCCCTCGAGGTGTACGAGGCAGGCCAATGATGAAGTCCATGGAGACCTCGTCCCACTTCCAGGTAGGAATGGGTAACGGCTGGAGTAGGCCAGATGGTCTCTGATGTTCTGCTTTCACTTGCTGGCAAGTGTAACATCGGGATACGAAGTCGGCTATGTCCCGTCTCATACCTAGCCACCAGAACTGCTGGCGAACATCGTAGTACATCTTGGTGGTACCAGGATGGACGGCCCACTGAGACTGGTGGCTATCCTGCATCACCACCTTTCGCAGAGACAACGGCACTACAGCACGGCCCTTGAAGCATAGGACCCTCTGGGAAGACAAAGACCAATCAGAAGGAGTCTCCCCACCATGGAGAAACTGCATAGATCGCTGACAAAACTCATCACCAGGATGCTCCTGCTGAATCAACTCTAGAAGGGCAGGAGTCAACTGGATGCTAGCCAAGAAAGTACCTCCACCGTGCTCCCTGCTCTCCAAATGCAACTGGGCGAAGAGCCCCATCAAAGTCCACTCATCGCTGGACTTATTCAACGCCTGCACTGGTACTTTTCTGCTCAATGCGTCAGCTACCACATTACCCTTGCCAGGGGTATAGACAATATCAAAATCAAAACCCTGCAGGTACTCGACCTAGCGGCGCTGCCTCAAATTGAGATCCCTCTGAGAGAAAATATAGGCCAGGCTCTTGTGGTCAGAATAGACCACAAACTTCTCCCCAAAAAGATAGTGGTGCCATGTCTTCAAAGCATGCATCACTGCCACCAACTCTAATTCGTGAGTCGGATAGTTCTTCTCATGCGGTCGGAGTTGGCGAGAACCATAAGCTACCACATGGTCATCCTGCATGAGCACACATCCAAGGCCCGTACCTGACGCATCACAGTACACCACATATCCCTTTCCTGAATCTGGTAAGGTCAACACAGGTGCGGTGGTCAACCGCCGCTTCAGCTCCTCAAAAGATGTCTGGCACTGTGGGCTCCACTCAAACTTCACCCCTTTCCAGGTGAGTGCGGTCATGGGGGAGGCAAGCCGCGAGAAGTCCCGGACAAAGCGCCTGTAATAACTAGCCAAGCCCAGAAAACTCCTGATCTCAAACACATTTCTCGGCTGCTCCCAAGACATAACTGCTCTGATCTTTTCGGGATCCACTGAAACCCCTTGTTCTGAGACGACATGCCCCAGAAACTTCACTTCCCTGATCCAGAAAGTGCACTTCGAGAGTTTGGCATACAGGCGGTGATCCCACAAAGTGCCCAAAACAACGCGCAGGTGGTGCTCATGCTCCTCCTCAGATCCAGAGTAGACCAGGATGTCATCCACGAATACCACGACAAATGAGTCGAGATATTGGTGGAACACCCTATTCATGAGTTCCATAAAAACTGCAGGAGTATTCGTCAGTCCGAAAGGCATGACCAAGTACTCGAAGTGACCGTACCTGCTTTGGAAAGCCGTCTTCGGGATATCTGCTTCTCTCACCCTGAGATGGTGGTATCCCGAACGCAAATCAATCTTGGAGAACCACTTTGCCCCCTTCAGCTGGTCAAACAAATCGTCAATTCGAGGCAAAGGGTATTTATTCTTGATGGTTACCTTGTTCAACTTCCGGTAATCAATGCACAGCCGAAGGGTTCCATCGGCCTTCTTCGCGAATAAAACTGGTGCGGCCCAAGGAGAGACGCTCGGGCGAATGAATCCTTTGGATTCCAAATCGTCCAGCTGTATCTTTACTTCCTTCAATTCGGTGGGGGCCATGCGATATGAGGGAAGAGATATAGGCTGTGTTCCCGGCGCCAACTCAATCGAGAACTCCACGTCTCGCTCTGGGGGTAAGCCAGAAAAATCATCTGGGAAAACCTCTGGGAACTCATCCACTACACGAGGTAACCCGCCCTGTGAAATACCACCATCGTCCTCCAGCGCGAGCGATGACAACTGATAAGAAAGATTTCCAAGCTCAGGGAGTGGAGGTCCTGCACGTCCCGACCGAGGATCCCATTATCCGTGAAATAGCTGAGGAGTCCCATCTGGTGCTGTAAAGCTGACTCGGCATTGATAGTAATCAATGTGCGCCTGGAAGCGCACCAGCCAGTCCATACCGAGGATCACATCAAATAGGTCCATGTCAAGGACCAAGAAATCCCATTCCATCTCGACACCCGACACAGAGAGTGCGCACGATCGGCACTTAAGGCCTTACTCCCTCTTTTTCCCCAACGGCGTTACCAACTCCATAGCAAACGGTAAAAGCTCGGATGGTAGGTTCAGCAGATTCAAAAAACGAGAAGATATAAAAGAAACTGAAGCACCAGTATCAAATAAAACTGCAGCTATAGAAGATGCAACCAGAATAGTACCTCGAACCGTCAACGGCCCTGCATCAGATCCCGCTGGTGCCTGATCCATAGCATGCAGTTGCCTGGTCCCTGCCTGAGAGCGACCGCTCACCTGAGGCTCTGCCCTGATATGGCTCTGCCCTGAAGACGATCCGGTCCAACCACCACGCCCACCAAACCGAGATCCTGTCGTCCTGGTCGGCTCTGACTGAACTGATACCCCTCTAGAAGCCACTGATCCTGCCCCACTCTGATAAGGGCGTGCAGTCCTGCAGAAGCGTTGTAGATGTCCCACCACTCCAATCCATGGAATGGTCTGGGATGGTATGGACAAACAGGTCGGATGTGCCCTGCCCTTCCGCACTGATGGCACACAACAGACCCTTCACTAGAAGCCCCAGATGAAAACTGCCTGGGAGGATGACCTGAGCTGCCATCAACCTTCTTCCATTGCTCATCACGCTTCCTTTTTTTCTCAGATGAACTGCCACTGCCAAGCCCTGACACTGATCTAGAAAACTTCGACTTTCCCTTCTGGTCAATCTCGGCCATACAAGCACGATCGACCACCTCAGCATAAGTCTTCAGCTTGAACAAGAAAACCTGGGAGTGAATTTCTGGTCGAAGGCCCTTCTCAAACTTCCGAGCTTTCAAGAATTCGCTCGAAACTATCTCTGGTGCGTACCGTACCAGTTCAGCAAAGCGATTCGCATACTCCATCACTGTCTGATTCCCCTGCGATAGCTCCATGAACTCCCGAGATCTAGTATAGGCTACAAACTCTGGACAATACTGCTCGTTGAAGATACCCTTGAAATCCTTCCAGCTCATGTGCTCATGCTTCCCAGCCTGGACCACTGATTCCCACCATTTGCGACTGGAACCCTCCAGCTGTAATGAGGCGCACTTCACCCTGACTTCCTCAGGTGTTTCAAGGAAATCGAACATGTGTTATATCTTCTCAAGCCACTCCTCTGCCTCCTGAGGTTCTGAACCACCTCGGAAAGAAGGAGGTTTTCTCCTCAGAAACTCCTGAGCTCTATCCTTTCTGGAGCCAAAATATTCCCCTCTAGCTGGAACAGGGGCGGGGGCAGGAGTCTCCCCTTGTCCTAAAGCCTGAACGGCTCGGACCATCGCCTCAACAAATCTCTGATCAAGCGGCGCGGGAGAACTCTCTCCGTCTTCCTCCCGTGGATGCATGGGAACTCTCCGGGGAGGCATCTTACTGAAAAAAAGAGCAGCAATCAAGAAAGGAAACCATCAATAAAAAGGGAATAAATTTTTCCCAACAAGATAATTATTCATCAATAAATCAATCATGCAAAAACAATCCATATAAAAGCTTTACTTTCCTTATCTGGTGTCCACGCACAGTCTGCAGCCTGCACGTCCCACCGAGAAAGAAAGTGAAACAAGCACCCTGACATCCCATGGTGACTCAGTATCTGTCACGAGGCGTGCTGGCCAGGCACCCTACTCGCAACATGAATTCTGAGCCCCGACAGACCCAACTCATGTACAACCCAACTCATCCCAAATAACATAAACCCCCAACAACCTCCCTCTGATACCATTTTGTCACGAACCGAATCGGGTCGCCATCCGAACCGACGCCCGACTCGGCCCGCGGCAAGGCCCGAAGGGTGTTCCCGATCCCCACGGGCTGGCACAAGTGCCCGGGTATCAAAATAAACCTTGGGAACGGTTTACCCGAGTGAACAAATGTAAAGCAGCCAACCAAAGTAAACCAAACAGAGATAAAGGTTACAGTCAAACATGTAGACAACCAAACAGGTTTTTGGTTCACAAGTACTCAAAACCCAAATAACACTAAAACAAGATAACCAAAGACCAACCTAAGGACTGTCGCCCGGTGTAAGGACACCGCCTCTAGGCCACCACCAAAACGCCACGTAGATAGTCTGGCTAACAACCTGAACCACTGATCCCAAAAGCTGGACCTCTACCTGTATCAGAAGTAAACAAGTCTACTTACACCCAAGGGTGTAAGTAGGGTGTGATCAATCGCCCAGCAGGATATCACCAATAAAAGATTCCACGCACAACTATCAAAAGACAACCAATTGGAATGCTGAAATAAAGATAGAAAGAAGTGCAAAAGAAAATGGTTTTCATAAAAAGTTTTAAAAGAAAGGCAGTACAAGACAAACACATTAGGATAGTAGCTCAAGTGACATGTCACGTATCAGCATGCACGCAAAGTAACTGGTGGCACCAAAGAATGGGAAAATCCATATGGGTACTAGACTAGAGGGATCCTAGAACGTCGTGTCTCGGTGAAACGTGGCTTAGGCGGCCACGAACCTCAGATAACGTGGCTTAGAAGGCCACGACCCTCAGAACACGTGGCTTAGAAGGCCACGACCCTCAGATATCATAAGTTTAGTTAGTGTTGCAGTCGTCAAACCTGCCAGTGAACCCGGGTCGGGTCATCTCTAGAACACTAGCTCACTAGTCCCAGTCTCCCCACCTAATACCCCGGATTCCCTCCTTGTGCTCACCTAAAGATCAAAGTTCATATAGTATGTCACATTATCACTTAGAGCCAAACGTGTCACCTGCACACTGATATCTTTTTTGAAAACCACACACACACACCAAAACCTCCTTTTTCTTTTTCCTCTTTTAAAAAAAACTTAGACCACACTGCACAGTTTACAAATAATAATAAACAGCCAAAGTGAGTTTCCGCAATAAAAGAAAAGGACTTGCACCACATAAATAGACCACTGGAAAAATTAGATGCACATTTAAAAAAGTAATTAAAAACTAATTGTCAATATGAGAACTAATCAGCAGGGTGATGAAAAATTAAACCAGCATGCAAAAGATCGCCAAAAGATAACTGAGTGCGGAATCACCTACCTCAAACGGGCGCGGAAAAATACACGGTGCAATACTCCAGTTGCGCCGCGGTCGCACCATCTTGAGCCGTCAACCAGGTCCTAAAAATAGCATAACGCTCAATGGGTTTTAGAAAATTGTTAACATAAATAATAATGACGATAATAATAATAGCGATAACATAATAATAATAATAATAATAATAATAACATAATAGAATAATAATAATAATATAATAACAATAGAAATAATAATAGTAGTAATAATAATAATTATAAATAATAATAATAGCAATAATATTAATATTAATAATAATAATAGCATAATAATAATAATAATAATAATAATAATAACAATAGTAGTATAATAATAATAGTATTATTAACATAATAATAATAATAATAATATGATAATAATATTAATAATAATAATAATATAATAATAATAACAATAATAATAATAATAATAATATAATAATAATAATAATAATAATGATAATATAATAATAAGAATTATAATAATAATATAATAATAATATTATTATTATTATTGTTATTTACATAATTACAATATTAACATATTAATATTTATAATAATGATATAATAAGTAACATATTAATAATAATAACAAAATAAAACATAATATTTAATTAGATAACTTAAAATAATAAACTAAAATAAATAAATAAAAAGAAAAAAAACAGACCTGTGCGGGAGGAGGCCGAACAAGGGCACCGGAACGGAGAAGAAGAGGAAGAAAAAGAAAGGGAAGAAGAATGAGAGAAGAGGAAGAGGAGAAGAAGAAGAAGAGAAGGAGGAGAAGAGGAGAAGAAGAAGAAGAGAAGAATAGAAATAGAAGAAGGAGAGAAGAAGAGGAGGAAAAGAAAAGCAGCGGCAGGGGCGGCTGGTCTGTTGCGGTTGCAAGAGGAGCAGCAGGGCGGGAGGTGCAGGAGCGGCGCAGTGCAGAGGAGAGGGGAGGAAGAAGAGGAAAAGAAGAAGGAGAAGAGAAGACGGGCGCCGACCGAGCAGTGAGGTGCGGCGTGACGCTGTCCGGCGGAGCAGAGGTGGTGCGCGACGTTGGCTGGGCAAACCAGAGGCTACTATGGGTTGCGTAGTGCTGGCCAAGAAGAGAAATGGGAAGGCCGGTCGAGCGAGAGGCTGCTGGGTAGCGGGTGCGTAGAAGGGAAAGCCGGGAGGCAGCAGGCGGAGGGCTTTGGCTGGGCAAGGGGAATAACAGGGAAGTCGACGGCTCGGCCAGGGTGATGGAAGGAGGGCCGGTGCGAGGCAGGCTGGCGCAAGGTCGTTGGAGGTAGTAGGGAGGACGGCCAAACGGGAGGAGCACCAGAGGAGGCGGTTGCGGTCTCGGCAGAGCGGGAGAAACAGCGGGGGCAGCGGGGCAAGAATGGGTGGTCTGGGCTGGCGGAGCAGAGGGAGAGGAAGGCGGCCGAACCAGTGAGGGGCACAGCAGCGGGGGAAAGGAGAAGGAAGAAAAAGAAAACGGGGGGGAAGAGGAAAACGTGGGGAAGGTGGCGGCTAGGGTTTCAGGAGGGGGAAAAGGTTAAGAAAACAAACTAATATAAATTAATAATAATATTATCAAACAATAATAATATGATACCAACATTAATACAAATAACATAATAATCAATAAGAATAGTAATACCATTAGCATTGATATTAATGACAATAATACCATAATAATTATAAAAATAATAATAACAATATTATCAATATAATAATAACCATAATATATTAATCATAATACAATAATAACCAATAAAACCATAATAAAGATTTATCGATTATTTAACGTTCGAGCATCGGCACCACGTGCCGAGCGACGTGAAGCCAACGCACACACATCAGCGCACTTGAAAATAAATTTTATCCAGCTTGCTCGTGCCTTGCGTGCATGCCAAGCGACGTAAGGCCAACGCACACTTGTCAGCGCCACTGCGGAAGCCTCTTATCGACTCAGCCCACACTCCAACCACGCAAAAAAAAACTGGCAATTAATTTATGAAATAAAAATTTAAAATTAAACGTATACCTCAATAAATTCCGGGCGTGACAAAATTAATATTGATTTTAATTTTATAAATTTAAATAAATATATTCATCTAAAAATAATTTTATTATTAAAAATAGGTCCATTCAAGAATACAATATTTTTAACATAAAAGGACTTTACCAAAAATATCATCTTTTATTTTCAGTATGTTTTATTTTTATAAAAACATTTTAAAAAATATTTGCAAAGAAGTTATCACTATACCTATAACTTTTTATAATTATTATGTTATAATTATCCCATTTAATTAATTAATTATTTATATATATATATATATATGTTTCATAGAAACTCAATGTTGCGTGCATCGTACGCCAAGTCGGTGTTTCTTATAGTGCAAGCCAAGTTGATATTTCATATAGTGCAATCCAAGTTGGTATTTCACATGAAAGGAATGTTTGAAATAGTTCTTCGATATATATATATACATATCTTAATAATGAAATATTTTCTTTTTCTTGTTCAATTAAAAATATTGGAAATATAAATTAATTTGAAAAAAAATTCTCAAATATTAGGAGGAAACATTTTACCCCCATTTAAATGAATTTCACTCATAAAATTTGTTTGGGTTTTCTAAGGTTTAATAATGGAATATTTCATTCATAGAAACCCACATCATAAAAATGGTTACTATGAATTCCCTTAAAAAATGAAATTTGGAACTATAACATTAACCCAATGTAACATATAACTTGGTTTACGCATAGGAACACATTGGGTGAGTGTAAAGATTGGTCATTAAGGAAAATAATAAATATTTATACGGATTTGTTGAGGTCATCAATCAAAAAAAGAGAACTATCATATGGAATTTTGAGGGACTTATATTCATAAATCTTTGATGATTTTAAAGGCCATTATCTCAACAAAAATTAAGGTATTAGGATAAAAATTTCATTGATCACTTTTTGAACATTGAGTAATTATCTATAAATTTATATAAACGTAGTTTTATTATTAGTTATTTCTTCGAATAATTTCTAATAAATCTATTACATCATGTAATGAATGTAAAGAAACTAACTTTGATAAATAGAGAACTGAAATATGATTTTATAAGATCTTAATTCCCATAAAATAAAAAAAATTCTAATTATTAATCTCTTAAAAAACATCATGCATTAATTGATTAATATAAAATGAAACACTAATAGTTCAACATAATTATTTATTCATTAAAAAGAAATATACATTAACCTGGATATCATGTAGGCCAATGGTAGGCATGAAACCCTTATCATCCTTTGATCATGGGTTCAACACCCACAGCCATTCCGGACATGGTTAGATGACTCTCGACATACATGATGCCCTTTTTTAAAGCCGCACTAATATAATATAAAATATGGACATATGTAAATTAAGGTTAATAACTTATTATCATTTTAAAAAAAAAATTCAACACAAGCATAGTGCGAAAATACTTCCTCTAAATATTAAATCAAACTTTTCATCATCAGTTAGCCTTATACCCCTTCTCAAATATGAAAAATATCCATAACTTTTTAAAGAGAGTCAAGAAATTAGTTTAACATTGATTCCCATATATAACAAAAAGTATATATGGGTTGTCACATACTAAGAATGTGAATACCCTCATCATATATTCTCTTAGATCATGGAAACGACCTTAATTACCATAAATCCTTTTGTAAAACATGTTTTCTTCCTCATTCCAAAGTATATTGGATTTACTCCTTAAATCCAAAAATTTTGTAAACTTTATTAATGGTATCATAAACCACCTATAGAGAAGTCCTTACCTAGTTCCAAGTTAATCACAAGTATCCGATTTACTTATTCACATCCCACATATCTCTATCCCTAAAACATTATCTTTACATAAAGCACATGTTAAGGGTTAACATCCCTTAGTCTAAATGTTATCTTTCATGAGATAACATTTATAGTCCATCATGACCCTTAAACATATTCTTGTAAATCCTTAAAAAACATAAACTAAACAATCCATACATAATTCGCCATTATTAATTCTAGAATTCAAATACATAAATACATTGATTATTTCATCCCTAATCCATTAACAATGCTACCTCATACAATTACATAATATATATTTACTTTCACATTTCATTCATATTGTTTTCATCATCAGCAATGTAACCATTACTCACACCACCTTGTAGATTATTTTCAAGAAATTTCCTCTTAAAACATTGGGTAGCATAATTAACATTTTCACCACACTTAAAACACTTAACTATCGATGAAGACATAGGGAGGCTAAAATCCCCATCCATTTCATTAACCTGGCTCTTCATTTTTCACATGAAGTCACTTGGTTTGTTTCCTTTTTTTACATTATCCAAACACCTTCTTATTCATATGATACATTCACTTTGGTGATTCTTTCCACATTGTTGACACAATGGAAAACAAATCATCTTTCCTCCATGGTATCCATTACTCTAACTCTCTACAAACTCCATATTTATCTTCCTTTGTGAGTTCGAGAGTTGGATAAGGTAAAAATTAGTATTTGTGTTTCCTACAAACTGATTAGTAATGATCATGAAATGTTTCACTCCAATTATCATCCCACTTGACTACACATCTGAAACTCTTCCTTCACATTCAACATTAATCCAGCTCTTTTTGGTTCAAACCATTTATGAAAATGAGATGTATAGTGTGAGAATTACTTATCATAGCATAAAACCATATCTCCCTGAAAATAATTACATATATGACTTTTAAATCATGAATCCTTCTATAATCGATGACACCTTGGATTCATCCTAGGTTATACATAGATAAATTGTATCTAAATTTTTCTTTATGGTTCGTGAAGAGTTTGTGAATTCCAAAATCATATCCCTCGAGGGTGTCAAACCAAGTATGTAGCATGACCTGCTTTCATCTACTAGATTACCCTAAGTCTTTCCTAGGACATCTTGTCAGATTTGTTACCCCTAGGTACATTTGTGCTTGAGAAACATCCACTTGATGTATCCAGACAATGATGTATTACATGGAAAACACTCAGTTTATCCATTACAAAAATTAAAAGACATTTTCCTAAATGGTAACTTATCCTTATACGAATCCTTAGATACATCCCTTGAAATATACTTAGAAATTTACCAAGGTATCTAACTAAGGTTTTTTACCCCTAGTTTCCAATGGTTGATTATAAATTTCCTTTGATTCAAATATAGATAACCATGCATAACGTACATGGATATTAAATATTTTTAGATGAATATTCATTACATTAAAAAAATTCTTTCTAGATGACTGTAATAGTTTAGTGTTTTTGGAAACATGGAAACAAAATATTCTATCGTAGTGAAAGATCATAAAAATATCTCATTAATATTTTCACCTTTAGTACTTCTACCTAAAATAATTCATCATAACCTGGATAAAAGAAAAATAAGAATGGGATGAGCTCAGATGCTTAGTAAGGGTAAACGAGGGAGACAAGTAAGGAAAGACATGAACATAGTAGCATGATAACCTGATCATAACATTAGAGGATCATAACCTAAGTATCTATTGTCACAAACATGGGTTACGGGATAAATATTGGTATTCCATAAGGAATGAATCATAAGGAAATAAAAATCACGATCCATGAAATCATAACATATGAATAAGACATAGTATTTGAGGAATACATATAATATTAGAAACTTTTATGTTAGGGATACCTAAGAAGGCCTTTATAACATGTTAGGCTTCAGATATGACATAGGTACCCACTTTGAGCTTTGGATTTCAACCCATGAACCCACATTCATTTAGGATTAGGCTACAACAAATGTACCTTCTTGTTCTCGGGCATGGGATACTACCTGTGTACCCTCATCCATTTATGCTTTTGATTTAACTAGTACACCCTATTTATTTTCAGGCTTGGGCTACAAACCATACACCCTCTTTCCTTTTCGGCTTGGGCTACTACCCATATACCCTATTTCATTTAGGATTGGGTTACAACCCAAACCCTTTGAGATCATATAAAACATATCATTAACCAACAAATTTTAGGGTTATATAGGTAACAACCATTTCATAGTAAAATCATTCACACATGTGCTATAAGATAATACAACTTTCATCATATCATTACCCATAAAAATTTAATAGGCATTACAAACATTACATCATAAAATATAAAATGAAATGGGTTTCATTAGAAATTCATTACATAATAACCTATGGAAAATATATAGGCTTCGCAACCATTTCATAGATGTGTAATCTATGAAATTGAAAAAGATTTCATAAAAATATAACCCATGAATGAAAAAAAGGTTTCTTAAAGACCATGACATTAAGATCAATCCATTAATATAAAGGATATGAATGGACCATTTAGAGAATTTCCAAAAAATGGAATGAGTAACATAAATAGATGTATTATTATATGAATAATAGTTTCGAAATATATTTAAAAAAAATTCTTCTGGAAAATATCCTTTGGTATTTAAAAAGTATTATTAATAAATAAAACCATTTAAAAAAAATTTCACAGAAATACCATCAAAACTTATAAAAATACCTTAAACAATATTTAAAACCTTTTACCTTGAACATTAATTTTATAAAAATTTCATAAATATTAACCTTTTAAAAATGAAATTGAATCTTTAAAGAAATGATGGTCGGTAAATTTGTACATGTCATCAAATGTATAAAATGAAATTCTTTTTTTGCATAGTAATAAGGTTAGAAGGAATGCTTTGTTCATAATGGGACAAAAATATTTCCTTGATGTTATTGGTAAAAGGAAAAAAGGGTTTAAATTTATTTTAAATCATATAAGATAATAGTATAATATTATTTGAAATCCTTTTTAAAAAACATATATTTCTAACAAAAGAGTGGCCAAAGTCTGGATTTCTTAAAACACATCCTTAACTATATTATGTTCCAAATAGTAGAACATAGTACCAATACATTTGTATATAATTAAATAATAAAAGAGAATGAAAATAATGAATATTATTGAGATATGTATCATATGATTTCATCAAAGGAAGCATAAACATAAACAATATCTAAAAATCAATGATATTGTCTCTATAAACTCTTATAGTTTTGTATCTCATGTTCATACACTTCGTGTAAGGAAACTGAATTACATAAAGCTTAATATATCATGAAAATAATTATATTAATGATATAAAATCTAAAATTTAATTATATACACTTTGAAAAAGTGTTTAGGTTCATAAAAAACATGATTCTCAAAGAAAAAAAATGAGAGAAAACTGTTTTACTGATTTGGAATCTTTTAAAGGATAACCACCATAAAAAGAGGATATTCAAAGGGGCATCTGAATACACATATATTTGTTTATTCAATAAGGTTTCCATATGAATTTTTCCTTCCTCAATGTTTTGAAAATAAAAAACAATCTATCTTAAGGAAAATTATATATTCCCTAAGAAATATTTTAATAACAAAAATTTTCCTTCCACAAAGAAATTTATCATTAGCTATGTTTTCATTGTTCTTTTTATAGTTTCTCTAAATATAACTCATTTTTTACTAAGACTAAAATTTGTTTTCACATATAAAACCTCAGAATAATATAAATTCTTCGATATAGAGTATTCTGTTTTTAGGATCAGAATTCAGACTCGAAATTCTCTGAAATTTGGACTCTGAATTTTATAAAATTTAGACTCCAAAATCTCTGAAATTAAGACTTTGATTTCTCTAAAATACAGAGTCCAAATTCGTTGAAATTCAGTCCCAAAATTCTCTGAAATTCCTACTCCGAATTCTCTAAAATTCCATGTCCAAATTCTATGATATTCAGACTCTAAATTCTCTAAAATTCAGACTCTCAATTCTCTGAAGTTTAGACCTTGAATTCTATGAAATTTAGACTATGAATTCCTTAGAATTTAGACTCTGAATTCTTATAATTTAGACACCAAATTCTATATAATTCAGACTCTATATTCATGGGAATTCATACTCCGAAATCTATAGAAATCAGGTTTTGAATGCATTGAAAAATTAAATCCAAATATACATGTTTTATAGTCTCCAAATGTTTATTTTCTTAGATTCCGAACATTATTTTTCCATAGACTCTGAAATTTATATTTTTTTAAGAAACATTATTTTTATTACACTTTTTACAGTTATGAAATGATGTGGTATATTTTTCTCTAACTAATCATTGTTTAAGTGACACATGTACAACTCCCTCTGAAAGTCAAGGGAAAATTTGTCAGTTGGAGGACAGAGCCGACTGTTGTTGAAGTGCCTATAAATAGAAGCTCATTTGAATGAGCTCATAGACCTGTTGGTCACTCTAGAAATTGCATGCTGCTGAAGTGATTTCTAGAGGGAGAGACTCGCATGCTCTGTGCATACTAAACACCTTGTTCAGACTGCTTCGTGTGACTCCGATTGTTGCTGTCATCAACTGAGGAATTCTAAGGATAGGAAGATATAGGTACTGACTACCTTAATTTTTAAGGGATTGCAGGGATAACTAGGCACATTATGATATTCTTATCGAGGACTTACCCTGGTGTGCGTAAGACATACATTCATGAAAGTATTAATCATGGAACCATTATCCAAGGTTGTTGGATACCCTACTCATTGTGTTAAAAAATTTCATACGTGTTACTATTTTTGTTTCAAGTTTATTTCTACTATATTTTAACAAAGAAAGTATAACCTTATTATACTTTATTGTTCTATTGTATACTTTGATAACTAAGATTATATATACTTTAAGGTATAACCTTTTTCTTGTAAACTTTCATTTATTTTTAATTCCAGAACCACATTTCCAGAACCTAGCAAGTTTGAAGAACAAAAAGAGGTCTTGTAAATTTACCTTGTTTAACCATGTTAAAAATAATTTTCTCTAATGTTAAAGATGAATGTTTTTAAACTTACAATTCACCCCCTCTTGTAATTCAGCATCTGCATTCATATTTTGATCCTACAATTGGAATAAAAGGAGGCCTCTGAAATAACTATATTCACATGTAAGTTTTCTTGCTCTAGTTTTCATTGTTCTAAATATTTTCCATGACTAGTAAATTTGACCCTTTTTTACAAACTCTCACAATCAACATGTTTTTTGTGGAAAGTTATTTTCATTTAGATAGAATGAATGAATGTAAGTTCGATTGAAAATCTAAATCCTAATAGACCACCAATATTTTATGGGAATGATTATGAATATTGGAAACATCACACAAAGACTTTTGTTATTAATACAGGAGTGGACAATTTTTTAGGCTTACTAGAGATTACAAGATTCTTGATAAAGAAGTCATAACTTTCACCAATCATGAAAATTCATAATATCATCTAAAGTACAAAGTATGCAACACTCTGTTGTATTCTGTGACAAAGTATATAAATAGTCATATTTATTCTTGTGAAGCTGCTAACTGTATCTGGACGAAATTATAGGTTACTCATTTTGGTACATCCAAAGTTATAGAAACTATGAGGGAAATGATTAGAGTAGAATATCATGAATTTCTATTTCCTTATGGAGAACTAGTATGCAAGGTACAACAATGTTTTATGAATTTCTTTAACATTTTACAATCTATGGGTGAGAAAGGTTTAAATGATGTGGAACTTGTGGAAAAGATTATAGATATCATGCCTAATTTTTTGGAATCTATGAGAATAGTTATTGATGAGAATAGAAAAATATCTCAAATTACTATTGATGAGATTTTTGGAAATCTTCTTCAACATGATACAAGAATGAAAAGAGATGCTGATATTAATTAGAAGAAAAATGGTAATGGATGTTTAGCCTTTACTACTACTAAATCCAAGACTCCTGAAAGGGTTACAAGATCCAAGTAAAAGAAAATTACCATTTTTTCTCAATCTAGTGAAAGTGAAAATTTGGAAAATGAGAAAGATAATCTTTCCTGAAGGATGAACAAGACAGTCAAGATTAATGAATTTCAGTCTAGATTTAATAAGAAATAATGGAAAGACAAGAGATACTCAGAAGTCACTTTCTATGAATTGAAAAGAGTAGGGCATATAAGTCAATATTGTCCTATTCTTAAGAAAAATTATAGAAAGGAGAAGCATTCTGAGAGGAATAGAAATAAGTACTACCAAGATAATTATAAGAATGTTTTTAAAGAAAATGACACACATAGTGCTAGTGGTGGTGACTCTTATAAGGAATCCTCAAAATATGAATCTTCTGATCAGAAGAATCTTGGTCTACTAGTCAAACTACCCATTTAAAATATTTGTCTAATGGACAAGGTACACAATGGTAAATATATCATGAAAGTATCCTTGAATACAAATTATACTAATGATAAATACTATAAGTCTTCAGATGAAGAATCTACTTTTGATGAAGATAATCGATTACCTACATATGAAGAAGTATCTAGGTTTTCTAAACTTCTTGAGAATAAATATTCTAAACATAGTAAAAATATTAAAAAGAAAAATTCTATAATTTATATTAAACTAAAGGAGTATCAGATCTTTCTAATGATCTTGATGAGAAATTTGATTATTTTAAAAGTATTTCCAAAAACTTTGAGGAAGTAAATTCAGAGAATGATAAAATTTCAAAGGAAATTAAAAATTTAATTTCTAAGAAAAATATTTTAGAGAGTAACTGTAGTTTTAAAACAAATGATTTTGAGGATAAAAATATTTTTATTAAACAAAATTCAAAAATATTATCATTGAGGATGTTTTTGTCAAACTTTAACTCTGGTATGAAAAACATTAATAAGATGTATTCCAAAATTCAACCTCAAATGAATAGTTGTAGATTTCGTTATACTCATTCTAAGCCAGTTTTTAGTAATAACTATTTTCTTTCTCAATGTTTTCCAATTTTCACTAAATGTTAGTGTGGTGGAAATTGGGAAAAAAATTTCTTTAAATAAAACATAGTCTTTAGGTTTTCATAAAGCTTATTTTTCTATGGAAATATAGATTCCTAAAATCTTGCTTTTTGATATTTCCGGATCCACAAAAATTTTGATACCGAAAGCCTAACACTCTAATTTTTAGGGACAAAAGATAGTACCAATATCATTACATGGTACATAGATAATGGATGTTCCCAACATATGACTCGTAACAAAAACGTATTTGAAAATATTATTAAGACAAAAGGAGGAAAAGTAACTTTCCGAGATAATGCTGAGGGGTAGATTATTGGTATAGGTAACATTTTTCTTCTTGGAAAAACATTGATTTCAAATGTTTTATTTTTTAAGGGTCTTAAGAACAATCTCATTTGCATAAATCAATTTTGTAATGAAGGATACCTTGTGAATTTGAGGAATGATAAGTGTTTAGTACAAAATTCCCTTGAAGAGTTTATTCTTTCTACCCATAGGTAAGAAAATGTATACACACTAAACATTTAATAACTTAGATGCCATGATCTACCTTGTCTTAGTGTAATAAAAGATCATTCTTGGTTACAGAATAAGAGATTAGGACATTATAATCTTAAAAACCTATGAAAAATCTCTAAGAAAATACTTGTTAAGGACATACCGAAGCATAAATATGATTCTTAAAAAGTTTGTGATCCTTGTCAATATGGAAAGTAACATAAATCATGATTTAAATCAATCGGTGAACTCTAAACTTCTAATTCATTACAGTTGGTACATTTCGATATTTTCAGTCTAATACAAACTGGAAGCATTGGAGTCAAATATTATGTATTTTTTCAAGTTGATGATTACACTAGATTTACGTGGGTCAATTTTCTAGAAAATAAATCTGAAGGTTTTTCTTATTTTAAAATATTTAGAGACCATGTTAAAAAAGAGAGAAATATTCAATTGAAAACTTTTAATAGTGATCATAGAGGAGAATTTCAAAATTCTAATTTTGAATCTTTTTGTAGTAAATTTTCATTACTCATAACTTCTCAGCACCAAGAACTCCTCCACAAAATTGTGTGGGTGAAAGAAGAAATATAATTCTTTAAGGGATAACTACAACCATGTTGAGTGAATATTCGATAGCTGAACACTTTTGGGATGAAGCTGTAAGTACTTCTTTTTATTCTATAAATTATGTTTTGATTAGACCTTTTTAAATAAAACCATTTATTAATTTTGGAATGGTAGAAAACCTAGACTTTCCAAGATCAATGTTTTTGGTTTCAAAGTATTATTTTTAATACTAATGATAATTTACATAAATTTGCACCCAAATCTGCTAAAGGAATTTTATTAGGCTAATCCCCAACGTCTAAGGCTTATAGAGTTTTTAATAAAATTACTTAATCTATTGAAGAAATAATAAATGTTAAATTTGATAAAACTAAACCTTTTGTTTTCAAACAACCTCAACCTACATCCTCAGATGTGTTTTCGAAAACTGATTGTCAAACCATGATAGATAATCCTTCTGATAAGGAAAATATAGAAGAAAATATTTCTAAATCATTTAGATTGGAATATTTCATACCATATGTTGATTAATAGGTTTTAAAAAACCAAAATCATTTGTTTCTTAAGAATCATCCCAATGATAGTATCATTGGAGATGTAAATCAACCTATAAGGACAAGAATTTCCTTAAGAAATGAAATAGAACATCTAGTATTCCATTACAATTAGAACAAACTAGCACTGATGATGCTTTAGGTGATGATGATTGCATTAAATACATGCAAGATGAGATAAATTAATTCAAAAGGAAAAATGTCTGGACCTTTGTTGAAAGAACTAAAGAAAGTTTTTTTATTAGAGTAAAATGGGTCTTCAAGAATTAGTGTGATGAAAATGGAATCATAGTAAGAAATAAGTCTAGAATAGTTGCTAAAGGATATAATCAACTATAAGGAATTGACAATGAAGAAATCTATTCTCTAGTAGATATACTTGAATCTATTAGTATTCTAATTTCCTATGAAGCATTATTCAACATTTAAATTTTTGCAAATGGATGTTAAATGTAATTTCTTTAAGGGATATGTTGAAGAGGATGTTTTTGTTGAACAAACTCTTAGTTTTGAAGACACAAAACATCCTGGACATTTTTTCAAACTTACCAAAGCTTTATATGGACATAAACAAGCCCCTAGAGCCTGATATGATAGACTTACATGATTTTTGTTACAAAATAATTATGTTAAGGGAAATCATGATCCAACTCTTTTATTAAATAAAGATAATAAAAATGTTTTGATTGTTCAAATTTATGTTGATGACATTATATTTGGTTCAACTCATCAGTATTTAACTGATTTGTTTGTGAATTTAATGGAATCTGAGTTTGAAATGAGTATGATGGGTGAGTTAAAATTTTTCCTATGTTTTCAAATTTCTCAAAAACCAGAAGAAACACATATATCAAAACATAATTATATAAAATATCTTATTAAAAAGTATGTATATAACAATACTAAGAGTATTTGTTCCCCCATTGGTACCTAAAATTCACTTGATCTTGCTGAACCTAGGAAACCAGTAGATCAAACATCATTTAGTGGTATGATAGTAAGTTTACTATACTTGAAATCTAGTCATGAAGTCTTAATATTTTCTATATACTTATGTGAAAGATATAATTTCAATCCTAAGAAATACCATTTAAAGGCAGTGAAAAGATTTTTTCTCTATTTAAAGTGAACCATGGATTTAGGACTCTTTTATACATCTGAAAATGATTTTTTTTTAAAAAAATTTGGAAGAAGATTTTGGGGGATATAGAATTTATAGAAGAAGTAAACCCGGAACTTGTCATTTATTAAGAGATTAATTAGTTTCTTGGTTATGAGAAAAGTAACACTCAGTAGTAGTTTCCACTATAGTAGCTGAATATGTAGTAGATGGAAGCTGTTGTGCTCAAGTGTTATGGATGTCACACACACTCACATAATATGATATGAGTGTTACCAAAATACAAATTTTATGTGATATTACTAGTTCCATTACACTATGTAAAAAACCCACACATCACTCATATGCAAAACACATAGATATCAGACATCAGTTTTTTAGGGATCACACACTAAAAAGAGATAAAATTCATTAATTTATCATAAAAAAAGATCAACTTTCTAATATTTTCACAAAATAATTACCCTCCTATAGATTTTAATACATTAAACAAAAGTTATGAATGATATCCATAAGGTAATCATCTATATTAACTTCTTGTTGAAACCCATCTCTTTACTGTAAGAAACTCCTTTTCATAGGTGGGGGGGTACATTTTCCAGTTAATCAGAATTTTTGTAATAAAAATTTTCTTAATAAAAATTTTCGTAATAAAAATTTTCAGAATAAAATTTTTTCCTTTAAAATTATTTTAAATTTTTTGAAGTCTAAAGATCTTCAAGAAAATTTTTTCTCATTACGAATAATTTTCCCAGCAATCTGGAAGGTCTGTTTCCCTTTTTAAATTTTTGTAATCATCATTTTACACATTGGTATTTTCATATTGTTTAATATTTTTTGGATTCACTTTTCCTTAAATATGAATTTTTATCTTAAAAGCCTCAAATGATTAGAACCTACCAAATTCCTTCATCGTGTATCATCTCAACTATCAGATCTGATAAAGAGTTTTTCAACCGTTGGATCAATCAAAGAAGATGAACCGTTATCTCATACACCAATATAAGGAACCCCCAATGGTTGTACCACATCTATTCATAAATCTTTGGTGTGCTGAATCCCTACTTCTCTACTTAAGGCCGTTCTAAGTCTTCAGTGTTTTGTAAATTATGAATTTCTGTGAAACCATCTCCTTAGAAAGAAATTCCATCTATAAATGAAATCATGGAATGGAAGATATAAAGAGAGATGTTAGTCGATCTGAAATTCTATGATAATTATGATTCTATCATTTCAATTAATATCATGCTGATGGATTGGAGAGTCTCTATTCCTCAAAACCAAAGTCACATGATCTGGTTTATCCAGAGTTGTTGATTTAATTCTATGAGTCAGTTTGTTTCTTTAATGATGGAGGGAGGGTAAAGTTTTCCTTTAAGAGATATGGAAAGACATAATCCATTTCCAACACTGAGGCAGCATGTCTAATTGTAATTTTATATGAAGGTGAAGCTAAATTTGGCATCCATAAATTATCGGATGTATCAGGATCATTTTATAAGGAAAAGGATTTAGAGTGCCTTGGCCTGAAATAAGTGAAGACTCTGATGATTGATCATTTATCTACAAACTTCTAGATTCATGAATTATGGGACCAATGTTTTATTATTCCGAGAAAAGGGCATATGGATTCCCTAATGAATAGTGACATCAATATTCTAGATTTCTTGGTGAACCTCAAGAAGATAAAATTGTTCAATTATATATTGGTCACAATAGAGAATACCAAGAATGGAAATTTAAAGTCTAAAATCCTCATGTATCTGGCTATTCTCTCAAATTTTATAGTTATTTGTCTTGAGTAATTCAAAATACCTTGTAGTTATAAGATGAAGAATTTCAAAGTAATGTTGTTGAGTGATGATACTCTTAAGAGGATGAAGGTAATATTTAATAATAAATCCAGAGATTTCTATAATTTCTCTGAATCAGAAATTGAAGATCTTACTAAGAAATTGGAAGGGGATAAAACTTCTAAGAGGGGTGGAAATAAAAGGAAGGCAAAGGAACCCAAAGAGAAAGAAAAATCTCATGCTGTTCAAGAAACTCAATTTGAACCTCCTAATCCAAATAAGAAAAATAATTTCCTTGATGAAGTTGTTGCTAAATGGAGAGAGGACCAAATAATAAGAAATAAGGGGAGCATAGTAATGGATTAGAACCCACTCAGTAAAAAGCCTTGAAGACGAAGGCGAATGAAGATATTGAGAAATAAGAGAAAGAAAAGAATAAATGAAATAAAATTTCCAGGTATGAAATCATTCAATCCCTTCTCAAGGCTACTGAGAAAGCCTCTGAACAACACCAGGTACTATAATTATTTTTCCAAGAATTACTTCCTATGAATCTGGGAAACAAGTTGGTGTTTCCATAAACAGAACATGAAGAAAAAAAAGGTCAAGAAGAAGAAGTGGATGAAGATAAAGAAGAATAATGAAGTGGTGATACAGATGACATGATAAGAAAAGTAGAGGAATATTGTGAGAAGGGGGTCCTTCTGAGAAATGTTCAATATGAAATTTTGAAGAAGAATATTCAAAAAATGATACACTAGGAAAGGAAGAAAATGGTTAAGAATAAGTGAATAAAATATTTTAAGAGGAGAGTGGAAACCAAGACTTCATTCAACCATAAGATCTTAGGGCATGTATTAAGAAAGAAAATCTTGGGGAAGACAAGATTGTTCAGTTTTCAGATAAGGATCATGAATCACCCAAAGAAGAAGAGATCATTATGAGGGATGATAAGGGAAAATTGATGTTGGTTGATACACCAAAGAAATCTATAGTAATAAAGAAAGATGTTGACGGCTCCTCAAAGAGGAAATTTTAAGAGTTAGAAAAATAAATCTTCACCAACCGAACACTCTAATTCAGAATCATCCTCTCTTAGACATGATTTTGTTGTTAAATATTTGAAGAAGCTAGTTGATACCATTCATTTATTTACTAGTATAGACTTGAGGTGCTAGATGATTCAACATTCGTTTAATCAGAAATAATATTGACTTACTATGATTATGGATAATTTTTTCTAGCGTAAGGACAATTTAAAAACTTTTTTCTTTGGATATGAGGCTCATAAAAGATCATGCCAGGAAATCATGTAGTGGTCAAGGAAGAGAATCTAAGAGATAAGAATTCATAATTATTTTTAAGAAAGTTTGAAGGATGATTTTAACACCGAAGATGGAATGTTTAATGATTTTACTAAGAGTATTGATGAAAATATGATTCTCAAACAGACAACTCAAAAGTAAGAAGTCATGGAATTGAATGAGAAGCTAAATTCAGTAGCCATGAATTTGAAAAGGGAAAGGGATATAAGAATAGATTTTGAAGAAAATATTACTAAGAATGAAGAAACATTGAAGGCTCAGGAATATATTCTTAAGGCTTAGGAAGAAAATATCAAAACCTTTGAAAAGAAAAATAAAGATCATGATCAGCTACTCAAGCATGTGGAAGAAGATCACAAGGAGATAAAGATTATGAAAACCATTATAAAAAGTTAATGCCAATGTATAAAGAAGGATAAATTTCTTCAAATATGATCTATTGGTGTATTTTCTTCTTTGTACAAATTCATTCAGTCGAAATGGAATTTTGGTTGTTCATCATGGGCTTTCATGTATAGTATTTATTTTTTCAGGTACCATATTTTTTTCCATTACCTTTATTCTTTTTGAAAATAACAAAGGGGAAGAAATGAATGATAAAAAGAATACTATGTAAGGAAGATACTCACCTATGTAAGGGGGAGTTCATCTAAGTTGAAGTTCTTATCAATGATGATTTTCATATGTAAGAAAATGTAAAATATCACTCAGGAAATCAAGAATACGATCCATAGGGATTTCAAAACCTAAGGGGGAGTTAGTCGTATTCAGTATGATTCATATGTAAAGGGAGATAAGTTTTTAGTTTCATGTCCATAAATAAAAACTCAATATCTTTATATTCTTTCTCGTATGGATGTTTTTGCTTTCTATTAAGGGTGATATTGTTGAGTTAATAAGGTTTCCTTATAAATTTTCCATTCCTATATGTTTTGAAAATAATAAACACTCTATATTAAGAAAAATTATATTTTCCCTAAGAATTATCTTAATAATAAAAATTACCCTTCCCCAATGAAATTTATCCTCACATATGTTTTCATTGTACTTTTTATAGTTTCTCTAAATCTAACTCAATTTTTAATAAGTCAAAAATTCAGTTAAACTTTTAAAACCTCAGAATCCTATAAATTAATAGATATAGAGTATTTTATTTTAATGATCTGAATTCAAACACTAAAATCTATGAAATTCAGACTTTCAATTCTTTGAAATTCTGACTTTGAATTCTCTGAAATCCAGACTCCGGATTTTCTGAAATTCAGACTCCGGATTATCTGAAATTGAGACTCTAAATTCTCTAAAATTCAGACTCTAAATTCGTTGAAATCAAGACACTTAATTCTTTGAAATTCAGTCTCTTAATTCTATAAATTTTTTACTATGAATTCCCCAGAATTCACTCTTTTAATTCATCATAATTCTGACTCCGAATTCTTAATAATTCAGACTCCAAATTCATTGGAATTCAAACTCCTAAATTTATAGAATTCAGGTACTAAATTCCTTAAAAAATAGAATATGAATATCCTTATTTTAAAGTCTCCAAATTATTATTTTCTTAGATTAAAAACTTTATTTTTCCTTAGAATCTGAATGATTGATTCAATTAAGAAACCTTATTTTTCTTACACTTGTTATAGTTATGAAATGATGTCATATATTCTATTTCTAACTAACTGTTGTTTGAGTGACATGTGTACTTTTCCCTCCGAAATTCAAGGAAAATTTTGACCATTAGAGGAGGGAGATGACCACTTGAAAAGTTTCTATAAATAGGAGATCATTTGAATGAGATCATAAACCTGTTTATCATTCCAAAAATTGCATGATGCTGATGTGATATCTAGAGAGAGATACTCTCAAGCTTTGTGGATACATAACACTTTATCCAGATTGCTTCATGTGACTCTGATTTTTGATGTGACTAGTCGTGGACTTTTGGGGATAATAAGATATAGGTACCTACCACCTTAATGTTTGATCAATTATTGGGATAACAAGACAGATTCCGATATTCTTATCGAGGGATTACCATTGTCTGGGTAAGACAACCTTTCAAGAAAGTATAAATCAAGGTACCTTTATCGAAGGTTGTTGGATAACAAACTTTTTGGGTTAAAAGATTTCATACTTATTACTTGTTTTTCTTCAAGTTTATTTCTACTGTAGTTTTATAAAGGAAGAAAGTACAACCTTATTATACTTTCTTGTTCTTTTGTATACTCTGATAAATACGATTTTATATGCTTTAAGGTAGAATCATTTTCTTGTAAACATTCCTTAATTTTCATTTCTAGAACCACGTTTCTAGAACCTAGAATGTCTGTAGAACTAAAAGAGGACTTGTGAATTTACCTTGTTTATCATTGTTAAAAATAGTTTTCCTTAAGGTTAAAAATGATTGTTTTTGAACTTACAATTCACCCCCACTTGTAATTGAGCATCTACATTCATATTTTGATCCTACAATATTTAAGTATGAGATAAATATAATACAATCATGTATAGTAAATACACCACACAAAATGAATGAGTGAAGACAAAATCATTTATCACATTGAAACTAAAAGTGAGATGAAATCCCCTTACCTTGTATCTCGACATTCTTCATACTCATGCAAAATTCCTTTATATTGGGTGACTCTATTTGGTTTGTGTCAAAAGGATTCATTGAAAATATTTCTTCCCAAAGAGAGGATTCTAGATAGAAGGGTGGATTTTTGGTAGACAAATTAGTTTGATCTTATAAAAACATAAATAGTTTGAGAGGTGTGATTAATGGGTAGAGGTGGTGGCCTTTTATAGGGAAGGAAAATAAATCACTTGGAATTTTTAGAAACAAGTTAGGTGTGCACTTTTTCTTACTTAAAAAAGTGAAAAAAACCAACAAAGCAAAATAATGGAAGGTTTATTGCTGAACTATAGACAAATAGTGGGTATTTGACAAGTATCTAGGTCATTTGGTCCCTTAATTTTAAGGTTTAGTCCCTAATTTAGAGTAAGTTTGCCTTAACTACTATGAGTAATTTTAATCACATTTACTAATCATTTTGGACAAACATTAACATGGTATTATTAGACACAAAATATTACACTGAACCCATTTCTATATGTATGATTTTTGAAATTAAAATCATAGAATCATAAAAATTATGATTAGTGATAATCCCACAGATGGGACGAAATAATGGGGTTTTAATATAGGGAAAGGTTCAAAATATTGTTATGCTTTTACATTCCGTTTCAAAGTGAAATTTATTCTGATTAATTACATTGTATTAGTAGATTTAGTATTTATCTAATGTGACAAAAAATATTTATAATATCATTTATAATTAAAAACTAATTAGTCAAAAATTTAGTTTTTAACTAAAAAGCGGTATTTTCACTATTCAAAAAAATTAAGTTTCTCAGAAATATAATAAAAATTCACCCTAAGATAATTTTGACATTTCTAATTCAATATTGAAGTTTATTTTATCAAATTCAATTTATAAATGTTTCTAAAATGAATTTAATTATTAAGAATCTGTCCATTCAAGAAATGATTTTTTAACATAAAAATTATTTACCAAAAATCACATCTTTTATTATCAATATGTATTATTTATATGAAAAAAATTATAAAAGATATTTTGAAGGTTGTTATTACTATTTATATAAATTTTTTTATTGTTTAGGTTATACTTATCTCATTTAATTAATTATATATATATATAAATATGTTTCATAGAAACTCATTATTGCGTGCATCGTACGCCAAGTCGGCGTTGCTTATTGTGCAAGCCAAGTTAGTATTGTGTGTAGCAAAATAAAAGTTGGAAGCTCATGTGAAAATAAATATTTGGACTATTTTTAATATATATATATAAACATAAAGAACTATTTATAGTGTCATGTGAAATAAAAAATACTAAAAAAAAATTAATTTAAAAAACATTCTCAAAATCTCAAGCTGATATAGTGAATCTCAATAATTTATATCAAATGATATTATGAAACATATAAATATTCATATGAATATTTTGTATTATGTGATGTATATTACTATTCCCCTCAAAATCAATAAAAATTAAGGTCTCCGTTTTCCTTCCTTTTTTTCTCTTTAGTAGAGATGGAGATTACATGGGACTTCATGGTTCTCGATATGAGACCTAGGGATTTAATTTTCGAGAGGGATTGGATTATTTCAAATAAGGCCTTGATTGAAAAATACCTTTGATGATTCACTTTATGGTGCTTGATGGGGTCTTCTATGTCATTCAATGAGAATGGTACTTGAGGTTGAGTATAGACGGATCTTCTTACACAGAGTTGGGAACAATAATATTAGTGTTCTATTTTAAGATGAAGAAAGAATATGTGAGTGATGATCTCCCCTTGTTTTCCTTGAGTTTCTTGATGTTTTTCTTTCTAAATTCTCTGGGTTACAACCTATAATGGAGGTAGAGTTTTCTATAAATTTAGTTCCTAATACATTGGTAGTATCTATACCTTCTTACCACATGGAAATAGATAAAATTAAATAGGTAAACACTTAATTAGATAATCTATTAGAGAAAGAATTTATAAGCTCAGGTGTGTGAACATGGGTTGTGTCGTATCTCTTTTCTAAGAAAGACGATGGATCACATCACCAAGGCATTGACTAATATAAACTAAAATGGGTTAAATTAAAGGAAATGTATTTATTTCAATGGATTTAGTATCTTTTTAACTAGTTTAAATGGGGGATATTGTTGTCAAATATATATCATTGATCAGATTATCACCAATTTTGAAGAATAGAATCTAACAATTAGGAAACCAACATCCTAAGTAGGTATAGACTTCATCTGTATCTTGTTATTCCATTGGGTTTAAACAATGATATTTCATTCTTTATGGCTTTGATGAATAGGATTTCCCAAGAGTATCTAGATTTTTTCATGGTGGTATTTGGTTATGGCATCCCAATTTACCCTTAGTTTGGGGAGGATCATGTGCATCATTTGAGAACAGTTCTAGAATTATTAAAAATCACAAATTTAAGCCAAGATATCGAGATGTGGTTTCAAGATATAAGAAGTGAATTTCTTGGGATACATGGTTTTAGAACAGGGAATTTCATCCGGTCCTATGAAGATTAATGATATAATGATATAGGATCAATTGTGTAACGTTTTTGTGATTCAGAGGTTCTTGTTTTTAGTATGTTATTATCACTTGTTTCTAAATGGATGATTGAATTTGGATTCTATGATTATTTCTCTCACTTATACAGGGGTTATGTTTTCTTGGGATGAAAAATGTTAGAGTTATATTGATGGTTTAAAATTTATTTTGACATCTTCAATGATGATCAATCTTCTAGAGTCTAGGTATGTCTATGTGATTATTTTTGATGCTTCAGGTTTGGTTTTGGGATGTGTTATTATGATATGTTATCACATGGTAGCCTATGGTTATTATGATATTAGGAAACATGAGAATCATTAACCAACCGAAGACATTGAACTTGTAGCCGTGAAAAATGCACATAAAAGTTATAATCATTACCATTTATGGAATTTTTTACCTTGTATTTCAACCACAAGAGACTGAGTTATATATTCTCCCAAAATTATTTGAATCTATACTAGGTTTATTGGGTAGAGTACCTATAATATTTTAAATTCAATAATTATTATACCCTAAAAAAAGGGAATGTCATTTCTGATTCCTTGGGTAGAATAATTTGGACTCATAGCATGAAAGAATCACAATAAGATTGGAATGTGGTGATTATTTTTTTACAATTTGATATTGAAGTTCAGGAAACAAAATATAACATTATATTGGATGTTGTTTAGTTAAAATATGGTCTTCTAGAGATGAATGTCCAGGAAAACATCTTGTTGGTGAATTATTTATCATTAGAAAATCTATTTATGGTTGGGAGACTATTGTTTAGTGGTCCTCCTTAATGGAGGGTATTTTAGGTTTCAGGAATCAGTTTTTTATTCCATTATCCATGATGATATTTATGATAGAGGATTTGTATAATTACCAATGGGTAGTTCACATCAGAACCATAATGATGTTTGGTGATATGTATTATTGATTTGGATGGCCAAGTATGTGATGGGGAATTTATGATTTTCTCTCTCATTTTATACTAACCAACAGGTCAATGCTGAGCACCAAAGTCCATTGGGTATGTCTCAGCTATTTCCATTGAAAACCTAGAGGTGGGATGAAATCTCTAAAGACTTTATGGACAGGTTACCATGTACCACTAATAATGAAGAATGTTATATGGGTTATTATCAATTGGTGGAAAAAATCTACAAACTTTGTACCCATTTATTATACAACCAATGTTGAGGAGTTGGGAAATATCTATGTGAGAGATATTTTTCATTTTCCTAATGTTCAAAATGTGATAGTCTCTAATAAATATTTTAGTTTTAATTATCACTTATTTAGAGTCCTTCAATAGGTAATGGGATCTCATGTATGTTTGAGTATGACATACAATCCACAAATGGATGAAAAAATAGAGATAGATATATAGATTCTTTAGGATATCCTTATTGACAATGTTATTGACTTTGATGGATCTTGGTATGGCCATTTGTGAATGGTTTAGTTCTCTTATAACAATATTTACTAGTATACTATCATAATATCTCTTCTTTGAGGCATTGAATGGTTGACCTTGTTAATATCAATTTTGTTGGTTGGAAATCAATTAATGTTCCTTCATTCGACTGATCATGGCTCAAGAGATGTCAAAAAAATATTTACTTTATTATTCCTAGAATGTTGATGTAAAAGAGCCAATATAAATTTTACATTTTTTTTCTTACTAGACCACTGGATTTTTCAGCTGCTGGCTAGGTGTTTCTGAAAGTTTCACCAAGTTTACATCATCAACGACTTGGGAGGAATGGGAAGATGGCTCATCCTTATGTGGTATCTTTTTAATTTGTTGAGAAGGTGGGGGAAGTGGCTTACCATTTATAAATTCCACTGTAGTTGATTTCGATACATAATCTGTTTCATTTATCTCAGCTTCAGATGTATATTTTTGACCCATCATATATATGGTTCTAGGAGGATATTAATATTGAGCCTATGATATCCATGAATGAACATCTAGCCAGGATAATTATTTTTGAGAAAAATGTACTTTTTTGAAGGATGATACATAAGTTCCATGTGATATAAAAGTATGGTTCTGATTATCATTAGACATTGGATAGGGAGGCACTGATGAGAGAGTAGTGACCATATCTTTTTTATATAGAATCATCCTAATAGGTTTGATAATGATAGATCAAATCTATCTTGGGGAGGATGTAACATAATATATATTGTTTCTAGTTATACCCTAACCCTTTTATATTTTCATTTTGGATGTGTCTCATTTAAAGGTTCTTAGGGAATAATTTGTAAATTTTTTGGTGGGTTTTTTGGATTTTCGTGAGTGGTGCACAGTTTGACCCAACTGTGTGCACCTCCAGTAAAAACCATGAAACCTAAAAAAATGAGGGTTTACATGGTTGTTTCATGGTTTGAAATTTTTTTCCCACCTATTATAAACGATTCACCTTGTATACTGAGTTTAAGGGTGGTGCATGGTTTGTTTAATTGCGAGGACCTTCTTAGCTAACCATGCACGTATGATATTTTTATTCCAAAAATTATTTAAAAAATTTTTAAACTATAGTTTAGGATCCCAAAACCCATCAATAAACCCTATATTTAGTTCCATGTTTTAGAAGGATCCCTATAAGAAACTTTGGATCCTCCATAACCTTTTTTGGACAATTAAATCATGACAGATCTCATTCGGTCTCTTCTATGTAAGTGAATATCATCTTGTGTGTCTTTTACCGCTATCCTTTCCTCTATTTCTTAGAAAGTGTTAGATCTTTATGTTGTTAATGGATCTATAATAAATTTTATTGAATCATGAATCTCTGTTTTATTTCTTGACCTCCACTATAGTCCTTATTCATTGGAAAATCCCATTATGATTATTGATTCATGTTCTGCGATTAATGGTAGGTGGTTCCATTTTTTATTTTCCAAGTATTTAAATCATTGATTTTCATGATTTTTTTGCAACATATTTCAATTGATTTATGATAACACAAATTATTATTATATGGCTTTGGAATATGAAAAGGAAATGCAATTTGGGGAAAACAATGAATTCTATTGGTAATTGAAATTTGGGAATATTTTGAAATTGATGGAATCAATGAAATGGTTTGTGAATTGATTTTAGAATATGGAATAAATTGAATTAATAAGAAACTATGATTGGGTTTTTATTGAAAAGTAATGAATTGTGGAAAAAACAATGTTTTAGTCTAGAAACTAAATTTGAATATTTAAATTGAAATTTATTGAATTGAATTTTAAATGATGGTTGATTTGAAAAGAGGTGATTTTACAATTGTTGATTGATTTATTGAGAACTAGAGATCCTAAGTTGTTAGTGGGTTATTTGGGACAAGAAAACTTTGAGGATAATTCTTAACAGTGGATTAATGTAAAAAATTATAAAAAAAATAACTTTGAAAGATCTTATCTTTAATGGGATGTTGATGAGTCCTATTCAGCTTGAGATTGAGGGGTACATGTACACATATTTTCATGACCCATGATATGATACATGTGAGGATCCTATTACTAGAAACTATCATACTATAAATAATATGACCATGGTGCCTATTGTGATTGTTTTTATATATATAATATTGATTATAGACTTATTTTATTCATGCCTGTTAATTCATATAAATTTTTTATATAAAATATTTATTTAGATTGTGTTAGAAACGTTTTTCATCATTATGAAATTAAAAAATTATTTTTTAAATCTAAAATTGTGTCAATATGCCTTGTTTTATTTTAAATTGAAATAATGAATTAGTTTATTATTATGGAATCTTACTATAAACCAATTTGTGAGACCCTACTGGGATTTATAGATCCCAACCAACCTTTTCCTTTGGGAGTTTCTATATTTCGTTCAGTCAGGTTCGAGCAATGGGAAATTTCCTCTTAGAGGAGGTGGATGTTCTCGATACTTTAAGCTTAGAGTGATGTTTCCATTGGGTTGTTGAGTCTATATTATAATATTCTTTGAACATTGATGATTTATATTTTGGGTTTTGATATACATATTTGGTTTCTATTACTTTCTAATTTTGGAGTGTTCAATATACATACTTGTTATCATTTATCTTCCATTTGTTTTGGAAAATTAATTCCTTATTTTACCTTATATGATTCCATGTGCTAGTCGCAAACCCATGGGAATCTAGAAAGACATTTGGTCTAGGTAATTTTTGACTTTTGTATCAGTGTAATAGGGTATACATGAAGGTTTGTGATGTGCTAGAACTTGGAATGGTCGAATAAATGGTTGGAATATTCTAGACCATCCAACATCACATCATGACAGCTTAATGTAAAAAATTTATTATGATAATAACCATAAAAGAGAATAAGAGTTTTTGGTTGAATAGAAAGTGTTCCTTTACATATATCCGTAGAATATAGTCATGATATTTTGGAATTAAGGGAATGATAATTCCAATATATATTAACCCATTTTATAATATTGATGACATTAGAGCTAAGACCTATCGACAAGAACTCCCACAAACCTTTTCACAAGTAAATGACCTATTCCATATTGAGTAAGTAAATACCTAATACATTATTTATACTGAATCCATAAGTCATATAGTTAGATCATGTTATATTTTTTGTAGAGAAACCAATGATGATCTGGGAGAGTGAATAAAATGTTCTATGCAATATTTATATTAACATAGTTAATGTAATATGGAATAACCATAAGTTAGAGGATGAAATGTAACGACCCGACGTTTTTAAATGGAATTTGAATTCTTATAAATATACCATAAAATCACTTGAAAAAAAACTTAAAGAACTACTAAGTGCTAAGTTACCTTTAAAAAAAAGTTTGTCACTTCTGTGTTTTGAATTTTGAAAATCTGAAATACAAGGTTGTGTTCAAGATGATTTTTGGAGTCTAATGAAACAAAAATAATTTTTGGTGAATAGTAACCTACCCTTATTAATAGTAACATACCCTTATGAATAGTAATATGACGCTTATGAATAGCAAACCATCCAACATAAGAGTAACCTTACCCTTGAATAATTAAATAAGATTTAGACATCATATAAAGTGATAATTTTACCTTAATTAACATTTTGGTATTTTGTAAGTCATAAATAATTATTTATAATTAATTAAATAATTAATTTAAAAGAAAATTTATTTTCTTAAAATTTGTTCATAAATTATCTAATCAATGTCTTATAGTTTTTAGGTAATTTTATAAGAACCTACAAATTTTTTTCAAAGCACTATAAAATCAGTTTTAAATTTTAAAAGCTGTTTTTTAAGTAAATTATGATTTCAATTAAATATTAAATTAATAATATTTATAAAATTGTTTTTAAAAATTGTACTTCTGTTTTTGATTCTACACATTTAAAAATGGCTGGGGTAAATCTTAGGGATTTTTTTGAAATACTTGAATTTTTGATGAATAGTGAAATACCGTAATTTTCAAAAATATGCTAAATAAGCTAATTATAGAGTCATCTGTGATGTTATACTAATGTAATACCACTTGTTTCGGGATCACATGATAAAATTACTATTATTGGTCATTCAATATTCACTATTCCTTGTCTTAGGGTAAATTAATAAACTAATGAAATTTATATTAAGAAAACCCCTCTCCCCTCCACTATAAAAACCACCCTTCACACCCTCATTTCTTCACACCTCTAAAGCTCCAATACATCTCTAAAATCTATCCAAAAATCTTTCCTATCCCCTCCCCCACATCCAAGATCGGCTAGTCTCATCAAAATACCAAGCTTTGGCCCTTAAGGAGGATCTCAAGAGGAGGATTCAAGAGGTAATTTCTCTCCCTCTTCTCCTTTAATTCCCTTTCAATTTCAAGTTCTTTTCTTATTCTCTACCCACATATCATCATCCAAATGGTATTTTAACTCCATTATTATAAGTGTACTGGAATGTTATGATTCTAATGGGATATTATAGCATCCAACCCCCTTTCCCTCTTCCTTTTATTTTATTAAAGAGGATGTTGCACGTGAGGAGTTAATTTATCACCATTAAGAACGCCATGTTTTCTTTTTCCATTTCTACCTTCAGATATGGTCATTAAACCCTTATTATGGTTGAAACAGAATTTTTTATATGTATTATTTTATATTTAATGTTTGGGAAATAACTTATGTCCATATTACTATGTGATAAATTAAAACAAGTTCGTTTTGGTCGAAAAATCACCCAAATTAACCCAAATAATAATCATTTAATTCTTATCTAATGATTCACCCACAAGTATCTAATATGAGTCATTATTAGATCATTAAAACTCTTGTAATATCATTAATAAAATGTAATATTAGTGCTGAATGTTTACCCATGTTCTACTCAAAATTCAATTTAAGAATACAAGTGAACCACTCAAGAAAACCATAAAAACAAACATTCCCGAATAAAGTTTTTTAACTATATAAGTCATACAAGGCACATAAAATCACATAATAAAACCATAATTAACCATATTAATGTAAAAAAGGTTATTTATTTCTAATTAATGAATATAATGTCTTTATACAGGATATTAAAGAGAAGGAAGCATTAAAATACAAGGTAAGGGGAAATTCTCAAACCCAAATTTCATCCTTCTAGTTCTCCCTCTTTCACTCCATTTTTGATATTTTTACTCCTTAAAGATCATTTCTTCATCATTGTGTTACCTTTTCTGGGATATACATGTTTTTCCCTGGTTTTTATGTCAAAAAAAGTTTTCAAAAAGAACTCTTCTTTTAGGAATACACCTTTTACTTCTCACTCAAAGTGGACAGTTCTTGTAACATGTATGTTGTTACCTCTTTCTTTTGGGAACCCAAAATTTTTAATGCTTTATTATGAGATGAAACCCATTACTTTACATGGTTTAGTTATATTAATTTTTGATATGTGTTCTATGTGGAATGCATGATAATGATAATGATCTGATGTGATGGGTGTGCCCGGAATTATATAGCGCAATATGAATGCATCAAAGTGACAGGTGAGCCCGGAATTATATAGTTCTCCAATGCATTGGGTAAAGTGATGAATATCATGAATAAATGTGAAATTATGTGGGAACATGATGCTAGCTTGGTTCACAAGTATGTGTGGTATTTACCCACTAAGACATGATGTTTCATTTTATACATTTCCACATTTCAAATCTTTTATTTATGCTCCTCTCATGTTCATGATCTTTTGATTATGTCATAATTATTCTCACCCCATGATATATTATTGTTATCTATCCTCTTACTAGGATTTTTGATTTCCCCTTTTTATGTATATCCTTAGGTGGATACATGTACTAAGGAGAGGACAAGTTCCAATAAGAAGCTAGAGAAGAAGAAATTAAATAAATGTTTATTCTTGATGTTGTAATTATTATGTACGGTCCTAGTTTTCCCAGGACACTAAACCTTTGGATCCTCTATGTGTAATACTATTATTTTTTTATCTTTAATATTATGTCATTGTAATTTATGAAAATTTTGGGTCGCTATAGTTGGTATCAGAGGAAAGGTTTAGTTAATTTGGGAATTAGGATTAGTGATCCCTAGAGAAAACCTCTAGCATGAGACTAAGTACAAATATGAACACAAGAATATATACATAGTGATCCCGTATGTTATGTTTTTGTTATAAATTGTTTAAATGAATAAGTTATTCATGAATTGTTTACTTTTGTTTTGTTCTAACCTTTTCTATTTTAGAAAATGGTGGGAACCAGGAGAAATCAATCCAACAACTCGTGTGAGGGACAATGCAATGATTTCCCAAAAGACATCCCCAATGATTTGGGAGGTGGAGTTCAAAACATCATGGCGATGATTATGCAATTATCTCAGGTTATGAACAATAACCATAATAATGGGGAACATAGTCCTTCACCAAAGAGGGAGCAACTGGCTATCAAATGTTTTATGCAGCATCGACTACCGACATTTAGTGGATCTTCTGATAAACTAGTTACAAAACAGTGGGTTAACTCCATGGAGAAGATCATTTATGTGCTTCACTGTTCTGAGATGGTGAAGGCGACTCTAGCAGTTTATTTTCAAGATGAAGATGCCCATCAATGGTGGGCTTTGAATAAGAACACCAATCCATGGGAGGAAATGGAAAAGATGTAATGGGAAGACTTTAAAATAATTTTTAATAACATGTATTTCCCAAAACCTCATCGTATAAAGATGGATAGAGAATTCATAGAGCTAAATCAAAAAGAAGGAGAATTTATATCAACCTACGATGTGAATTTCACAAGTCTTTCAAGGTATTCTTCGTGTTTTGTTATCAACAATGATAGAAAAATTGATAGATTCTTTAGTGTATTAAAACCACACCTTCAAAAGGCTCTTGCAATTCGAGACATTGAGAGTTATGAATAAGTTTTTCGATGTGCTCTCAAAGTGGAGATGGAGTTTGGAGAATGGTCCCATCGCTATGGGGATAATAAATGAAAGATGGAGTTTTAAGCCAGTGTATCTAATGATAAATGTGGGAAAAAACGTAATGAACCACATGCTAAAAATGTTGGAAGCTGCACCATGGGAACTACATCAAAGGGATGGTGAAGTGCTTCATGTGTGGGAAAGAAGGACAGCATGCTCAAGAGTGTTGAGAAGACATAAAAAGGAAGGATAATGTATCGAAATAAAGGAGAGAACCACCCGTGGTCAAATACTATAACTGCAGGGAGATAGGGCACTATGCAAGTCAGTGCACTAAACCTCAAGTTCTTGAGGGTAATCAAAGTCAGCAACCACCAAAGCCAAAGGAACAAGGGAAGGATTATTCCATCACTACTACAGAGGTGGAGCATGATAATTAATTCATACAAGCTACACTTCCTACTCACTCTAGAATGGAAAAAGTCTTATTTGATTCTGGTTTTATGCATTCCTTTATATCTTTCAATTTTGCTAGATCTATATAATCGAAGCCCCAAATCCTTGAAGTAGAGATATCTGTAAAAACACCAATTGGTGCAATCATTGCAACACAAGTGTTTGACTCTTCTCCTGTTGGTGTATGTGGGAAGTTTCTTCTAGAAAATATCGTAATACATCCCTTGGTGGAATTCAACGCTATAATGGGAATGGATTAGCTCTCATTATATAAAGAACATATCAACTGTCAGGAAAAGGAAATATCTTTTCATATTTCGAACCATCCCATGCTCCTTTACAAATGGAAGGAAGATCATGAATCTCTTTTGAGCAATCCTTCAATGGTGTGGGTGTTGATTCCCTATGAAGAAGCATACCTCACCCAAATGGTTGAGATGAAGAAAAGAACCAACCTTGAGGAAGTTCCCATTATGAGGGAATATGGCGATGTATTTCCTGAAGAGTTACCCGGAATTCCCCCGGATCATGAGGTAGATTTCTCAATTGAAATCACACCTGGAGATACTTCTATCTCGAAGTGTCCGTATAGGATGTCTCTTATCGAATTGGAGTAGTTAAAGAAGCAGCTGCAAGAGTATCTGGACAAAGGGTTCATACGACTAGTGCATCACCTTGGGGTGTGTCAATGCTCATTGTGAAGAACAGGATGGAACAATGCGGCTATGTATCGATTATCGGGATCTCAACAAGTTCACCATAAGGAACAAGTATCCTCTCCCAAGTATTGATGACTTGTTCTATCAGTTAAGAGGTGCTCAATACTTCTCAAAGGTGGATATTCATTCTGGATATCATCTAGTAATGGTGAAGAAGGAAGATATTAAGAAGACTGCCTTCCGAACAATGTATGAGCGCTATGAATTTTTGGTGATGCCCTTCGGACTTATGAATTCCCCTGAAATATTCATGGATTTGATGAATAGAGTCTTCCGAAATTACCTCGATAAATACGTGGTAGTATTTATTGATGATATTCTCATCTAATCCATTAGCATGGAGGAACATGAAGAACATATAAGACTTGTTTTAGTGACATTAAGAAAGGAGAAGTTGTACTCCAAGTTCAGAAAGTTTGACTTTTGAATGAAGCAAGTCACATTATTGGGACATGGGAACACAAGTGAGGGAATTTCTGTGGATCCTTCAAAAACAAAGGCGATTGTGGAATGGACAAGGCCCTCTAGTGTCACAAAAATCCATAGTTTTCTTGGATTAGCTGGGTACTACCAATGTTTTGTGAGAATCTTATCATGGTTTAAAATCCCTCTAACTAAGTTAACAAGGAAAGGGGTAAAGTATGTCTCGATGGAATAATGCGAGGGAAGATTCAAGGAGCTAAAGAGAAGGCTGATCACTGCACCTGTACTCACACTACCGAAAAGTGGAGATAGTTTTGTGATATAAAGTGATGCTTCAAAAAAATTCTTGGGTTGTGTACTCATGAAAAATGACAATATGATAGAATATGCCTCACGAAGGTTGAATACCCATGAGCAGAACTACCCGACACATGATCTAGAGATGGTAGCTGTGATTTTTTCCTTGAAAATCTGGCGACACTACCTTTATGGTGAGAAGTGTGGCATATAAACCGACCACAAGATCCCAAATTATATATTCACACAAAAGGAGATCAACATTAATCAAATGATATGGTTAGAGACATTCAAGGATTACGATTGCTCAATTCACTATGATCCTTGAAAGGAGAACAAGGTAGTTGATACTCTAAGTAGAAAAGAACCTGCTACTCTATCCATGCTACGAATTGAGAGAGACCCTATCTTCTTGGATATGCAAAGATTGGATTTGGAATTCATAAGGGAAAGGGATACATCCTACCTTGCCCAAATGATTTCACAATCATTCGTCCAATAAAAGATTAACGAAGCACAAAGGGATGATGTGGAGATACAAAAGAGGGTGAATACAGAAAAAGAAGGGAAGCTGCAAGAGTTCCATATCGATGATTATGATGTGATTTGGTTTGGAACGTAGCTTTGTGTGCCTTAATAACCCAGGATAAAGAAAGATCTATTGGATAATGCACATAGCTCAATTTTCTCTATCCATCTTGGGAGTACCAAGATGTACCGTGATCTCTGAGAACACTTCTGGTGGGATAACATGAAGAAAGATATTGTGGAATATATATCAAGGTGCTTGGTATGTCAGCGAGTTATTGCTGAGTGACAAAAGTACAATGGTATGATGCAGCCATTGCCTATACCCTTGTGGAAATGAAAAAATGATTCTATGGACCTTGTCACGGGTCTCCTGAAGACGTCAAAGGGAAATAATGTGATATGGGTTGTGGTTGACCAACTCACCAAGACTGCCCATTTTATCGCTATTCGGGAAGATCCCTCGCTTGAACAACTTGAAAAGATATATGTAAAGGAAGTGGTGATACTGCACGGTGTTCCACTCTCAATTTTCCTTAACCATGATCTAAGGTTTACATCTAAATTTTGGTCGAGACTTCAACATGATTTGAGTACTAAATTTAATTTCAACACGACCTATCACCCCCAAACTGATAGCTAATCTGAAAGGACTATTCGGATGCTTGAAGATATGATAAGAGCCTTCTGTCTTGAATTCAAATGTGGTTGGGGTCAGCATCTCCCAGTGGTTGAGTTCTCATACAACAGTAGGTTTCACTCGAGTATTCATATGGCTCCATATGAAGCTCTATATGGAAAGCGATGTAGAACTCCGACCTATTGGGATAAAGTGGGAGATAGAAAGATACTTGGACCTGATCTTGTTTAAGAGATGAAAGAGAAGTTTCAAGTCATCTAGAAACACATCAAATATTCTCAATATTGGCAAAAGATCTATGCTGACAATCGTCGAAGGGACTTGGAGTTCAACGTTGGAGATAAAGTCTTCCTTAGAATATCTCTATGGAAGAGAGTCATGCGATTCGCAAAGAAAGGGAAGCTAATCCCATGGTATATTGGCCCTTTTGAGATCCTTGACCGCATAAGAGCCGTGGCTTATAGGCTTTCACTTCCACCAAATATGGCTTGAGTTCATGATGATTTTCACATATCACTCTTGAATAAGTACATACTTGATCCCTCACCTTTACTAAACTCAGAGGTGGTGCAGCTGGAAGATGATCTCTCATATGAAGAGCAGCCTGTAAGGATTCTAGATTAGAGAGATAAGGTTCTACGCAACAAGACAACCCATCTTGTCAAAGTGTTTTGGAGGAACCATAAGTTTACGGAAGCAGCTTGGGAACTAGAAGAGGCGATGAAGGAGAAGTACCCTCACTTGTTTATGTAAAACGAAATTTCGAGGGAGAAATTTCATAAGGGGGGAATAATGTAACGACCAAATTTTTTTCAATGGAATTTACCTTCTTATAAATATGCTATCAAATCACATGAAAACACAACATAATGAACTAATAAGTGCTAATTGACGTTTAGACAAAAGTTTGTCACTTCTGTGTTCTGAATTTTGAAAATGTGATATACACGGTTGTGTTCAAGTTGATTTTCGGAGTCTAATGAAACAAAAATATTTTTTGGTGAATAGTAACCTACCCTTATGAATAGTAAAATACCCTTATGAATAGTAATATGACCCTTATGAATAGTAAATCATCTAACATAAGAGTAACCTTACCCTTGAATAATTAAATAATATTTAGACATCACAAAAAGTGACAATTTGACCTTAGTAAACATTTTGGTATTTTGTAAGTCGTAAATACATAATTATAATTAATTAATTAATTAATTTAAAATAGAATTTATTTTCCTAAAATGTGTTCTAAAATGATCTAATCAATGTTCTATAGTTTTTAAATAATTTTTTAAGACCCTACGTAATTTTTGAAAGCACTATAAAATCAATTTTAATTTTTAAAAACTAATTTTTTAAGTAAATTGTGATTTTAACTAAATATTAAATTAATAATATTTAGAAAATTGTTTTTGAGAAATGGAATTCATTTTTAGATTCTACACGTTGAAAAATGGTTGGGGTAAATTTTTGGGATTTTTCTGAAATACTTGAATTTTTAATGAATAGTGAAATACCGTAATTTACAAAAATAAGCTAAATAAGCTAATTATAGAATCATGTGTAATGTTCTACTAATGTAAGCCCACTTGGTTCGGGATAAAATGATAAAATTACTATTCATGATCATTCAAGACTCACTATTCCTTGTCTTAGGGGAAATTAATAAACTAATCAATTTTATATTAAGAAAACCCCTCTCCCCTCCACTATAAAAACCACCCTTCACACCCTCAATTCCTCACACCTCTCAAAATCCATGACTTTTATAAACTCTGACAAAACATCTTCTCTTTCCCCTCCCCCAATTTAAAGATCTTCTGGTCTCATCAAAAGACCAAGTATAAGCCCTTAAGGAGGATTTCAAGAGTAGGATTCAAGAGGTAATTTCTCTCCCTCTTCCCCATTAATTCCCTTTCAATTTCAAGTCCTTTTCTTATTCTCTATGCACCTATCTTCATACAAATGGTATTTTAACTCTATTATTATAAATGTAATGGAATTTTTTGATGCTAATGGTATATTATATCATCCAATCCCATTTCCCACTTTCTTTTATTTTATTAAAGAGGACGTTGCTCGTGAGGTGTTAATTTATCACCTTTAAGAACTCCATGTTTTATTCTTCCATTTCTACCTTCAGATCTGGTCATGAAACCATTTATATGGTTGAAAATAATTTTTTATATGTATTATTTCGTATTTAAAGTTCTCGAAATTACTTATGTCCATATTACTAAGTGATAAATTAAAAAGAGTTCGTTGTGATCGAAAAATCGCCCAAATTAACCCAAAAATCATCATTTAATTCTTATCTAATTATTCACCCAAAAGGATCTAATATTATTCATAATAAGATCATTAAAACTCATGTAATATCATTAATAACATGTAATATCAGTTTTTCATGTTAACCCCTGTTTTACCCAAACTTCAATTTAATAATACAAGTGAGCCACTCAGGAAAACCATAAAAACAAACATTCTCGAATAATGTTTTTTAAACTCTATAACTCATACAAAGGCACATAAAATCACATAATAAAACCATAATGAACCATATTAATGTAGAAAAGGTTCTGGATCTTTAATTAATGAATATAATGTCATTATATAGGACATTAAAGAGAAGGAAGCATTCAGATACAAGGTAAAGGGAAATTCTAGAACCCAACTTCCATCCTTCAGGTTCTCCCTCTTTCACTCCATCTTTAATATGGTTACTCCTTAATGATCAGTTAATCATCATTGTCATCCCTTTTTTGGGATATAAATTTTTTTCCCTGGTTTTTATGTCAGAAAAAATGTTTTCCAAAAGAACTTTTATTTTAAGAAGACACATTTTACTTCTCAATCAAAGTAGATAGTTCTTGTAACTTGTATATTATTACCAATTTCTTTTGGGAACCAAAAGTTTTTTAATGTGTTCTTTTGAGATGAAACCCATTCCTTTCCATTAGTTAGTTATTTTCATTTTTGATATGTCTTTATGTGACAATCATGATAATGATAATGTTATGATGTGACGGGTGCGCCCAGAATTATATAGCGCAATATGAATGTTTCAAAGCGACGGGTGTGACCAGAATTATACAGTGCTCCATTTCATTGGGTAAAGTGATGAATCTCACGAGTAAATGTAAAATTATGTGTGAACAAGATTATAGCTTGGTTCACAATTATGTGTGTTAGTTAACCACTAATACATGATGTTTCATTTTATGCATTGCCACATTTCATATCTTTTATTTATGATTCTATCATGTTCATGATCTTTTCCCAAAGTCATAATTATGCTCACCCCATGATATTTTCTTCTTATATATATCCTATTACTGGGATTTTATCTCACCCATTTTTATGTATATCCTCAGGTGGCTATATGTACTAAGGGGAGGACAAGTTCCAATAAGAAGCTACAGAAGAATAAATTAAATAAATGTTTATGCTTGATTTTGTATTTGTTATGTACAGTCTTAGTTTTCCGAAGACACTAAACCTTCGGATCCTCTATGTGCAATTCTATTATGTTGTTTATCTTTAAAATGATGTAATAGTAATGTAAGAAATGGTTGGGTCACTGTATGAAACATGATTAATAAAAGAAGAAATAAAATAGAATTAACCTTATATTTTTTAATCTTATTGATAGAAATAAAATTTAGAGGAAAAAGTCTCTTATGGGGGAAAAATGTAATGACCCAGATTTTTTAAATATAATTTCCCTTTTGAATATATTAACATTTCATATTTAGTAATGGAATATTATATAAATTACATGAACCAAATTATTCAAAAAAAATTATTATATTTTCTCAAACATTATATTTAGTGAATAAATATAGCTATAACAATTAAAAGTGTAATAGTGGGACAAAAAAAATAATAAAAGATAACTATCATATGAAAATTTGGATCCCTTCGATCCCCTTGAATGATCACATGCATGAAAAAAACTATAGAAATAGAATAGAATATTAGTAATGAGATATTCAATTTTAAAATGAATATATATATAACCATGAGTTAAAATATAATTAAATAATGAAATGATGAAATATGATGTATTTATCAAAGGTCAGGAACCCATTTCACCAATAAAAACCATACTGGTAGAATAATATCTGCCCATTAGAATAATAATCTGACCATTAGCAACAGTAAAATGACTATTGATATAATAACCTTACCTATAAAATTTTCAATTTAAATTTATTTATCTTATCATGATACAAATATTTAAATTTTTTAAAATGATAAAAATAACATTATTGATTTTTTTAAAATATAAATATCTAATTTACATTTTTATTATAAAAATATATATTTTGAAAAAAAATTATTTACATAAAATGTGTTTCTATAATAATATTATGTTAAATTATAATGATAATATAATTTTATAGGACATAAGTTATTTTTCAAAGGGTCATAAAATTAACCATAACATAAATATTGGTATGTGTCAAATAAATAAGGAATATATTTAATTTTTTCTTATTATATATATATTTTTTAAAAAATAATTAATTTACATAATTTACATGTTAAAAAATAGTTAGGTTTAATTTTTTATATTTTTCAAAAATAGAGGATTTTTTGGTGAATTGTGAATTATGAAAAAATACATTATTTTACATTATAAGAAAAATAAATAAATTAAAGATTCTTAGATATTGTATTGAAACCTTAGTTTGAGTTGACATACAATAATTATAGTATTTTTTTGACAATATCCATAACTATTTATAGTCTTATGCTAAAATATTAAATTAATGAGTAATAAATTCAAAAAACATCACACTCCCCCTCTTATAAATGCCACCCTCCCCTCACCACACTTTTTAAGCCTTTGGAAATTTCCATATATCTATATAATTTACTTCTTAATCCTATCCACCAAATAATATTTCTACTGGTCTCACCTAATACCATTACAAGGAGCCTTAATAGTTAGCTTCGAGGGAGACACCCAAAGTAATTTTTAGATTCCCAATCGAACGGTATTAAATTTTATTATTCATTTAACACACACATATGTTTTCAATCCACCGTGACATAGTGACATAAATTTCTTGAATATTATTATATTATATTATTTTGAGGTAAAATCCATTTTCTAACCAAGTAATAAAATCTAAAATGAAAAATTTATTAATAATTTGGTCGGTCCACCACCTATATAATCACTATACAATATTTTACACCACTTCCTTAATTAATGGTTTTAAAATAAATAATATGGTCACAAATTATAAAAATAATAATATTATATATTTTTTTATTCTTTTTAATGAATAAATGGATATATGGTTAAATAAAACATAGTAATTTCAATGTGGTTGAAAAACACTATTGTGAGCAAACTATAAACAATACTATTTAAAATCAATAAACTGTGTCTATTTTTTTAATGTTTGAAATATAAAACCACATAAAACTATAGGAATTACATGAAAAAATTTCACTAAACTTATGAAATTATGTAACCTTACTATAAGAACTCTCATAATTACCTACATAATTTTCCATCCTTGGAACCATGAAATGAACGAACTTTAGATAGTGATTATAGAAATGATATCTGAAATAATTGAATATAAATTTATATAAAAACACATTAATAAAGAAATAGTAAAACTATATTATAACTCATGTTTTTAATAAATAAAATTTTATTATTCATCAAAATAAGTGAAATTTCTGAATGAATCTAGACACGAGGTCACAGAACTTTCTGAACCCCTTCTTTTCTTTTGGTTATTCCTTATCTATCTCTACCTCACTTAACCTCACTATTTAATGGTATGGTATGATTTTATGTTCTACATATATGAAAATTATATATGTAATAGTTATACCAAAACATTCTCTAATGGGGTTATACATTTCTTACATTCATTTCATAATACCTTCTTTAAAATCAATCATGATTAAGGAGAAATTTTCTATCCCTTAATCCATTCATTTTAAAATTTATTAAAGTATTTTACACATTCAAGATATCATTACAAATGAACTATTTTAGGGTCAATCATTTTGATATACCTCTATTTTAAATGAATATCTCATATTATTTTCCAAATTAAATGTATTTTACTGATTCCATACAAACTCTATTTAAAAGGGGTAATTGAAAAAAAAATATCTAAAAGATATCATAATTTTTTAAAATTGAAATCCAAATTTGGTACCTTTAATTTTTTTTCAAATATAAATGTTCAGAATATTTAATTACTTCCCATCTCAAGATTATTTATGAAATATCTTTTTAGTAAGATTTTTGGAAATATTATGTAATTGTATACATTCCAAGGGTATTTCTTATGCTTGTTAATCTTTGGATACCGTATATGAAACACATATACAGATACATGCTATAATTGATGTTGTTAGATTTATCTCTAACACATCAGGTAATGTTTATAACCCACGAGATTATATTCATGGGATTAAGGATTTATCTTAATCCTTGATGGGAATCTGTCCATGAGGTTATTATGTCTTAGCAATGAACCTTGACTTATGTTTTTTCAATTTTATTGTTGTCTCCACATTCATATAATTCAATAATATTATGATTCCATATTCATTATTTTATATTTAGATATGATTTTCCATGTTCCTTTCCCATTAGGATATTATGTTATTTTATTTGACTCATATGTTATGCTTAGTTGTTCACCCCATTCCATTATTAGGCTTTATAACTCACAGTCAATGTTTATTTATTCCCAAGATTAGCCTATAATGATTTTTAATATCAAAGGGTTATAAGAGATCATTATGGATATTAAATTAAATATTTTATATTTTATTTTCATGTTTATATTTTAAAAACCTTCTAATCCAAATACAATAAGCCTCTGGATCCTATGCTTCTTTATTAGAAATTTATATTAAAAATCATGTACAAATATGCATAAGAGGCCTATTTTTCTATAAAAAATATATTGTATTCTAATTTATTAATCTAAATTGCGATTCATATATTGTCTTCTATACATTAAAAAACTATAAACCCTTATAGGATATATTTCTATTATCCTAAAGGTGAGGAAAAAATTTAAAATGATCAAAATATAAAAAAAATAATATTATTAGATTCAAGTTTCAAAAAAATTATCAATGAAAGAAAAAATGGAAAAAAATTATAGGATGGAAGGAATGTTATTAGTTAACAAATTAAACCCATTATATAAATATTAAATAGTTATGTTAGAGCATTATCTGGATGAATATTATATTAAAAATAAAATGTTGGAGTAGTTTCATACAAATAATAAAGACAATTTTTTTGGGAGGAATTCATGATAACATATAATCAAAATAATTTTTATTCCCTTTATTTCATATATTTATATGCGAATTGTTTTCATTAATATCTCATTTACTCTAGAATATTTTAAATTTAATTTATACATTAATGTTACATAAATAAACCATAGATAACTCCATGCATTACTATCAATAAGGTATATGAGATATGCCGACAAGAAAATAAATCATCATAGACCAAAATTATATGACATATTTATCTCCCTTTAATCTTAGAATTCATTAATTTCTAGATATGAGGTGGGAATGTTTAATGAAAATCATATGCACTTTTATTTTATCTAACAAGACCTTTATAAAGTATAAATTTTCATATATATATTACATTAAAGTAAAAAAAGTATATTGAATAAGTACTAGAAATAAAGACTCAAAATTGGTATTGTTAATCAAGTATGGGGTATGTAGAAATCGAAAATAATTATTACCTACTATGTATTTATAATAAAAAAGTTAATATAAAATGAAAGTCTTATCTATGTTGAGATAATAATTGGTCAACTTTTTCCCCCACTAGTCCAATCCCATGAGATGTGGTGTGGAAGGTGAATTTTGTTAATAATAATTGTTAACATGTAGAAAAAAGAAACAAAATGAAAAATGTGTATGTAATAATGCAATTATATAGATTATTCTTTGTATTTTAAATCATTAAAACAAATACATTTATTTTTATCAACTAGTTTGAAAAAAGTATGGGTTATCGACTAGAGATGAGGAGAAATTAATTTTGGAGGTTTTCATTATCTTGATTTTTATATATGGGTTTGAGGGGTGGTTTTTTAGTCTCTAAAAGTGACTATATTAATAGTTCAAAGGGATAAGAGAATATAAATATGGAAAATGTAGAGTTATAGAAGTTTTTTTTGTAACAAAATGAAGTAGTATAAGTGAAAATGTATTATTCATGAAACTAATGAAAAAAAATTCTATTGGTAATAAAAAAATCATAGTTAGAGCAACAAATAATAACATTTCAATGTAGTTTCCCCCTAACATATCCGATTTACAAGATACAATCATGTATTTGATATTTTTTTAATGTTATCTATACACTAAAAAATATCGATTAATTAATTATTTTGAAATATTTTAGGGTGAAATTTTTTATGACAATTATCTAATATAACAAATGAACCGAATATTTTTTAGAGTTTTTTTGTAAAACATTCATTGTGATAAACATCAAAATTCATAATTACTGATAGGTCATGTGGGATTATGGATTTAATTATCTCATAATCCAATATCTAAGCTAGTATCACTCATTGAGGATGTTGTTGTTCAAACATCCATATAATCTATTGGATTTTTTTCTGAAATATTGATCAATCATATTAATAAACTTAATAAGAAATAGGTATGACAATTATATATTATAGTATACACAATAAATATTATTATTATTAATTTTTTTTGTAAACTACTATTTTTAGTGAAATGAGGAGAAAGAGAATGTAATGTCATGCCTTTGCAATGAAGTTATGGATAATTAGTTTTTCAATTTTAATTATGTAAACGAACCTATATTGAGTCCCTATCAAAGAAAAAAGGTCACATGCGTGTTTAGGGATTATTTAGATCCTGGAGCCCTAAAATAGGATGAAGGGTTTGGGCCATAGGGTTTGTCTACAACTGAGAGACAAAGGGAGTGTCACGACCCGTCCACGAGGCCCATGCCGTGACTACCCCAATCCCGCCTTCCATAGGCCAGGGGCTGGAAACTAGCACCAAAGGCGTAAATACCGATAACTGGGAAGGAATTGCCTTTACAAAAGTAACAAAACACCACAGAGTACAAGCGAAAGTAAAACACTAAGTACAAAGAAAGTGCTGAAAATGGGCCAGAATACAAACCCAACTATAAATACAGCTACAACTGAACAAAAGTACAACAGAAAAAGACAAACAGCTGGAAGAAAGGAAGCAGCTCCTGGGACGTCCTCCTCGGATCCTACCTGAAGGGTAGGTATTGATAGCGCATCTTTTGGATCATCCACCACGGATCCTACCTGAAGGGTAGGTACAGATAGCGCAGCTCCTGTATCGTCCACCACGGATCCTACCTGAAGGGTAGGTACAGATAGCCTCCACAACGCTCTCGCCCGTCAAACTCCCGAGTGTCGTCTCGCCGTGAAGTGTAGAGACCCGAATCCTGACGTACATGGACATTACATTACATTTGCGGAATACTTAGTACATAACAAAAAAAACACACACACAAGGATCGTAATATTTTAGTGTCTTTGAAAACTTGGAACGTAATCTTCTAATCGTGGTGAAAGATCTTCAATATCTCCCATAAAGATCTTCCCTTTTTTTACCTAAAACCTTTCTTTATATCCTGGGGAAAATAAAACATAAAAGGGTGAGCTCAAATGCTCAGTAAGGGTAAACAAAATAAAAATCAATCACATCATATTCATAAGAACATAACTTTTGGAAATCTTAACCTGCAAAAGAGAGAATAATTTCATAACATGGGATAAATCATAGTAGTGAAATGAAATCCCAATAATCACAACTTAAAACATGAAACTTTGTAGAATACACACATAATCATAGAGAACCATTTCTTGTTAGTCAAGACTCATTGCCAAGACTATCTTAGTGGACAAAGTCCCTTTCTGAACCGAGTCACCCTCGTTTCAGTCCTGTTTCACTGAACCGGTATAACCTACCGTTCCAGCCATGTATATCTCATGAGATATAAAATCTTTACCCAATGCATTGGAGGGAGATATAGGTCCCACCTATCTCATAATGATACCATTTTTATGTGTGCCACAAAATCATAAACCATACATCATTGCATAACCCATGTAATAAAAATGGGAATCTTAAACATCATGACTTCATAAAAAAATTCATATAAGATAATGGAATTCATAAAAATATTTCCATCACAACATAATCAAATTCATGTAATAATAGGGATAAAAACAGAACCCTATATTATCATATATGGAAAATAATTTTGATAAAACACTTGAACTCCATTCTTGAGGAAAATATCCTTTCTTCTTCAAAAACACTTTTCCTTTCATAACATGTCATACAATTCTAAACTAAAATAAGTTGATTAAAAATAAACTTCAAAACATGTAAAGTAAGTTTCTTGTAAATAATGTTTTAAAAATCCATTCATGCCGTATAAGTTAAAAAAACATTCTTCGTACTTTTGTCGGAAAAGTCAAAAAGTGCCTCGTACAAAAAACGACAAAAGATTCCTTTCATATTTTTTAAAAAAACTTACCGAAGGGTAAAAATTTGTTATAAACTATTTTAGAAGGATGGAAATAATATTACATATTGAGGGAACATGGATGTGGATGATAAAATACACCCCAGTAATTACCAAAGTAAAAACAATCTCGGATAAAAGTGATATTGTGATATTTCCCTTACCTTAGGTCCGATTTGCTTCGTAAGTGTCAGAACCTCCTGTATAATGATTTAAATAATGTCAGTGACTTATTACAGAATCATATTCATTGTTATTATATCATATATGGTTCACTTATGACCTTATATTACCCGTACTTTTGTAAATTCATGTTAAAGTAGTGTTTTGGGTAAAATCGTCTCATGTGTCGTTCGTGTTTTAACTTGTAATTATTTATATGATTACATATATCATTATTAATTAATTATAAAATATAAAATATTATTTATATATAATATATATTCAGAATATACATATATATAATGGATCGATAAATGGAAAGAAATACACCGTTCATGGAGACGGTAGGCCGTACGTATGCATGAACGTTGTTTTTGTTTCCTTGTTGAATTGAGTGGAATTAAGTAGATGACATACATATATATACACATAAATCCAGTAGCTTTATAATGTCATATATTTCATTATTATTTCTTATATATACTTTATAATCATTCTTAAATGGTTATCATGGAGAATGAATCTCATCGCGTCGTGGAGCCGGTAGTCCGTACGTACGCACGAGCGATGATATCATTTCCATAATTATTGAATTGAATTGGAGTGGATGATACAATATATCAGAATCATTATGATGTTATAATAACTATGTATAGTTATTATTTACACCATAATACCCATCCATGAAAGGTGTTGGTGGAAAAATAGATTACACCACGGCGTGGAGACGGTATTCCGTACGTACGCACGCGCGATGATTTTGTTTTCCGTAGGATGGATAGATGGTGAAATAGGGTTGTTTCATACTTATAATAACATATCATTATATGAGTGATACTGATGTTATTACTTCATAATGAAACAACCTAAGAAGAATAAGTGGAAGAAGAAATAAAGTTGAAAGAATCGGTAACGGAAATTACCTCTTCTTTGAAGCGCCTCTTTGAGACCTCCTCTTAGGGCACTAAAATTGGTCTTTTAGGAAGACCAGAACCTATAGGATATTTCTAGGGAAGTGGAGAGGAGAATTTGTCAGGGGTTGGCCGAGCATGAAGGCTCAAAGTTGTGTGAGGAAGAGAGGGAGGAGGTGCCCTTTTATAAGGGAGGAGAGGGGCACCTTTGGAATAACTAAAAATATTATTTTATTATAAAGTCAAGTTCGGTTTTAAATAGCTCCAAATTTATATATTTCTAGGATAAGGTGGGGATGGGTCGAAATACTCTCATCCAATATAATTTAGACAAGTTTAGGTTCGTATTTTAACCTTATCATTTAGATTTAACATTAAGTTAAATAATTTTACTTTTACCGTGTCTTCTTGTGTTCTTACACTATAAGGTTAATAAACTTACTATATGAAGCAAAACGAACACCAAATTGTTTATTATTAATATATATAACATTATATAAGTCATTTGGCCTAATCTTATATTTTTAGGAATAAAATAACAATTAATAATATAATATTTATTTTAAAAACTATTTTATGTCAATTTTGACACTATTTAGAAATTGATTTTTGTGAAAATCATAACAGAATTATTAGTTCGTAATAAGTTAATTAAATCAATACTAACATGTCATATTAACCTATAAAATTAGTGTAATTCATAAAAAGTCTCAAATTATATTTATTTGGGCATTTATAACATCGATTATGTCAATATTTCATTAATAAGATAATTACTGCATCATCTTTGTGTCATAAATAAATTAAATTATTTGATGTCTAAAAATTACAAATAAAATACCATTATGTAGTAAATCTTTTTATCTTTCTAATTAATCTTTAAAATAGAATTTATCTTATGTATAAACCTATATTAAAAATGTTTTAGGAAATAAAATTTGATTTTAACTCTTTTAACCCTTCATTAAATAAATTAATAATAAATGTCCTAATCTAATCCAAGTGGGCCTAAATGGTCATATTTTATTCCTAAGATTGTTTTTGGTCGAATTACACTTGTCCAATAGAATTAATACATGTGTTAGGGTAATAATAATATCATTTCTACCCATAATTACCCTATTTACTTTTAACCGTGGTAAATAAAAGTAAAAAGTTACTATTCACCAAAAATTATTTTCATCTCATTGAACCACATTTACTTACTGACATCAACCGTGTCTCTTGGATTTTTGAAATTCCACTCACAGAAGCGGTAAAATTATGTTTTATGAAATATTCAGTTTTTTTAACTACCACATAGTGGTTTCACTATTCATCAAAAATTGAATGTTTTCAAAACAATACCAAAAATTAGGCCAAAGCTATATTTGATATTATGAACTCAAAAATAATTTCTATTTTACCAAATTCAAAACATATCAGTTGCATTAATTAATTTAAAAATTAATTCCTGTCGTTAAAACAAATAGCGTGTTCTTAAGAGATAATAACTATCAAAAGATTGAAACTTGTTTATGTCTGGTTTAAATGTGAAATTACATCCAATGACCAACATTGTATTAAATTGTAAAAATATATTCTAAATATACTTTAAAACCACTCAAATTAATAATTTATCACTATTAATTATTTCGATTGAAAAAGTTGTTTTTAATTAAAATTTAATAATTTTCACTATTCATCAAAATATGAAAGTTATCCGAAAATCACCAAAATTTCACCCTAAACTAATTTCGATATTACGAATCCAAAAATAAATTCCATTTTGAAAAAATAAAATTTACAAAATTTCAAAAAGTGGTTATTACTATTCATAAAGACTAGTTTTAATAATATTTTAATAGCATATTGTTGTTTAGTGAAACTCGTTATTGCGTACTACACACGCTATCGAGGAATGTCGCGATTGCGTGTAATGCAAGGCAAGTCAAGGATGCGTGTTGTGCAAGCTCCTTTTGGTGTAGCATATAAAACAAGACATTAATGAAATTAAAATAATATTTTTCATAAAATCTCGGTTTGTTACATTCTACCCCCCTTAAAATGAATTTCTCCCTCGAAATTCGTCGGGGTTATAAATGGTTTACTACTTGAAAGTTTCTTTAATGGAAACCCACATCATAAAAAGGAATACCAAAACCAATCTTTAAAAACAAAAGTATGAAACGTAACGGTTACCCAAATAAACTAATCACTGGGTTTCCACATAGGTGAAAATAAGGATATGGAAGAAAAATCTAACCATAATGTTCTGAGGGAGAGTGGTAGAGAACATGGCTATGGAAAAGACAACAATCACAAATCCATAAATTTGTGACGATCTAAGGTACCATCTGATTAATCAGATATAAGAGCACTAGGACAACATTTTTGGTTTTCAAGATCGTTTCCCTAAAGTTGAAGGATTTGAATTACAATAAATACTTACTTTATTTTGGTACAATCTCGCTGTTGTTCGTGCCTTGAACAATTTCTCCTTCATCTCTTAAATAAATGAAGTTAAATTTTTTATTCGTGAAGTGTTAGCAGATCATGTGATAGAATGACGGGTCATTCCATCTGTCTCAAACAAAAGGTTAGCATAAGTCATTCTATAGTGAGATTAATCATATATGCTTCCTAAAATGGACTTATACTTCATATATCATACTGATTAATATAATAAAACTAGTTTCTACTAAACAGGGACTTCCTGTAGTCCAGTGGTAGGCGAAAAAGGCCAGTCGCACTTCGGTTGTGGGTTCGATTCCCACAGCCTTGTCCGACGCGATGGGTTGTCGCCCGTCCTGCAGGTTGTCCTTATTCTAAAACTATATTACTATAACATCTCATAAATAATATCAAAAAAAAACTTCTATCCTTAAACAATACTATCTTATGTCCATCATAATCCATTCTAGTCTTTAGGCTTATCCATAATACTGCAGTCCATTCTCATAATATAGTGAAAACGATTACCAGAGATTTAATACCATCGTTGATCCCCATATATCATAAGATATGTCTTTTTGGTCACATTCCAAACATTCAAAGTCCTTAATCATGTATTATCTTGAATACCCATTGAACCTTAGTGAAAACATGAATGCAGTTAAAAGTTAACACCTTCCACATACCAAAAACCTCAAAATTCTATATACTCAAACCATGATATCACTTAGTCCTTATATCAATCATGAGCTCATGAATACTGTCAAATATTTCATTTTCTCTTTTTCCCTTCATTATGCGCATATCATTCTTTTTCCAAAAATATCTCAATCACTTTCCATGGTTACTGGTACAATAAAATTATTGAAAACCACAATAGTACAATACATATGTATTCCAATACTCCATGATACAACATTATTTTGGAATCCCATTACATAAACACTTAATCATTCCACCACATCGTTGTCATATTCAACATCTCCAATAGTGATCGCATGTGACTTCCCTTTGTCATTTTCCTTAAGCGGTTGTTCATGTCGATCATCACTAACGCTTGGATTAGGGCATTTATTAGTATAATGCCCCATTTCCTTTCACTTGAAGCATTGAAGTGTTGGTGGTGCGTTCTCTGCAGTGTTTGCTTTATTCACATCATTAGAAACCCTTTTTCCATTACTTTGACACTCAACTGCTCGATGACCTTCTTTTCCACACTTAAAACATATTCTAGTCCCTTTAAGACAATCTCCACCATGCTTCTTTCCACACTTTGTGCATAAGGAAACATTCATCTTCTTTTTACCATTATTCTGAGATTTCTCCTTGAACTTCATCTTTCGTTTCTTGTCAAAACCATGAGATGGATATGTAACACCAACTTCCATTTCTACCTTGATAGCACAACACACAATTTCTTCATAGCTACTGAAGTCTCTTATAGCTAATGCCCTTCGAAGACTTGGTTTTAAGCCACTAAAAAATCGATCAACTTTACTTTCAGGTTGGATGATAATGCCTGATGCATACCTTGCAAGTATTGTAAAATTCGCTTCATATATACCAACAGATTCATCATCCTTCTGCTTCAGCTCAAAAAATCCTTTTCCATCTTTGTTCGAAGAATACGAGGGAAGTACTTACTGAAAAACAAGTTCTTTAACTCGTCCCATTCCATGGACTCAATTTCATCTCTTGGCCTCGTATTCTTGATAATATTCCACCATTGATCAGCTTCACCTTCCAAACGATATACTACTAAGATGACTTTATCATGTTCAGAACATTGAAGAACTAAAAATATCTTTTCAGTGGTACTAATCCTTTGTTCAGCAACATGTGGATCGGAAGTCCCACAGAAAGAAGGTGGATGTTGCCTTATGAAGGACTCAATAGAATATTGTTCCCTTATCTGCTCATTTGGAAGTCCAGAATGATTCATAGCTTGTGTAAGTATAGAAATAAGATTTTTCACTCCATCTCCTATAACATTTGTTTGTTCAGGAGGGCAATCATTGCATTGTCCATTGCATTGATCAACACGGTTCCTTCGGGTTCCAGCCATCGTCTAAAACCCAAAAAGAATAGTGTGAGAGGCAAAAATCATGCTAGGGAAAACAACATTATAAAGGGGGAGTATCCTCAATATATAACTTCTTAGGTTAAATTATATGATCGTTACCGTAGTTCTAGGATTGTATCTTATATGTATAATTATCCTTAGGGACATCCCTAGACATACCTTAGAAATATTTCTAGGGATCTCACTAACGCTTTCGCATCCTAGTTTCCAAAGGTTGACTAAACCTTTCCTCTGATACCAACTGTAACGGTCTGGAATTACTTCCAGTGGACTATAATTGATACCTATCAGGGCACTCCATGGGCGGCTACACCCCCTGGGTGGGACACACCACCATCCCTAGTGGCAGCCATTTCCTCATGAAGCCCTTGGGCGGAGAGCCACGCTTCGTCCAACGCTCACATGTGAGAGTTTCCAAGGATCGGATACATTCCTACCTCCTTTGCCTCTGATACCAACTGTAGAGACCCGAAGCCTTACGTACATGGACATTACATTACATTTTCTGAATACTTAGTACATAACAAAAAAAACACACACATAAGGATCGTAATAGTTTAGTGTCTTTGGAAACTCGGAACGTAATCTTCTAATCGTGGTGAAAGATCTTCAATATCTCCCATAAAGATCTTCCCTTTTTTTACCTAAAACCTTTCTTTATATCCTGGGGAAAACAAAACATAAAAGGGTGAGCTCAAATGCTCAGTAAGGTTAAACAAAATAAAAATCAATCACATCATATTCATAAGAACATAACTTTTGGAAATCTTAACCTGCAAAAGAGAGCATAATTTCATAACATGGGATAAATTTTAGTAGTGAAATGAAATCCCAATAATCATAACTTAAAACATGAAACTTCGTGGCATACACACATAATCATAGAGAATCATTTCTTGTTAGTCAAGACTCATTGCCAAGACTATCTTAGTGGACAAAGTCCCTTTCTGAACCGAGTCACCCTCGTTTCAGTCCTGTTTCACTGAACCGGTATAACCTACCGTTCTAGCCATGTCTATCTCATGAGATATAAAATCCTTACCCAATGCATTGTAGGGAGATATAGGTCCCACCCATCTCATAATGATACCATTCTTATGTGTGCCACAAAATCATAAACCATACATCATTACATAACCCATGTAATAAAAATGGGAATCTTAAACATCATGACTTCATAAAACAATTTATATAAGATAATAGAATTCATAAAAATATTTCCATCACAACATAATCAAATTCATGTAATAATAGGGATAAAAACAGAACCCTATATTATCTTAGATGGAAAATAATTTTGATAAAACACTTGAACTCCATTCTTGAGGAAAATATCCTTTCTTCTTCAAAAACACTTTTCCTTTCATAACATGTCATACAATTATAAACTAAAAAAATTTGATTAAAAATAATCTTCAAAACATGTAAATAAAGTTTCTTGGAAATAATGTTTTAAAAATCCATTCATGTCGTATAAGTTAAAAAAACATTCTTCGTACTTTTGTCAGAAAAATCAAAAAGTACCTCGTACAAAAAACGACAAAAGATTCCTTTCATATTTTTTAAAAAAACTTACCGAAGGGTAAAAATTTGATATAAACTATTGTATAAGGATGGAAATAATATTACATATTGAGGGAACATGGATGTGGATGATAAAATACACCCCAGTAATTACCAAAGTAAAAACAATCTCGGATAAAAGTGAGATTGTGATATTTCCCTTACCTTAGGTCCGATTTGCTTCGTAAGTGTCCAAACCTCCTGTATAATGATTTAAATAATGTCATTGACTTATTACAGAATCATATTCATTGTTATTATATCATATATGGTTCACTTATGACCTTATATTACCCGTTCTTTTGTAAATCCATGTTAAAGTAGCGTTTTGGGTAAAATCGTCTCATTTGTCGTTCGTGTTTTAACTTGTAATTATTCATATGATCACATAGATCATTATTACTTAATTATAGAATATAAAACATGATTTATATGTAATATATATTCAGAATGTACATATATATAATGGATCGATAAATGGAAAGAAATACACCGTTCATGGAGACGGTAGGCCGTACGTACGCATGAACGCTGTTTTCGTTTCATATTGAATTGAGTGGAATTAAGTAGATGAAATACATATATATACACATAAATTCAGTAGATTTATAATGTCATATATTTCATTATTATTGCTTATATATACTTTATAATCATTCTTAAATGGTTATCATGGAGAATGAATCTCATCGCGTCGTGGAGCCGATAGTCCGTACGTACGCACGAGCGATGATATCATTTCCATAATTATTGAATTGAATTGGAGTGGATGATACAATATATCAGAATCATTATGATGTTATAATAACTATGTATAGTTATTCTTTACACCATAATACCCATCCACGTAAGGTGTTGGTGGAAAAATAGATTACACCACGGCGTGGAGACGGTATTTCGTACGTACGCACGCTCGGTGATTTTGTTTTCCGTAGGATGGATAGATGGTTAAATAGGGTTGTTTCATACTTATAATATCATATCTGTATATTATTGATACTGATTTTATTACTTCATAATGAAACAACCTAAGAAGAAGAAGTGGAAGAAGTAATAAAGTTGAAAGAATCGGTAACGGAAATTACCTCTTCTTTGAAGTGCCTCTTTGAGACCTCCTCTTAGGGCACTAAAAGTGGTCTTTTAGGAAGACCAGAACCTCTAGGATGTTTCTAGGTAAGTGGAGAGGAGAATTTTTCAGGGTTTTTCTGATCTTGAAGGCTCAAAGTTGTGTGAGGAAGAGAGGGAGGAGGTGCCCTTTTATAAGGGAGGAGAGGGGCACCTTTGGAATAACAAAAAATATTATTTTATTATAAAGTCAAGTTCGGTTTTAAATAGCTCCAAATGGATTTATTTCGAGGATAAGGTGGGGATGGGTCGAAATCCTCTCATACAATAGAATTTAGACAAGTTTAGGTTCCTATTTTAACCTTATCATTTAGATTTAACATTAAGTTAAATAATTTTAATTTTACCGTGTCTTCTTGTGTTCTTACACTATAAGGTTAATAAACTTACTATAAGAAGCCAAACGAATACCAAATTGTTTATTATTAATATATATAACCTTATCTAAGTTATTTGGCCGAACCTTAGATTTGTAGGAATAAAATAACAATTAATAATATAATATTTATTTTAAAAACTATTTTATGTCAATTTTGACACTATTTAGAAATTGATTTTTGTGAAAATCATAACAGAATTATTAGTTCTTAAAAAGTTAATTAAATCAATAATAACATGTCATATTAACCTAGAAAATTAGTGGAATTCATAAAAAGTCTAAAATTATATTTATTTGGGCATTTATAATATAGATTATGTCAATCTTTCATTAATAAGATAATTACTGCATCATCTTTGTGTCATAAATAAATTATATTATTCGATGTCTAAAAATTAAAAATAAAATACCATTATGTAGGAAATCTTTTTATCTTTCTAATGAGTATTTAAAATAGAATTTATCTTGTTTATAATCCTATATTAAAAATGTTTTAGTAAATAAACGTTGATTTTAACTCTTTTAACCCTTCTTTAAATAAATTAATAATAAATGTCCTAATCTAATCCAAGTGGGCCTAAATGGTCAGATTTTATTCCTAAGTTTGTTTTTGGTCTAATTACACTTGTCCAATAGAATTAGGACATGTGTTAGGGTAATAATAATATCATTTCTACCCTTAATTACCCTATTTACTTTTAACCGTGGTAAATAAAAGTAAAAATTTACTATTCACCAAAAATTATTTTCATCTCATTGAACCACATTTTACTTACTGACATCAACCGTGTCTCTCGGATTTTTGAAATTCCACTCACAGAAGCGGTAAAATTATGTTTTATGAAATATTCAGTTTTTTTAACTACCACTTAGTGGTTTCACTATTCATCAAAAATTGAAAGTTTTCAGAAAAATACCAAAAATTAGGCCAAAGATATATTTGATATTATGAACTCAAAAATGATTTCTATTTTACCAAATTCAAAACATATCAGTTGCATTAATTAATTTAAAAATTAATTCTCGTCGTCAAAACAAATAGCGTGTTCTTAAGAGATAATAACTATCAAAAGATTGACACTTGTTTATGTCTGGTTTAAATGTGAAATTACATCCAATGACCAACATTGTATTAAATTGTAAAAATATATTCTAAATATATTTTAAAACCACTCAAATTAATAATTTATCACTATTTATTATTTCGTTTGAAAAAGTTGTTTTTAATTAAAATTTAATAATTTTCACTATTCATCATAATATGAAAGTTATCCGGAAATCACCAAAATTTTACCCTAAGCTAATTTCGATATTACGAATCCAAAAATAAATTCCATTTTGAAAAAATAAAATTTACAAAATTTCAAAAAGTGGTTATTACTATTCATAACGGCTAGTTTTAATAATATTTTAATAGCATATTATTGTTTAGTGAAACTCGTTATTGCGTACTACACACGCTATCGAGGAATGTCGCGATTGCGTGTAATGCAAGGCAAGTCAAGGATGCATGTTGTGAAAGCTCCTTTTGGTTTAGCATATAACACAATACATTAATGAAATTAAAATAATATTTTTCATAAAATCTTGGGGTGTTACATGAAGTCCACCTCCGGGTACCGTCCAGTCCTCGAACACTCGGCCTCTGCCAGCATTGCCCGTCGTCTTCAACAAACACAACGATGTGCAGGCATAGCCCATGCAGTGGTGAGTATATCGATACTTAGTAGGGACCCTGAGACCCTCAAGGACTCTCTAAAACCAACAAGGATAACCACAAGAAGATCTCAACAGATAACCTCTACTTAGGTATATGCCCATACATATACCTAAGTTATCAAGTAACCCATCTCAATCATGAGGAAACACAAGACTATGAAATCAACGGATAACCACTACCCAGGTATATGACCATACATATACCTAAGTTATCAAGCGACTCATCTCAATCAAGAGGTAAACACAAAAGTCAAACATTCAGCTCAAACCAGGATTTTCATTATCGAAACCGTAACTACTGAAGAGCCCAGTCTCTGGAGTGTACAGTGGTCCTGTCATGACTCCGAGGTACTGCTCACTAACCTAAGACTGCTAAGGTACTCCTCCTGTCGATTACCACAGGTCAGCCACCCAAACAAAGTAGTGCTTCCCGCCGGGGTATGCCACCCAAAGACAGTAGTGCACACCCCCTAATAGCCTGCAGAGGTACTCTCCTGACGAGTACAGTGGGTCTGCACTGTCACATAGGTAGTGCTCCGTCCTCCATGTGTCTTCACCCAAACAAAGTAGTGCTCCGTCCACTGGGCTAGTCGAGTCGGTCAAGCAGTCGTCAGGTCTTAGTCGGCTACACGGTCTCCGTACTCCGCACGCTCGTCTCTGGGAGGGTCTGCTCCATGAGCTATAGGTTGATACTCCAAGTATCTCAATGTTACAAGAAGAAATATCTCAAAGGACCTCCTCGTCATAGGGGTCTCAACGCAACAGACGGCGCGTCAATCGGACACCCGGTCTGTGAGTTATTAGCCTTTTCGTCCCCGGCGCCCAGTTGGTTTTGTGAGCGAACAAACCCGGCCGTATCTCAACTGTACCCCGAACTCTCATAGGGTATACTCATAGGGACCGTTTCTCCACGTGATCAGCAACGCCGCTGAAGGTTCGTCAAACGGACGTCCATTCTGAAAGTTATCAGCTTTTCCGTTCTAGGGGCCCGGTTGGATTTTGGGTTCAAACCAACCCGGACATACTCCAACTGCATCCAAAACTTAGGCTAAGTATTCCAAAAGTTCTGTCTCATCAAGAGGAATTCAATGAGACAGACGGTGCGTCAATCGGACGCCCGGTCTGTGAGTTATTGACTTTTTCGTTCCAGGGGCCCGGTTGGTTTCGGGAGCGAACCAACCGGACCGCACTCCGACAGTGTCCAATCATCGAGTGGAGTAAGACAAAAGTTCCGTCTAATCAAGAAGAAACCAACAAAGTCGACGACACGTCAATCGGATGTCCGAAACTCAAGATATAAGCGTTTCCGCTCGGAGGGCCCGGTTGGTTTCGTATCCGAACCAACCCGGCCGAACCCAAATTTCTCATAAACCTTGATTGTAATATACCGAAACGACCGCCTTGATCCAAGGATCTCATCGCAACTGACGGTGCATCGATCGGAGGTTCATAGCCCATGTTATAGGCGTTTGAACGGAAACAATCCGAAAAATAGGGGGTTCAGGCCCGGTCCGACCCGGCCCGAGACCCCCTGGGACGGCCCGAACCGGGTCCAGGTTCGGCCTGTTTGGGCGCGGCCCGGCCCGGCCGATTGTCCAGCCGTGCTGGCGTGGCCGCGACGCCCGCGGGGCCAGCGGGTGCGGGCGTTACAAGCCCCCGCGGTCAACAAATCCGACGCGGCTTTAAGCCGCGCCGCTCAGCCTCAAGAACGGGTAAGCCATTCTGGTTCGGCCCACCGCCGCGGGTCAGCCGAGGCGGTTCCGTTCCGGCGGCGCGCCGCCGCTGCCGGTCGCTGGAGCCGCCGCCGCCTACCACGGACCACCGGACTCGCTCCGGTGGTCCGTTTCGGCTCCAGTCTTCTCCAATGGTCCTCTCAGGACCCGAACATCAATGCAGAGACTTCAAATCGCCTCTGCGGCCCGTTCTGACATCACCTGTCGTTCCGCACATCAAATAACAAAATGCGCCGTCTTCGTGGTTTTCCGGCGCGGCGCGACGGCGCTGCGCCCCATTCGCCGCGGCCCGACTCCGACCGCGGATTTGTTCGGCCACAAAGGTGTGGCGCGACGGCGCCGCACTTCTTTGCTGCATTCTTTCTCATTTACACGTGGTGCAATGGCACCGCGCTGCCTTTCACATTCCCTAACAAATTCAAAAACACAAGGGGGGAGGAGGGTCGGCCGTGTTCGTGCGGTCCGACCTCCTCCCATTAGTATGATAACAGGCGGCCCAATTGAAACCAAGAAATGCGACAGATGAGATCATGATCAACAATAAAATAAACCCCCACAACTTCCCGCAACAAATTATTCCTGACTCGCAAGGAAAACGTTCACGGATCAACTAGATAATATGTTGATCTTTGTTCTTTTTTTTCTTTTGAATGAATGAATCAAGGGAATAAAATCTTTTTCAAAATCATTCCCTACCTCAACGTTGTCGTCGAACAAGAGTTCATCGCGGAATTAACCGTCGGGGAAGAAGAGGATCGTCGCAGAAGAGAAGGATCGTCACGGAAGAAACGCCACGGAAGGAGCGTTGTTGATTTCCGAGGATTTGGAATTCTTCATCGGAGATCGGTGCGTTCTTCGCGTTCTTCGTCGAAGAATAACGCTTTCCTCCAAATCCTCTCCACGCAACAAGTTCTAACCGAAATAAAATATGAACAATCTTAATTTATTAACGCACGAGTCAACCTTTGAAATTCAAAAAGAAACAATCAATTCAATGAATTAATTGTAACGATTTAACTGCCCAAATTAATGAGGCGTTTCTTAACAAGAACAAATGCACGGTTTGACTTCATTAATAGGGGGTGTGGGTTCATTACTTAGAAGAAAAGAAACGGTGGGGCTTGTGTGGGACCCACAAAACCTTAATCCTCTCAAAGGCAGTTATCAATAAGTGGGTCCCACCCTTAACTCCCTTACATAGGTTATAACCACATAAGAGAGAGGAAAAGTGTTGTGGCACAACACTTAATCCACATAACAAGAAAAGAAAATATAATTGTAAAACAATTATATTATTATCCCACACATTAATTAAACAACTCAACCCGAGAAAATGAAACTCCAGAAAGGAGTCTTCATAAGCAATTACCGGTGCTGCGAGTTCATCGGTGCCCTCAGATTTCAATTCCGAGCACTGGTTCAAATGTTAGAAAAACCCGCTCGTTCGTTCATTGAACATACCCAAGCTAAACTTCGGAAAACGATTCCCGGCACACCGGGCCTCGGAATCAGGCACTGTCAGAAACTGCGTTCTTGTAAAATCCCAAAGATTTTTTTTTTCAAAAAAATTTCCCTTGAATTTTACGGGTCTTTACATTACTCCCACCTCAGGGCTTTATATCCACATAAAGATTTAACACAAACTAGGGTTACAAAAGCGGTACTGAGCACACATCTGAGCCTTCCGCTCTGATGTGCTCACATGGAGGTTCCCGTGCTGCCAAAGAAAGTGCACTTGAGGAATCAACCGTCCTCGTAGGATCCACTCATGTTGATCCTTGATCCCCACTAGAACCTCCGTGAAAGTCACCCCATCACCAAGGTCCAGCTCCTCATGGTCGATGATATGCGAAGGGTCGTGCTCGTATCTCCTAAGCTGAGATACGTGGAGGACGTCGTGCACCTGGTGCAACTGAGGTGGATGGGTCAAGCAGTAAACCACCTCTCCTACCCAGCTGAGGACCTAAGAAGGTCCGTTGAACCTCAGAGATAACTTTCCGCCTTGGCCACATCTCCGTAAACCTCGTCGAGGTGAGACCCGTATAAGGACGAGATCGTCATCCTCGAACTCAAGAGGCCTCCAATTCCTGTTAGAACTGAAACCCAAAATGACTGATGCCACGAGGGTAAGGTTGACCGACTCAAGAGTGATCGGTCGCACCCTCCTGTGCTGCCTGGGGTTTCCTTTCACCGACCAAGGAAAACCCATCCCGACGTCATAGTTAAACCACAACCTTTTTGCCTAATACCGTCAATTTGTGTATGGATTGTAGTTGCCCAGTCCATACTCAAACCAACGTTGTAACGCCTCGACGCTGCCACCAAGAGATTCCAACCGAAACTCTCTCATCAAGGGTTTGAAAACACTATCGGAGTAAGTTTGATTATTGGGTCTTCTCCCAAGGTATCTCCAGACGTGAGAGTCAAGTATACGGCTTACTGGATACTCTAGGTCTGGGACAAGGTTCATGGAAGGAAGGAATGATTCATATCAATGTCTGTTACTACGATAGCTAGTAGTGGACATAGACTATCCCTCGAACATTCTTAGAGCCATCGGTTCACTCTCCCTGACCGCACGCAGCTACCCTCTTCCCCTTCCCTCCAACTCCCTGAGCCTGGCAGGGACAACTAAGGCGGGTGGTTGTAGCATGTTAAAACGTACACCACCTCATGCTGCTCCCCTAGCTCTGCCTCCATGTCTACTGCTTCACAGACTTATCTCTCCTTAAATATTCCACTTCTTGAAACATTTAACATGCCCGAGTCTCTAAGAATGGAGCCAGTTTCCTGTTTCTTACTGCACTGTGCAGTCTTCATATGCTCATGGATGATCTGCACCTTCTTTTCCTACGATCTAAAAGAGCTGCTAAAATTTATCCTTACTGAAAAGAGAAACTCGGTCTCATCCCCTGGATGAACCACACCCATTTCCTAATACAGTCAATCCTGATATTAATGATGCATTCATGCCATGGATGACGTCGTAAGGCCTCGACGTAACTACCAAGAGATCTAACTGTCACTCTAGCCTCCAAGGGGAGAGTCACACTGTTGGCATTAGTGTGAGGTCACTGGGTCTCCAATAGTAGAAATCTCGAATATGAGGGTCTAGTCAATAGTATTAACCGAGACCACTCAGTATCAACCAAACAAAAATACAGGAAAGCAAACAATGATAAGTTTCTTTATATTATTGCATCTCATAGTACAAAGACACGAATACAACATCAACATGGAACTAGAAGTTTAAGGGACGCATCCACTAGTTTTGATCCTGTCCACCTACTCACAGAGCTCTACTGCCTTGTCCAATGCTCGGTTGTTGCTCAACCACCCACCACTGCTTCTGCCTCGGTGGCTCCTCCAAAGCCTGCGGATCAACAGTACGAGGAGTCGGACAGTCACATTCCTAGTGACCCTTCCCGCCGCATTCATAACACTTACTGCTCCTCCTACGGCTGGATCTGGCCCTCTTGGACCTCTGCATCATCTGTCTACTGCCCATAGATGACTCGACTACTGATCGAAAATCCTATGGCATAGGCAGCAGCTCCGGTACACGCTCGAGGTGAAGAGCTACTGGCATAAACTCCACCCTGAAGGAGGTCTCTAAGTATTCCCATGTGAAGGTCATCCCATCGTAAAACTGGAACAAGCGACTCCACCACCTGCCTGCTGTTGCCTGAAAGAGGATGGAAGCAAAGATCACCATGAAGTCTACTGGCATCCCCACTAGCCTAAAGACTCTATCCACAGCCTCTAGCCAATCCTCAGCCGCATACGGGTCCGTCTCTCCCCTGAACCTGGGTGGCCTCTGGCATTGGAGCTCGTGCAGTGCGGTCAAGTGGCATGCATCTCCTACTGCTGGGGCTGGTGGCATCGGTGGCCCAACATATGGTATTACCGCTAGTGCCTCAACTGCAAGAGGGCCCTGTACCAAAGCCTCTTCGCTCGGCAGGCTGTCAGTACACACATCCCTCTGGGTTCTAGTTGGTCGTCCATGGAATGGTATCCTGAAAGAAACATACGTGACACGGTAAAATGATTATACCTGGTGAGTTGACCTGGTTTGAGCTGATATTTAAATAAAACTTCTGGAAACACACACGCAGTCAGTATTTTCGTGCACAAAGTTTTAAATCAGTTTTCAGGGTCCTGGTGTATGGATACGTCAGCCGCCAACACCTAAACTGGACTCCCTGAACTGAAGACCACACTAGGTACCCTTAACACTATTACCTCACAGAAATAAAATTTCAGAGTTATAAGTTCTACAGTTGAACTGACTCCTCTGATACCAAATGTGACAATTGGGTCCCAATCACAGTACAAACACCCCTCCCTTAACATGGCCGTTGGGTCCTGGCCTACCAGGTACCACCAGTTGCCCCACAGACACGTGGGTCCCACCACGCTGTCCCAACATGCCTGAACGGGTCATCTATCTAATGACAGTCCCCACAGGCCAACCCATGTCCTTTCTAGTGTGTTTTGTCCTTACTCACACACACCCTGATAAACTTTCCAGGAGGTCACCCATTCTGATCACTACTCCAGGCCAAACACACTTAACTATCTGTACCTACCCTTCAGGTAGGATCCGAGGAGGACGACCCAGGAGCTACTTCCTTTCTTCCAGCTATTTGTCTTTTTCTGTTGTACTTTTGTTCAGTTGTAGCTGTATTTCCAGTTGGGTTTGTATTCTGGCCCATTTACTTTTCACACTTTCTTTGTATTGAGTTTTTTACATTCGCTTGTACTCTGGGGTGTTTTGTTACTTTTATAAAGGCAATTCCTTCCCAGTTATTGGGATTTACGCCTTTGGTGCTAGTCGCCAGCCCCTGGCCTATGGAAGGTGGGCTTGGGTAGTCACGAGACTGGCCCCGAGGACGGGTCATGGCAAATTGGTATCATAGGAGGAACCCAGCCTTAAGTGTGGTGGACTGCCTGGGTTGAGATGTAGGGCCCACAACGAGGACGTTGTGCTCTAAAGGGGGGTGATTGTAACACCCCAGATTTATAAAGGGGTAAATGACTGAATGATATGACTCATGTCCACAAGGTGCACCTTCCTTTTCGGAAGCCTACATGATTAGAACTCCATAGTTAAGCGTGCTTGGCCTGGAGTAGTGATCAGGATGGGTGACCTCCTAAGAAGTTTCTCAGGGTGTGCGTGAGTGAATACAAAACACACTAGAAAGGACACGTGTTGGCCTGTGGGGACTGTCATTAGTCAGATGACCCGTTCAGGCATGTGGGGACAGCATGGTGGGCCCCATGTGTCTTTGGGGAAACTGGTGGTACCTGGTAGGCCAGGACCCGACTGCCATGTTAAGGGCGGGGTGTCTGTGCTGTGATTGTGTCCCAGTTGTCACAGGGAGAATGACCGTTCTACTAGTTTCGAGTTTGGGACAGAGCCATTTTTCATGATTTTCACATATTTAGTGAAACTATGCACATAACCATTCGATGTACACTTTAGTAATAGTGAACTGAGGATAGTTTTTACACAATTTGGCTAAAATGTGTAGCCAAACCTTCTGAATTGATACATTGGGGTGAAATTACAAGTTATCCCTTCACTTAAGTTTGGAACTTGTTTAATTTTCCCCATTATTATTCTAGTTGATGAACATGGATCTAATAATATTTTGAGCTCAATAAATCGTCAATCTACAAATTGAGTTGGATCCCACCTCTGTTGTTCATTTCTCAATCCATCAGAATCAATGGATCCTTCCCGATAAGCTCCACTATTCTCTGCCTCCCTATTTTAGTTTTCCTATGAATCAATTAAGCTATTTAGGTTTAGAAACATTTGCAGTATTTTCTCGGCATAGAATCATTTCAAATATCTATTCCAAAATTCCTTAAATCTAAGACCAGTATACAGCGAGCCATCATATAGTACCTTAAAGAAGGTGGTTATATCATTTTCCCTTTGAGTTTTGATGTCTAATGGAAACAATGTTGTACTTCATGCTAACTTATTCTAAGCATTCTATTTTAATTGGTTCATTCATATCAAATTGATCATTTCACCTTATTACATGTCAATTGAATCATGATTAGGGGTTTAGAGGCTGGTTTCCCCACCTATGGAAACTCATTCGGTGTGACAGTTTGAATTGACCAATTTAGTTAATTTCCAAATTTTCAGAAGCACCTAATTAGCTTTGGATAAGCCTTTAAATTAAATTGAACTTGATGAATGAGTGTTAAATGGAACCCAAGGAACTTATTAGTTGATTGGCCAATATATGATTAGAATTTCCCATGTAGGCAGTTACCTTCATTGACTATTTACCCTTTTAAATGGATCCTTGAGCACTATAAATTGTTTTCCATGTTTTTTAAATTCAATATAAATAATTGAATTAAATGGATTATTAATGATGGATTTCCATATTTTAAATGAACAAAATTATTTATATGTTTTACATATAAAAGATAGTGAAACCATGAATTTTGGTTATGATTTATCTAAATGATCATTATTAATTGAAATAACAAGTATGTAATTGAACTTGGATATAATGGAACACGAAAGGTAATGCCTCATGTATTTAATTAGAAAACATGACTATGCCTCATTTATATGTATATAGGTGGAATGAACATGATGGATGTGGGTAATTCCCATTCCAATTATAATTATAATACAACTTTATAGAGTTTATTACACTGTAGAAGGGGACTAGTGTGAATGATGGTATTTTTCTCCCTTACATCGGGTGTTGAGCATGACATCTCACACTATTGACACTAGTTGGGAATTGGGTTTTACATGTAGTGTCCATGTATCGAGTGATGAATTACTTAATAACTTACCCTACCATGTGTGAGTGAATTATGACTCATAATATTATTTGGATATAGGTCATGTAACATCTTTATTAATCTTATAGGCTCATTATACTGGTCATGGATATCTGAATTACACCCCAGTCTAGCCAGCACTATTACACCAGGTATATGGTGACCAACGTCTTCATGTACATAGTTCATATAGGTGGATACAATACATATAATTATGATATAAATATATAATCTATATATATATATATATGTAGTTACTGATCAGACTCCATTATGGCCATGCTCTAAAGTAGGTAGACTCACTAGGTGTTTTATAAGAGCATGATCGTGCTTGTTGTTTATTTGATAATTTCGTTAATAATTTTTTATAGCAACACACTGTTTATTTATGATCAATTCTTGGATTACATATATATATCTTTGGTGGTGGAATACTATGATTTTTATCACACATCCTAATTATAATGACTTTGGTATAGAGACCCTATCCTTTTACACATACTATTACTTGATTTTAAGCATAATTAAACTATTAAATATAAGCCAAGGATCGTAAAGTCTAGTGTCTTAGACATTAGGTATATAATTAAAAATCATGAAACCAAAATAGAAACATCATTTATTTAAAAATTTTAATGAGACACTCTCTCCATTTGAGATCTTATATCTGTATAAGATTACTTGGGGAATACGTGAACAAAAGGGAAGAGTTAAAAAAGCCTAGTAAGTGAATAAACATAGGAATAAAATATAATAGATGGGTTAGAAGGAATAACATGATGGCATAAAGTTGTGGACCCTGAATAGACATAAGGAATAATAACTAGTAAAAAATGAAAAAATATAAACACATCATCAATGAAATGTTGAAACAATATATAATATGACATAAACATGGGTCATGTCCAGCTGCCAAAACATGGTGGAAAAAGTCCCATAAAGGAATAAAGTTCAATACTTGTCCCAAAATGATGTATCATGAGGCTAAAAATTATCCAATTAATTGGAGTTATATTTGGGTGAACCCCTCATAAAATTTTCATGAATATTTTTTCCACATGAATTATCATGCATTAGGAAAAAAACAAAAACATAAGGGTTACCCATGGAAAAAAATTGGGTATCATAATCATGTAAAAAGGAATAACATAAGGGAATGTTATAATGGATTCCATAAAGAATGTATTTATATAATAAATGTACATTAATGAGGGGAAATAGGCATATATCATGATAATTTGTTTCAAATTAAAGTTAAAACATGCAAAAGTGTGTTTAAGAGACATTAGACATAAGACCTTTTAGTTCAATTTAAGGAAAATATTAAAGTGAATTTTAAGAGGAAAAATGAATATTTATTTTCATAGAACCATAAATGAACTGAGATGTATTTTCATGATGAACTTATTTATTTTAGAAAAATAATGGTTTCTTAAAACAGATTATGTATGGTATATGAAAACAGGTAAGTAGTTGGAAAGTTCCCTTTAATTAGGCTTTCTTATGGGAAGGATTGAGAAGGGAACCGCTTAAAAACATGTATTTAATTGTCCATGAAGGATGGTATGATCTAGAAAAATGATTTTGAAAAATATAAAAATAATTTAAAATATTTAAAAAATAATAATCATTTAATTGGGGTAATGATAGAGAAAGAGTAACCTAATGAAAAAAAATAGGTTCATGTTGAATCGCTTAGCTTATGTTCGAAATGGGTTTTCACATGATCTTAATGTATTTTATAATCATATTAAACCCATTAATTAATTAATTAAAAAACTTTTATACATTTATTTCATTTATTATAATTTTATTAATTTCATTTATGTCTATTTTGATGTGTTATAATATATAATTTTACCGTTTGGGAGCGTTCATTTCCTTGGTGTTCATGATCTGTTACTTGTAGACATGAATCAAAAAATAATGTAAAATGAGAATGGTTGTATATAATTGAAATCATATGTTATTAATGAAAATCGATAATATTTAATGGTTATAAAAGTCATTTGGTATCTTGGGGTGAGGATGAATTATTAGATAAAACCATAATGGCAATTGTTTTGAATATTTTTGAGTTTTTTCAATCATCACGAACTAGTTTTTTTATTAATATCATGTATATATAATGGCTAGAAAACGTTACAAGGGATTTAAAACATATATTATAATACTTTTTAACCATATTTTTTTATGATATCTCTTGATAGAGGGGATGGAAATTGAAAACTTTTTCATCCATGAATATGATAAAATAACACATCCTGGATAAAGTTTTCATTCACAGTACAAAAGAAGAGGGGAAAGAAATAGTGATGGATGATAGGTCCATTAGGAAAAATAATGTGGGGTGGGGTGGGGGTGGATTAGGGTATGATGTATTAACACAACTACCCCATTTTGATATTGTTTCATTGTTAAACAAAACTCTCTTATTTATCCTTCGCATTGTAGAGTATGGACGTATCTTAAATCATGAAAATGATATAATAATTTTACAAGGTACACCATCCCTAGGATACGTCTAGGGGTCATACACAATGATGTGCTGATGTACCAAATCCACTATAAATGCACTCTTATTTACAAAGTTTGAAATAGACTCAATGTCCCAAATGGTTTACGACCAATCAAAATATTAAAGCTCACTACTCCCCCAACAGAAGTGTGATCACAACTTCTTTAGAATATCCCCACATAGATTAATGAATAGTACTTCATTTAATTATATCTAATGAATTAATCATCTACTGTTTGTAAATACTCTATTTATGTCCCAATTTCAACCACTGATGAACACCATTTCACCACATATATACTTGACATTCCATTTTAAATAGCTTTCCCGATGATCACTACCTTCACGAAGCTCCCTTTGTCTCAAAGATCAAATAATCCTTTGGGAATAAAACCACTTTCTCCAAGCTCAACTAGATTTCATGAAGCTCTAAAATTTTCACAAATCTCAGATATCCTTTGCGAATTAACTTACTTGTGTGAAGCTATGATCATTCGGTTGGATTTTATAGCCTTCACGAACTTCTTTTCAAACCACCATTGCAAACCACCTCAGATTCCCACCTTCATGAACTACCTCTACAAAACACCATCATGAACATAGAGACATAGAATTCTCATTAAGTCTCTATCAATATTATTATATGGGTAGAGTCCTATATATAGGAATTTCCACCGATTCCTGAACCTTCTAAAATACATCAGCACTATTTCATAGAGCTCCCATTTTGCCACTATAATATTTCTTTATTCTCAATGCTCCATGGAAATTTCCCATTAGTGATTCTTTTCATAACCGAATATCCTTACAGCAACACTTTTCTCCACCACAATGCTCCACTCGCAATGATCTTCTCCTTTTCCAGTTCAAGTTTCCCGTCATACTCATAGATCTCCCTGTCAAAATCCTTTAATCCTTTGCAAACCACTCTTTATTAAGCCCATATTCTATAAACTCATGCCCTTTCCCTATTTTGATGATATATTCAAGGAAATAAATATTTCTCAATGCAACAAGAGTCAAAATTTTGGACACCAGAAATTTGGAAAACACTGGGAAACTGTGCCACCATAGATCCCTTCTACGACACACATTGACCATCCTTATTCCCAGTCATCTGTATTTTCAACAAACACAATCACACACAAAACATACCGAGTGGAAGCCTTGAGGTATTTTTTACAAACAATATCCCCTCTGGTTTTGTTGACAACTTTCTAAAAATTTGATACTTCATTAAATATCGATCCACCATCAACCAAAATTTTCTCCTTGTGATTCAGATAGCAATCAAATATTTAATCAATGCACACTCAATGCCCACAAGATCCATTATCGACATGATAAAAAAGAGTATAACGAAAATTTCATCAATTAATCACATAATTCATGACACTAATTCTTGAAACCAAACAACTAAAAAACTGCTTTATTCAAAAACCTTAGCTGTCATTATATTTTTTCTTTGATCGATCACATATAGCGTCATCAGAGTTACAAAAAAACTCCCACTACATCAATACCCGCTAACAGGTTCAACTAACCATAACTCATAGCTCCACCAATCAACTTCTTCGTATGTTCTGACTATAAAATTTTCTCCCTTTTAACTACCATAATTTCTCCCCATTTTTTCTATGAACCCAAGGTCACTCAATTTCAGTCTCTAGTAGATTAATTAACACATATCAGAACATTAGATAAAAACACACCACACATCGGGGAGGGGGGGAGACACATCCACAGTTTTCATGTGTGGGGAGTTAACTAGTCTCCTAGAGCTATTCAATTACTCTCAAAATCTTATTTGGTTAAGGCCTCTGTTAGAAAGACTGCAACTTATAGTTCGGTAGGCTCAAACAATAACTTCACAATAATTTTTTCAAATTTCTCCTTGATAAAATGATATTTTATTTAAATGTGATTTTTCCTTGAGTGATGGAATGGGTTTTTGATAAGATTTATTACACTTTAATTTTTATAGTGGATTCCGATTAGAGACTTCACATCAACTCCCATGTCATCAAGATGATTTTTCATCCATAATAACTGGGTGCACACTTTAGTGGCCAAAATATAATTAGCTTCTATGGTACCAAATGAAATTCTATATTGTTACTTTCTAATACAATAAATACACAATCCACCAAGATAGAAGGAACCTCATAATGTTGATTTCTTATCATCATCCTAACCAGACCGATATATATCTCTATATCCCAATAGTTCTAGCAGATATTTTACATTATACATCAAACTGAAATCCATAGTAACCTTGATACACTGAATTATTATTTTCTCTAAAATCATGTGTCTTTATTAGGGATTGATTTGATATCTCACTACTTGTCATGTGGGAAGAAAAATATCAGGTCTCGTCCCTGTCAGGTACTGTAATCATCTAACGATTTTTCTATATTCTATGATATTGACTGCCTTTCCATCATCATCTTTTGATAGTTTCATATGGCTAGAAACTAGAGTTTTCATCTACTTGAAATTTTCCATTACAAATATTCTAAGAACATCATATTCATATTTTTATTGAGAAATTAATGATCTATTCATTCCTTGTGTCACCTATAAAAAAAGGAAAAATTTCACCTCACCAATCATTGACTTCTAAAACTAACATTTCATGAATTTAGAAAATGTTATACATTATAATTAACCGGATCAACATAATATTATGTCATCATCATAAACTATCACCATAATTATTTGATTACTGTTGTTATTGAAATAAAGATTATAATAAAATCCACCGTGATTAAAGCTAAGATTTTTTAAATACCAATCAAGTCTTGAATACCATGTTCTTAGTGCTTTCTTAAACCCTTGAAGCACCTTATTTAGCTAATTTTTTTTCTCTTATTAATGTATGAAAAACCCATATGTTTTCTTGATATAAACAACCTCTTATAGAACCCCATTCGAAAATTACAGACTTGACATCCATCTAAAAATCATTGAACTTCCATTGAACTTCAAAGAACTAGAATAATCTAATTGCCTCTAGCCCTAGAATAGGTGAAAATGTCTCATTGAAATTGATAACCTCTATTTGTGAGTAACCTTTTCACACTATTCATTCCTTTCATTTAATCACTATGCCATACTCATTCATATTATTATGAAAGACCCATTTATCCATGATGAAATTCTTATCTATTGGCCTCAAAACAATCTCCTATATCTGGTTCTTCTCAATTTGGTCTAGCTCTTAATTTATATCCTAAAAAAAGTTCTCATATCCAGTTGCATCAAAAAAAATTAGGCTCTACCTAAGATTATAAGATGCTCGCTGTAATGAATTCATTCTTCTTATTTTAATTGGTTCTTTCTGACCACCAATAATATTTTTGTTTTCAATATCAGGATAACTCTTTGGATCCATTGAAGTTACAGACATGGATTCTTCTTGCTCATCGTTAGTATCTTTTTTTGAATCACCATCTTTTACTTGTGATCCCCCTGTGTTTCTTACCTCCTCATAACATTCATCATAAAACTATTAACTATATTGTTGAATATTGTCTTCATTTTCTACTATAGTGAAATTATTTCTCTGAATAACTTTTCCTTGCATCTAATTAAAGCATTTATATGATTTTATTTTTCCTAAGTATCCCATAAATTATACCTCATCTCCATGTGAATCAAATATCTTATATTTCTCTTTATTGAGAATAAATCACTTACAATGATTCCAAATTATTTTTACACTGGCTTCTTTCTATAGAACATCTCATATAGAGTCGATCCTTCCATTGGACACAACAAAGCCCTATTGGAAATGTAGACCAATGTCACGACTGATTCCTTCCAAAATTTCCAAAGTAGGTCTTTCTCAATAAGCATCATTATGGTCATGTTGTTGATGGTTTGATTTCTTCATTCAACCAATCCATTTTTCTATGGATTTCTCATTGAGGAAACATGATGCATTATCCTGTGTTTCTCATGGTAGTCTTCCACCTGACTATTTGTGAATTCAATACTATAATCAATATGAAAATTCATAATTTAATGCTGAATCATCCTTTCATATTCCCTATGATACTATTTAATGCAGCTGAACTCATCAGACTTATGGGAAATGACATATATTCATGCCATTATGTTATGATCATCAATGAAAATAATGTAATATCTCTTCTTGTTAGTGACTCTTGGATAGATTGGTCCACACACATCAACATGAACTAATTCGAGCACATTTTTTTGACTTCTTTTCATTTTTCTTGTATGTTTTTCTGGTGATATTTCCATGTTGACAAACTTATTATGTATGAATATGAAATTTTGATAGATTATGGAGGTCTCTAGTAATATCACACTTTACCAAATCATCCTCGTATGTTTGTTATAGATGAACAAGTTGTTCAAGCTGCGAATCAGCCTTTACATCAAAACCTGACTATTGATTATTTTCTAGGAGACCACTATGATCCACATCCAACTTTTCATCCTTCTGAATTATCAGCTTTCCCAGTATTGTATTTGGACTCAAAATATTTTCTTGATCCTTTACTTTTCATCATAGACTGATGACTTCTTCTTCATGGTATTTGATCTGTTTGATTTGATCCCTTGTACTGTTTGTCAAACTATCAATTTCACTCTTCTCTTCCTCGATTTTGAGAATATACTCAACAACCATTTCTGAGATCTCTGATTTTGAAGAAAATAGTTTTTTAAATTAATCTATCAACTCAGATTTCTCATCTTCTTGCAGATGCATATAGATTTTTTCATCACTCACCACTTTTTTTTCTTTATCCATTTTAACTCTCCAAAAATCTATCACTTTAAGAGTGTCAACCAATTAAGCATGAAAATCAAATCTCCCCTAAAAATATTCTTCATCAATGTTGGTTTCTTATTTTTTATTAGCACTACCATAGACTACAACCATAACATTTTCTCCTCAATCATTGCCGTACTCAAATTATTCTACCTTAGATTCTTCTAAACTATCTTGTTCTCTTGAAATAAGTATATTTTTTTGACATTTCTATTAAAATTATTATTTCCATTCATGTTGGAAAAAGGAATCTTTATCAGATTTCCAAATTCATCCTCTTCATATTCTTGGAAATTATTTGGGAACCTTACTGTAAGATGTCTAACCTTTCCATATAAAAATAATACAACTAGAAGATTCCCTTTTAATAATGGTTTTACCCTTTGATGAATTGAGGAATGAAATGACATCACCTCATCTACCTCTTCAACTTCCATTCCATATTCAATTGATATCTTCTTCATGGAATTGAATGACACCTAATTGGATTTCCCCGATTCCACAACATCGTTGTCATCTTTTCTAATTTCATATGCTATAAAGGTACTATGCATTTTATCCAATTACAGTTGTTTCAAATATTTTTCTTCCAATACTGAAATCTTTTTATTGAATTGATGTGGAATTATCCTCAATATATTCTTCAAAATATTTATATTTTCAATTAATTCTCCAAGACCACAAAAATATTCCACTAAATAAAATAAACACGTCAAAGAATACATCAATAAACTCATTTGGGTTAATTCTTAGATCTTGACACTTGTTCTACAGAACATGCAGCTTAGCCTCTCTGACCTTTGAGTCACCTTCATAGATATTTAATATTTTTCCCACATAACATATCTTGTTTTTAATGAAATAAACTTTTTATAAGTTTCATTGGATATGGCTACCCCTAAAAAATCTATCCCCTTGGTGTCAACATCCGATTCCCTTCTTTTATCTTCTAATAAAGATCAACTACTTATATTGGCTGAAATACCATGCATCACTACTGTAAACACATCCACCTATAAATATTTGAAGTAGTGTTTCATATGATTATTCCATAACTAAAAATTATTCCTATCAAAGATCAGAATCCCCTTTAAATCAATGAACTCCATTGAGAGAGAAACATAGATATTAACCTTTCACTCTGATAAAAATTGTTAGTCCCACAAGGTTAAATAACCTTAAAGGGGGTGAATGTGGTTATGATAGATTAAAACAACTTCCCAGTTTTATCTTGTTTTATTGTTAAACAAAACTCTCTTGTCTCTTCTTATCATTGTAGAGTATGAAAAAATATTTAACCATGCACATAACAGAAAAATTTTACTTGGTTCACTCTCACTGGGATATGCCTAAGTAGCGTACACTGAAGTTATTCCAATGTACCAAATACTATATAAGAAAAATTATATTTAAAATGTTTAAAGTGAAATCACTGTCACTCTTAATTTAGAACTAATCACAATATGGAAGCTCACTGCTCTCTCAAGTGATGTGTGCTAACTACTTCCTCAGAACATCCACTCATAGTTAAAAGACCTATAGGTCCTTTTATTATCTCTAATGAATATATCCCCTACTATATGTAGATTCTCTATTGATGTACCACTTTTATTCACTGATGAACACCACATTATCACAAATGTGCTGGGAAATACCTTTTGAATATATTTTTTTATTCTTCAAGCATTCGCTAAGATTCCTATTTTTCGATGCTCACACAGGACTTCACAAAGAACATATCTTTCGCAAATCACAACTACCCTTTATGATGATCCAACTTTTTAGCAGAGCCCACGTAGACATTTTTAATTCCCTTACCTTACTGAAAATAAGATTATTAGGTTGTATTTCGTAGCCTTCACAAACATCATTTCAAACCACCATCACGAACCACCTCTATGAACCACCTTTGTGAACCCAGAGACGTATAGTTATCATTGAGTCTTGATCAATATTCTGAAGGGGTAGAGTCCTATTTATAGGCATATTCACTGATTCCAAAAACCTTTATTGCCACATTTGAACTATTTCACAGAGATTCCCTTTTTCCACTACAATGCTCCCTTTTTTGCGAATCTCTATAGACCATTATTGTTTGTGATGATCATTATAACCACAGAGACTTACATCAACACTTAGCACCATCTTAATGATCCACTAATTATGCTTCTCACCTCTTTTATTTTTTAAATCCGATCGTACTCATAGATCTTACCATGAGAATACTTTAATCCTTCATAAAATACTCTTATGGAAGCCTATTTTCACGAAATTCATTCCTTTGTAATATTTTTATTAGATATTAACGGAAATCCATATTTTAAAATGTTATAAAAACTCCAAATTTTCGATCCCAAAAATTTATAAATCACTAGGAAACTATGCCACCTTATCCTCCTTCTACATCACACACCAATCATCATCATTCTCAGTCATATAACTTTTTCATCAAACAAAATCACACAGAAAACATACCGAGAGGACGCCTTGAGATATTTTTTTCATAACAGTGGATTCTTCTATTAGCATAGTAAAATTATAGAATATGCAAGTTAATGGAGTTATCATACCATTTGGATGAGTGGAGGTGATGAGAGAATAAGAAAAAAATGCTTGAAAAGAAATTAAAATATGCCAAAGTGGGTTTTACCTCTTGAATTTATCATCCTTGAAAACCTTATCATGGAAAGAGTTTTGGTATTTTGATGAAAATAAGAGATCATTTTCATGGGGGAGAGGATTTGGAAAATATTTGAGCTGAATTTAGACAATGATAAAATATAGAGAGGTGTGAGGAGAAGTGGTATTGAGGGGTGGTATTTATTGGATAGGAGAGGGGTGTTTTATCATTATTTAATTAATTATTTTATTATTTTTCTCATGAAAACAAATAATGTGTTTTACTATGACTAATTACAGTAACTAGTTCATTTGATTTTGAGCCAATGGTCACTTACAACATCCATGACTCATGCATGACTGAGAAATTAATTTATTTACTTATACAGTAAATTACTATATTTCATTGTTAACAAAAAATTCAACTATTTTAGAAAATTGAAAAAAATATCTTTATAAATTTTCCAACATATGGAATTAAAAATAGACACAATTTTTTTAAAATAATTTTATATATATGTGAACTTTTATTTTTAATTAAAATCATCAATTACCTGAAAATATCAATTTGAAAATTATAACAAATTTTGTAACACTTTAAAAAATTAATTGCAATCTCATAAACATGTCTTATAATCATATAATAATTTTATGAATAAATGTTATGGAAATATTTTTTTAAAACATTATATTATGTATAATATTGAAAATAAACACTTATGTTTTAAAAAAAATTCAACACTTAATTAATAATTAATAATTTTTTTACACATCATATGATATAGTTATATTACATTTTCATTTATAAGTTGCCTAAATATTATTTATTCTTTAATGGGTGATGTTACTATTATATTGGAATGTTTACTATTCATAATGGTCATATTACTATTCCAATGGTCAAGTTATTATTTCATAGGTAGAGATTCATTAAATTCAATAAATTCTTCTTCTTATTTTATAATGATTTTATTGTGCTCTTAATGTTATTCTATGTGATTATACTATATGAAATAATTATAATAATGGAATTTCCATTGATAGAATTTTGGATCATTACTTTCTTCCACATTATAAAATTTCTCCCTTGAAATTTCGTTTTACATTGTATGTTGAAAACATGTGTGGGTACTTTTCCTTCATCGCTTCCTTAGGATTCAATGTTAACTTTTTGTACATAGTGTTCTTCCATATTACTTTGATTAGGTGTGTAATAATGCTGCATATAAATTTATCTCTATGGCCCAAGATCTTCACTGTCTACTCATAGTAAGTGAAATCATTCTCTAACTATAACACCTCTTAATTCATTCCATGTGAGGGTTTTGTTATGTACTTCCCTAAGAGGGAAATGTGGAATACACCATGTACTTGAGAGATGGATGGTGGAAGTGCTACTTTATAGGCCACAACTTCAACATTATCATGAATATATAAGGGTAAGAGAAACCCAAGAGTTAGCTTTCCTTTATTCCCAAATCTCATGATAATTTTCTATAGAGATATGTAGAAGAATACCATGTATATAGCCTTAAAATCAAGGTCTCATTGACAATTTTTGCATAAATCTTTTATCATCTTCGGGCCGTCTTGATGTGATAATTAATGTATTTCACCTTCTCCACCATGTATTTGACCATATCAGGTCCTATAAGATTACGTTCACCTACATCATCCCATAATTCTGGTTTTCTTATTCGTTTCCCATAAAGGTCATCATATTGAGCCATTTGGATGATAGAGTGGAAAATATTATTATAAGGGAACTCAACCAAAGAAAGATATTGTTCCTATAATCCCTTTAAGTACATAGAATTGGCTCTGAACATCTCTTAAATGGTCTGAATAATTCATTCAGATTGTCCATCAGTTTGAGGTTGATATACCGTAATGAATTTCAACTCAGTGTTCAGAGCATGTTGGCATATTTTCTAGAACATTGAGGTGAATCTAAGATCTAGATCAGATACAATTTATAGTGATACTCTATATAGAATTACCATTTCCTTGATGTATATCAGTGCTATTTGATCCTATGAGAAGTCCTCTCAAATTGGGAAAAAGTGAGATGACGTTCCCTTGGATATCATAATATATCTTCATTCTCCATAGGTGAATGGAGAAGTTTGAGCTATACACGTCATTCAGAATATCCTTCTTTATCTATGGATTGGATAGTATACATAGTTATAATCCAAATCTCATGAATCATTCCTAATCCATTTGGAACTATAAGTATTTACCTCTTCTGATAGCTTCGAATTTTGTTTTTGAATTTTGACATAATTCTTTTTATAATCCTTTATTTTCTCTATAAAGGATGGTTGATAAGTTATTTGATAAAGAATTAATGATGTTACTTCCTTAATGACTCCCATTTCAATCAATTTCCTATCAAATAATATTTATTCCTTCACAATTGTCATCATTAATAATAACATAGGATCTTTTCCACAAATAGAATATGTAACCTTATTTGCCTTTCGAGGACGGTAGTGGATTATGAAGAAATAATCATTAATGATCTATAACCATATTTTATGTCACATATTGTGATCATTTATTGTGAATATATATTTTAGGTGCTTATGATTAGTATATACCTCACACTTATCCCCATAAAGATAATTACACTAGATTTTTAATGTAACGATCATTTCTTAAAACTCCATATCCTGTGTGAGATAGTCTTTCTCATGAATTTTAAACTTTCTTGAGGCATAAGATTTAAATTTATCATTTTTTTTCTGTACATTGTTTCTTCCATTCATTGAAGCATCGTTGTACACCACAATGTGTTCCCCACTAGTTGATAGTGTGAGTACTAGTTTAATGATAAGCATCTTCTACAACTCTTTGAAGCAGTCTTCACTTTCCCTAGTCCAGAAAAACATCACACCCTTTCAAGTCATCTCAGTTATTAGGTTTGAAAATCATGATATCTTGTTCAAAAATCAACATTAATACCCACTTATACCAAGGATATAGTGGATCTCCATTATAGATGTCGGCCTAGGCCACTCTTATATTTATTTTACCTTGGAAGTGTCCAATATCTCATTTTCTTGGTTATTACATGACCCCATCATGATACTTCAGCCATCCAGTAATCACATTTTCTCTACTTTTCATATATTTTATCCCTTATAAAAGTTTTAAGCATAATATTTAAATATTCCTCTTGTTCCTCCTCATTATTATAGTATACGAGAATATCATCAATAAAGATTTCCAAAAATTTCTAAAGGTAATCTAAAAAGACTATATTAATTAAATCCATGAATATTTCTGGAGAATTAGTGAGTCCAATGAAAATCACTACAAACACATAGAGTCCATTCCTCATTCGAAAGGTAGTATTAGGAATATATTCCTTCCTCACCTTTAATTGGTGATATACCGAATGAAAGTCCTAATTAGAGAAATAAATGGTCCCATGTATCATTTTAACCAAATAATATATACATGGTATGGAATACTTATTATTTGTCTTTATTTTGTTGAGGTCATGATAATCGGTACATAGGTAGATTGATCTATCATTTTTAATTGAAAAATAGGGATGTGACACCCCATAGAGAAGCACTAAAGAATCCAAACCCCATTTCTAGATTCTCCATTAATTACTTGTTTAGTTATTAAATCTAATAAATGGATATTCTATAAGGTGTCTTTGATATAGGTATAGATATTGGAATAAGTTCAATTATGAACTCGAACTCTCAGTCAGAGGGAAAGATATGAAATTATTCAGGTAATACATAATTGCAATCACTCATGATTGTCATGTCCTTAAGAATGATTATTTTCTTTATCGCAATCATTTAAGCTACGGTTACTTGATCAAAAGTAAATAATATCCACACATGAAACCATGATTTTAAATGAGATTTATCCTCCTCATTACACTTATATCATATGGACCTGGCCTTAAACATTCCATAATCTAACTATTTCAACTAGATATCCCTTCTTGAAATTCCTAATGATCATTATGGTTTATAGTTTTATAATGTTAGGAAATAACTCATACATATTAACCCACAAGAATACAAATTGGGTACCCTTAAAACAGTATCCATTTATTTGAGAACATAAATTTTTTACCACAAAACAACAACATGATTTATTTGAAAATTCTTCATAACATTAAACTTGACTTCCATCATTCTCATACACGTCCTTATAAACTATGAAAAAACATTCAAAAACATGGAATGAGTATAAAAATCTCATTAAGGGATATAAAAACAAGGAAAGAAACCATTAGTCCATGAATACTTTCAGACATATGAAATCATATTCACAAAGACATACTTCTCACCCATATATAATTACTTTGTGAAACATGAGATTTACATAAAACATTAAAGAACATATAAAAAATAAGGATATCTTAGTGCATTAATTACTTATATTTTAACCCTCATGGTTACTTTTTGATTTGTAACCCTCATGACTACCATATAATGTTACCCTCATGACTACCTTATCTTGTATCCATCACAGTTACACTTGGAGTAACCATACCACCGACCTCCAACTTACACATACCCAATGAATTGGAGGGAGATATAGGTCCCAACATAAATCATAAACAACTCCCAATAAACAAAACATAATAATAAAACATGGATAATTGAATAAAAAATTGCATTTTAATTTTTTAAAATATAATTTAAAAGTTTACTTTTAAAGAAAATCCCCTTAAAAATATCAAATAATTGATATGAGAAATAATAGAACCAGTGGAATGTGTGTATAGACTATAAATTCACATAATGAAACATTATATAAAGCAAAATTCATTACAGAAATAATCTTATAACCTTATAATATATTAAGTTGATGGTTATACTAAATAATGTAAATTAGGATAATAATTCTCTTTAACATGGTTTTGCATTACATGAAACTTATTAAAAAATCTAGTATAATAGTTAAAACTGTGTTATTAGTATTTTTAATAATAATAATAATGTTTAAAATTCCTTATATGATAATTTTATAATATCATTTGACCCATTTACTAATAATATGTTGTTATTACCATTTCTTTGAGTGTGTGCTTTACATGATTTCCATAGTTGGTTCGTAAAATATTTTCTTGTTGAAAGGAAGTGAAAATTTCAAAGAAAAAAATTGTGTTAATATGTTTCTAGAATATTAATTGATTCCATAAATCATTTTGGTTATATGTTATGTGGATGAATCATTAGATAAATCATTAGTGATATTTTTTAGATCATTTTGGTGGTTCTTTGATAATCTTGCACTTGTTTCATGTCACGAACCGAATCTGGTCACCGCCAAAACCGGCACCAAACCCAGCCCGTGACATGACCCGAAGGTCGTTCCCTATCCCCACGGGCTGGCACAAGTGCCCGGGTATCATTAATATAGGTTTGGGAACGATTTACCCGAGTATGAAAGCATAAAACATTAAAAACATTCCATAATATAAATCTGAAATTTTTGAGCCAAACAAGACTTAAGTGAAAACCAGAACCGAGTACATTGGTTTAAAGATTATACAAGTGGTCCAAATAAAAATAATTATAGCATTAAGACAGCCCCAAGGACTCCACACGACAAGGGGTCATCGCCCCCAAGCTATCTCCACAACTCCGCACCAAGAATGGGAACTAACACCATGAACCGCCATCACCCTTAGCCTTTCCTTTACCTGAATCAAACATAACCAAGTCTACTTACACCCAAGGGGTGTAAGTAGGGTGTGAGCCTAATCCCAATAGGATACCACCCAATGATTCCAAAGAGTAAGAAATACAATGTGAAAAAGCAAGCAGTTTTCAAACGCAAGGAAAAGTAGTGTTCAAATTTCAAGAAATGAAACCTCTAATTAAAAATAGTTTTCAATCCAAAAATTTTAGAATACTAACACATTAAAATAGAAATGTTAGATACTGTAATTTACTTACAAACACACCCTAAGACATGGGTAGATACTACAAATCCAATGAGCAACAACATTGGGAACACCCCTAGGCACTAGGTTGTCTTGGGCCCTATGTACCTCGTACCTCGGTGTAAAGTAATCATAGAAAAATCCTTTCTCGTGCACGATCCACTAGTAGGGAACACACCCATAACCTAGTGTTCCCCAATAATCATCCACATAGTTTAGTTAGAGTTGTCGTTATCCAAATGCTAAGTGAAACGGGGACAAAACCCATCCGGTCCACTAGCCGTACTAGTACAAATCTGCCCCACCTAGGTACCCGGGCTTCCCCTTTTGTGCTCAATCAATTTCAGCATGCAACATAAATAAATTTTCATATAAAACATCATTACTGGTCAATCATAACCAATACATTATCTATCACATTTTATACCACTTAAAACACGCAACAAAACACTTAGATTTTTCATAAAACAATTCCTCAAAAATCTCGTAGTGTTTCGGACACAAAACACCTTATAAACCTCACTTGCATACTATGTGCACATATTTAAGTTTCCAAAACATAAAGGAGATCCCACTACATTTCAGTTAAAACACAAAATCATTTTTAGGGCAACCCTATATAGTTCAAGAAACGACATCATTACAAAGTCTCCATTTTTACACAACACAACTCTTAGAATTTCATGTGGTTCACAAACACCATTAAAACCAGATTTTTCGGCAACAAACACAAGGGAAAATAATTTAAAACAGTATTTTTATCCCTATTATACTTCAATAAAATCAAATAGTTACTTATAGGGTAGCCCCATTAAACTAATAATACATTTCTATGAAAAACCCCCAATTTCACATGAAATTGGCCTTTAGGATTCATTTTAAATACAAACACCACTAAAACTATATTTTTCAGAAATAATAAAATTTAATAATCATGAAAATACCATAAAAACAGTAGCCAATTCACAAAGATTTCATACACAATGGAATCACCTACCAAAACCAAGGAAACCCTTGAATCCTTTGTGCGAAAACTCAAACGCACCACCGCCGCACCTCAAGAAAGCTAAACCAGACCTAAAACCAGAATTTCAGACCATAAAACACAATATAAAACCTTAAATTTTAAACCCTACTTCCTGGACATTAGGAACCGCAATTATAATGGAAGAAACCCTAACTAAATTGGATGTAACCCTAAACAAATTGAAAGAAGAAAGGAGGAGAACAACTTACATAAAATATCTTGTATAAATCACCCCAAAAAATACCAGTATCTGATTTCACAAATACTCAAACCTTCATGGTAGGTTCGAACAAGAATAGGTAGATCATTTAGGAATTTGAATGGGGGAAAAAGAGTAAGAATCGAAGGAGTTATGAAGGAAACAAATTACCTTTATAAATCTGCCCGAAATTTGAGTTCTTAAGAACACTCGACCTAAACCGCGATGCAAATGAGCTGAAACGGGTGTGGGAGGATATTGGATGCCCGTCTGGGTTCAAGGGGCGTGTTTGGGGCTTGGAATCACCGAAAACCCCTTAAAAATGAATAAGTTATTAACTAATCAAATTTTATTTTTAAAACTGGAATTGGGCTTTCGGGCAGCCCAATACCTTAAATAAAAACCCATATACACCTTGGTTATGGATTTCCAAAGGCTCCAAATTTTAATTGCGGTGTTAATATGTTAAGGGAGGACATTTAGGAGTTGGAATGAGTGAAAAATATTAAAAAATGAATATGTTATAAAAGAAACAAAATTTATTTTTAAATCTGGAATTGGGCTCACGGTTTGGCCCAATTCAGGAAAACTCACCTATTCTCCATAAAAACTTTGGAAACCCCACAAAACAAAGAATTAATGGAAATTAAAATAAAAATACATTTAAAATAAGCTATGAATGTGACAATTCTCCCCACCATGAAAACTTTCCGCCCCGGAAAGTCATAGTAAGGCCAAAGCAACAACCAAACTCAACTGAGAAACCAAGAGGTACTCTCTTGCCAGGTTTCTCCCCCAAAGGCCATAACACCTCCAGTGATCAATGAAGGAAGGAATACTCTCACAGCCAAAACATACACCACTTTTCTGAAATTATTAAGCACATTCATGCTTTATCCCAAATGAAAACTCCTCAAACACAATCAGAACAGTACTCAATCAATTTACCCAAATAAACAACAACATCGAACAAGGTTACACTTTCCCTACTATAACTAAACCATTGGTCACTATCCAATATCAATTTTTACCAAAGAAAGATGTAGGTAGTTAGATATCTCCAAATGATAATACCTACTTCCCATACAAAACCAAGGAAAAATATGAGTTACTCGTATGAAGAGACACAAATGGGCTCCCCACCATAAGAGACAACTTTAATTTTTTTTTCCCGAGACAGAATCAAGACACTAATAGGGGGAGGCCCAAACAGACTCCCTAGTACAAGGGGTATACATAAATTAGAAATTTAAAAAATAATATACATGATACCCACAGTGGGTCTTCCCACCACAAGAACCAACCATCTTAACTGACCAGCATGGGCCGACACAAAAAGACCCTAATTTTTTTTAAGATTTGGAAAGGGTGCAGGGTCAGACCGCACGGTTTGGGAAAACATGCACTAACTATGCTGATCATTATTTGAACGTGGCTTCCTAGCACACTAACACTACTAATAATGCACAAAATGTGTGCTCAAACTTTCTAGCCAAATTTACAACCATTCTCCAATGACTCAATGGAAACCAACGTGGGAGGGAAAAACATTAGGCGATGACATGGGTACAAGGCCCTCTACCTATTTCCCCCGAACGAGAACAACAGAAGGAAGATGATGAAACCATAGGTTTAAACTGTTCCTATCTTTCATACTGAGGATAGGACTTTGTACAAGTGTTTAAACGACACTGGTGTTTCCCCTGACTACGCGCCAGCTTCTCTCCGGGACCTATGGCTGGAGCTCAAAATATTGAAGCATCTTCGGCCACACAGTTAGGCTATTGAAACCCCTATGTGGAACTTCTTCTTTCGGTGCCACAAACAACTACACTGCATACCCTGATGGGTTTATCAAGACATAACACACTCCATAACCCACTTTACCAAAACCAAACATTTCATTGAAACAAGGGATCAGAAGATGCACACACATCGCACCATGTTTCTTTGGGTGAGAAACAATAGAAGGGAAAGACACGTATAAAAACCTTCCTCTAAGATAGAGGATTTGATGTTTTTCCCAAGGGAGACACAATCCCAACATAACATAGAACCTTAAAGGATTGTGTGACCTTCACCTTTATGGTCAAAAGAGAACACAACATCACAATGTGTCACCGAACATGACCCTGACGATTGATAGAAACAATACATGGAACGGGACCATATTCAAAGTCCCTAAACAACAGATAAGTCCAAAAAGTTGACACAATATCATATCATGACCTAAATCTCAAAATTGGTTGTTTAATAATAACTCTTTCTTCAAAGAAACTATAAAGAACCCAGAGGCCCTCTTAGACACCATCAAGACACTCATCTGTACTAACAACGAAAGAACACTCCCACCTTTGGTGAATCAGGAAACTTAAGAAACTAAGGTCTCTTTCAACCTTCCACAAGCACTATCCCACTACAAGAGGATCCACAAATCAGCGAAATGAATGGGTGTAGACTCAATAAAAGAAATGTTCGATAAAATATTTTTTATATTGATCAAATGGAGGATTTTCCAATGGCGAAACAAAACGGGTTGCACTTCAGTTGTGCATTAACCCTTAATGGGGGCGTACCTTATCCAATGAGAGAACCCAAGGACCCAACCAAGCTGGTCCATTGGTCAAAACATGCCACAAACCAGATCCAAACACATGAAGGGAACCACCGTAAAGGCATCCCGAAAAAAAATTTCAAAAGAGACCACTAACCATCCCTGCAACACAGCTTACCGACCAAACACAAACCCAAAACACAGTTCAAACAGAAGGGGTTCTTGAACTCAAAACATCCCACAACATCAACATTTTCAAAAACCCATAATACAAACCATACCAAACTATTCATCAAAACATCATGTTTTTCTTTAAAACCAATTCTTTGAAAACAAACGGTTTAGCAGAAAGCGTATCCACCAATGGTACCCCATGGGCCTCACACATGCATGTTTTTGTGCCACATTGGGCACCCTCCTCATATCCATCCCAGCACTCATCCAGTCGTGCCATCAACCATCCATCATCCCATATAACCCCATGCATGTGGTCACTCATGGAAATACCAAAGGGTAAAACAAAACTTCCTTCCACTTTTCAAAAACAAAATGGTCAACCAACACAACCTTTTTCTCAAAACTGCTAACAATGAGATCGAAATCCCAATTCACATCTTATAAAACATTTCATAAGGACACAACCATTTAGAAAAGAACTCACTTTCAATTTATTCACATCAATTTCGAAACATATCATCCCATTAAAACACACTCTAATTGTTTAGAAAACTCTATTGGAAACACATTTCAAAACCAAATTCAATATAGTTCCTACTTTCAAAGAGGTGTAAGCACACCATTTTACATTTCAAAACAATTCTGAAAATTCAGTTCCGCCATTTCATAAACCAAACCATTCCCTCTTTATTTGAAAATCATTTCATAAAAAATTTACACTTCTTAAAACCAAGTCACCTTAAAACCAAAGTGCTAAGATTTCAAAACTAAAGCACAAAACAATGCAAGAGGAAACTAGTTTCGGTGGGTGACTTGGACATATGGTTGGCAGCCATATTCCAATCACTTCGCCATCACAGAGAGTATTCTAGGGAAATATCCATGGCTCCACATGGCTTGCCAGGCCCTGCGAGCTCACTGAGATTATTCTCGCAACTCTCTTTTCATTTCCCATAGTCATCATTAAACCAAGAAAACCAAAGCACTCAAATAAATCCATACTTACCATGGTGACTTGAATCCCTTCATGAGGTGTGCTGGCCAGGCACACTACCCATGACTGAAATTTCAAGTCCCAAAAATCCTAGCTCCAGACTATGCTGACTCTTCCCCAAATAACATGACCCAAGGAGCAAACCTCCTCTGATACCATTTTGTCACGAACCGAATCTGGTCACCGCCAAAACCGGCACCAAACCCAGCCCGTGACATGACCCGAAGGGCGTTCCCTATCCCCAAGGGCTGGAACAAGTGCCCGGGTATCATTAATATAGGTTTGGGAACGATTTACCCGAGTATGAAAGCATAAAACATTAAAAACATTCCATAATATAAATCTGAAATTTTTGAGCCAAACAAGACTTAAGTGAAAACCAGAACCGAGTACATTGGTTTAAAGATTATACAAGTGGTCCAAATAAAAATAATTATAGCATTAAGACATCCCCAAGGACTCCACACGACAAGGGTTCATCGCCCCCAAGCTATCTCCACAACTCCGCACCAAGAATGGGAACTAACACCATGAACCTCCATCACCCTTAGCCTTTCCTTTACCTGAATAAAACATAACCAAGTCTACTTACACCCAAGGGGTGTAAGTAGGGTGTAAGCCTAAGCCCAGTAGGATACCACCCAATGATTCCAAAGAGTAAGAAATACAATGTGAAAAAGCAAGCAGTTTTCAAACGCAAGGAAAAGTAGTGTTCAGATTTCAAGAAATGAAACCTCTAATTAAAAATAGTTTTCAATCAAAAATTTTTAGAATACTAACACATTAAAATAGAAATGTTAGATACTGTAATTTACTTCCAAACACACCCTAAGACATGGGTAGATACTTCAAATCCAATGAGCAACAACATTGGGAACACCCCTAGGCACTAGGTTGTCTTGGGCCCTATGTACCTCGTACCTCGGTGTAAAGTAATCATAGAAAAATCCTTTCTCGTGCACGAGCCACTAGTAGGGAACACACCCATAACCTAGTGGTCCCCAATAATCATCCACATAGTTTAGTTAGAGTTGTCGTTATCCAAATGCTATGTGAAACGGGGACAAAACCCATCCGGTCCACTAGCCGTACTAGTACAAATCCGCCCCACCTAGGTACCCGGGCTTCCCCTTTTGTGCTCAATCAATTTCAGCATGCAACATAAATAAATTTTCATATAAAACATCATTACTGGTCAATCATAACCAATACAGTATCTATCACATTTTATACCACTTAAAACACGCAACAAAACACTTAGATTTTTCCTAAAACAATTCCTCAAAAATCTCGTAGTGTTTCGGACACAAAACACCTTATAAACCTCACTTGCATACTATGTGCAGATATTTAAGTTTCCAAAACATAAAGGATATCCCACTACATTTCAGTTAAAACACAAAATCATTTTTAGGGCAACCCTATATAGTTCAAGAAACGACATCATTGCAAAGTCTCCATTTTTACACAATACAACTCTTAGAATTTCATGTGGTTCACAAACACCATTAAAACCAGATTTTTCAGCAACAAACACAAGGGACAATAATTTAAAACAGTATTTTTATCCCTATTATACTTCAATAAAATCAACTAGTTACTTATAGGGTAGCCCCAATTAAACTAATAATACATTTCTATGAAAAACCCCCAATTTCACATGAAATTGGCCTTTAGGATTCATTTTAAATACAAACACCACTAAAACTATATTTTTCAGAAATAATGAAATTTAATAGTCATGAAAATACCATAAAAACAGTAGCCAATTCACAAAGATTTCATACACAATGGAATCACCTACCAAAACCAAGGAAACCCTTGAATCCTTTGTGAGAAAACTCAAACGCACCACCGCCGCACCTCAAGAAAGCTAAACCAGACCTAAAACCAGAATTTCAGACCATAAAACACAATATAAAACCTTAAATTTTAAACCCTGCTTCCTGGACATTAGGAACCGCAATTATAATGAAAGAAACCCTAACTAAATTGGATGTAACCCTAAACAAATTGAAAGAAGAAAGGAGGAGAACAACTTACATAAAATATCTTGTATAAATCACCCCCCAAAATACCAGTATCTGATTTCACAAATACTAAAACCTTCAAGGTCGGTTTGAACAAGAATAGGTAGATCATTTAGGAATTTGAATGGGGGAAAAAGAGTAATAATCGAAGGAGTTATGAAGGAAACAAATTACCTTTATAAATCTGCCCGAAATTTGAGTTCTTAAGAACATTCGACCTAAACCGCAATGAAAATGAGCTGAAACGGGTGTGGGAGGATATTGGATGCGCGGCTGGGTTCAAGGGGCGTGTTTGGGGCTTGGAATCACTAAAAACCCCTTAAAATGAATAAGTTATTAACTAATCAAATTTTATTTTTAAAACTGGAATTGGGCTTTCGGGGAGGCCCAATCCCTTAAATAAAAACCCATATACACCTTGGTTATGGATTTCCAAAGGCTCCAAATTTTAATTGCGGTGTTAATATGTTAGGGGAGGACATTTAGGAGTTGTAATGAGTGAAAAATATTAAAAAATGAATAAGTTATAAAAGAAACAAAATTTATTTTTAAATCTGGAATTGGGCTCACGGTTTGGCCCAATTCATGAAAACTCACCTATTCTCCATAAAAACTTTGGAAAACCCCCCAAAACATAGAATTAATGGAAATTAAAATAAAAATACATTTAAAATAAGCTATGTATGTGACATTTCATCATATACATTTAATATTATGCATATAACGTAATTCCAGAAAATAATAGAGGAAATATCATAAAATTAATTTTTTTCAACCATTATTATGGTTTTCAATCTAGATTTGATTTATGTAAATGAACTTGAAGAAACATCATCCATGATGTCAGTAAATCGACACATCAAAGTTATTGTTTTTATTTTTAGAATAAGTGTAACAGGAGAAGAAGAATGAGAATAAATTATTCCATAAACATGATAACAATACATAATATAAATAATACTATATATTTAATTCATATTGGAAAAAGTAAGGTAAAAAATGTATAAGAAAATAAAATAATTGAAAAGAAAACAGAAAAGATGAAAGATGATTTTTACCTCTTGATCTCTTATCCTTGAGATCCTATTTAAGGCCATTGGTTTTGGACTTTTAGTGAGTCAAATAGGTATTGAACGGGGGGAATATAATTTTTATGGGGATTTGGATGAATTTATACAATCCAAAAACTTTTATAGGTGTGAGAGGAAGAGGGAGGTGAGGGTGGTATTTACATTGGAGGAGAGGAGGGGTTTTCCATTGTTCTTATCATTAGTTTAATATTTTTACTCAATAAAATGAATAATATTTATTCATGTGACCCAAAATAGTATAGAGATCATGTGAGTTAAAACCAAGAATTAGTACATTAGTCATGACTATAGAATTAGTGTATTTAACATGTACTGTATATATACAGTAAATTACCGTATTTTACTATTAATAAATAATTCAAGAACTTCAAAAAAATCCCAAAAATCCACCCTCACAATTTTTTTATGTGTATAATTAAGAAATGAAATTTATTTTTTGAAAATAATATTCTAAATATGATTAATTTAATTTTTAAATAAAATCATAATTTATTCAAAAATAAAAATTTTAAAACTATATCGAAATTGATATCACCTTGAAAAAATAATAAAGATCTCATTATCTTATTACCTTAAGCCAAAATAAAAATAATAATAATCACTATTAATATGGATCATAATTATTTTTATAAGGGTATTTTTCTATTCACCATGAAACAACATGTTTGTTCTATTAGACTCAAAATAACTTATTTATCGCAACCATAGATGTCTGTTTTTCATAATTCAAATCATATAAGTTGAAAAATTATGTTTAATATATATTTTATAATTGTATCCTTAAAAAATGTATTGTTTTATAATTTATTAGTGTTTCATGAATTTTATTAAATTTATTAGTAAAACCATGGGGTGTTACATGTATAGAATTCGAGGATGCTTCATGTTGTGAAGAGTAATATCTCTTTCCCAAAAGTTTATTTTTGATTGGTATAATGATAACCAATCAATGAAAAATATAGATTAAAAATCCAGTAAAATGAGTATGTAATGATTTTATGGGTGCTTTAGTCCAAAAATTTTAACCAGGGTGGAGTTATAAAATTTGGATATAATAATTTCCCATTATTATTTTCTCACAGATAACTCAACCTTTAAATTTTGCATTGGTGATTAAATTATTCTAATAAACTTGAAGGATATAAATTAATGTGTTGAAAAAGAATAAACTTGTAAATTAGATATTATTGAATGAATAATGAGAATACCTTTCATATCATCACTATTAAGCTCCACCTTAGTAGTAGTTATTGAATATGTACTTCCTTGCTGCATAAGAGGTTGTTATTGTTGATTTCCTCCAACAGCCCTTGGCTTAGGGAAATGGCTCACATAATAAACATTTTACTTGAAGTTGAGAAAAAAAACTATAGGATGAGTGTTGATATGAACCTTAATTTCTTCCTACACATTAGTGGTATTCCTCATATCTCTTTGATATTTATTACCCATATTCTCCTCCCTTCTACATTTGAAGAATCTCTTAGTTCCCATTAAGTAGATTCTAGGATGCTTCTTCTAAAAATTTTAACATGAAGGATGTTGAAACTTCATTTCATCATGGGATATATCTATTTATCAACCCATAGTAAACTCTATTTCCACGTTTTCAATTGGTTCCATGAGACCATTAAGAGTATCTGATCTCTATTTCTGCATTAAGGGAGCAACAATAAATCTTCTGACAACTATCAACGTCTTGAATCACCGATTATTTTCATAGGCTCGACATTTTTCCACTAAATAAGTGATCCAAATTTATTTAGGTGTTCATGACATATCTATGGTACTACCTTGCAAGACTTGTGATGTTTTACCCATGTAGACCGATAGACTCATCTTCCTTCTACTTTAGTCTATGGAATTCCCTGTCCCTCTTGAGATGGAGGGTTTATGAAAAATATTTATTGAAAACTTTTTATTTAAATATTACAATTATATAGAATAAATTTACTCATTATACATTGTGATGTTGATAAATTTACACCACTGATCATATTACCCATCCAAAAGATTAACTTCAAGCAAAACAATATCTTATTCTGAGCACTGGAGGATAAGAAATATCTTCTTAATGGATTTAATCCATTGTTTTGTGAGGATGGGATATGATTGTCCCCTAAAAATGGGATTTCAGTTTCTCATAATGGATTCAACCATAATTATTTCTCTTTTAGGAGAAATAGGGTGTTCCACATGACTCATGTTCTTATTCATAACTTGATCCATTTGAGCAATTACTATCATAATGTTTTCAACACCCATTCCCATCACATTTGGCACATCATTGAGTAAATCATCATAATTTTTATCATGTTTATTGTTGGAATGATTTATTATATTTATAACCATTAAATTATAAAAATGAAGTGTAATTATGGGGATTTAATACTTATCTAATAGGAATGTAAAAAATAACTTTGGACATAGAATGATAAAATTTTAATTGAAAATTATATCATAACTGCGATACCCTATGTTTCAATCTTGGTTATCCATGGTGATAGAATTAACAATATGGTTCTTACTAATGTATTTTAGTACAAATATCAATAAAAAACTATAAAATGCCTCAGATACCAATCATAAAGACCCTATCCTTTTACACATACCATTAAATGATTTTAGGCATAAATAAACATCAAATTACAAGGTAGGATTGTAATGTCTAGTGTCTTGAAGATTAGGTACACAATTAATCATCTTGAAATAAAAAAACATTTATTTAATATTTATAATGGGATCATAAACCCATTTGAGCCATTATATCAATATTGTATAATCTAGGGAATATATGAACAAAAGGGAAGTGCTAAAAATCCCAGTAAGGGTTTAAGAATAGGAATAAAATATAGCACATGGGTGAGAAGGCCTAATAAGATGACATAAATTCATGTAACATGAATAGAAATAAGGAATTATAACATGTATAACATGTGAAAATATAAAAATGAAATAATTGGACTGGGAAAAAAACATATAACATGACATAATCATGAGTCAAGGCTAGCATCCAAGACATGGTGGGAAATGTCCCTTAAAGGAATTAGGTTCAGTCCTTGTCCAAAATAACATCTTATGAGACTAAAAAGTAACCAATGAAATAAAGTGATATTTGGGCATACCCCTCATAAAATTTTCATGAATATTTTTTCCACATGAATAATCATAAATAAGTAATAAAAAATATACATAATATTTACCCATGGAAATAATTGGGTATGATAATCTTGTCGAACAACACAATATTAGGAAATATCATAATAGTGTCCAAAAACGAACGGATTTAAATAATATATGGAAATTAATGATGGAAAATAGTAATAGAACATTATAAGTGATGTCAAAATGATGTGAAAAGTTTCAAAAAAGTGTTTAAGATACATTAGAAACAAATCACTTTTGTCAATTTTAAGGAAAATATAAAAGAGTGTTTTATATAGAAAAAATGAATATTTTTTTTATTAAACCAGAAATGAACCAAGATAGTCTTTCATGATAAATTGAGATATTTTATAAAACTAATGGCGTCTTAAAATATATTATGGATGGTACTTGAAAATGGGTAAAAATTTGGGAAGTTGCCTTCAACAAGGCTTGCTTATTTAGAATAATTGAGAAGAGAACCTTTTTGAAACATGTATTTCCCCATATAAGAAGGGTGATATAATCTGGAAAGAAGATTTTGGAATATATAAACATAATTTAGAATAATTACACAAATATAAAGTGATATTTTATATGGGTAAAGAGAGATAAAGATTATCCCAAAAGAAACAAAAGTGGTTCGGGTAGAATACCATTCCTTATACCAGAAATGGATCTTCACTTGATTTTAATGTCCTGTATAATCAGATTAAATTCATTAAGTAATTAATAAATAACCTTTTATAATTTATTTTATTTATTATAATTTTATTATGTAACTTTATTTCCATTTTTATGCGTTATAAGATATAATTTCCTCATTTGGGAGGGTTCATTTTCGTGGTTTTCACAATCAGTTACATGTATACATGTTTGGAAAATCATATAAAATTAGAATGGTTGTCCATAATTGAAGTTATATAATATTAATAAATATAAATAATATTAAATTTTAATAAAATTAATTTGTTAATTTGTGGTGAGGATTAATCATTTGATAAAACATTATTCGTAACCATTTATATTATTTTTTCATTTTTTTGATCACCAAGTACTAGTTTTAATTTATTAATTAATATCATGTATATATAATTATTATATAACATTAAATATTATTTAATACATATATTATAATATTTATTAATAATGTTAGTTTTAGTAGTATTCAATAAGGGAATGGAAATTTAAAACTTTGTCTTCTATGAATGTGACAAATTAACACATCCCAAATGATGATTTCATTTTTAGTACAAAAGGAGAGGGGAAAGAAATAAAGATGGATTATTTGAATAGAATAATAAAATTATAGTATATGTAAGTAACATGAATTATCATACCATTTGGATGAGGGGAGGTGAGGATATAATTATAAAACAAAATATCGTGAAATGAAATTAAAAGAAAAGAAAGATGATTTTACCTCTTGAATTTTGTCTTAGTGAGAACCTTATTAAGGAAATAGATTTGTTATTTTGAAGAGACCAATAGTTCACAGATTCAGTGCAAGGGATTGAAAATATACTTTTTTAATAAATTTGGATAGCTTTCATGGATTTAGAGGTGTAAGGAGAAAAGTTGGTGAGGGGTGGTATTTATAAGAGGAGTGGATTTTTCCTCATTATTTTATTATTTTTCTCTATAAAAGAAATATTGAAGATTATTTGATGAAATATAGAAATTAGTGAATGTGAGTTTGAATTAATGGTCACATAAATCATCCATGACCGAAAAATTCATTTATTTACATATACCTTAAATTATAGTATTTCACTATTCACAATAAATAAATTATTTTAGAAAAATCACAATAATTCTACTTAACCATTTTTGGATGTGTGGACTTCAAAAAACGGTGTCCATTTCATGATATTTTTTACAAATATGCAAAATTTAATTTTTAATTAAAATCATCATTTACATCGAAAATAATTCTTTTTAAAATTATCACTGATTTTGGTACATTTTAAAAAACTAATTAATTTGTTATAAATTTAACTTATAATCAAAGATTAATTTTCAAATACATTTTATTAAAATAAATTTTATTTAAATAATGTTTATAAATTATAAAATGGAAAAAAACTCATCAATTATAAAAATATCAACACATAGTTAATAAATTTTAAAACATTTATTTACTTATAATATGATCTAATTAGATCATATTTTAATTTAAAAGGTGCCTAAATTTTATTTATAATTTCATGGGAGAGGTTACTATTCTATTAGATGGTTTATTTTTCATAAGGGTCATATTGCTACTATAATGTTCATGTTACTATTTCACTAGTATAAGTTCTTTATCTAATAGAAATGCCTCTTATTTCAATTATAATGTATTTATTGTGTTCTTAATGTGATTTTATGTGATTATACAATATGAAATAATTATTAGAAGAGAATTTCCTTTTATTTAATTCAGAGTCGTTACATTTAGAACTCGATAAGATTATCTATCTATAGGTACTGATAAGCGAAGGTACTCTGGTTATGGTCTTTGATATTCTTACATATAGTAAGATCTTTAGAGAAGAAGATTTGAACTTAATTCTAAAAACTAATAGAGATTTTTTTGAATTTTTTTCTTTTAGTAGTTTTAATAGAATGGTTGTATCATTTTGAAACTTGTTACCCTTTTTATTACCACTATTCCAAATATCCAAGTATCAGACATTACACAGTGTCTTTTTAGATATTTAATCAATGGGTATTTTTATTTTCTCTTCATCACTTTTTTATTATATTAGTTATATTATTTCTTACACTATATTATTATTTTGTCTGTTTATATTATTATTCCTATGTTTAATGTTCTATGTTGTATCCACTACACCATTCTGATAAGAGTGTATAGTCTCCCCATCATACCACCATTACATCCTTGTTACTAGTCAACACCCACTTTGTTACGGGGATGTCCGTTTGAGTCCATGTGACTAACTAGATTAGGGAGTAGGTTAAGTGGATCCAAAGTTGTGATGTTACAAAGTTGAATCTTATGGGTTTCATTTCATGATTTACTATTTTTGAGACAGTAGATTGGAAATTGTGAACAATTGTAACTTGATAATAATTTGTGAGTTGACATCATGAATACATGTTTGAAGAAAGGTATGAGTATCATGAATTAAAATTATTATTTCACTTTTTCCTATTACGGTTGATATCATTTCACTATTGGGTGATACGCATGATATATTGTAGTAATCATTATTGTTCTGATTGAGGATTTATTTCATCCTTACCCTGACTATATAAGGGAATGGATCATTGTTACATGTATCATTCTTAGTCATACTAAAAATAATATTTCATGCATTTTTCCATGTCACGTATTATTTTAGTGTGATTTTTCTTAATTTTAATTGATAATGTCTTGAATATGTATTGAATCGCGCTGACACTTCTAGTAGGGATTGGAAAACAAAATTGATACTTAAAGTTCCTACATTATCCAAATAGTATTTTCCTTAATATGTTAAAGTAGACACCTTAAGAAATTAATTATGGAATTTTGACCCATAAATCATTCATTGCTTGTGGAGGAACATGTTATTGTGTGAGTTGAATGGATATTACATTTTGGTTCATAAGGATTACGAGCACTTATGGATCGAAAGTGGTATACCATCTAATTCAATCATTTTATGTAATTTACCCAATTCAACAAGAAAATATTCAAAACTAATATTCAATATAAAGTAAATTTTTTTATCCAATACATGTGCAACCAAGTATTATACCCAAAATTGACCTTAGTAGTGGGATGAGGGATATCTCTTAAGTTCTTATGGCCTATTATAGACTCTTATACCATCTAGAATTGGCTTTTGAAGTAGGCAGAGAGGCATAATTGTTTCTATGGGAAGTATTTACTCCTATTATACATTCTAAAATTCAATATTTTATATTTCCTAAATCTCTTTTGAGACACGTTTTTAGAATTGTAGCATCATTCTTGCACAAAATTCAATCTTCTTTATTTGACACATGCTTGTCAAACTTTTTATATCTAACGTAATCACTGAGATTCTGGGCCATGATATCTAGCACTAATATGGAGTTATGATTCCAGAAACCCCATTTAGTATCAATTCATTAGGAATTCACTATTTAATAATTGTACCCTTGAGATAGGAGGTTATCATTTCATTGGGAATATTTGAATCCCCGACATGAAAGACTTTGACGTAATCCTAAGGATGGACCGGTTAGTTCCCTATCGAGACCATATTGACTTATATCATCGAAAGGATAAATTTACATCACCAGAGGGAGTTATAAAAATTCATAAGGGATAATGGGATCTTAGTGAAACGCATGCTAGACTCGAGTAGCAGAGGCTGGGTAATGTGACACCGCAGATCACTAGTCTTTTCCTTGATGGCCATGGGTTATGACCCACTGTCATTCCTCTTGTAGTATTGAACATCAGATACATTTTTTGATGAATTATCTAGTCAACCTATACTATGAGAGGTATAGTTTACTATTGAGATAGTTAGAGGAGAATCACCAATGACCATTTCTCCTCATAGGATGGTACCAAAAGAGCTTTTAGAGATCCAGAAATATCTGGAGGATCTAGAGGCTAAAGGATTTAAATGACCCAATACATATAATTGGGATTTACCGGTTCGATTTCAAAGATGGAAGATGGTACCCTTAGTCTCTCTGTAGAGTACCTTTATTTGAACAATCTTAAAGTAAAGAATCAGTATCCATTTTCTAGAATAGATAACCTATTTGATTAGATCTGAGGACTAAAGGTGTTTTAAAAGATAGAATTGACATTGGTGTATCATTAGATGTGTGTCAAGTCATTATATAATCCTTGAACAAATTTTAAGAGCATTTATGGTCTCCATGAGTACCAGTTTAGGCTGTTCGAACTCACAAACACACATCCAATCTTTATGGAATTTATAAATCAATTTTTCCACACTTATGTGGATTCACTTGAGGTAGTATTTGTTGATGATATATTGGTTTATTCACACTCCATATTCGATCATTAAAACCAACTTGAGATAATTTTAAATAAACCTATAGAAAACCATATCTATGGTAAGCATAATAAATGAAACTTTTGGATTGACAAAGTCCACTTCTTGGGTCACATCTTCATTAGAGTCAATAGTTTCATAAGTCCTAGAGAAATTGAGAGTTATAGTTCCTAGGATAATCCTGATAATATTTTTGAGATTCAATGTTTATTGGGGATATCCAGATATTACAGATTCTTCAACCAAGATTTCACACATCTTTTAGTACTTCATACAAGACTGACATTGAAGGGTGTGAAATTCTTATTGTCAAAATCATTTGAAAAATCATTTCAAGAGTTAAAGGGTTTTTTGAATTCCACACTGACAAAAAATCTACTAGATCTAGGATGGAGATATACTATATACTATAATGTTTCAGGTATTAGGCTTGGAACTATTTCGATGTAGGATGATTGAGTTTTTGTGTATGATTCTCATTAGTTAAGTCCTTGTGAGTATAATTTCTTGACACACAACATCGATCTCATTTCAGTAGTTCATTATTTATGCCGTTGGATACACTATCTACTTAGAGATCATTTTATTATATTCATAGATATAAAATACTTCATGTAAATCTTTACATAGCGGGATCACCATATCAGGCATCCCATGTGGGTTGAGTACCTATAATATATTGATTTTGAGACTGCCTATATGTCTAGGAAAGGGAATTCTATAGTGGATTCTCTGAGCTAAAAGACTCATAAAAAAAGAAGTTTAGGAATCCCATGGTGAATGGAATCTTATAGTCTTATTCGTAGGGATTCATGTTGATGTTCAAAATAATCATGGTCAGACTACCCTTTTAGCCTTAGTAGTGACATCCACTCTTCTGGAATGACTAAGAATGAGACAGTTATCTGATATCGAATGTCTTATCCTATGGGAATGTTTTTTAGATGATGATATTTATTCAGTTTGGATCATGGATGGAGATGAAACTTTACCATTCTATGTGAGTGTATGGGTCCCAACAGTCATCAAAGAGGAGCTAATGTGAGAATTTCGTGCCTCATCATGGTTAGTTCACCCCTCTGTCACCAAAATGTATATATATCTATGGAACCATTATTGGTGGACTGGTATGAAACATCATATTACCATATTCATCAATCGGTGTTCCACCTATTAGTAGGCGAAGATAGAACATTGGTGCCCGATAGGACTTTGATAATAATTGTCTATTCCCGCGTAGAAACGGGATGATGTTTCTATGGATTTCATGAATGGTATACCTAGATCACCTTGGGGAAATGATAATGTATGGGCTATCATTAATCATTTAATGAAACTCACAAACTACTTAATTGGGAGATATTACTTCTCAGTATATGATCATGGAAGGATGTACATTAGGGAGGTTGTATGTCTTTGTGGTGCTCCTCATTATATTGTTTCTGAAAAATATACTCATTTAACATCATAGTTGTATAAGGGGTTATAGAAGGCATTGAATATGCAAGTACCTTTGAGAATAGCCTATCACCCATAGAACAATGGAAAAAGGGATCACACTATTCAGGTTTTATAGGACATGCACTGTGCATGTGTCCTTGACTTTGGGGGTTCCTAAGAGAAACAAATTCTACTCATTGAGTTTTGTTATAATAACAGCTTTTAGGCTACAATAAAGATGGATTCGTATAAAGCCATATAGGGTAGGACATGTCACTTACCTTTGTGCTTCCTAGAGGTAGGGGGAGCCGCTATTCTTAGACCATTTCTCATGTTCGATACCATAGAGTAGGTCCAAATGATTAGAATTTGTATGATGATAGCTCAGTCTAGAAAAAAGTTGTATGTTAATAGACTTCAGTGACTTATTGAGGGCATGGTAGAAGACCAGGTTTTCTTACATGTATCTCCTAGGCTTGGCCATAAACGTATTCAAACCAGTGGCTTACTAGTTAGAACGTCCTAATTGATAAGGAATGATTTATTTCATGTATCTCATCTTCATCGATACTATCTATACCCATCACATGTCTTTCATCCATGTATGCTCTATATAGATGTAGAACCTTCATTCAAGGAGTACCCAGTTCGTAGCGTGGATCAAAGCATAAAGATACTCTGAGGGAGGTCTGTTCCTTTGGTATGGGTGCCATGCTTTCACTGGTGAGTACATGAGGAGACCTAAGAGTAGGAAGCTTGTATAAGATCTCAATGGACAGAACTCATTAATGATGATACCTCCTTACCATTAGAAGGCCAACTCGGGGATGCATTGCTTTAATGAGGGGAGGTCGTATGCTTCTGTATTCTCAAAATATGGCATAGATCGTTAGTTTTCCAATTATAATTACATAAATAAACCTAACTTCAGCTTGTAATCATGCCAAATAATGTCACTAGTGCATTCGTGCATTGATCATAGCCTGGAGAATCAAAATGGAATGAATGGTCTGGGATGCACAATTTTCAACAACTATGTGTCCTAGGGAACATGACCATGTGACTGTTTTGAGGTTTGGGATACATACATTTTTAATATCTTGCACATGGTAAGTAAAACCTTAGGCCCAGCCGTGAGATGTGTCCTTTCGCAGTAGTGAACTGAGCACGCCTTCCGCATGGTTTGGACAAACTGTGTGGACAAACCGTGCACCATAATATTTGGGGGTGATTTTTTTCCCACTCACTTAAGTCATATCCTTATTTCTTTTTCACTTTATTCTTCTAGTGGCGAAACATGGATCTCCTTCTCTTTTGAGTTCAATAACACCTAAATGTAGTAATTGATCTAGATACCACCTCTGGTGTCCATTTCTCAATCCATCAAAATGAATTGAATCAATATTCATAATCCCCCCTCATCTCACCTATCCTATTTTAGTTTTCTTTTGAATCAGTATTACTATATATGTGTGAGCTCATTTTCCCTTTATCAATGAATTGGACTATTTCTCAGATCTCTTCCAACATAATTTTAATCTGAGGCTAATATCGAGCGAGGAGTTGTCTAAGACCTTGAGGTAGGTGGTCATTTAATTTTCCTTTAAAGTTTTGATGTCTCGTAGCTATACTATTTTGTAAAATGATGAATGTTTCTTGAGAATCCTATTTTAATTGGTTCCTTCATATCAAATTGATCATTTGACCTTAATACTAGCCTATTGAATCTTTTTGAGGTTTATAGGTTGGTTCCCACACATATAAGCACCCCCTGGGAATGATACATTGAATTTTACCATATAGATAAATTGAAAATTTACCTAAGCACATAATTAGATTATAGAATAGTATTTAAATGAAATATCCCTTATGGAATGACTAATAATAGATCCCAAGTCACATATTAGGTGATTGGACCACATAAATTTGGAATTTAGCAAGTATTTTATTTCCTTATTTGACTATATACCCTTTTTAAATGCCTCGATGAGTTGTATGGATTTTTTTCAATTCTTTAGTAAAACAAATTTCTTGAATTAAACTGAATGGAATAATCATGATAGATTTCCTTCTTTTAAATTAATTAAATGGATAATATGTATGACACATAAATAATGGTGAAACAACTCCTTTTGATTATTATTATCTAAATGATCATTATGAATTGAAATGACTTGTATGTAATTGAACTTGGATATCATGGATCATGAGAGGTAATGCATCATGTATTAAATTATAAATATGAATATGACTCATTAATATGTATACGAGATGAATGAATATGATGGATGGGAGGTAATGACCCATTCTAGTTATAATTATAATGCACATTTATAGTGGCTATGACATGATGTTAAGGGACTAGCGATCTTGAATGTATCATGATTCTTTACATTCACTACTGGAAATTCGGGCTATAGCCACGGTTCTAAACCGTGGCTATAGGCCCTCAAACCGTGGCTATAGGTAATAGCCACGGTTTGAGGAACCGTGGCTAAGTTTGGCGTGGCTATAGGTCTAGACCTATAGCCACGGTTCCAAACCGTGGCTTTAACTCTAAAGCCACGGTCCAAACCGTGGCTATAGGTTTATAGCCACGGTTTAAAACCGTGGTTGTATAACTAATGCCACGGTTTTCAACCGTGGCTATACTAAAGGCCGGACAAAATCTATAGCCACGGTTTAAAACCGTGGCATTATGTCTATAGCCACGGTTTAAAACCGTGGCAATAAATCAATAGCCACGGTTTGAAACCGTGGCTATAGGGTGTCCAAATCCATAAAAAAAAAAATACCCCCTGGACACACCCTGGACACCCCCCCTGCCACCCCCGGCCAGTCCCCCCCTGCCAGTACCCCCTGCCCCCTGCCTGGACACCCCTCCCCCCTGCTTGTACCCCTTGCCACCCCCCTGCCAGTCCCCCTGCCCCATGCTAGTCCCCCACTGCCCCCTGCTAGTCCCCCCCCCCCGCCACCCCCCTGCTTGTCCCCTTGCCAGCCCCCCCCCCCCACTGCTTGTCCCCCTGCCACCCCCCTGTTTGTCCCCCTGCCAGCCAGCCCCCCCTGCCCCTGCCAGCCCCCCCCTGCCCCTGCCAGCCCCCCCTGCCCCCTGCTTGCCCCCTGCCAGCCCCCCCCCCCTTCCCCCTGCTTGTCCCCCTGCCAGCCCCCCTGCCCCCTGCTTTCCCCCCTGCCAGCCCCCCCCCCCCCTTCCCCCTGCTTGTCCCCCTGCCAGCTCCCCCCCCCCTGCCCCCTGCTTGCCCCCCTGCCACCCCCCCCCCCCTTCCCCCTGCCAGCCCCCCCCCTACTTGTCCTCCTGCCAGCCCCCCCCCCCCCTGCTTGTCCCCCTGCCAGCCCCCCCCCCCCCTTGCCCCCTGCTTGCCCCCCTGGCCAGCCCCCCCCCCCCTCCCCCAGCCAGCCTCCCCCTGCCCCTGCCAGCCCCCCCATGCCCCCTACTTGCCCCCCTGCCAGCCCCCCCCCCCCCTTCCCCCTGCTTGTCCCCCTGCCAGCCCCCCCCTGCCCCCTGCCAGCCCCCCCCCCCCCTTCCCCCTGCCAGCCTCCCCTGCCCCCTGCCAGCCCCCCCCTGCCCCCCTGCTTGCCCCCCTGCCCCCTGCTAGTCCCCCCCTGCCAGCTCCCCCCCTGCCCCCTGCTTGCCCCCCCTATCAGCCCCCCCCCCCCCCTCCCCCTTCCAGCCTCCCCCTGCCCCTGCCACCCCCCCCTGCCCCCTGCTTGCCCCCCTGCCAGCCCCCCCCCCCCCTTCCCCCTGCCAGCCCCCCTGCCCCTGCCAGCCCCCCCTGCCCCCTGCTTGCCCCCCTGCCAGCCCCCCCCCCCCCTTCCCCCTGCTTGTCCCCCTGCCAGCCCCCCCCCCTTCCCCCGCCAGCCCCCCCTGCCCCCTGCTTGCCCCCTGCCAGCCACCCCCTCCTGCCCCCCTGCCCCCTGCCAGCCCCCCCCCCCCCCCCCTGCCCCCTTCTTGTCCCCCTGCCAGCCCCCCCCCCCCCCCCCCCCCCTGCCCCCTGCCCCCTGCTAGGCCCCCTGTCAGTCCCCTGCTAGTCCCCCTGCCCCCTGATCTGATAACAAAGTTTATCTGATCTGATAACCACAACATCTTCAGCACTGCCAGATTCAGGTTTAACAGGTACCAATTCACCAATTCTGACATGTTTAGCAGCATGAGATAAGACAGGAACAGACTGAACTACATCAGATTTACAGACCATGTTTAGCACCCCTCCCCCCTGCTGGACACCCCCCCTGTCGGTCAGCATTGCTATAGTAGTCAGCATTCGGCCCAACCAGATCGGGCAACACCAATCCAACAAAATCCTCATCCGCGACAGTTGCAGGCTACAAGCATTCAGTAGGGATTAATGGAAGAAATCAACATGAATACAATGAAAAATATGTTCCTTTGAGGAACAGATTTCAGGGGCTACATGTAGAAAAATCCTATGCTGAGAGTAATGTAGAAAAAAACTCCAAGACTAGTTCTGAAGCACAAACCTCCTGGAAAGACACAAAAAGGGCTTGGAAGCATGAGAAGAACTCACATGATCCTAAAACTAGAAGGATTCATGTGAAAGGGGTGCCCCAAGGAAAGGTATGTACTGAAAATGATTACAGGGACAGTCCAAGCAGCAAGGTGATTTGGAGAAAGAAAAATCAACCTATAGTGAAAAGAAAAATCCTTGGTGGTAAAGCTGTCCAAGGAAAAACAGGTTGTGTTTTGGGTTGTGAAGAAGAGAACAAACCTAAAGAAGGGGAGACACAATCCATGGGGTAAGTGTGCTCACAAAGCATATATTTTAGAGCTGAAGACAGTCCTAAAATGGCAGTTTTATCAATGTCTAGCCCCATCTCCTCTCTTATGTCGGGGAGTTTTCCCAATCTCCCCTTACTGTTCCAAAACCCATATGTCATTAGAATGATTGGTAACCTTGTTTGTAGATATTTGTGATTGGATAGCCGCACTGGGTCTCTTTGCCATCCTGTTAACCAGTGTGTGTGTGTTTAGATGGATGTATCAAGAGTTTCGTTTGACTATGTTTGGATTATTGTTAGTGAGGAGTACTGATGCAAGTAATGTATTATCTACGAATCATGGACTGAGTTTTTTTCTACTATATGCATGTGGCTGGGACACTCGATAGAGAATTTTAGGTAGGGGTCTCAGTTTCTCACAAAGAAGATGGACAGCAGTAGTGGAAATGAATCAGAGGTTTTTGATGAGGCTGGTTCTTCAAAATAGATGCCAATGAGTATGGATTGTAGAGTTTGGGGTGTTTATCCTATAGCGACTGATGTCTCCTGTAGATTTTAGAATGACCTGGGTGCTCCTCATTCGCTACTACTTGTGGAGGAGGAGCGAACCACCGGTGTATTAGTGACTGCAATGTGTAAACTGAGGCCTGTGATGGTTTGATTCAAAATTATGGAAAAGATGCTGGTTTGAGTTGGTCGGGCGCTGCTTTGGTGAAGTAGGAAGTGGTGCCTTAGGATAAACCGAAGGTATCTAAGGTCTTTAATAGGTTGAGACAGGACCTAGCTAGTCCTTCCACTTGTAATGCACAAAACTCCATTGACAGTGCTAGAGTGTGTGCTGGATTTGTCCAGAATGATGCTGCTTGAGGAGAAACCCAAGTGAAGGTGAGTAAAGCTGCTATGGTACAGGTGGATGGAAGTGAGGAGGATATTCCTGATACTTCTTTTGCTGACGTTTTAAGTTTGAGTAGTGGTGATTTGTGCAAGGGAAGGCAGGGGTCTACTCTGGACATTTCCTATAAAACCTCAGTTGGGAATTCAGGGGGTTCTAAACCAATGATCCGGACTTAAATTCCTTTGAAAAATAGTTTTGAAGGCCTTGTATTGGATGGTTTGAGATCTGACCAAACCGACTCAATCTATGCAGATGAGGTCTGTGTGAATGAACCCAATGAAAATGGTCCCAGTCATTCTATAGGTGAAGATTCAAGCCTGAGGAGTAATAAGAGGAGGAAGGGTAGGAAGGACTAATCCTATTTACCACCTCCTTTTGAGACTTGATCAGAAAAAGAGATAATCACCAAGAAGACAGACAGTGAGGCTGTGTGCCAGCGGATACCAGGTTACATGTATGATCAATCCTTGGATTTTCTATTGACTTCTGAAGAAGTAGTTGAGTAGTTTTTTTTTACTCAATGATACTAAATAGGAGGCATCTAAAATGATGGGGAGTTCACTAAGGGTGACTCTCAATGAGGAGAAATACGATTGGATTGGCAAGAAGGACCTAATTCTTGTTGGGGGCTTCAAAAAAGGGAAGATAAGCCTTGAGGAGTACATCTAGTCTTAGGAAAAGATGGTGCCTCTGAGTTTTAAGATCTAATAATGGATGTACCAAGCACTCAAGTAACATATATCTCCTAGAAATTGTTTAGTAAAATTGATTCTGGTAATCTCAAATTGCAATTTAATGGATCTGTTTTATCCTTTTGTGGTTGAATGGGATGATGATGTCGGGGAGGGGGGTTATGAAAACGAAATGCTTTATTATGAAGGCAGTTTTATCAATGTCTAGCCCCATCTCCTCTCTTATGTCATCTTTTGTTTTTAATAAAATGGCTTTAGAGCCTTTCGGCTCGAAGCTTCTTTCTGTTTCGATGGATTTGGGGAGTTTGAACATCTCACATAATCGTTTAATTTAAATATTAAACGATTACTAATGGGATTGAGCCGTACGCTTCAAATGAGCTGAAACGTTTGGGACATTTGTGTAACGTACCATGAATAGGCTGAACATTTTGAGGTTCTCGAAGGCCTATATGAATTGGTTCAATTCCTATGCAAGTGGTTGGACTTGATGGATGAGATCATGTGATCGTTAGAACTCCTCAAAGCCGATTCTCTCTAGCTCTTGTTTCTCTCCCACCTTTAAACAAGGTTCTAACAGACTGTGGTGTTGAGAGAGACCCTACCTAAGCATCGGGTGATTCCCATGAACCTTGGATACCTCAGAAGGAGTCTTTCGGTGACTTCTCGGAGATCTCGATCAAACGCTTGTGAAAACTTCGACAAGCAGGAAGGACTGGTATTGAGAGAGGTCCTACTAAGTGTCGGGTGATTCCCATGATTTGTGGATACCTCTGAAGGAGTCTTTCAGCGACTTCTAAGTGATCACAATCAAACACTTGTGAAAAGCTTCGAAAGACTGGATCGAATGGTGTAAGGTACACCATTCTTATTCTTTGTTTAGATTGATTACAAATGTATAGATATATTTCGGCGTGACTGCGGCGTGACCGCGGACACCCCTCCCCCCCCCCCGCTGGACACCCCTCCCCCCCCCCCCCCCCCCGCTGGACACCCCTCCCCCCTGCTGGATGTGGCTGGAGCAGGGCCACATCACGGCGTGACCGCGGCGTGACCGCGGCGTGACCGCGGCGTGACCACGGCGTGACCGCAGCGTGTTGGCCCGATCCAGCGACATCCGCGGGGTAGCATCTTCCGACCAGGAGCGAAGGGAGCGGGAGGAGGATGGAATGCGGGTGAAAGGGGGTCCTACTAAGTGTCGGGTGATTCCCATGATTTGTGGATACCTCTGAAGGAGTCTTTCAGCAACTTCTAAGTGATCACAATCAAACACTTGTGAAAAGCTTCGAAAGACTGGATCGAATGGTGTAAGGTACACCATTCTTATTCTTTGTTTATATTGATTACAAACGTATAGATATATTTCGGCGTGACTGCGGCGTGACCGCGGACACCCCTCCCCCCCGCTGGACACCCCTCCCCCCTGCTGGATGTGGCTGGAGCAGGGCCACATCACGGCGTGACCGCGGCGTGACCGCGGCGTGACCGCGGCGTGACCGCGGCGTGACCGCGGCGTGACCGCGGCGTGACCGCGGCGTGACCGCGGCGTGACCGCGGCGTGACCGCGGCGTGACCGCAGCGTGTTGGCCCGATCCAGCGACATCCACGGGGTAGCATCTTCCGACCAGGAGCGAAGGGAGCGGGAGGAGGATGGAATGCGGGTGAAAGGGGGGTCCTACTAAGTGTCGGGTGATTCCCATGATCTGTGGATACCTCTGAAGGAGTCTTTCAGCGACTTCTAAGTGATCACAATCAAACACTTGTGAAAAGCTTCGAAAGACTGGATCGAATGGTGTAAGGTACACCATTCTTATTCTTTGTTTAGATTGATTACAAACGTATAGATATATTTCGGCGTGACTGCGGCGTGACCGCGGACACCCCTCCCCCCCGCTGGACACCCCTTCCCCCTGCTGGATGTGGCTGGAGCAGGGCCACATCACGGCGTGACCGCGGCGTGACCGCGGCGTGACCGCGGCGTGACCGCGGCGTGACCGCGGCGTGACTGCGGCGTGACCGCGGCGTGACCGCGGCGTGACCGCAGCGTGTTGGCCCGATCCAGCGACATCCGCGGGGCAGCATCTTCCGACCAGGAGCGAAGGGAGTGGGAGGAGGCTGGAATGCGGGTGAAAGGGGGCAGTATCTTGTCCAGGCAACACAGAGTGTATGGCTTTTTTGGAATTATGGTTTCTGTTTCTGTTCACAGCCCCACTCCCTTCCCAGCCGTTGGCTCTACAATAGGGGGGCTTCACTTATTTCTTCTATTTCATCTTCTCCAGGCGAAACACAAAGTGTAAGAATTTTCTGGAAATCTGGTTTCTATTGCAGTTCACAGACCCACTCCCACCCCAGCCGCTGTTGGCTCTACAAGAGGCCGTGAACTTACGAAGTCAAATCTGCGAGAGCTGTCTCGACGCGTCCAAGGTGCTGCTTGGCACCGTCAAATCACGTTTGGTTCCTGGTCTCCATGATTGGTCGAAGAAGATCAATGGTTGAGGAGAGTAGTAGTGGAGTAGATAACGAAGAGGAGAAGTTTGGCTATGTAATAGAACTGATTAAAAATGACCAATTCTGTATAATGCACAAAATTCTGTATAATGCACAATTCAAAAACGGTGTTTGATAAAGAAATCAGAATCAAATAAATGACTGACAATTACAAATATTTAAAAATGCATATGAAACAAAATGAATAATCGGAAGATAGAATGACATATTTCATCAAATGACATGATTACAAACCAATACCATTGAAACATGGAGTTCAAATAAAAATGAATAATCTGGCATTTCTATAATACATTCCATGATGGTGTGTATGTACAGTATGCAAACAAAAAACTGTAATGATAGGAGGCAACAAACATGTCGTATTTGTGCAGTATAATAATTCAGGCATTGAAAATTGAACATATAAAATTATCCTTAAGTAGTAGAGTTCACCTAGTTAAGTGCAGTATCAAAGCCGCAATCACAGACATCCTGATGACAAATTCCATCACCCTGGAGCACAACCACACTATAGTAAATATCTTTGATGAAGATTATCCTGGAGGTGAGAAGTACATGTAGAAGAATATCCTGGAGGTGAGAAGTACATGTAGAAGATACAACTGAAACATCACCTTCTAATCAGCAACGGTCGGCACTAAAGGAAAATTTGAAGTCGTTATGCCCCGATGTTTGGATCATAGGCCGTCTTATGAGATAAGCATGTCCAATCTCTATAATACATTATACCCTGCTCTAAAATACATGATCCACTACTATAAAATATGACCCACTACAGAAATCATGATTTACTACCCAAAAAACTGCATGTTCTAGTGCTTATAGTGACATAATAAAAAGTCTGAAATTTAAAACCTTGCACCATCACAGTTGAATGGTTCACCAATTTGCTACTATTGAATAAAAAGTGAAACTTTAATATAACTGCACAAATAATGGTGACATAATAAAAGTCTGAAATTTAAAAACAATTGAATTAGATTCGGCCACATGAAAAAACATCCAGCATCCTGAAAGACCGTCATGGAAAACCATCCAGTATAATAGAAATACCTATTAATGTAAAACCGTACTGCAAAATCTGATAAATTAGTAATGGAAAAGTGAAGAAAACCGTATAGCATCTAGGAAAATGCAGAATACAACAAAAGGCCCAGATTGATATACCGTCCAGCATGAAATCAGAAAGTTAAGCAATCTCTAAGAAACATTTGAAACAGTGCAGCAACAGAAACCTCCAGCATAAACTTCCAGTAGCTAAAACATCCAGCATTAAAATCTTGTAGCAGAATTCTCCAACATAATGATAATCATCCAGCAATCCTAGCCTCTAGCATGAGTATCAGAAAGAGATGTTAGAAATAACTGAAACAGATGCACGAAAACTTTGAAATGAATAGTCTGTAGTCTATCATGGTTCATACTAATCACAAAAAAAATCATCATTAATTCATGATATAATGACACCATTTATCAAATAATTGTGATACCCTCACCTGGAATGATAAGAACCCTAGAACACCTGACGGAAATCGCAAACAGGAGGAGGAGGAGGGGGTTCGAAGAGGTGGATGAACTGTAGAAAAAAAACAAATTACCGAGGAAGACAGCTGCAGATGAGGAAAATGTGTCGGGAGGGAGATGGGGGTGTCGACCTCGGCGTCGGAAGAGAGCCGTCGGGGAGGAGCCGTCGAGGAGGAGGGCGCGGCGAGGAGGGCGCGGCGAGGAGGAGGCGTCGGGGAGGAGGGCGCGGCGAGGAGGAGGGCGCGGCGAGGAGGGCGCGGCGAGGAGGAGGGCGCGGCGAGGAGGAATTGCGAGGGCTGAGGAGGAGACGTGGTTGGGAGGAGGGTGGTGTGCGAATCGGGGGAGGAGGGCTGCGGGAGGAGGATCCCGATAAAAGATAGGAGAAAAAAAGGATGAAACGGATTTAGCCACGGAAGAAAAATTTAAGCGTGGCAATATAATGGCTATAGCCACGGACCTACAAAACCGTGGCTATAGGTCCGTGGCTATAGCCCGAATTTCCAGTAGTGATTGGGAGTTGATCATGATGTTTTACACCATTTACACAAGTTGGGTGTTTGTCTTTTTGAGATTCATCCATATTTTGGGTGATGACATGATGGATCTCTCACAATCCCAGACATCGTGCATGAAATATCCCCATATTATTAAGATGTTGGGAATTTACCCTTTTTCTCGAGCTTATAGGCTTGTTAGACTAGTCATGGAAGTTCGAGTTACACCATGGTCCAACAAGCACTCATAATCCAGGTATATTTCCAATTACATCTACTATACATGGTTCATATATATGGATGAAATATATATAATAATAAAATATATATATATATATTATTACTTTATATATATAGTGACCAATTAGAATCCATCTTATCCATACACAGAATAAGGAAGAACCGACTTGTTTCATAAAGGAATCTGAGTATGTTGGGTACTTATTTCGACATTTCTTTACTATTTTTTTACAACTAAATACTATTTAGTAATGAGAAATTTTTTAATTACACATAGACAATATTGGTGTTGGCCTATTGATATTTTTATATCACACCCTACTCGGGATACCTTCGGTACCGAAGAATATTATCTCTTTGTGGGTATTGATAAGGGAAAGATCCTTAATTCTGGTCTTTGATATTCTTACCTATAGTTGGAGCATCTGATAATAGGACTAAACATTATCTTGAGATTATAGTGGAGATATTTATGACCATTTTGTTGATTTTGATGTTTGTATAGCATGCTTGTATCTATCAGACCCATGTTCCCCTTTTTATTACCCCATGATAAGCATCCATGTATCATACACTACATGGGGGATTTTGTGATAGTTAATCAGTTATTCTGTTTATATTTACATCATAACATTTCTGTCATATCATTTATATTTTTTCTTCTAATATATTATTATTTTGTCTATTTATATTATGAATCCTCTATGAAATGTTATCTATTGTGTTTGTTGTTCCACTTAATAAGAGGGTATATCATCCCCACCAAACCACCTTTTCACCCTTACTCATAGTCAATATCCTCTGGAATATGGGGAGTTGTTCTTGGGGCCATATGACCCACTGGATTGGGGAATCATTTAAGTGAATCCCATGATGGGGCCTTACAAATAAATGTATATCAATGTCACAAAATGGAGAATTTGTTCCATAATATATGTGAATTTTGAACACTAATCTCTCTCCATCGCTATACCATACAAAAATAAAAATTTAAATTACCTATTAAATTTACATGTAAATTTTGGAAATGTTACTCTATTTGATTTCATAGGAGTCATACATAACCATGAGTCATTTTATTTTATCTTTTTACCTAGTCCAAATGAAACTATAAAACATGATTGTTTAAGAACCTCCATCACAATTCTATATAAGGGGGTCAATAATAAATTTTTTCTTTCAAATGATTGTTACTTTATTTCTATCATTATTTCAATGGTTTAATTTTTATTCAAAAAAATATTTTAAAAATGTGATGTTTCTAGGGAAGTTGATCACTTTTTATATTTTAAACACCCCATTTTATTTATGAAGAAAAAATATCAATTAATCAAGACTGAAATATATATAAATCGTATTTTTGTATTTTTAACTCCCTATATTTATATATTTAGATTTATAAAACCCTTGTTTATTTTGAATCGTTTAAAAATTATTATATTGATGCATTTATAGATAAATATAATAGTTATGATATGATGTAACATTCATAAAATCCTTGGAAAATCATTGAAATAAAACAGAATTATTTAATTTTATTTTATAAAAATTTATTTCAAGTCGAGTATAGAGCAGTCATTGAAAAATAAATGCCACTAATAAGATATTTAATGTTATGAAAAGAACCAAAACATTAGTTTTACAAAATTTAATATTATTTTTTCTCATACCATAATCAAGGGATTTAATAGGTATATTCATTAAAAAAATCTTATCAAAGTCCATAGGTAAGATATAATATTATCTTTAATCAAAATAATAAAAAATATTTGTTCTTTACTCCACCTTGACTCTCATATTTAATGTTATTTGTTTTAATTATATACTATGAAGGTACATGTTTTTAATTAAAAAGTGATTTTTTTTTAAAATGTGGTTATCATTATCATAATATATAAAATTGACTTAGATTTTCATAAAATTATAAAAATTATTATTTATTTGTTTTTCACATATCCTAATGAACCAGAAATCATTCTGATGTATGGTGTGGTAAAAACACCTAAATTATATTTTCCCATTATAATTATTAAATATGTTTTAAACATGTAATAGAATATAAAAATGAGATAATGTATTACCATTATATAAATAATCTATAATAATAAAAAAAAATTCATTTTTGACTAATAGGAAGGAACCCCATGTCATTTAATTTCATGGTGTAATTAGAATGGTAAAAGTGAGTGTTAAATTTAAAAGGTACATTTTTGTTCAAAATGTTTATCACATGACAAAAAATTTCAGTCAAGGATTTCCATGAAACACAAGGATAATGATAATAAATTCATGTTTCACCTATAAAAATGTAACGTATGTCATTTCAATTCATGGTGTGGTTGAAAATGTCTAAAAGTTCTTATTTTACTTTATAAATGATATTTTAGTTTGAAACATGTGCCATATTCTCTAAATTGTTGAAATTGTATAAGTTTATTTTTAAATTCTATGAAATCCTTTAATTATATTATTATATTCTATATAAAAAATACCAATATTATTTAAATGTGCATTTTGTTCCTAATGATTGAAAGTATGTGTTATAAATTTAAAACATTTGCTTTATTTAAAAAATTTACCACATGATAAAAACTAATAAAATGAAATTGGATTGTCGTGAAACACAAGGAAAATGATCAATGATTAATATTTCACCAATTTTAAGGAACCATATATCATTATAGCATGATGTGTGGTTAACATGAATAAAAGTTCATGTTTTCAATTTGAAAATTAAATTTTAGTTCAAAATATTTATAAAATAATAAAAATTAAGAAAAATTAGTATGGTTGTTTATTAAATTTTGGAAAATAAAAAATGACTCATTTTTTGACTTATATGAATGAACCACATGCCATTATGATACATGGTGTGTTTTGAATAATGAAAATAGAATATTTTTAATTTAAATGTGATATTTTAGAACAAAAACACATGACACATGATTAAAATTGAGAAAATGATCTTATATTTATAGGTAAATATTGGAAAATGGACGATGATTCATTTTTTACATTCTCGGATGAACTACATGAAATTGTGACTTTGAATATTGTAAAAATATATTTTTTACATTATGTATTTAAAGATAAAAATAGATGTCAAATACTCAAAACTATGAAAATGAGTTCATATGTTTGTGAAAATATAGAAAATATATTTTTGGTGAATTTATTTCATGTTATAATTATCCCCATATAGTTCTAAAACGAAATGTTTTTTACTTTATGTTATGTATATTTTTCTATTTTCGATTTTATTTTAATTTTTTATTTATTAAAAATTCAACACATATTGTTTATTATTAGATATATTTTTCTACATATAGTTATTGATTTTTTTATGTAGTTGGTTTAATTTTAATGAAAATTTTATTGACTTTCACACACTTATGAATGTGTTATTCAATGTATATGTTTTATTTATAAATGATGTTGAAATAAAATAAAATAATAAATATATTTTAATATAATGAAATTTAATTTTCATTCTTATTTTATTATTGTAGTATAAATTGTCTTAAACAACCTAATAATTATATTATATTATATTTTTGTTTCTGGGGTGATACAACCTTTAATAGTTTATTTTGTACTCTATGTGCGGTTTTTAACACAAATATTTAATTTGGAAGGGACTCCTTTCTAAGTTCTTTTATTTCACTAAGAAAGTCCGCATATCCTTGACGTTTTAAAGCATTTATAAAGGACAACATTCTCATACATTTAAAATCATTAGGAAAATCGATTGTTCTCAACATGGAAAGACCACTAAGATAGGAACCTATTATTAGTGATAAGAATTCATTGAGAAAGTGGTTATTTTGGATATAGTTAGTTTTTCTATAACCAACATTATCATGTACATTCAATTTTTATAATATATTATTATCACATATGGACCTTACATCTCCCTAAATTATTTTATAATAACCTAAGAATATTAGTTAGATAATTTAGATATAACAATTTCCCATTATATTGAGAATCTAGATATTCCATAAAGATATTCTTAAAAATATATCATATGGTATATAAAAATAATACAGAACTGAAATAAATGAAAGATGAATATTCAGTGTTGTGGGATCATTAACATTGAAGATTTTTATAATGATATTTTTTAGTGATCTCCAAGAAATAATGTCATTAGGATACACCATACAACATTAATTTAACATATTTTATGTGTTAATTGAATTAATTCATGTGATCATGTGTATTTGTACATATAATTGAATTCATTATTAATATATATCATGTATCCTGTAATTTTATTCATAGATGAAAAAAAGGTAAAATATTCTCATTGTGATGTATCATATGGTCAATATTTTGTAAATTTTATAACATTAAAATATTGACCAAGATAGGATCTGATCCTTCCAGGTTAATTGAAGAAGATATCTCTATCATTTTGATGAAATGATGGATTTTTGAATAAAATCTTTGTCCATGCTAATCTTAGAAATCTCATTTTAAAAATTCAAAGAAATATTGACAAAACATATTGGTTTGTAACTTGTGTATGTATCCTATATGATGAGATATTAGCTAAAGATGGAATTATGTCATGAAAATAAAATTCATAAGTTGATTTCATTACAGAGACTCATCTTTCCTTTATTAGGTCCTTGATGTTTCACTAGATATTTCTCTTAGTCTACAGGTTGAGCTAACTTTCTTTATGAAAATAACATAATGAGTCATAGAATAATTTTATCTAGAATATCATTGTAGTATATTAAATGTATGCTTTAAAAATAAATGCATTCCCAATTTATATAATTATATTTAGGTATGGTATATTGATAAAAAATTCAATCACATGTATATTCATGACAAGAGTATGTGATTTTTATTGTAACCCTTATTTTTAAACCAGATTAATGACTACAAATATTTGTTCTTGAGAAGAGTGAATATGATTTTTTTCAGATACTTTTTTTAAAAAAAATAAATATTTATTCCCATGTTATATTAATGTAATATTTATTTTTTGGAATGAAAATAATTTTATTCTTTACGATTTGATAATAATGAAGAGATGATTTAGGTAACATTTACAATATAATATATATATTTAATATTATTTAAATAAATAAATATTTATTCATTTATGATATGATATTATAATAACACATGTTTCTATAAAATAATAATTTTTTAAATAATATTTTAAGAGAGGGGATATGATGTTTTAATAAGATTCAAATTAAAATAATAGATATATAGTTTAGATTTTATTGAAATATCTTAATTTTTAATCCCTTTAGAGAAAATAAGATATTTTATTTATTTGACATACAAATCTCAGTTAGTGTAATTATCCTTTTAAGACCTAGTGACTGAATTAGATAGAATCATCCATCTTTACTCATGTTTATATAAAGATAATGTAAGGGATTAATTTATATTATAATTAGTTGAATAATAAAAACCATTAAGGGTGACACACTAATTGAATAAACAAGCTTATTTGAGTAACATAAATCTATGGTTTAGAATAATTTTTTTGTATACCATTGAATAATATTTATACAATTTGTATTTATTGAAAATTAATCCATAATGTTACTAAATATAAAATTAAGTGATTTTAATTTTACTTCTTAGTAATTACAAATTCCAATACATATAGTATTTTTTGAAAAGATGAGTAAATAAAATAATATATATATATATCTTCATTTAATATAATAAAAATTTATTCACATGTTTTTTGAATATAATAATTATTTAATCAAATGAGTATAGTTTTTTGTTCCTGGTTTTATAATGATGAAATATGAATATTTATTGAGTTAATGGTCTAATAAATATATTTTAATATCATTTTATTAATATATTTATTTACTATTTAATAAATAATGTTATAATAATACATTTCAAATAAAAATAATAACACATTAACATTGTTTTTAGAGGGATGAAATGAGGTATTTATTAAAGTTAAATAATAAAAGAAAACATTAAAACAATTATTTTAATTTTTATCTTAAGTATTTAAACTAAAATATTAGTGGTGGTCTAAGAATTCTTTTCCCATTACATTAATGGTTTGTGAGTAGAAGGTGTTGGAAGGATGCATTAGGTGGGTTTAATAGATTTCTGAGTTAAAAATATTTTTAGTAGGTATTTTATGACATGAATATATATTCAGGTCTGGATAAGTTTATTGACAGCCTTGTGGCTCGATATTCATGACTTGAGTTTCAGATGGGGTGTTCTATGCCTAAAAAATTACAAAAATAAAAGAATAATTAATGTTGTTAATTAAATTGAGGTTGAGGTTCTATAAATATTTGTGTATATTTATTGGGTATTGAGCTTGAGGATTTGAAATCATAAACTATAATTAAATATTGAAATGGGGGACCTCACGAAAAGTCATGTTGTGAACATGTGATTCATGAAGTGAATGTGGTGTGTTCTAGCCTATTTATAAATATCAGGGATCAACCATATTATTTTTTTCCACTCTAATTCCCCAGTTACCTTGGGGGAACAATATAGTTTTTATATGTTCTTCTAACCCCCTTCATCATGTTTTTATCCTTGTATTCTAGAGTCCGAGCATTGAAAATATAAAGTGGGTTCTCTTCTTAATCACCTTGTTTCCATTCGTTCTTCATTTGTGGATTCATAGTGGTGATAATGTTTCCATCCAGGTGAGTTCAGGATATGATTTTAATGATACCTTGGTGAGGTTCAGGATGATCAATTATTTCCTAGTGTGGTTGTGGAATCTAGTCATTTCTCCCCCACCATATTGGGTAGTATAAATTAAAATGCACTTTTGAGGAATGAGATCCATGTTCTCCCTCTATTTAAGTGATGGTGTCAGGATTTCTTATTTTTTTACTTTAATTTGGAAGATAATAAGTATCTCATACTATTTAAAATTAATTAGGTTAATCTGAAATGGATGTAAATTTGATGAAATCACATGTTTTACTGTTTCATTGATATTTTCCGACGAGTTTAAATATATTTTCTATCATTTGTGAAAATCATGGCTATTAGGTGTATTGTGTATGTTATATTTGATATTTATTTGAGGAACATAATATGTTTATGATTTTATCACACCCTAAATAAAAGATTAAGAATTTATATATGGATAATTAATTGGTTAAATAGGGGAATATGATGTTTGGGTGATAATACCCATGATAAATAATAAATTAATGAAATACCATAAATGTAAACTGTTGAAGATGAGACGTGATTCCCTATGTGGCTGTTATTATTGTGTTTTATTGTATGATGTGGGATATTTTGTGGTGATGGTGGTGACTTACAAGGTTTTGAAATGCATGGGATAATTATGTGATTGTTGGTTAGCCTAGGATGTGATGTTGGTGGTTGGGTGATAATAGTGATGCATAGTGGTTTTGTTTTGTGGCTATTGTGATGTACAGTGGTTCAGATGAATGGTTGTATTGATGAGATGGTTTGGATGATGTAGTGTTTTATAGATAGATGAAGTGATATGGGTGAGCGGTTCTACTATGTGGTTGTGTTTGTTGTATGGAAATCCATGGAATAAATTGTAATGTAGAATAAAATGACATGGGTAAGTATATGAATAATATTGTGATAAAATTAATGTGTTTTAATTGGAATAAATGAAATGAATGATTAACCAATATGTTGTTTTAATGTGAATTAAATGGCCTTGTAAATGGGATTTAGTGGAAACACATTAAATCTAGAAAAAGGTGAACCAATTGTTAGAAGTGGAAATGAATAGATATGTGTGATGTGAGTGCAGTGTGATGAATTTAGTGGTGGAAATCGCAGTGAATGATATTTAATGGTTTAATTGGGGTTATTTTATATATTATAGTGTAGTTTTTGTGAACCCATAGGTTGGATATTATGTGAAATTGATCTTTCATGTATTTTTATTCTATTTCTATACGTACCCCATCTGAGATAGATAAACATAACAACACCCAAGTCTTTTATGTTCTCGGTGTTTTCTAGAATATCTAGGTTAGACGTGATATGGATGGATGGATATCCCCCCTTAATCACACTTCCATCAGTATTAGTGATGATCCAAGTTGGTGTTGGAGATTACCCATCAGTGATGATGATCAGATGTGTGGTGGGGGTTATGAATTTTGGGAGGAGGGAGTGAGGTTGATGTACTTCATGATCATGAGTCCCTCAAAACATAGTGTTGTGATGAGGATGTGATGTGATGAGGTTGCGATGTGATGAGGTTGTGATGTAATGAGGTTGTGATGTGATGATTATTGATTCTAAAACTATATTTTAGACCTTGTGGGGGTGGGGTAGGCATGATTGCATCCTGAAACCCATTAGATATGTATGGATATGTGATGTAATAAGTATGAAATGGATGAGAATATTGGATGTTTGAAATTGGTGCATGGGAGAGGAAAATTAGTGTGTTATTGGATGAATAGTTCCTTTATTTATGTTCTCTATATGAAGACACTATATTGGATGCATGATTCGGTGAGAGAGACATGGAGAGTCTGGGATTGGTTAGTTTTTATGTTTAGATGACTGTTGGTTCTGTTTTTTATTCACTGGTGCATTAATATTCCCTTTTCACATGTGAATTAGAGACCTTTCATATGATCCTACCATGGATACATATTATACTCACTATATGTATATATACAATATTTTTTTGGTTTCCAAGTGGACTATGGGGACTAAGTTGGACATTAATAACTGGGGTTTTAAAGATACCATTGATTCATTTCCAAAAGGCATTTCTTTTCATATTTAATTAGAGACATGTATTTTAATTTATTGACATTGTTCATGAAATATTGGATGATTTTGGGTTTACTTTTATATTATGTGATATAGTTTCATGGTGATTTTTATCATATCTACTGATATAATATTTTTTATAGAGGGAAAAGCTTTATATATATGATATTTTTATACCCATGACACTTGTATCCATCCCAATACCTACCGAAGGACAAATTTAGAAGGAAATTACCTCTCTTCCTTCATTTCTGACATTGGAGGGGTACATTTTGAAGGAGGGGGTTATTACAGAGTGGTATCAAAGGTTTTGGTTGAGATAAAAGATGGATTTTTTAGTATTTAACTCTGTGGACTTCTTGGTTTTTGAGGGTAATAGTTCTTTTTAATCTTGGTACATTACATATGTAAGAGAGATCTTCAATTACCCATGATTTTAGGACTACCTAGGATCTGATGAAAGGTCCTTGATCTTATTCAATGACTATGTGAGGTAGATCTATTTACATTAAAATTTACTAGGAGAGGTGGATTGATCATGATTGATCATGTTTTTGTTTGAATTAAGAGAATTGGGGAAATTAAAATGAATGAATTAATTAAAATTTGATAAAATTCTATGCTTCCAGGATAAGGAATTATCCCTAATTTTTAGGAGTGGATCCTCATGTTCATCCATGAGTATCTCAAGATATATATTTTTAGAATTATATTTTGGTTTATCATTGTTAGATCTATCCGATAGAGGAGGATGTGGTACGATAGTGGGATTTTCATTCCTTTTACCTGTAGATCCCAGAGAAGTGTGAGGCAAGGGTTTTTGATCTGGATACAGAGAATTGGTTTGAGATTCTCAAGATATCCTTTTGTCTAATTTATCGGTTCCACTGGTAGTTATTTGTATGTATTAATTAGTGTGTATATGGAGGAAACTAAATCATAGTAATCTCAAGGAGGATGGTGTTGTGTGAAAAAAATTAGAAGGATTTATATTTTTAATTGCTATAATCTACAATGAAGGAAATAAAGAGGATATCAATTCTCTCCCTTTAATATGGTATTCTATGTGTATAGGATGTTGGGATGATGTTTAAGGGCATATTTCTCTTTTACCATAATGTATTTCTAGATTAGATGTCTAGAGTGTAGTATCTGCAGGCAACATTATGCCCAATGACCAGATACACAGTCACCTCGTCTACACTTTCTACATAAATAATAGTGAATTAGAAGGAAAATGTTATTGATTAAATTTATTCACTATAAGGTGAGAATTAATATATTTTCTAGTAGATAATTTTGAGCAGAATAGATTCAGGAAGTTTTTCAAAAACATTTATGTAGTAGGGGGGTCGACCATTGGGTAATTGACCGCAGAAGATCCCTTCACATCCTTCTCATGCAGGTGGTTTATGAGCATCGTCTAGGGGTTTTAAATTTTCTTTATATGTTTCGGAGGACATTTCCACAACAAGTATTAGTGTATATCTACTTTTTGTGGATAGTTTTATATGTGTTATCATACCCACTTTTGATAGCTGCATCAGTTTCCTCCAACGTAGTTCCAATAGCAAGGACCATCGACGCTTGTTCATTAGCCAATATGAGATAGTTTGGGAATGGTTTATCCAAATGATGGTCTTTTTCCATTAATGAACTAGGACATAATTTTTTATGGAAGCAATAATTTTATAGGTATAGGATATGGGTGTGGTCAGATGCATACGATGGAGGAAACATCACAAGTAGGGCCATAGGTTGTTCGAGGTATGATCATTTTATCAGCTACCCTTTGTTATGTATTATTTAATTTTGGGGAATCACACTCCATTATTTCTTATACATTGGTCTGTAAATTGGGACTAGATGTGGAGATAATTCTTGTTCTCCTTATGTTAACAACATTTGTTAGAGGTGAGACTAATTTTTTTATGTGTGATAGAGATGTAGACTGGTGATGGGGAAAAATTAGTCAGTGGGATAATTATTCTTACAATAGATACAACCATTCGATTTCATTATTGACATGTATTGGATTAAATGCATGCATTAATTAATAAAAATTTTCAATAAGAGAGTTTCATTTTTCTTTGTGGATGGTTAGTAAGTTGAATTCATTGAAAAGTAGAGTCATTATAAAGGTAAAAGGAAAGTAGAAACTCTGTTGTCTCAATTAGTGGATCTTTTAGTGGAATATCATTAAGTGGATTTTCCTAGAAGTACATAGGAGTTTCTAGATTATTTACCAAATTATATTTTAACAGTACACACTTGTAATTATGTCTATTTTTGATACAATATCAAACGAACATGTCTCATATTACGATGGATAATTATAGAATGTAACCTACAAAGTTTCCTAAGATCAGGATGTAGGTTGATGATATAATGAATAAGGGATACATCTAGCCTAGTGTGTCTCATTGGAGTTCTATTTTTATGTTAATCAAGATGGAGGATGAAAATATAAGGTTATGGTAGAATAACAAAGGTTTAATTATGTGAGATTCCATAACCCATAACCTTTTTTCAAGGATCAATGATCCATTCAACTAACTATAGGGAACCACCTAGTTTCCTATGATCTAATTGTAGTTTAGATATAAGTAGATGAGGGTTAGAGATGATAATATCTATAATACTACATTAAGTTGTAGATATGGCATATTCTAGTTTTTAGTTATTCTATTCTGTGTCATGAATGCATCAACTATTTTTTTGAAGAGCATGAACACCGTATTATTTGAGTTCTATACCATTACATCATCATGTTTACTTATTCTATATTGATATAATCTATATTAGAGGAGGAGCATGATAAACAACTTATCGATATCTTTTAGGTCCTATGACACAAATAGCTCTATGGAAAGATATCTTAGTGAAATTTCTAGGTGTGATAGATGTATTTCCTTGTTCATGTGGTGTTCTAGTAGGGTGGCACCACGGAACTTTTCATGATCAAGGGAATTATTTTTTTAGACTTACCCAAAATTTTAAAAGTGGTTCAAAATTTCTTTAGAATTACATGATATTATTAGAGGTATGTGTCTGGTTTATTAGGAGTTTTCTCTCTTATAATACCATTGAATAGAAAGGACCAGACCTTTGTGTGAGAATATCTATTCCCAGAAGCATTCCATTACATGATGGAGATGTTAATCAATTCCACATAGATTTGTTTTCTTAAGGAGTGTGTGATGTATGAGGTTTTATATGACAGATCTCATTTGGTATTGAGAAGTGTCTTGATTTAGTGGAGGGATGTAGGAAGCTATGGATATAGGATGATTGACCCCCAGGATATCAACTTTTCCTCCTACAAACTAGAGTTAGTAAGAGTTATGTTTTCACTTAAGCTGCAGCAAAATTACCTCATCAATGATCACTATGTAGTTTCTTCTAGAAATAATATCTCATAGTAATTATTCTCTCATCTATATTAGAATATATTCCAATTTAGGTGGAATAATTTTCACATATATTATGATTTTGGGAACTCCTACATCATATTAAATGAGAATTTCGTTGCCCATGTGCTAGGTTAGATGTCCTGAGGAGATATTTTTTAGGATTAGACAAATGATTAGAAATTAATGGAGGATCTTATTGTGATATATCATAATGTGGGGTGAGAAGTGAATGATTTTTAATTTATCAGATGATTATGAAGATCTATTTGATGCAATTGATGAATTAAAATTCATGGGGAGAGTCATAGGTAGTGGTGATGGGTGGCCATGCTTTCTATGGTGATACTCTTGAGGGATGGTTCAAGGATGGTCAGAAATAGATATTGTTATTTGGAAGGCTATTTATTCTATTATAAATATGATAGGGAGTTTTTCATGTTTTTAATAGCTCCACCTTGGTAGAACATCTCGATATGGCCAATATATTTCATAGCTTGTGGATGAATATTTTATTATAGGGGATGAAAGTTTTGGTAGGAAGGTTTGTGGAGAGTTTTCTATTATTTCAGTAAGTTGTAGTAGAGAACCATGTTCTGAGAGATTTTGATATAGACCTAGGTAGTTCTTAAGAAGAACATGGGGGATATATCAATGAATTTTTAATTGGGTTACCCTAATATTAGGTAGGGGTGTTCTAGTTTGGGTGATATTAGAGTAATTGACAATGTTGACTCATTTTTTGGTGATCTACGAATCAAGATTCATGGAAATATTACTAAGGTAGTTTGTGGATGATGTGGTTAGGCTTCATGGGGTGACAAGGACCATAATCTAGGATCAGGATACTCATTTTACCTATTGATTGTGGAGGGGATTTCAATATTACTTTGGATACCAGTTGTAACTTAGCATTGCTTTCCACCCTCAGAAATATGGGTAGATAGAGTGAACCATCAAGACACTGGAGGATATGTTTTGAGCTTGTTTATTAGACTTTATAAGATAATTGGTAAGGTTTTGTCAATGTTTGAGTTTTCTGACAACTACATTTATCAATTTTCCATTGACATGGATCTTTTTGAGGCATTCTATTGGTGGATAAGTCATTCATCATTATGATGGATAGAGGTTGGGGAGCAAGTAGATATTGTCCTTATGTGGTGTCGAGAAATAGTGTGACGATATAGTTGGTATAATAGAAGATAAGGGATGCACAAGACTATTAAAAGCCTCATTTTTATCATAGGAGGAATCACATGAATTTTATAGTTTTAGAGCATGTGTTCTTAAGTGTTTTCCTTTACCTGGGGGAGTAGAGGTTTAGTTGGGAGTAACATTTCTCCCGAGTTTGTTGGGATTTTATGGTGGTGGGGATTATTGGTGAAGTAACATATCAGTTGGAACATCCACTATGACTGGACATGATCCACAAAGTCTTCAATGTGTCCCATATCCGTCTATTTCATCATAATGAATGGAACATCATTTACTAGGTTGAGTTGGATATCAAGGATATCATAAAGTTTGTTTAGAAACCATTTTAGATCCGTGATCATCGATAGAAAGTGCTTCATTGGTGAAAACCCCAATGGTTCAAGATTATTGGAGGTATAATAACCTTAATGTATCTAATTTGGAGCACAATACATATATTCATCCCTATTACCCAAATTTGTGTTGAGTTTTTAATTGTTCCATATTTAATTAATGATTTGATTGTTGAACTTGCTAATTTATGAGATGTATTTACATATACCCTTGTTAGATATTTTTGTTACCAATTTAATAATATCAAGAGGAGAAAAAACCTTCCAAATCCTGGCACATTTTGCTTACAAAATATTTTAAAAACATATGAGAGAGTCAGTTCCACAATCATTAGACAATATCATGATATAGAGTGAGGGTTCCTTATATATGTTTACTTGCAGTAGTGTTTTTTGAGGGTTTTGGAGGTATTTGGTTTTTGTTGTGCACAATTTATGTTGAAGTGAGTATGGTTATGTGTAAGAGAGGTGGATTTTGAATGGCATGAGATGATGTGGTGTTGTACCCCCATGGGGGATGATGATGTTGTTGGGTAGGGTGTTCAGAGAAGATTTTTTCCTGACTTGATGTGTTTGGATGGTGGTAGTGTTTAGAGTTTATTGAGATTCCTGAGAGGTATCTCACTAGGTGGTCGTTCATACCCTCAATTTAATTTTTCTTCTTGGTTTTGATTCTAGATAACGATAATCATTTAAGAATTATTCAACATAATGTTCTGTGAAATCATGGACCATTAAATTTTTATTTTGTGAGATGAAGGTGTTGAAAGGAGGCTTGAGGAGTGTGTTATAAAGGATTTGATGTAACTATTTTGAATAAGGCTATTCATGACATGAATATTTATTCACACTGTGAGTGGTTGATTCATGGATTGGAAGCAAGTGATTAATACTTAGTTTTATACAATGGTATATGCACCTAATAAATTCATGATGTGGAAGGATAATGTGTGATGTGAATTAAATTGTGGAAGAGACACAAAGAAAATAAAAGGATTCTCATAACATCATATATTTTTTGGATTTCATGTCATAAACTAGATACAAAGATTGAAATAGGGGGCCTCATGAAAACTCAAAACATTAATATAATATTTATTATTTTAATGTGGAGAGTTCCATATTATTTAAAAATATAATTTCTTTCCCATAATAATTTTATATTCTCTAATTTCTCTCAAACATTGGGTCAACACAATGTGTTTTCATAAAATATTCTAAACCATTTCCTCCTTCTTTGATCATTTTCTTCTAGAGGCTGATCATCAGAAATATGAGGTGGGGTCATCTCTTTATCCACATGTTTTCTATAATTATTATTTTGGGGATTCATAGTGGTGATGATGATTTGATCATGGTTAGTGTGTCCTTCTATTTTTATGATCCCCTTGTGTGGTTCAATTTGTTTCAAGTGTGCTTAGGATAATTGTAGTTTTCATGTTGTTTCTCCTTCACCTTGTTGTTCATGGAGAATTGAAAAGATTCTTTAAGGTAGGGAATCTTAATTTTCTCCTTATTTATGTTAATGTTTGGGGATTTTATTCAATTTAAATTCATTGGGTGGTTTTTAAAGGTGAGATTATTATATAAAATGAATTATCTTAATCTGAAATGGATGGGAATGAGGATGAATTTTTTGTTTTACTACATTGATGATATTAGTGATGGGTTTATTAAATGTTTTTATTATTGGAAAAAATATAGTCTATTATGACAATTTATATTATTGTAGTTGATATTTATGAGATACCCTTATTTTTTTGATTGTGTGAACCTTTAATAAAAGGCTACAAACAAAAATATGAATAATGAATTCGTTTCCCTTGGAAATATGGTGTTCGTGTAATTATACCCATGTAATGAATGTAGTTTTTTTGGATTAGTTCTTTGAATATTTATATTCATAAATCTATATTTTTCCTTAGAGTTTTCATCGTGTCTGGATGACTTAACACCTAGAAAATTAATATATTAAAAATTATAATATATTTTAAAGCACAGACACATGATTTTAATATAAAGGGGTTTCCCATTATTTTTGACCACTTATAAGAAATACAAGGCCATATCTATTTCCAAAATATGTGGTTTACATTGGGAATTACATAAAGTTGGTCACCATCAAATGTTCCATGGGTGGTGACTATTGTGGGGTGCATTTAATAAAATAAAAAAATAAATTTATATTTTTATTAAATAAATCTAAACTTCAATCCGTATATACATATAATTCTATAAAAAACACCATTTTTAGATTTATAACCCATGTATGATCTTATAGGAGGATAATTATTTGTTGGTGTTAAAAAAAATAAGGAAATGGATTGACAATCAGATCGAGGAGAATTAAGAGGCCGATGACAAACACAACAAACCCTCTTCATCATTGGAGAAAGATGTATTCACCAATGATCAATCCATAATCAAGATAATACTCATTATTTTTTGTGTCCACACTATTTGATTGAAGATAATGGATCTTAATATCCTCTTTTTATTGATATGCAATTACCAACCCTTCATATGAGACCATTTTATAAATAATATTATATAAATCAGTTTTTGTTTTTTATTCCATGACATCACCCATGATTGTATAAATTATGAAATTTGGTCATGCTTTCATCAAAAAATGCTCATAAAAGATATTTTAGGGCTTTAACCCTCTACACTTATCAATCTTCACTGTTTTTCCATGGTACTAATGTTTGATATTTCTATGCTGGTTCGAGCATGACCATACCCCCAGATATGTGGAATCTTCATGAATTATGTAAGGATTGATGATTCAATGATATTTTAAGGATAGATGATGGATACAAGGGATTTCTCATGGATTTAGGATCTAATTAATTGATGGCAGGAACTATAGGAGGTGTGAATGTTTGAATTTAGGTAATTGGATTCTGATTTATGGCCACTAGTGGTCAAGAATTGATTGTTGAGGATATTTCACATTGATTTTATGTTGTAAAATGGTGTGATTTAGGATGGATATGGAAGATCTAAAAACCACATAAAGTATAGGTGTTACTTCCTATAAAAACCTAAATACACAACATTTAGTCCAAATGAACACATTTCATGTAGTACCATGACTACATTGTCTTGGGGTTTGGATAAAGATAAATATCAATTCAAGTGTATAGCCTATAAATTCCAAATTACTCAGTGATGATGGATGGATATGTGCTCGTGGAGTATGTGGGAACATACATGGATAGAAATAAGGGAAAATATTGTGTAAATGAGCAATATTGTGTACTCTGACACAACCAGGGTTCATGGGAATGACCACTGTACAAAGGAATGACCAAGAGGACATGGGAATGCCCCATGTTATTGAGACACACTATGTACCACCTATGCATGTTGTGTAGTATGAAATTTTATCCCAATATGTTTACAGGGGACAAAATACCCATATAAAGAGGTGTGGTCACACACCATGTGACCCCACATACACATCATATACTTCTGTTAAGAACTTCAACCCTATGTATCTACATTTTTTAGTATACAGATTTTGTCCCTAGATTAGCCAATTTAGATTTCTCTCCTATATAGAATATGATGGTGATCCTGATTGTGGCATAAAGGATACTATATGTGGTTTTCCAACCATGAATCTTATTTAGGTGATTCTTGAGTGATGGAAGTTATCTGGTAGGATCATCAAAGATATTGTTGAGTAAGAACTCCCCTATCAAACCAAGGTGCAGGAACCCAATACTCTTTACATAGGTACAAGGGGAAATATCCATCAATCCAGTCATGTTTGTGTCCTCTATATATGTAAGGGTTATAACTATTCATCAAGATATAGAGGGGAGCATGGCCTCCATTGAAGATTGTGGCTAACTCAAATATAAAGAGTATTATAATGTTATGGGCCCATCAAAAGATATTATTATGAGGTTGTGCATGATGCTAGGAAACAGAGATGTAGAAATGGTTCTTTTTTGTAGAATAATTATATTTAGAAATATTGTAGAGATGAAGATATCATTTCCCTCTCATATGGGATTCTTTATGAGAATATATATATTGGGTTTCATTTCGCTTATTCTATGGCTTGAGCTAACTGTTTAGTATCATTATATGGATCTCATTGTGGTTTGTGGTCAGTACTACATGGTATGTATATAATCATCCATATAAGTAATTTTACCACATATATCATGTATTATTTAGATTATAGATATATCAGAGGTGACATCGGTGGGGCATAGTGATACGTGGGTGCATTGAACTCATTAGTGATTAGAATTGGAGATCAGGAGTCAGGATCTCATTTTTTTCCATTTTATAGTATTTTTTTCAGGTTGGGACTTTATTTTTAGTTGAGTATGAATTATTTCCCTTTAAAATTTGGTTTATATTATCATAATCTCATTTATTCCCTAGAGGTTTTTACATGCAAGCTTATACTCTAGATGTTGTAGTCTTAATTTTTTCCTCAACACTTTTTTTGGGAGGCGGATGCATTATTGTATTCATGTATATTAGTCTAAGGACACCCAGTTAATTTAATTACTTCTTGTTGCTTTTCACTATCCCATAGCATATAAGATGGACCCTACCGAGCATTAGGAGTTCAGGTTGATGTTGGAGGACCATAGGGTGAAGGGTCCTATTAAAAATACCATGTCCAAATAGACAATAACTATTTTATTTGTGAAAAATATATATTTGATCGTGAAGAAATACATTTATTATAATAGTCTGGACTATATTGTGATAAATAATAATTACTCATTACTGAGGATAGATGAACTCTTTGAGTAGTAGAGAGGAATAATTATATTTTCAATGATCTATCTCAGGTTTGGATACCACCAATTTAGTGTTTTCATGGATGGTATTCTAAAAATGGCGTTTTGATATTTCTACAGACACCATGGTTTCCTAGTGATTCCTTTTATTGTTATAAATTCTCATGATGTTTTTATAGATCTCATTAATTGAATCTTCTAGTCACACCTAGATTGATTTTTGGTTGTATTCATTAACAGAATACACATTAACTCTGCATTATACGAGGATCATGCAGAAAATTTAGCGATGGTCTTATACTTACTATGGGAGGAACAAATTTAAGATAATCTCTCAAAGTGCTAGTTTTTAGATCTATGATGTTATCTATTTGGGGAATGTTTTCTATTAGAATTATTTTTATGTGGGCACAAAAAAATTGATTTAGTGATTTATTGGGTGCCACCCAAGAGCGTGTTGGAGGTTCATAGTTGTCTAAGAATTATAGGGTACTAAAAAAATGTTTTTGGAATACTTATCTATGTTGGTATCTATATTTACTAACATGACATGAAATGTTCATCCATTTATATGGACTGAGTATATTATTAGATACTTCATGAATATGTGGTGATGGTTTCTCAGTCATCCTATACTGAGCATACCAAAGGAGGGTTTTGATTATGTAGTGTATTTCAATTTTCCAAAGTCTAGGATAAATTATGTGATGATTTAGAGGTTAGAAGTGATCATATAAGTGTATATGAAGTTAAAACCCCATGGTATGAACTATTTTCCTCTTGATCTAAAGTCAGAAACCTTAGTATTCACTTAGAAGATATGGATGCTTTATATTCAAGTTGAGAATGTTTATGTTTACTCAAACCACTAGAGTCTCAAGTACATTTTCACTTAATTTAAAATTAACATGAGATAGAGGCATTGGTTAGAGTTCCTACAGGTCTATGACTTCAAGATATTCTATAGTATTAGAAAGTGAAATGTGTCAGAATATTTCTGGACTAGGATGTATCATTCTCATTTGGATGATTAATTTTCAAAGTATTTATCTTCATTTTAGATAAACATGACAGAGAAGTGGAATAAACTTCTTCTCTAGTTGATTGTAGTGACCCCTTATCTTCTTTAGTGTTTTAGGGGGGCTATTTTGGATTCCATTTACTTTTATGTCCTATATTAATAGATATCCTATGTAGATTCACGAGATATATTTTAAAATTGTTGGACCATTCAATTATTTTTCAAGGTAGGGTCATGGTTCTAGTCATGTCTCACATGGAGGTGTTGAGGGATTTTCACACTTACCCCATGGTTATACATACCAGTGGGGAAAATATGTATAAGGAACAAAAATAATTTTTTTTGGGATATAATGAGTCAGAGTTTTTTTGATTTGATCTCTCAGTGTCTCACATGTATGTAGGTAATGGCAAGGAATTATGTTCTGGTAAGGTGGACACAACTTCTTGATACCCAAAATTTGAAATGGGATTATATATCCATGATATTTGAATAGGTATTACAAAAATATAGTGATTCCATGATGCTATTTATGTGATTTTTGACTGAATTATGAAGTTATCACATATTGTTTCTATACAATAGTATAAATCAATTGAGATTCTAGATCAATTGTAATGACAAGAGATTGTCTGAATTCATTTAATACCCTTGATGATCATCTCGGAAAATGTTTCTCAGTTCATGCCACTATTATGGAGAGGCTTAAGGAGGCAATCATGACTCATTAATAGATGATCATAGTGATTCACCCATATATGGATGGAAAGACCAAGTGGACTATCTAGGTGTGGGAGCATATACAATGGGATTGTGTGATAAAATTAATTAGGATCTAAGAGGTCCACATATCATTTTTTAGTTTTATAATAAAAATTTATATCACTCTACTATTGGCATGGAACCATTTTAGGTCCAATATGTGAGACCAGTTAGGTCGCACTTATGCTGGACTAAGATTGAATATAAATATCTTGTTAGGATAGAGTTAGTTCAAGCTATGATATAGAAGGTCTATGTAATCCACGAGTGTATAAGGAAAACATAATGAAGAAAAAAATATTATTCAGAATGATGTAATTGTCCTTTAGAGTTTGATCCAGTAGACTTTGTTTTTATAAGGGTCATCCCAAAATGAGTATTATAGAGGTTTTTTAGGGAGGTAATATATCCTTGAGGTTCATTAGTCCTTTTGAGATCCTAAGGATTATTAATGAGGTTTATTATAACTTGGAATTTATCCAATAGTCGGAAAAGGTACATGATGTCTTCCATGTGTTATAGATGAGGGGACATGTGAATGAAATGATGCATGTTACTAACTAGGGTGATATAAACATTAAAGAAGATTCCATATTCGAAGATTATGTAATGGAAATCGAGGATCAACAGGAGAGAATAATTCATAGATGGAACATCCTTTTGGTCTATGTGCTTTGGAGGCACGAGAGCATGCATGAGAGATCCTCAGAGTGTGAGATCCAGATGTGAGCATGGTACTCCCACATTTATTATAACTTTTTCATTTCAAGAGGAAAATACTTGAATATGGGAGAATGTAATGAATTTGGTATTTTTGGATTAGTCCTTTGTATATTTTTACACATATATTGGGATTTTAACTTTGATTTGTAATAGTGTTTGTGTTAATATGGACAATGAAAATTAATATATAAAAAATACTAACTTTTAATGAATTTTCTTGTATACTTTTAGTATAAATGAGTTTCCCATTATTTGGGACTATAGATGGGAAATCGAAGACCAATATTAATTCTAAAATGTGGGGTTTACCCAAGTTATGGAATAAATATGGTCAGGGTCATACATTCCATGGGAGGGGACCATTGGAGGGTGATAATTAAAAAATTAATATATAATTTAATTATTTTTAAAAAATAACCCTAAACCTAACTTCATTTATAACTATTCTACTATATAAAATCATTATAGTTAGTCACATAACACTGGGAGGTTTTTAGAGGAAGTGAATTCCTCATTAGCATTGTAAAATCTGATAATGTAGAGTAGAAATCAGAACAATGTGAATTAAGAGGTAGGCTACAAACTCATTAAACCTTATTAATTTTTGGAGAAAACATTCTTTACCAAAGAAAAATCCATAATATTGGTAGGAATAATTATTTATAGTTTCCTACCAATTTTATTGAAGAGTAGAGACTTTCATAACTTATTTTTATTGATATGGTTTTACCCTATCTTCTCATTCTAGAATTATAAAAATTTAATTTTATAAATCATATTATAATTATTTATGTTTGATAACACTATGGATTCTGAAAATTATTATTTTTGGATTTTCTGAATTAAAAAATTATTCTCATCACCTTTATTCATGGGATTCTCCCCCTTTATTATCACCATTCTTCTCTATGGGCCATTGGAATTTCAATTGGAGATTTTAGGGGTAGGTTTGAGTGTGATCGAATCCGTTGATGAATGAATCTTCCAAGAATTATTGAGTGATTTATGACTTAGGGATGGATCAAAGATATGTAAAAGATTAGGGTTATTGGTTTTTCAATTTTGGATCTAGGGCTATGAAAATAGCTTCTACAGGATGCATGAAAGTTCGATTTTGGGTGAGTAGATTCTCATTTATTTCAGCCAGAGGATGAGAATAAATGGCCAGAGACATTCCCCTTGATTTAGGGTAGTGGTGAGGAATGATTTCTAGAAAATATGGAAGATATATAAATCATGTGATGATCATGTATTATTACCTATGAAAAATCTGACCATACATCATGTAGTCTATATAAACAAATGTTGTGTAGTCCCCTAGTTGCAACGACTATGGTTTTGGGAAGAGATAATTATATCATGCTATGTATGGACCATGCATGATGTCTAAAATTATACGGGTGGCTCAATGTGTAATACAAGAGTAAATGAGAACATAAACGACTAAGAACATAGGAATGGATAGTGTACATGGACACAACCGTGTACTCAAACATGGAGGTGTACAGATGCTAAACCAATGTACAAGAGCATGAAAAAGAGCCCACGGGAATTCCCCATGTGGTCATGAAACAATGTGAACAACTTGTACATTCCATGTAGTATGACATGGAATCCCAAGATGTTTCTAGAGGAGAAAACACCTAGGAGAATACATGTGGTCACACACCACATGACCCAACATAAATGCTTTGTATTTTTCCTCAGAACATCTGTCTTCAGTATATATTTCCTTGGGACTCATATTTCAACCTATAAGTATCATTTGGAGAGTTTCTTTCCATGAATAACATAATAATATAATTTTTGGTGGAATATGATATATGATGTGAAGTTATCTGATCGTGATTCTTCATTAGGAATTACTTTATCTTTGGTAGTGATCGTGCAGGATCATCAGTGAGATGCTGGGGTTGGTAATCCCCTATGTCACTATGGAAGGGGTCCCCGAATTTTTTAACATAGGTTGATTCGATACTACCACACACTACATCAGGGTGTTGGTACTATATCTATGGTGGGTATTCCCCTATCATTAATCTTTCACAGGGAGTGGGACCTCCACTAGATATTGTGGTTCCCTCTGTTGTGGAGTGCATCAGTGAGATACGTTCACCTTCACATAGATTCTTATGAGGTTTCATATGATACTATAAATTAGATAAGGAACTTTATAGATATTGGAAGGCTCATTATAATTAGCTATTATGTGGAGATGAATATCCCATTTATCTCTCATCTAGGTTTCTTTATGATTATATATATATATGGGTTTAAATTCCATCTTACTAATGGTTTATGTGACTATTGTTGTTTCTTTGTATCTCCATGTTTGTGGTTTTGAAAACATTTTTCTGGGTATATATATACGGACCCCTTACCTTGATTTTCCTACATGTCATGTCTTATGCAATCGAAAAGTAGATTATTGGTGACATAGGTGATGCTTATTGATACTTATGTGCATTGAACATGTTCATTTGTTGGACTTGGAGACCAAAAGCCCGGATTTCTTCCACTTTATTTTTTATAGTTTTTTAGGTTGGGACTTCAATTATGGTTGGGCATGTATTTTTCCACTTTACACTTTGGTTTATATTATCGTATAATGATGTATCCCCTAGAGTATTGTCTTAATCAATCTTATACTCTATATGTTGCAGTCTTCATTTATTCCATGGAACATTTACATAGAGATGGATCAGTGTGTTCATACCAATAAATTAGGATAATTCCTCACAATTTAGTTTATTCTATATTAGAACTTGTCTCCACACACAAGCCCATTAGTGTCGGTACTACGGTATTCACACCTATCTTACCGCTCACCAAGCCTGCTTCGGTGGGTCAGGTGATGACATACCATGTTAAATAATGAAGTAAAGTAATGTAAATCCTTGAAAATATATTGTATAAGTAGGGATTGATTATTTAATTGGTTTCTATTTTTTCCTTTTCTCATGTGGTATTTTTTATATATAGGTGGTGACCTACTGATTTATGAAATTTATATGACAGTGATGTGATGGTTTATTGAAATGAGGTGTGATATGGTATGTTGTGAGATGGTAGTGATTTGGGGTGGTTGTGATTTGTGTTGGTTGATATGGGTGTCTACTGCATTGATATTGATGAGATGATATGGTTTTGTGGTGATGTTTGATATGAAATATGTGAGCTATTCTATAGTGTAGTTGTGTTAGTTTCCCAATTATCCTTGGAATAAATTATCATTCAAAATAAAATGAAATTTGTTGGTAAATGAATAATAGTAGGATACAAATAATTTTCGTTAATAATAATCAATTTATTGAACGAGAAACAAATTATTCTTGTTAATGTGAATGACATGGATTATTAAATTGTATTTTGTGGAAACTCATTAAATTTGGAAAATGGTGTAAGTTATAATTGGTAGTATAAATGTTTTTCTATGTGTGGTGGTTGTGTGGTGTGATGAATTTTGTGATGGTATCATTCTTGAAATATGTTTCAAGGTGTAGTGGTGGTGATGTTGTGTACTCTAGTGGAGTTGATGTGAACCCATAGGTTGGGTATTGTTTTTGTATCTATCTAACATGTTTTTTTGTTATTTATTTATGTTTCCCGCATTGGATGGATAACCTTACCAATTCAAAAAAAAAATTCATTCCTAGTTTTTTTGATAACATCAAGGTTTGTGGTGATATTTAAGGATAGATACCCCTTATTCACCACTCTCCCTTTGGTAGTTTTGATGATGCAGGTGGGTGTTGGAGATAACCCAACAATGATGAGAATGATATTTTTGGTGTGTGTTATGAGAGTTAGAAGATTGGAATGAGGCTGTTGAATATCACATTCATTATATCCCACTTCCCTATTTATGTGATTTAGATATTATGTAATGAGGCTATTGTGTGATTATGATGTGATGTGATGATGATTGATTCAAGAACCGGATGGTTGACTTTACGAGGATAGGCTAAGTAGGGATGCATCCAAACCCACATCAATGAATTATGGATATTTGATGTCCTATGTATGGAAGGGATTGAAGAAAATGACATCTGATGATGGGACACGAGTGTGAGAAATCATTTGGAAGTGCCTATTGGACACATGTATTTATGTTATTGTTGATATGTAACTGCATTGGATGTGTGATTTGGTGATTTATCAATGGTGAGGTTAGGATTGGTATATTGAATTATTTTAGGTTGATGTTGACTCTACTCTTTATTCACTGATTCATTAACATTCCCTTTTCACATGTGCACTAGAGACCTTATGTATGATCTTATTGAGTATATATGTTATGATCACTCTATTTACATATAAATTATTTTTCAGATTTCTAGGAGGACATTGGAGACCAATTTGGACATTAAAATCTTGTGGTTTGGAGCTTATATTGAGTCACTACTATAAGAATTGTCATTTGGTATTTACATAGAAACATTTATTTGTATTTGTTGAAATTGTTCTTACATTTTTGGAAGGTTTTGGGATTACTTTTATAATATGTTTTAGAGTTTATTGGTGTTTATTTATCCCATTTTCTAATCCACTATTTTTATAGTGGTTAATGACTTCCATTAGTGAGGGTTTTATACCCTTAGTATTTATTTCAAACTCAGGGTTCACTAGTGGTGGGACTTGTGGGTCATTTACTGTAGAGACCCAAATCTTGGAATACATTGACATTATATTACTTTTGTGGAATACTTAATACATAAAAAAAACAGACACACAAGGACCGTAATAGTTTAGTGTCTTTGGAAACTAGGGATATAATCTTCTAATCCTGGTGAAAGATCATCAACATCTCCCATAAAGATCTTCCCTTTTTTTCCCTTACTTGAAACCATTATTTAAATCCTGGGGAAAATAAAACATATAACGGGTGAGCTCAAATTCTCAATAATGGTAAGCATGGGGAAAATAAAAATATTCATATACATTTAGACAAAAAACATGAACATAATGTTTAAACATCAAAATATAGAGAAATGACATAAAACAAGGAAGTACGTAAGGAATAGATCATAAAGAAATATTAATCATGATAAAATAGCATGGGAATAAAACATGTAATTTTGGAAAACATTAACCACATGTTATGTTTTCCATAGTAGCCAAGGCATTGCTGCCAAGACCATCTTAGTGGACAAAGTCCCTTTCTGAATTGAGTTCACTCCTTGTTCCAGTCTTGTACCACTGAACCAGATTAACTTATCATTCCAGCCATGCCTATCTCATGAGATATAAATCTTTACCCAATGCATTGGAGGGATATAAAGGTCCCACTCATCTCATAATGAAATCATTCTTACTTGTGCCACAAAATAAACATAAATCATTCATCATAAGACAAAGAATAAAATGGGGTTCATAAACGTCGTCCCATCATAACATAATCCATATAAGACAAATAAATATCATTTCTTCATAAGAAAAGTGAAACCATGTAAATTAGAGAGACATTATACACACATGAAATAATTTCATCTTAGATGTAAAATAGTTTTGACAAAACACTTGAAATGAATTCTTGAATAAAATATCCTTTCTTCTTCAAAATCATTTTCTTTCACAAAATGACATGAAATTTTAAAAGGAAGGATTTTGTTTAAATTAATCAAGAAATATTGTATAGGAATCTTAATGGAAATAAGGAATTATGAAACCGTAATAATCCGTTCATTCCGTATAAGTTAAAAAAACATTCTCCTCGTACTTTTGTTAGAAAAGTCAAAAAGTACCTCGTATGGTAAAAAAAGAAAGATTCCTTATATACGATGTGGTAAAAGAAAAAAAGGGTAAAAATGAATTTAAACATACATGGAAGAAAATTAAACATTTTATGAAAACATTTTGAGAACATATGGACATGGATAATAAACATAACCCCAGTAAATACTTACGAATAAACAATATCGGATAAGAATGAGATTGGAAAAATTATCCCTTACAAAGATCTTTTTGTAAATAAAATATATCACTAATGTGTATTCACTATAAGTTCACATAAGGAATGTATAAATACATTATAAGATATAAAAATTCATTTCTCACATAATCAAATAATGACATAAACAAGAAAGAGAATATCAACCCAAAGAATTGAAATTGGGTTAAGAAGTTCCCTTACCTCATGTCCGACTAGACTCGATCATTCATTAATCTCCTGAATAATAAACCAAAGTTAATTTATACTTTCTTAAGAACCTTTTTCAAGTTTATTATTCCTTTTATATCACTTATTACCATGTTATAAACATTAAGTAACCATTTAAGTTAATAACATTCGTTTTGTCGATATTTGGTACTTGATTCAAAAATGGACTTCTTATAATTACATGTTGTTCATGTGGTAAAAGTTTCATTATATCCAGAATTATATTCATGATTTATATATCATATATATCATATATATCCAGCATATACATGTAGTTATAATAGTACATAACATATGCAGGTAAGAAATGAAATGCATTGTTCATGGAGACGGTAAGCCATACGTACGCATGAATGCTACTTTCATTTCTATTTCTTATTTTAATGGAATTAAAACATAATGATACACAGGTATATTATAATTCCAGTATAATATCATATATAATATCATTAACTCCATCCTTTATACATCCCAAATAAGGAATTAACAAATCACATCACTTTGAGGGGGCAGTAGTCCACACTTCCTCAAATGAGATTATTGTATCTACACACTATGGAAACCATACAGGATTGATATAATTGGGAATTAAAGAAGAATAGGGAAATAATAATCATATAATATGTCATATATAAATACAGTTCCCTCATAATGGCCACCATGAGAGGTGGTAAGAGAAAATCGAACAATCATCGTTTCGTGAGGCCTTTGTTTTTCATCCAGAGAAACATAATGTTCTTCATCCATTAGATGGAGGTGTGTGTAAGTGTAGATTGAATACTTATCATATAAACATCCTAGTATATTGAGGATACTTGTTTTGTTACAAAATAAAGGATTAAAAATATTTTAGGGGTAGGAGAAGTAGAATAAAAGAAAACAATTTAAGAGAAACCATTACCTTTAATTTGGGTAACTTCTTTTGGTTTGAACCAAAAGGACTTCTTGAAGTGCCTTCTACCTAAGGTAAGGCTTCTAGTGGGGAAGAGAGGGATTTAGAGAGCTTAATTGGAAAGATGTTAGACGACCCAAATGGCTTGAGAGGTGTGAGGAATTGGATAGAAATGGTCTCCTTTTATAAGGGGGAGGATGGGCTCTTTTTGAATGTGTGAACATATTATTTTATTACAAACTTATTTTAATGGCCCGGACCTCTCTATTCTATTACATTGTGAAAATGTGGTTCTAGAGGTGTCCCGAGAGGTCAAGGTGACTTGGGGGTGCGTTTGGGTGGACTTTTAAGAAATTTAAAGGGTTATGGCCTTCGCACGGCATGCGCACAGTTTTCCTAAACCGTGCAGCCAAACCATGCAAGGATGGTCTTGGAGGTAGTGGCTAACGCACGGTTAGCACACGGCTTGTCTAACTGTGTGGACCAACCGTGCGAGGATTGATTGTCGAGGCAGAAGCTAACGCATGGTTAGCGCACAGTTTGTTAAACCGTGCGGACTAACCGTGAGGGCACTTAAAGTTAGATCCTAAAATTGTGGATCTAACTCGTTTTTCCATTAATCACCTCGTTTAAGCCCTTAATCGGCCATAACTCTGGATTTCCTTTCCTTGGAGGTATAAGAACCTCTCCCAAGTGTTTTGGAGGCGATTTAGAGGCTTCTCTTCGAGAATCGAAGCCGGTTTCCCAAGGTATGTCATCCTTTGGTTTTGTTTCTTAGATCTGCGTAGATCTACTCCTCCTATTCTCTCTGGACCTTAGATATCTACCCGTTATGGGTAGATCTAAGTGTGTGGATGTCATTTATGATGAGATTTGGTCCTGGTTGTGTTAGGAGAGGAGATCTATGGAGGATTTTTTGAGAATAGACCCAGTTTCTTGGGTGCTCATCGACCATTGTGGTTTCCCTCGAAAACCATTGAGGTACGGGATTTGTGGATTCTCTAAATTTTTTTGTGCAATCATAGAGATATCATGATTTAGTCCTTTGGATCACAAAGGAATTGACCTAATTAAATACATGAATTGGATTAAATGAATTGGTGATCGCACGTTGTTGCTTTGTACCGTGATAACGGTTCACATCTTGTTTTGCTAGGTAATGTGATATATATGCCTTTCTTGTTAGCATGTTGCACTTGATGAAATTGATAAAGAACATAAAGCCGGAATTAATTGATAATTAATTTGATAAAGACAAAGAGGCATGTAAATGAATCTGGTTGTTGTTTTTGTGGATGTTGTTCCAAATTGATGTTAATCAAATTGATGTTGATGTACGTGATTAACTTCGTTGGTTGGTAAACATCAAATCTGTCGGTTCTTGTGGTTTGAAGGCTAGATGACTTGTTAAAGGGCCAAGAGAACAATTTTATGTGATGTTTGTTTTCATTCTTCTTGTGTTGTGCTGTGACCCTAGAGGGGTGTTGTGTTATCTTGTGTTGTGATGTGACCCTGGAGGGGTGTTGTTATATGTGGAGGCAGGGAGACCTTGTGGTTGTGTCTGCGGACGATTCCTAGAGTGGCGAGATACATATGTTTATGCATGTAGGTGTCGGGGAGGACACCAGGGATGGTGGAATGGGATAGATGTGGTTGTTGGATGATTGGTGGTTTGATTGGTTGTTTATCTACTTTACTTTTCCCCACTGCTCAAGGCAACTGGTCTTGCTTACCCTTCTTCCGAAGGAGGCGAAGACACGTGGGGTATTCCACATGCTTTCTGTCTTTATCCTCTCAAGGGAGAATGGGTCTATGCTCTTGATATAGGTGGCAATGACTCGACGGGTAGTACGTCTACTCACCGTGTTGACCCCCCTTGTGTTTAGTAGCATAGGATGCATTTCTAGAATGCCTGGGAACATGGGAAAGTAATTCTGTAATGAATGTTTGAATAAATGATGTTAACCCATGGGGTTGGAGTTTGATGCAACTTAATGATAAGGTTGAGAAATTTTGAAGGTACAATGGTTTCCGGATGTGCTGTTAATGGAACTTAATGTGGAATTTTTCTTGGTTAATAAATGTGTAAATAATTAATTAACGTAATGTGGAATTGATGAAAAAAATGGGTGAAGTAATCTAATGAAGTTCTTTAATTGGTTGTGTGCTTATAGGATACATATTCTTAGAAGTTGTAACCTGGAGTCCGAGAGACTTTAGCTACAGTTGTGTCTAAGACTAGGTTATGACCATAATGTGGTTGTGAGTTATAGTATATTCTGTACTTTTTGTGTTTCTATACCCTACTCCACACTGTCAGTAAGGAAACAGACACCCCGGGGATTCTGAGCCTGGGGGGGTGTTTTCCCAAACATTCCAGTGGGAGGATGAATGGATGACTCCCCCCATTACCCCCACTCTCTTCTCTTAGTAGATACCAGTTCCATTGGCATAGAGGTTAGTTTCCCCATATATGTGTGTAGAGGGATGTAATGGCTTTTGGTTATTTCACACACACATATTCTGTATATAGTGTCTTATGGACTACTATAGGTGTAACGTGTATGGGCTGTGATGGCTTGGGGATCCTTACTTGGTGTATGGGCTGTAATGGCTTGAGGTATAAAACCTGATGTATGATACACGTTATGTGAGCTGTGCTGGCTCCCGAAAACTACCTGGTTACTTTTGGTTGTGAGGATGGTGTGGTGTTTAGCCTAGGTGTTTGCAGGAAAGCCTTTGTGATGCACGTGGTGCAAATTGTGGAGCTTAGCCTATGTTTATACGGGCAATCCTTTTGAGAGAGATGCACAGGACTTATGTCTTTGGGGAAAAGCGGAAAATCAGTGGGGATGTAGTAGCGGGGTACCCTTGATATTCATTATTATATGATATATTCTTTTATGCATTACTTGGTGAGAGTAGCCATGGTGAGGTTGGGAACATAGTATACCTGTTAGGTGATGAGTTAGTTTCACTATTGTTCACTAGGCTTTATCATGCTTTTCTTACTTTTTCACGAGAGGCTTCAGGGAGGATCCTACTGAGTATACTGTTATACTCACCCTACGTATATATAAACTGTTTTTCAGGTCACTTGGAGTAGGTTGGAGGTCTGGCTGGTTACTATAAGGTTCTGGTTGTAGGAGTTGTTCAGGCTTGTGGTCGCTGCTGTTTTTAATTTCTTTTGGGTACTTGCAGTTTTCTCCTTTTAGTTTTAGTACTTTTTCATGACATTACATATGCACTTGGGTTTTTCTTTTATAAATTAGTTTAGAGTTGGAGTTAGTTGGTGTTTATCTTATCTCTCTCTATTCCGCATGTGTTCTCTTAGAGGGTAATACCACCCATTTGTGTGTTTATTATACCCTCGGTGCTAGTCTCCAACCCGGGGCCTACTAAAAGCGGGACTCAGGGGTCATTATCTCCCTTTTCACATTGTCAGCTTCATTCTCTAGTATTTCTCGCTATAGATGAGCCATACATCATTCGAGGTACCCTTTTCTTGTTTTCTACCTTGGTGTATGACTAGTTTGATTCAGGAGCGACACACTCCTTCATATCACCTACCCTTTTCCATGCATTGGGACTTGAGGTAGAGAGGGTTCCAGTGCTCTTGGCATTAACTACACCAGTTAGAGGTTGATCTGACATGTTTGAAGTTTGTAGAGATTGGGAGCTAGTGTTTGGGTAGCACCGCTCTTGGGTAGATTTCCTATGTTTACAAATACAACCATATGATGTCTTCCTTAGCATGGATTGGTTGTATTCAGTGCATGCTATTGTGGATTACTATAAGAAGAAGGTTGTTTTCTTTGATGCAGATAGAGATAAAGTCATTTTTGTTAGTTAGAGAGATCCTCGGATGGGTCACAGGCGATTTCCATCCTTATCAACCATGGCGATTGAGATGATGCTGAGTTCTTCAGAGGTTCGGCAGTTGGCGTTTCCTAGGGTCGTAGAGGAGTACCCTGATGTTTTTCCAGAAGAGTTTGTAGCCTTACCCCCTAGACGAGAGATCGAGTTTGGGATCGATCTACAGCCAGAAGAATCTCCTATATCTATGTCTCCATTAGGATGAACCCTTCTGAGTTACGAGAGCTACGTATATAGCTTGATGGTCTGTTGTAGTGTGGTTTTGTTCGACCAAGTGTATCACCATGGGGTGCACCAATTCTATTTGTGAAGAAGGCCGACAACAGTTTGCGGTTGTGTGTCGATTATCATCACTTAAACACAATGACAATAAAGAACTGCTATCCACTTTTGCGGCTCGATGATTTATTCGATCAACTGAAAGGTGAAAGTTGGTTCTCAAAGATTGACTTGTGGTCAGGATATCATCAGATGCGTGTGAAAGATGAAGATATCCAAAAGACTGCTTTCCGTTGTCGTCTTGGGTCTTATGAGTTTGTTGTAATGCCGTTTGGTGTGACAAATGCTCCAGTAGTATTCATGGGATTAATGAATGCTATGTTCCATGAGTTCTTGGACAAGTTCGTTGTAGTTTTCATCTAAGACATCCTTGCGTACTCCACATCTGAAGAGGAGCATTCAGAGCATCTATGAGCCATTTTGGGAGTTCATCATTGACATCAATTTTTCGGAAAGATGTCGAAGTGTGAGTTTTGGGCTCGAAAAGTCCATTTCTTGGGGCATTTTGTGTCCAAAAAAGGAGTAGATGTGGATCCATCTATGATAGAAGATGTTGTGTCTTGGGAAGCCCCCAAGACAGTGTTAGAGGTGCGATGTTTCCTTGGTCTCACAGGATACTATAGGAGGTTCGTAGCCAATTTCTCCCGTGATGCAAATACTTTGACAAATTTGACCAGGAAAGATCAGGCTTTCATATGGACTGATTAGTGTCAGGTGGCTTTCGAGTATCTAAAAGGGAAGTTAGTAAGTGCTCCAGTCCTTTGTCTTCCAGCTGAGGGAGTTAACTTTGATGTTTTCTGCGATGCTTCACATCTGGGGTTACGTTGTGTCCTCATGCAACATAGGTCAGTTGTTTCTTATGGTTCTCGGCAGTTGTGTCCCCATGAATGCAACTATTCCACCCATGATCTTTATTCGGCACCCCTGGAGTTTGCTCTAAAGTTGTGGAGACATTACCTCATTGGTGAATGCATTGTGGTTTTCACTGATCATAAGAGTTTGAGGTATGTTTTCTCCCAGCATGACTTGAACATGAGGCAGCGTCAGTGGATGGAGTTCCTATAGGAATATGACTTTAAAATATCTTATACACATGGAATAGGGAATTTTGTAGCTGATGCGCTGAGCCGAACATCAAGTAGTGATGCTATGCGTGAATCCGGTGATTCCTGGAAGGTAATGGAAGAACTGTCAGCATTACATCTTGATATGGGATAAGTCAGAGGTAGATGATGTCTTTTTTAGATGATGATGCATTCATCCCTGATGCAGATGGTGGAAGAGTCCCAGTTGGGGGATCTTGACGTGGAGGTCTGGAGAAACCTAGTTGTTTGTGGTGAGGCTCCGGATGGTTGAACTGAAGATGAACAACACAGAGTGTTGTATCATGGAAGGATTTTTGTTCCCTTGCCAATGCGCGAGATGGTCCTCAAAGAGTTCCATGGTTCTCCTTTAGCGGTGCATCCTGGTGTGACAAAGATGTACTGATCCATGAGGATTCAGTTTTGGTGGCCTGGGCTGAAGCATGCGGTTACTGAGTTTGTGTCTTGATGTTTAGTCTTCCAGAAGGAGAAGGCCAGAAACAGTGTTCCTGATGGTCTTCTCTAGCCATTAGATATTCCTTAGTGGAAGTGGTAGGATATCTCAATGGACTTTGTTACAGGTTTACCTTGAGCTCTGGGAGGTTATGATGCTATTTGGGTGGTAGTGGATCGTTTAACAAAATCCGGCCACTTCATAGCTATCAAGGAGTCAAGCTCAGTGGAAGTTTTGTTGAGGCAGTATCTGGAGGGGCTGGTGAGACTTCATGGAGTCCCAAGGACGATCATTTCTGATCGAGATCCTCTTTTTACCTCCAGGGTGTGAAGGGGTCTCCCACATGATTTCGGTTCTCAACTATTCCTTAGCACTGCTTTTCACCCTCAAACAGATGGTCAGACAGAGCGAACCATCCAGACTATTGAAGACATGTTACACTCTTGTGTTATTGATTTTGGAGGTTCATGGATGAGGAACTTACCCTTGGTGGAGTTTTCTTATAATAATAGTTTTCACTCCACCATCGGTATGGCGCCGTTTGAAGCCTTGTATGGCCGGCCTTTCTGTTCTATGTTGTGCTGGACTGGGGTTGGAGAGTCAGCAATTATCGGACTGGAACTAGTGCAGAATATAACAGAGATGGTTCAGGTGATTCGTGAGAGGATGAAGGCAGCACAAGATCATCATAAATCATATGTCGATCAGATAAGGAGACCCTTAGAATTTAATGTTGAGGGTCCTGTGTTTCTGAAGGTGACCCCCCATCATGGGCAGTGAAGGTTTGGTCCTGGCTGTAAGCTTTCTCCCAGCTTTTTTGGGCCTTTCGAGGTGTTATCTTGGGTTGGAGCTGTGGCGTATCGAGTAGCACTTCCACCATAGATGAGTCAAATACATGATGTTTTCCATGTATCGCAATTATGTCGATATCTTCATGATGACTCTAACATCATCGATTGGGGAGAGATCGATGTTGATAATGATTCCACTTTTGAGGAGCGACATGTGGAGATCCAAGACCGTAAGGAGAAGGTGTTGTGCGGGCGATCCATCCCTTTAGTTCGTGTCTTGTGGCGACATGAAGGCTTGTAAGAGAGTACTTGGGAACGTCAGTCATAGATACGCGCTCAGTACCCAGAGTTGTTTGATGTTTAACTCTTTTTGTGTATTGTTGTAACTTATTTGGTTTTGGGACTTTCATGTTTTTGAGATGGAATCCTTTGTTACTTTGGTGGCTTGATTTCTTTTGAGAGGTATCTCATTGGGTGGTTGTTCAGACCCTGTTTTGTTTTCTCTTTAGGTGGGTTTTGGATTCTTGAGGACGAGAATGTTTTGAGAGGTATCTGATGTAATGGCCCGAACCTCTCCGGTCCATTCCTTTGTGAATATGTGGTGCTAGAGGTGTTCCGAGAGGTCAAGGTGACTTGGGGGTGCGTTTGGGTGGACTTTTAAGGAAATTTAAAGGGTTATGGCCTTCCAACTGGAGGCGCACCGTTTTCCTAAACCGTGCGGCCAAACCGTGCAAGGATGGTCTTGGAGGCAGTGGCTAACACATTTTTAGCGAATGGTTTGTCTAACTGTGTGAGGAGTGATTGTCGAGGCAGAATCTAATGCACGGTTAACACACCGTTTGTTAAACCGTGTGGACTAACCGTGCGAGCACTTAAAGTTAGATCCTAAAATTGTGGATCTAACTCGTTTTTCCTTTAATCACCTCATTTAAACCCCTAATCGGCCATAACTCGGGATTACCTTTCCTTGGAGGTAGAAGAACCTTTCCCAAGAATTTTGGAGGCAATCCAGAGGCTTCTCTTCACAACTCGAAGCGAGTATCTCGAGGTATGTGATCCTTTTATTTGGTTTCGTAGATCTACATAGATTTACTCCTCCTCTTCTCTTAGGATCTTAGATATACACTCGTTATGGGTAGATCTAAGTTTGTGGAGGTCATTTATGAAGATCTTTGGTCTTGGTTGTGTTAGGAGAGGATATCTAAGGAGGATTTGCGGAGAATCGACCCAGTTTCTTGGGTGCTCATCGACCATTGTGGTTTCCCTCGAAAACCATTGTGTTAGGGGATTCATGGCTTCTCTAATTATTTTTGTGCAATCATAGAGTTATCATGATTTAGTCCTTTGGATCACAATTTAATTGATCTAATTAAATACTTGAACCGGATTAATAGAATTGGTGATCGCACTTTGTTGCTTTGTACTATGATAATGGTTCACCTCTTGTTTTTCTAGGTAGTGTGATATATATTCCTTTCTTGTTAGAATGTTTCTCTTGATGAAATTGATAAAGAACATAAAGGTAAAAATATTTCATAATTAATTGGATAAAGATAAAGAGGCATGTTAATGAATCCAGTTGTTGTTGTTTTGGATGTTGTTCCAAATTGATGTTAATCAAATTTATGCTGATGTACATGATTAACATAGTTGGTTGGTAAATATGAAATATGTTGGTATGTGTTATTTGAAGGCTAGATGCCTTGTTAAAGGGCCAATATCCCAATTTGATGTGATGATTGTTTTCCTACTGCTTGTGCTGTGCTGTGACCCTGGAGGGGTGTTGTGATATCTTGTGTTGTGATGTGACCCTGGAGGGGTTTTGTGATATGTGGAGGCAGGGAGGCCTTGTGGTTGTGGCAATGGATGACGTCTAGAGTGGCGAGATGCATCAGTTTATGCATGTGGGTGTCGGGGAGGACACCGGGGATGATGGAATGGGATGGATGTGGTTATTGGATGATTGGTGGTTTGATTGGTTGTTTATCTGCTTTACTTTTCCCCACTGCTCAAGGCAGCTGGTCTTGCATACCCTTCTTCTGAAGGAGGAAAAGACACGTGGGGTATGCCACGTGCTTTTCGTGTTTAGCCTCTCAAGGGAGAATGGGTCTACACTCTTTCTATAGGCGTAAAAGACGCGACGGGTAGTACGTCTACTCACCGTGTTGATCCCCATTGTGTTTAGTAGCATAGGTTTATTTTCTAGAATTCTTGGGAATATGGGAAAGTAATTTTGTAATGAATGTTTAAATAAATGATGTTAACCCATGGGGTTGGAGTTTGATGAAACATAATGATAAGGTTAAGAACTTTTGAAGGGACACTGGTTTCTGGATGTGATGTTAATAGAAATTAATGTGGAATTGTTCTTGGTTAATTAATGTGTAAAGAATTAATTAACGTAAAGTGGAATTGATGAAAAAAGGGATGAAGTAATCTAATGAATTTATTTAATCGGTTGTGTGCTTATAGGATACCTAATCTTAAAAGTGGCAGCCCAGAGTCCGAGAGACATTAGTTGTAGATGTGTCTAAGACAAGGTTAGGCCCATAGCATGGGTGTGAGTTGTAGTATATTCAATAATTTTTGTGTTTCTATACGCTACTCCACCCTGTCAGTAAGGGAAACTGAAACCCCTGGGATTCTGAGCCTTAGTGTGTGTGGGGGGGGGGGTGTTTTCGCCAACATTCCAGTGGGAGGATGAATGGACGACTACCACCTTTAGCCCCGCTCTCTTCTCTTGGTAGATACTAGTGCCATTGACACATCGGATAGTTTCCCCATATATGTGTGTAGTGGGATGTATTGGATTGTGGTTATTTCACACACATATATTCTGGATATAGTGTCTTATAGACTACTATAGGTGTAACGTGTATGGGCTGTGATGGCTCGAGGATCTTTACTTGGTGTTTGGGCTATAATGGCTTGAGGTATAATACCCGATGTATGATACACGTTATGCGAGATGTGGTGGCTCCCGGAAACTACCTGGTTACTATTGGTTGTGAGGATGGCGTGGTGATTATCCCAGGTGTCTGCGGGCAAGTCTTTGTGATGCACGTGGTGCAGATTATGGAGCTTAGCCCATGTTTATACGGGTGAGCCTTTGGAGAGATATGCACAAGACATATTTCATTGGGGAAAAGCGGCAAACTGGTGGGGAAGTAGTAGCGGGTTACCCTTGATATTCTTTATTATATGATATATTCTTGTATGTGTTACAAGGTGATAGTTTCCATGGTGATGTTGGGAACATATTATACATGTTAGGAGATGAGTTAGTTTCATTGTTGTTCTCTGTGCTTTAGCATGATTTCCTTACTTTTTCACGAGAGGCTTCGAGGAGGATCCTATTGAGTATACTGTTATACTCACCCTACGTATATATAAACTTTTTTTCATGTCACTTGGAGTAGGTTGGAGGTCAGGCTGGTTACAACTAGCTTGTGGTTGCAGGATCTGTTCGGGCTTGTGGTCACTGTTGTTTTTACTTTCTTTTGGGTACTTGCAGTTTTCCCCTTTTAGTTGTAGTACTTTTTCATGACATTTAATATGCACTTGGGTTTTCTTTTATACTTTAGTTATGAGATGGAGTTGGTTTGTGTCTATCTTATCTCTCTCTTCGACATGTGTTCACTTAGGGAGAAATGCCTCCCATTTGTGTGTTTATTATACCCTCGGTTCTAGTCACCAACCCGGGGCCTACTGGAGGCGGTATTCATTATCTCCCATTTCACATTGTCGGCCCAAGAGGGGTACACATTGTGGGGAGGGGGTCGGGACACTTATATTCAATTTCAAAAGGTCCAAAAATCATTAAAGATGAAGATAAGATGACTCATGGTCAAAATAAAATCATCCAATTAGAATTGGACATGTTTTGGATAATATTTTAATCATTATAATCTTATTTATTTAAATCATTTATTAATGAGGTAAATACTACATCATTATTGTGTCATGAATAATTTAATTTATATGAAGTCGAAAAATTATAAATAAAATACCATCATGTAGGAAATCTTTTTATATTTCCGATGAATATTTATAGTTGAAAATAAAATTTATATAACCCCTTATAAAAATTAATTACTAAAAGATTTATAATGTCAATTTTGTCTTTACATTAAATTAATTAATCCTAATTGTCATTATCACTACCAAGTGGCTCAATGGGGTCCCAAAATCGACCCAAGAATGCCCATGGTCGGCCACTACTCATCCAATATGGTTAGGACAAGTGTTAAGGTAATTTTAAATTATTATAATATTCTTTTAACCTAGAATTACCCTATATACCTATAACCATAGTAAATAAAAGTCAAAAGTTACTATTCACTAAAAATTATTTTCATATTATTGAACCAAATTTTACTTCTTGATAACAATCATGTATGTTGTATTTTTGAAATTCAATTCATAGAAGTGGTAAAATTTCATTTAAATGAAAGAGTCAGTTTTTTTAACTACCACTAAGTTGTTTCACTATTCATAAAAAATTGATGTTTTTCAGAAAAATACCAAAAATTCAGCCTAAGCTATATTCGATATTCCAAATTCAAAAATAATGTTTATTTTTCCAAATTCAAAACATATAAATGGAATTAATTAATTTTAAAATTAATTCCCGTTATCAAAACAAATAGTGTGTTTTTAAGAAATAATAACTATCAAAAGATCGACACTTGTTTATGTCCAATTTCAAAGTGAAATTAATTTCAATGAACAAAATTGGATTAAATAGTGAAAATATAATATAATTAAACTTTAAAACCAATTATAAAGATAATCTAACCATATAAATTTTTGCGATGAAAAAAGTTGTTTTTAATTAAAATATATCTCGTGTTTACTATTCATTAAAATATAAAAGTTATCAGAATAATATGAAAAATTTATCCAAATTAAATTTTGATATCTTGATTCCAAATAAGAATTTTATTTTGTCAAATTGAACTTATAAATATGTCAAAAACTATATTTAATGTGGGTGCGCCATCAAAAGGCGGAAAAACTGCATTTTTTAAAAAATAGTTATTTTACGTGAAAATTTTATTTAGTTCTCATACCATGTTCTAGAAAATATGTAAGATTAATAAAAATGTTATAAAATTCAAAATTTAGTTAATACTATTGATAATGTCTAGTCCATAATATTATTATAACAATATATCGTTGTTTAGTGAAACCCGGTATTGCGTACTACACCTGCTATCGAGGAAGGACATGATTGTGTGTAATGCAAGCCATGTCAGGGTTGCGTATAGTGAAAGAATTATTTGTCACTTTGTATAACAGAATCCAACCATATTTCATTTATACATTGAATATATATATATATATATATACCCAATGTTGCGTAGAATAACTACCATCAAACGAACTTGAAATTGGATGTAACATGATCCAATAATAGTATTGTGTATACTACAATCTAATACGGTGTTTCATATAGTGCAAGATAATATTGGGGTAGTGTACACAAGAAGATATGAAAAAAAATCATAATACCTAGGGGTGTTACATTCTACACCCCTTAAAATGAATTTCTCCCTTGAAATTCGTCGGGGTTATAAATGGTTTATTACTTAAGAGTTTCTTTCATTGAAACCCACATCGTAAAAAGGAATACTAAAACTTAATTTTAAAAAAGAATGTTATAAAAAAACAGATAACCAAATTAACTCATCACCTGGGTTCCCACATAAAAGATCATGGGTGAAAATATGGATATAGAAGAGAAATCTAACCGTCATGTTCTGATGGAGAGTGGTAGAGAACAAGGCTATGAAAAATCCAACAATAACCAAGCCATAAAATTTTGATGATTTACGGTACCATCTGATTCATCAGATATGAGAGCACTAGGAAATTTTTTTTGGTTTTCAAGATCATTTCGAAAAATATTAAGAATTTGAATTAGAATAAATACTTTCTTGATTTTTGTAAAATCTTACTATTGTTTGTGCCTTGAACAATTTCCACTTCATCTCTTAAAGAAATGAAGTTGAATTTCTCTTCCGTGAAGTGTTAGAAGACCATGTGATAGAATGATAGGTCATTCCATTTGTCTCAAACAAAAGGGTGGCGAATGTTATTAAATATACATAAGTCCATCTATAATGAGATTAATCGTATATGGTTCCTAAAATGGACTTATACTTCATATATCATACCACTTAATATAATAAAACTAGTTTCTACTAACCAGTGACTTCCTGTAGGCTAGTGGTAGGCGATAAAGGTATGTCGCACTTCGGTTGTCGGTTTGATTCTCACACCCTTGTCCAACGCGACATTTTGTTGCTTGTCCTGTAGGTTTTCCTTTTTCTAAAACTATACTATTATAACATTCCAGAAATAATATCGGAAAACAAGTTCTACCCTTAAATAATACTATCTGATTTCCAATATAATCCATTTCAATCTTTAGGCTTATCCAAAATACATCTGTCCAATCTCATAGTATAAAGAAAAAGATTACTTGAATTGTCACATAACAAGAACATGAATACCATCATTTATCCCTTATATATCACAAGATATATCTTGTTGGTCACATTCCAAACATGCGAATACCTTAATAGTGTATTCTCTTGAAAAATGAATACCCATTAAACCTTAGTGAATACATGAATGCTGTAAAAAGTTAACTCTTTCCACATACCAAAATACCAAAATTTCAATATACTCAAACCATGTTATCACTTTGTCTTTATATCAGTCATGAGCTCATGAATACTATCAAAGAATTTATTTTCTCCTCATCCCTTCATTATGCACATATCATCTGCCTTCCAAAATATTTGAATCACTTTTCATGGTTACTGGTACCATATTCTTATAGAAAACCACAATGGACCAATACATAGATATTTCTATATACTCTAAAAGTACATCAACAACATTATTATTTAATTCCAATACACAATCCATTCAATCCATCATATTCAATGACTGTCATGGAATAGGTCCTTCCTCGATTTAGAAATAACTTCTTAGGTCAGGGCATTGAGTTGGGTAATGCCCATGTTCTCCGCAGATAAGATGTTGGACTCTATAACAGCCTATCACTCTATGTCCCTTTTCTCCACATAGATAACATCTTTCCCTCCATTTTAGTTATTCCACAAGGTTATTCTTCCCTTATTTAGAATCTAAATCTTCCTTTCCCTATGATCATCACCATGCGAACATGCATAAAATTCCATCTTCCTCTTATTTGATGACTTAGGAATACAACTAAAGTTCACCTTGTTAATCATATATCGAGATGTCTGATTCAAAATAATTACAATATCTTTCTCTTCAGGCGTTATATAATTTTGTTGATCATAGTCACCAATTTTTCCATTGAAATCAATGTTAATTGAATTTCTTCTTGTTCCCTCTACAGACTATGAACAGAAACAGTAGTGTAAGAAACAGTTAAAATAATGAGGAACAACATAATCATAAAGGTCACTTATGGGATGTCTAAATTATCAAAAATTATTTAATCCATGACACCTTAGGTTTACCCTAGGTCATTCATTATTTTCAACATAATTCTAGGAGTCTAATCTATATGTATACTTAACCTTAGGGACATCCCTACACATTCCTTAGTAATATCTCTAGGGATATCACTAATGTTTTTGCATCCTAGTTTCCAAAGGTTAACTAAACCTTTCCTCTGATACCAACCTTAGAGACCCAAATCTTGGAATACATATACATTACATTATTTTTTTAGAATACTTAATACATAACAAAAACAGACACATAAGGACCGTAATAGTTTAGTGTTTTTGAAAACTCGGGATATAATATTCTAATCATGGTGAAAGATCTTCAACATCTCCCATAAAGATCTTCCCTTTTTTCTCTTACCTAAGAACATTCCATAAATCCTAGGGAAAATAAAACATATAAATGGTGAGATCAAATTCTCAGTAAGGGTAAGCATGGAGAAAATAAAACAAGTGATATACATTTGAATAGAAAACATGAACATAATGTTTAAACATCAAAATCTCGATCAATGACATAAAACATGGCAGTACGTAAGGCATAGATCATAATGAAACATTAATCATGATAAAATATCATGGGAATAAAACATGTAATTGTGGAAAACATTAAGCACATATTATGATTTCCATAGTAGCCAAGGCATTGCTGCCAAGACCATCTTAGTGGACAAAATCCATTTCTGAATCGAGTTCAATCCTCATTCAAGTCCTGTATCACTGAACTAGATTAACTTACCATTATAGACATGTCTATCTCATGAGATATAAATCATAATCAAATGCATTGGAAGGATATATAGGTCCCAACCATCTCATAATGAAATCATTCTTACTTGTGCCACAAAATAAACATAAATCATTCATCATAACCCAAAAAATAAAATGGGTTTCATAAACATCATCCCATTATAACATAATCAATATAAAACAAATGAATATCATTTCATCATAAGAAAATTTAAACCATGTAAATCATAGAGACCTTATACACATATGAAATAATTTCATCTTAGATGTAAAATTGTTTTGACAAAACACTTGAAATGAATTCTTGAGGAAAATATCCTTTCTTCTTCAAAATCATTTTCTTTTCACAAAATGACATGCAATTTTAAAAGAATGGATTTTGTTGAAAATAATCATGAAATATTTTACATGAATATTCATGGAAGTAAGGAGTTATGAAACCATAAAAATATGTTCATGCCATATATGTTAAGAAAACATTCTCCTTGTACTTTTGTCGGAAAAGTCAAAAAGTACCTCATATGGTAAACAAAAGAAAGATTCCCTTCATACAATGTGGTAAAAGTAAATAAGGGTAAAAAAGAATTTAAATATACATGGATGAAAATTAAACATTTTATGAAAACATTTTGAGAACATATGGACATGGATAATTAACATAACCCCAATAAATACTAACGAATAAACAATCTCGGATAAGAATGGGATTGGAATAATTATCCTTTACAATGATATTTTTGTAAATAAAATATATCAAATATGTGTATTCACTATAAGGTCACATAATAAAATTATAAATACATGATAATATATAAAAATTCATTTCTCACAAAATCAAATAATGACATAAACAAGAAAGAGAAGATCAACCCAAAGAACAGAAATCGGGTTAAGAAGTTCTCTTACCTCGTGTCTGACTTGACTCGATCATTCTTTAATATCATGAATAATAAACTAAAGTTAATTTATAATTTCTTAAGAACCTTTTTAAAGTTTATTATTCCTTTTATATCACTTATTACCATGTTATAAACATTATTTAACCATTTAAGTTAATAACGTTCGTTTTGTCGATATTTGGTACTTGATTCAAAAATGGACATCTTATAATTACATGTTGTTCATGTGGTAAAAGGTTCATTGTATCAAAAATTATATTCATGATATATATATCATATATATCCTATATATCCAGCATATACATGTATTTATAATAGTACATAACATATGGAGGTATGAAATGAAATGCACCGTTCATGGAGACGGTAAGTCGTACAAACATATGAACGATAATTTCATTTCTATTTATTATTTTAATGGAATTAAAACATAATGATACATAGTTATATTATAATTCAAGTATAATATCTTATATAATATCATTAAATACATCTTTTATACATCCCATATAAGGCATTAACGAATCACATCACTTTGAGGTTGCGGTAGTCCGCACTTCCTCAAATGAGATTATCATATTTTCCCAATATGGAAACCTTAATGGATTGATATAATTGGGAATTAAAGACATATAAGGAAATCATTAACATAATATATATCATATATAAATATAGTTCCATCATAATGTCCACCATGAGAGGCGGTAAGAGAAAATCGAACAATCATCATTTCGTGAGGTGTTAGTTTTCCATCAACAGAAACATTATGTTCTTCATCCATTAGATAGAGGTGTGTGTAAGTGTAGTTCGAATCCTTCTCATAAAAACATCCTAGTATATTTAGTATACTTTTTTTGTTACAGAATAAATGATTAAAAAGAGTTTAGGGGTTGGATAAGTAGAATAAAAGAAAATAATTTAAGATAAACCGTTACCTTTAATTTGGGGAACTTCCTTTGGATTGAACCAAAAGGACTTATTAAAGTCCTTTTGACTAAGGTAAGGCTTCTAGGGGGAGGATAGGGATGTAGGGAGCTTAATTGGACAGTGTTTGGATGATCCAAATGGCTTGAGACGTGTGAAGAATTGGATATAAATGGTCTACTTTTATAAGGGGGAGGAGTGGCTCTTTTGGAAAGTGTGAAAATATTATTTTATTATAAACTTATGATCTGTTTCAAAAGGTCCAAAAATAATTAAAGATAAAGGTAATATGACTCATGGTCTAAATAAAATCATCTAATTAGAATTGGACATGTTTTGGATAATGTTTTAATCATTATAATCTTATTTATTTAAATCATTTATTAATGAGGTAAATACTACATCATTATTATGTCATTAATAATTTAATTTATATGATATATAAAAATTATAAAAAAACACCATCAGGTAGGAAATAGTTTTATATTTCCAATGAATATTTATAGTTGAATAGATAATTAATATAACCCCTTATAAAAATTAATTACTAAAATATTTTTGTTAATGTCAATTTTGTCTTTACATTAAATTAATTAATCCAAATTATAATTATCACCACCAAGTGGCTCAATGGGGTCCCAAAATCGACCCAAGTATGCTCATGGTCGGCCAATACTCATCCAATAAGGTTAGTACAAGTTTTTAGGTAACTTTGAATTATTATAATATTCTTTTAACCTTGAATTACCCTATTTACCTTTAACCGTGGTAAATAAATGTCAAAAGTTACTATTCACCGAAAATTATTTTCATCCTATTGAACCAAATTTTACTTCTTGATAACAACCATGAGTGTAGTATTTTTGAAATTCAATTCAAATATGTAGTAAAATTTCATTTAAATGAAAGAGTCGGTTTTTTTAACTACCACTAAGTGGTTTCACTGTTCATCAAAAATTGATGTTTTTCAGAAAAATATCAAAAATTCAGCCTAAGCTATAATTGATATTTTGAATTCAAAAATTATTTCTATTTTTACAATTTCAAAACATAGAAGTGGCATTAATTAATTTTCAAATTAATTTCTGTTATCAAAAAAATAGCGTGTTTTTAAGAAATAATAACCATCAAAAGATCGACACCTGTTTATGTCCAATTTCAATGTGAAATTAATTCCAATGACCAAAATTGGATTAAATGGTAAAAATATATTAAAATTATACTTTAAAACCAATTAAAAATATAATATAACCATATAAATTATTGTGATGAAAAAAGATGTTTTTAATTAAAATATAGCGTGTTTTTACTATTCATTAAAATATGAAAGTTATCATAATAATATGAAAAATTTATCCAAATTAAATTTTTATACCCTGATCCCAAATAAGAATATTATTTTTTTAAATTGAACATATAAACATTTTGAAAACTAAATTTATAGTGGGTGCGCCATCAAAAGGAGGAGAACTGCATTTTTTGAAAAATAATTATTTTACCAGAAACATTTATTTAATTCTCATATAATGTTCTAGGAAATATGTAAGATGAATAATAATGTTATAATATTCAAAATTTAGTTAATAATATTAATAACATCTAGTAAATAACAATATTATAACAATATATCGTTGTTTAGTGAAACCCGGTATTGCGTACTACACACGCTACCGAGGAAGGTCGTGATTTCATGTAATGAAAGCCAAGTCAAGTTTGTGTGTAGTGAAAGCCTCCTTTGTCGTTGCGTATAAAAGAATCCAACCATATTTCATTTATACATTGAATATATATATACACACCCAATGTTTCGTAGAATAACCACTAGCAAACGAACTTGAAATTTTGTGTAACACGATCCATGTATTGTATTGCATATACTGCAAACTAATACGGTGTTGCGTATAGTGCAAGAAAATCTTGGGGTAGCGTACAACAAAAGATTTGAAAGAAAAATATGTCTCATAAAATCTCAGGGTGTTACATGTCCTCTCTTTATTTAATACTAGTATATGATGGGTAATATGAGAGGTAGAGGTTCCTAAAAATATTCCTTCTTTTAGACATGAGAAATATCAATCATTTTTTATTATCATATCATAATGTAAATTGGGAATTTGAGTGAATCCTCACTATTCCATGTTTATAATGAGAGAACGAAAGAGATTTCTTTATACTATGATGAAATAACAATGTGAAAAATCTGTATCCTAATTCTAATACCTATGATATTAAGAACTTCATTAATATATTTATAGAGCATTTATTAATATCACTAAATAAATCTCAAATAAATTATTATAGAAAATAAATTGATATTAATATTTTTTTAAAAAAATAAAATAAAATTACAATAAATAAGAAGTCATTTTGTAAAAAATTTTAAAGGAGTGTAATGAAAATATAGTTATTCCATAAAAATAAATTTAAATAATTAATTAATTTATATGAAATAGAAATTATATAATTATCATAAAAAATATTTTAAATTATAATGATTGTAAAAAATGTATTGTATTGTGAAATATTTTGAGATAGACTCACCAATTATGTTGGTATTTATTTTTATAATTTTGTTAATTTATGGATTAAATTTATAATAATTATTACTAAATTAATTTTTTGTTATTTTTGTATCATCCCTCCATGGAATTTTATATGGGCTTAAATTTTATGATTTAACTAATAAATTCAGTCCTTGTAACCAAATATCACATCATTTCAAAGTGAGTATACAATTGTAAAGTCATAGATTACATGATGAGTCTGATCAAGTGATGATCCAATTTCACTCCCAAACAAAGGTAAAATTAAAACAAATATTAGTATTTTATATCAAATTTTTTTATAATTTTAGACAAGATAGACTCAAATACTACCACCACCACTCCCCCCGAGGGTATTGGATGGTTTATTTTCACTCGATTAACCAAAATTAGTAAAAGATACTTATCATGTGATATTTATTTATTCATTTTATCCATGAATGGTTAGTTATTTATTTTGGAAATTCAAGGCTTAATTCACAATTTAATTCAATCATATAAAATAATTTATGATCTTTCTTACAAAAAGAAACAAATGTGACACATATTTTTTTGTATAATTAATTATTTATGTGTGTTCATGCATAATATAATTAAAAAGTATAAAATGATTAAATTATATATCATATGAAATTATAAAAAAAAATATTCCCTAAAATAAAATAAAAAGTTATTATACATCTTTTTTTATTAGAGTTAGATTAAAACCATTGGTTACAATACTTGTCAACAACTCTTCAAGGCACATTCCCATATAAGAGAGTTCTGATAAATGTTTTGGGTATTTTTTTTGAAGGAAAATAATATTACTGATCAAAGAAACCGGGATTAAAAAGCCAATCAGGGAATGAGTTCACCCAACAACGATCACCCCAAACTTTCCCAACACGAGCCAAATGATGGGATTTCTAATTACCATCTCTTTTGATGAAAGAAAAATTGTATATATCAAATCCATCAGTCAGGGACAAGATCTTCCTTAAGATGAGGTCGTAAGGCTAGGAATCCTCATCTTTTGTTGAGAGAGCGTTCACCAGTTCGAGGCAGTCAGATTCCAACAGAATCTTGGGCCAAAATTTTGAATGGGAAAAAAGAAGACCCTGAAGGATGACTGATGCCTATAACACCATAGGGCTCCATGAGTTAGGCACTTCCCTACACTGAGCTTCCACAATCTTTCCAAAACTGTTATGAGCAATGAGCCCAATGACGACTATTGAGTTAGTAGAGACAAAATCATCTGAATTAATCTTGAAGAAACCCTCAGGGGGGAGACCAAGAGAGAGCCGCTCATTGAGTGTGGCTCAAATACTACCCCACATCACTTTTCTGCCAACCATTCATCCACTCCAAAGCTCTATCAACCCATAGCTGATCAGGGGTCTCCTTCATCTAGAAAATACATTCATTCCGATGAGTCCAAACCAACCAAGAAATTGTGCATATCATCCCTACCACTCTTGGTTCTAGATAATACACCCATTTAGAAAGGTTTGGGACCAACCCAATTGAATGATAGAATAATAAACCAAAATCCGACCTCTAAAACTTCTACACCCCTTCCACCCCCTTACAAGCATTAATTGCATGCAAGGGGGATTCCACTTCATTGAGGCACAAAGGAAAAGTATCGTCCTCCACCAAATGTTGCTGCACCAGAAAGTCACGGGTTGGAAGAACCCCAAAACAAACCTACCACCAAAAAAATTTCACCTTAGGGGGAGTAGTGAGGGACCAGAGGCACTTCCACCGATTATCGATAAAGACCTGGGTCAAACCTTGAACCCTCATTTTGTAACCCGAATGAATAGAATATCTCCCATGAGGTTCCCCAGTCCAACAAATTTGTTCAATACCCATTCCTGGCATGAGAGGAAAACTCAGGATAAGTTGACGATCTGCCTCATTAAAACAGCAACATTGATTCTCCCAATCCCACTCCTCAAGTGAGTCAACGATCATGTCGTGTATGCTTGCATCTTCGAATCCAGGAACAATCGGTGAGGAAACCTTATAATTGACGCCATCTGTCATCCATGGATCATTCCAAATGTTAATATTATGCCCATCAGCAATTCTCCACACACAGCCCAAATCAATGAGAGATTTTTCTCCCAAAATTCTCCTCGACATAAAACTCAGTCGTGGCCCCAGCTGGGCATGAAAGAAGTCAGAATGAGGGAAGTACTTAGCTCACATCATCTTTGAGAACATGGTGTTTGGGTGGGAAAGAAGGTTCCATCCTTGCTTCACCAAAAGAGCCTCGTTAAACCATTTGAGATTTCAGAAGCCAAGGCCACCATATAATTTTTAAACCCAAAGCTTCTCCCAAGACATCCAATGGGAATTATGTTTTCCCTCGTGGGAGCCCCACCAAAAATTGTCCAACCAGGAGTAGATTTGATCAACGAGAGTTTCTTGGAATTTAAACAGTGACATAGCATAAGAATGGATTGCTTGGGATAATAACTTCACTAGAACATCCTTTCCTACCTTGGAAATCTTTCTACTTGACCAATGACAAATCAGATTATCCACCCTATCCACAATTGCTCCGAAAACTAGTTTCTTCGATCTACCCACCATGGTCAGGAGGCCAAGGTACTTAGGATGCTTATCAACCAGCTAAAACCCACTCATTCTCTGAAAATCCTCCCTCTTATCTTGTGGGATGCCTTTACAGAAAGATAACTCTGATTTCGAAGCATTAAAATATTTCCCATAGGCTTTTTACTACATATTGATGATATTCAGCACTGCACTGCATTCATGCGGGGTAGAACGCATGAAAAGGAGGCTATAATTTGAAAATAAGAGATGATAGATAGGGGACATTTCTACATACCTTAGCACCATGGATCACTCCTTGATCTGTCACCTTCAGGATGAGGTGAGAAATGACATCTTCCACCAGAATGAAGAGGTAAGGTGATAGGGGGTCCCCTTGTCTCATGCATCTTCATGGTTTAAAGCTCACTGAAGGGACCCCATTAATAATTATTCTGTAGGAGACAGACGTAACACAATTCATGACATTAGAGATCCATTTCGTCCCAAAGCCCAACCTTGATAGAACATGTTCGAGAAAAGTCCATTCAACTCTGTCATAAGATTTCATCATATCTAGTTTCATTTCCATGGTGCCTCGCTTGGATGAGGAGCGTGTTTTCATATAGTGGAATAATTTGAAGGCAATGTCAGCATTGTTCGTAATAGATCTCTTTGGAATGAAAGCACTTTGGTTATCTAAGACAAGTAGAGAGAGAAAATTCCTAAGTCTGTCCACCATGATTTTGGAGAAAATTTTGTAAATCACATTACGCAGACAGATTGGCCAAAACTCCGAGATTTTATGAGGGCACTGAGATTTGGGGATAAGAGTAATAATAGTTTCATTCAGGGATTCAAGAGAGGCTCTTCCAGCCCACACCTCCTTTATTAGGGCCACCACATCAGGCCCCAATATATGCCAAAAACGTTTAAAGAACAGAGCATGAAACACATCAGGCCCCGGTGCCTCAGTAGAGTGAATATGATGCAGGGCCCCAAGAACTTCCTCCTCAGACAAATTGCTTTCCAGGTACTGATTCATGTCTTTTGTAACCATCTTTGGGATGCATCCAATCAGGCATGAGGGAGTGCTAAAACTTTCAACTAAATATAGGTTGCTGAAAAAGATTAGTATAGTGGAGTGAATTCCATTTATGTCATGCGCAACTCTTGCAGTGTGGTCCACCAGATGATCAATATGATTCTTCCTTCTCCTCTCAGATGCTCGTTGGTGAGAAAAGTTGGTGTTCTGATCACCATATTTGATATGGGACTCCCGTGCCCGAATGAACCAAAAACTCTCTTTCTCCCTCAGAGCTGTATTATGATTATTTCATGCCACATAGATCTTTCTAAGTATAGAGTCACAACAAGGATATGGGTGGAGCCTCTTTAATTGATTCTCCACTTCCTTAATACGTCGGTCAAAGTTACCAAACCTAGCTGAGCTCCACGTCTGGAGGCGAGACACAATAGTGCGGAAGCTGGACATGATGCACCGATTCGATCCCTCCCAAGCCACTTGAACCACCTTTTAACAGTCACTATCTTGGAGCCACATACATTCAAAGTGAAAGGTTCACTCAGGACCCCTCTTTTTCCCTTGTGAGATGGTGGATAACATTATTGGGTAGTGGTCAGAGGAGACAGGGGGCAGGTGGACAATAGAGAAGGCATGAAAAAGAGAGGTCACCTCATCATTCCCAACAAATTTGTTAACCTTTCCTCCATGTGGTTATCTATTGACGTACCCCGATGCCATGTAAACGGTGAGCCAGAAAACCCAAGGTCATGAAGAGAGTTCGACATAAGAGATATCCTAAAATAATTCTTCATAGCACCACTCTACAAACACCCCCCTTATTTTTCATGGGGAGATAGGATCTCGTTAAAATCCCCCCCCCCTCCATTAGAAGAGGTCCAGGGAGGGATTTCCACAGTCGCTTCAAAAGGGCCCATGATCTGTGTTTTTCATGCCCACTCGACCACCCGTAGAACCCAACAAACGACCAAGGAGGAGTCTTTGGGCTAGAAACCGTCACAAAAATGTGGTTACTTGAGTAATTATAGATCGTGACCCAAAGGTCCTCCTTCCACAAGAGACAAAGTCCACCTGAGTGTCCCTGTCTTCTAATGGGAAATATGTTTTTGAACCCATCCTTCTAGCCCATAAGGCCTGCATCCTTCCTATCCAATATAGTTTCGGATATAAAAACTATATAAGGGAGAAATTTGGAACTCCAGTGATGGAGAACTCAAACCGTTCTAGGATTTCCAAGCCCCCAACAGTTCCAGCATAAGATTTTCATTGCTCTAGGCGGGGTTGGGACACACCCACTGCCGCCACTGAAACTTTGACTACCCACCCGTCATCTGCCACTTTCCTCCTCTTTGGTAGGCTCTTAGTCAGCTGAGATGCCTCCAAGAATCGTTTATGGTCCCTGGGCTATGAACTGGGGGGATCCACACCCTTATCTCCGCTAATCATTCTTTTCCATGTCCAATGTTTTATAGGACCTGCCAACGTGATCCCCGTCATGTCATCTACTTCCTGAGGGGTAGCTCTGGGAGAAACATCATCTGAACTGGGAACCGGGTCTGGTGGGTCATTGCATAGTTGTTGTACCCATGATCTTGGGTCTGGTGGTTCCTTGCATTTTGGCTGCAGCCAAGAAGATGAGGAGGAAATGTCCTTCAAAATAGTGGTGGTCTGGCTTGGGGGGGCAGTCGGCCCCTACCCCTAACGCATGTGTTGTTCCCTCTACTCGACCGAGGTCCGTGGCCAGTCCAGATTCCTTCCTTCTACCCATTTAACCACATAACATTCAGTATAAATATTTGGTGGCCCAAACATGATTATATTTGTTTGAGTTGGCTCAGCCCGCGTCTTAAGAGCCTTCGCTAGTTTGTCGCGGCTCTGTTGTTTTTCATCTTCAGAAATAAAAGCCGCCCCAGAAGTTTTGGCATGATGCCAGGGCCCACATTGAAAAATAACATTTCCCTGCCCATCCTCCTTCTTCACCTCACATGCCTTTTCTTAGTGTCCTAGGCACCCACAAAAGAAACATAAATTACGAAGATTTTCAAACACAAAAGAAATCTAGATACAAATGGTGTTTGTCTTAATATAATAATTTTAGAAGATTGTATTTTCTTATTTCCTAGTGGAAAATTAATATATTTAAAAAACAAATATTATATGTTTTTCATTACCTTAATAATATTTATTTTTATTATTTAAACACTGAAGAGATTATTTAATGTTTATAAAAAAAAGTCTAACATATTATATTTCCAAAATATTTTAAATAATGGTATGATTTTATCCATGAATAAATAAATCCAAAATTTTAAATTAAAAATGAATTAAATTTACATAAATCAATGGGATTATTCATATAATTCGTTAATTTTAATAGTGGTATCAAAAATATAGATATATCAATTTTATAAAGAGTAAATATTATTGAAATAATTCACCATTCATTGTGAGTTTAATTTTAAATTGAAATACCCAAATAATGTGAACTGAATCTTGAAAAATAGATTTCATATTTGGATTTATGGGGTTCAAATTGTCTAAATAATTCTCATTTACTTTCAATTAATTCAAGTTTTAGCCATAGTAAATAATTATCCCTGTGGTAAGGGTAAATCATTTAATTATGGCTAAAAATAACATGATAAAGACTAAAAAATGACCCAAAACATTGAATTTATAAACATTGATGATTATGTTATGTAAATGCAACTCAATTTTTAGAAATATGGGATATTTGTGGTAGATTTCATTGATTTTGACCTTTATAGTAATTAATTAAAAGATAATGTATAAAATTCCACTTCCATGGTTTTAATTTCTTTAATATTTTGTGACATAGATAAAGAATGGTTATGTTAAATTTTAAATGCTCATTTGAAATTGAAATTATTTAATTTTATCCTGGTAATTGTTTTCAATTTTTTAGGGATGAAATAATTACATTAAATTCTTACGTAATGTTGACACAAAATTTATTTAGTCAACATAAAAATAAAATAAATGATTTCAAAAAATGTTAATAGAGATATAACTTATTTAATTATTATTTTACAATAATTTTTTAGATAATAACATCTAATTATAAATATTTTAATGGATTATAATATAATTAATTTATTTTTCATGTTGATTTTGAAGTCAAATTTAATAAATAGTTCCAAAAGGACATTAATGTTATTTTATGATAAATAATATTTTATTAAATGATTTATAATCCCTATGAGTTATATCATTATAAAAGTGAATTCTATATGTTTCAAAATATCATATATGGTTTATTTATGTTCAAATTTTCCTTTTATAGTATCTATGTTGTCCATAAAAGTGTAAAAACATTGTTATACTAATAATTGTCAAATAGAGTAAATGTGGGCGAAGAAAAAGTGAAAAGTTTGAAGACTAATCTTAAAGTGTAAAATTTTATTATATAATATTTATTTATATCTATAATAATATTATATTACCACTACACCATTTTTATCCATTTTTAAATGAAAATTAATTTATATTATTGTAATATTTTATGTATTTCTATGTGTTCCCTTCCCCTCCCGCATACAAGGCACCTCAAATCCTATTTTATTAACACTTGAAAATCCTTTTGGTCTGTAAAATCTCTCCTATAAATACCTTACTAAAATCCATAATCATATTATATAGGTCTAATTTTGTGAAGGATATAAACAATTATGGGCTTAATGTGTAATGTAATGGTGGTTGTCTGAAAAAGAGGTGTAGTTCTTAACCAAGATTTTTTATTTTATTTAATGTAATACAATTACTATATGAAATATGAGTAGAAGTTATTATATTAATTATATAACTAACATCAATCTTATATTCCATCAAACAAGAAACAAAACAAATGTCTATGTGTATGGTGGAGTACTGCCTTACGATCCGATGTAATTTTTCTTCCACCACTGCCTCTTAGGACTAGTATAATGAATCATTAAACATTTATATATGATATTCATGTCATATTTATAATTATTAAAATATAATATATATAATATATTATCTTACATTTCTACCCATTTAAAAAATGATAATTCCTTTCATGCCTATGTGTTGATTACCCCTTCCATTAAGAGATGTTATTTTTTTTACATAACCACATCACATAGAATAGATATATATATATATATATATGAATATATAATGAAATAATTAGATCTTAATGATATAATAATTATTTTATAAATAAAAAATAATACATACATTTTTTCGACCATGATCATTGTCAAATAAAATTGTTATTCATGCATACGTATGAATTACCATCTCCATGATAGTAACATAGTTTAATTTCCATAACTATATTTCACAGTTTCTTTTAAAATATATTTTTTATAGAAATTATAATTATTTCATGATTATTATTATATAGATGACGGAATAATGACTCTTTTACAATAGATAACATACTACAATCATTTTGGAAATTTGAAGTGAATACCATCAAAATGTATGTTGTGAAATTAATTGTTTAAGTAATTATATATATCATGGTAATAAATAAATTAAAATTAATAATAATATTTAAAATTATTATGATGAAATTAAATAATTAACATAGCATGATTATTTAATAAGATATAGAATTTACGTCATGAATCAGAACTGAGGTAAGGGATTTAATCTCAATTTACTCTCTGAGAGGCATATTTTAATATTTTTACCAATTTAATTTTCCTTTTATATCCATAATACTTTATAACTCATGGTATTTTATGTTTCATTTCAAATTATTTAATCCAAGGGGATTTTACTTGAATGTTACCGTGTGGTAAGGTGTTTTATAACAAAATTTCTATAAATTGGGTTATACATCTTTATCATTTACTATGGGATTAAATGATTATGTGTGATATGATATTTTAGTGTATTATATTTTATTTAAACTTAATTTTTTTATTTACATTTGTTAAAAATAATGGCTTCCTTGATTAATTATAACTTTAATGATACAATCCTTGTAAGGGTTTCTCATCTAACATTTTGTTTCTAGGTGATATATTATATGTTCACTGATTAATTATATTATGTGGTGAATATGAAACTATTTTGATATTATATATCAGGTTTCTATATATATTTAGTGTATTTATTTATTTAATTTATGTTATTTATTTTATGAGAATTAGGATTCAAAAGTTATCAAAATAGTAATGGTTAATTTCGAAATGTCATCATTATTCATGATTTTTAGGTCTAAGCCTCTATTTGGGGAACTATATTATCCTTATATATTAGTCAAAATAAATTTTATTCTAATCTAGTAATTTAAGATACTTATAAGTTTTTCACTCATTTTAACTTTACATATACTCAAGAGACCAAAAAAATTTTTTATGGAAAATATTATTTATTTTATTTTCAGTTAGGAATATTTTTTTCAAAGTCCTTATTTTCATTAAAATGTTTTCTAGAATGGTTGTACTATTATACTGTTAATTTTTAAAGTCATTTTTTCATTGTTTGTGTTTCTATATAAATGTTTCGAAGGACTCTTCTTGTCATTTTCAAAACGAGGCCCTTTTTGTCTTTTTACCAAAAGAGTCAAACAAATAATTGTTTTTATAAACATGACATGAATATAATTTATTACTTTAATAACCTCCCAATTATTTAAATCATTCCTTACAGATTTGAAAGTTTCATTTCAAATAAATATTTTGCCTATTTTTTTAGAAATTTCTATATTTTGAATAAGTGATTTCAAAATGAGAAGGGTATTTTTCTCAAGATATATTCCTGTTCTTTATTTAGAATTTTTTTATATATATAATCATTATTTGAGGAATATTATTCATTATTAAAGATTTTATGTTATGATACCATTAATCATATTACATGGTATGGTTTATTAATTTGTTTAATGATTGTAGAAAATATCAACATTTCATATGCTAAATTTTAAATATGAATATTTACATTGATTTTGTTTCACTAAATTCGTATGATGAATTTATTAGAAGTACTATATGATAGAAATGGAATGATATAGCCTCATGATCCCTCAATAATTATAATGAGACAAAATAGATGTGGTATTTGGCCGAGGGGTTACATATTTTTGTATGAAGTCCTAGAATAATGCCTCGATAGTATATTTAATTTCTCTGAAATTATTAATTGCATTACCATGAAATTAATTATTAATGTCTAGTTGATTATTTTTAGAGTTATTATATCCATGGATATTTTTTAAGCTCATGTGATTACATATATATAATTATTTTATCATCATTTACAAAAAAATATTTTATTCATTATGCTCTAGTTATATACTAAATGTTATGTTTTTTCAATTATTTACCTTTCTATATTGATTATGTCTTATTTAATCCGGATATATTCTAATGTATGTAACCCTCAACAAGAATATAATATCACCATTATTTTCATCTTGTCAAAATGATATGATGAATTAATGTTAGAATTATTTCAAGTATAGGTAATATTTACATTAAATGAATTTTTATTTTATGTTTTCAAATGTAATGTGAAATTCAAATATCTATTTATTCTACCCAAAATACTGAATTATTTTGTCCTCAGGTATTTGATTCATTGTATCCCTTGATAATGTAATAATGGAATAACCATATTTGGGCTATTGAGGATAGGTCTTTACAGTTTATATCATTGGTATTTTAGTTTGAAACATAGGAACTAGATTTTCAAAATCATATATTAGGGAGCATAACCCTATGACTAACCTGAGCATATTTTTTAGCATAGGATAAACTCATAAAGTAATGTTAAGCCAGATATTATGTTGTTTTTCCTAGAAATATACCCCTTTAATGATATTATAAGTTGTTATTTCTTTCATAGATTCATCAAGGTGTAACATCCTATAAAAGTGGTTTTTTCTTCTATAATTATAGTGTATGGTGAGTGTTCCCTAAATAAAATCCTAGTTTGACACTCCAAGTGGATATGGTTGGGTTAATTAACATTTTTTATTTACTATTATAATGAATGAGTGAAGGTAACCTATGAGAACCAATGATGTGCCTAAAGTTTCCTCGGATAATAAGACTAAGGTTGAAAATAATTTTAATGGTATAGATACCTGTTAAGAGGTTTTATGTGAAGGGAATTAAACATAAATAAGGATTGTTTTTGGATACATTTAAGTAAATAAATCCATTCAGTTTAGTATATGTTTAATGTATAAGGTAATTATAGGAATAATGATTTAATATTTTTTTGGACATGTGTTTAAATATATTGATAACATTTCGGGTTTATATGAACATAGATAATGAAGTAATTGTGTGTTATTAAAATTTGGGGACATATATTTTCTCTTATAGATAACGATGGGATTGAAAATTGATTTTTTGACTAATGTTATTTTTTGGATGTTCATCATAATTTAGGGAATGTTATAGGAATTATTTTAATTTTGTTTAATAAAAAAATAACATGTGTTCCATGTGACAAGCCATCACAATTGGCAAGGCTACAAGGCCTATACCCACATCCGATGGGCGACAAGAGTACATCATCTTCTACTACACTACATGATGTCTTAGTTCGTATAATATTTTTTTAATTAAATTGATTGTTAGATAAATATTAATTTTGTTTTGGGAAACATATTACAGGTCTAAATATTTTTCACTTTGAGGTTATTAATGATATTTTGGGAGACATTTTATTTGGTAGAGGTATATATAATGATAATTATGAATGTAAAGGATTATCAGGGAGGAATGATTATATATTTTGGGGGGAATATGGTGATGGGTATGAGATAAGCATTGAGGTAAAAAAATTATTTAATTTTGATTTTTTTGATGTTATTTTTGATATAGGGTTATTTATTTTACTAATTATATATTATTAACCTTTGGGTTTATTATTTAATATTAATAATTAATGTATTAATTTTTTATTTTAAGGTATATTAATTTTGTGAATTAACATAACATTTGATAAAAAGTGAGGTTTTGGATAATTTATAAAGACTTTTTGAATATATTGTTATCATTTTTTGGAATTACATGAACCATAAGAAGGTGATTTTAGTTCTTCATGCATAAAAAATCATGTTAAATACTCGTTCTTTAGACAAGAAAATGATATTGGGGTGGAATATCATTAAAGGATGATACTTCACTTTTTTGGTGAGTACCAATACTTATTCTCATAGTTTATATGTAAATAGAATTATAAAAATATAATAAATGGATATTTATCCAAAAACCTTACTGCCATTATTTTGGATGAATAAATGGTCTTTTTCTCACATCATAGAGTTATGGTTTTTCAGTAGTTAATTTTTTTTGGACCATGTTCTATATCGCTCACTATTAGTCCATTGGTATTATTTTTCTGATCAGTGTACACATTCTTACTTACTAATAAAATTATTATATTTATAATCCTTATTTTGGGTTATTCTATATTACCATCATGGTTACCTTTTCAACTTTTCACGAAAATTTTTGATAAACCCTTTTTATGATGTGAGTTTTAAAAAAGGAAATTTAAAATGTCAGACTATTTATTACCAAGACCCTTTTCAAATTGTGATCAAAAAAATTAATTATGGGGTTGAGGTAGAATGTAAAAACCTGATACTTGTAAAATAAAACTATGTTTAATAGTGTATATAAGATGGCCCACTGTGAAAAAATAAACCAAAAAATATTATTATTTACACGTTATGTTTATAAATCAGCAATTTAATTGGTGTGTAATTATTGGATTAATAGTAATATGAAAATTATTTCAAATATATTTATATAATATAAAAATATATAATAATTAATACTAAATAAGTACTCAATTTTCTGTATAGTCTTTTTTAGGCTTAAAAAATTTTGTTTTTTCAAATTTTTTTATTAATTTCATTTCAAGGATAATATAACTAATTTTTCAAACCATTATAAATAATTTTTTTATAAAAAAATATCAATTTTTTTTATGGTGAAAATTTTTGATTTTATCTGAAATTATTGGGTTTTCACAAAATTGTAAACAATACAAATTTTTTAAAACTGTCATTTCTTTTCATTAAAAATTGAAATTAAAAAGAAAAATTTATTTTATTACTTGTTATTATAGATAATTATGATATATTTTTTATAATAATATAATTCAATTAGTTTAGATTATAATTTTTCATGTTTTCGGTATAGATCTAATTTTATTCTAAAAAACACATTTTTATGAAAGCTATTTTTAAGTGCATAATGTATTCAAATTTAATTAATAAAAATAATCCTTAATGAGAAATGAGTGAAATGAAATGTAAAAATTATATATATATATATATATATATATATATATATATATATATTCATATATTGTATATTATAGGTCAATTATTTAATAAAAAATATTATTTTACGTGGAAATTTTTTTCCTAAAAAAACCCCATATCTATTAGGCATGGAATGTTTTATTTTAAATTAAATTATTCATATTTTATAAATTTAATATTGAACAATAAATTGCATATTATGAATTAAAATTTTTATATTTATTAAATTGGACAAATTTTTTTCTCATTATAAATAACAACTGTAGTAAATATAAATCAATAAGGTGAGGGTAAATCATGTAATTATGGTAAAGAATAATATGATAAATACTAAAAGTGGTCCTAAAATGGATTATTACTATTTTATGAGTGTAATGAACTCAATTTTATAACATTTCATAAAATATTATAACCTGGTTACATATTTCTTAGATTTTGACCTTTATAATACTTAAGTAAAATATAATCTAAAAAATATCATTTCCTTGATTTTAATTTGTATGAATTTTTGTGATAAAGATAATGAAAAATTATGTCCCATTATAAATAATATTTTTAAATATAAATTAGTTATTATTAATAAAATTTACTTTAAAATTTTAGGGTAGAAATATTTACCTTAAATTCTTACACAATGCCGAAACAATATTTATTCAATTAAAAGAATAGTAAAATAAATTATTTTTAAATATTAAATTTTATATTATTTAAATGAATTATTTTTTCACAATAATTTATTAGATAATAGTAACTAACTATAATGGTTTTAATGTATTATATTTTAATTCAATTGTTTTAATGATCTTTTCAAAGTCAAATAAAATGAGTAGTTTTAAATTTACATTAATGTTATTTTGTTATAAAAAATATTTATACAACTGATTTAAAATTCATAAAAATATTATATTTAATAGATTTATTGGTATATATTTTTACACATTAACTGACTTAAATTTTTGGTTCAAATTTTCTATTATTGGAACTATATTGACCCCTAAATTATAAAACATTGTTATCATGGTAATTGTCAAAAAGGGTTAATGTGGGATAAAAATAGATATGGGTAAAAAATATATAAAAATGTCCAAAATTTATTTCATGATATTAATTATTCCCATAACCTTCCTATATTCTAATTACATTAGTTTTTATCCTTTTTTATATGAAAAATAATTTATATTTATTTAATATTTTATGTAATTATAAATGTGCCTCTCCACTCCTATATGAAAAGAACCTCCTATAATATTTTATTTATTAATGACCGAGAATTTCTGTGGAATTTTTTTTCATAAATACTTTAGAATTTTGTGAGTCGGTGAAAATTTACAATGCTTAATTTCGAGGCCTGCTGTGCCTGGAATCAATTTGTGATGTTTTGTTTGGGTTCGTTCAGTAAACGTACGATCATGATTTCATAACTTCTAAACTGGTGCTCGGAATTAAAATCCGAGGGAACCATTGAACTCGCAGCAACGATATTCGATTAAGAAGACTTTCACCTTGATGGAAGATGGTCGAGAATAAAAGTTAGTTTTTGGATTTTTATAAAATAATAATAATAAAATAAAGTGTAGCCACGATTTATTTTATTCCAACTGCCATGTGAGTGCGGGTAGTTAGAATCTCCACTTGGGAGTTGGTGGTTGGACCACCACACCCTAACCTCCCATGAGAGGTTATGGTGGTGGGGCCTACCCGAACCCAACCTCCCAAGTGAGGTTAAATGTTGTGGAGACCACACTAGGCCACCCGACCCCTCATTAATGGGAGGAGACCTTAACCTCTCAACTCTCCCTCAATAATGAGGGAGAGCCTCTCCAGATTTTCCCACCTTAATGAACCAAACCCACCCTAATTAATTCATGCCAACATTTATGAATTAATTAGGGGGAGCCTCATTATTAAATCGCCAATTCTAATTCCATGCCAACGAAATAATAAGATAACCTACCTATTATTTTAATTCGCATATATCATTTTGGTGGAACGAGGGAAAAGGAATGCTATGAAGAAAAATCACCCAATGAATAACTGTTCTCTTAACGAAGAACTGTTCTCCCAATGAAGAACACGCAGAACGTGAAGAAGGCAAAGAATACTGGTGACGCTCTTCTTCTCCGACATTCTTCCTCGGACCCCTTCAACATGGGACATGATCGTCTACCATGGATTGATTTCCATCCTTCCGCGATGTCAATGAATGACTACTGGTGAATAAAAGGTAGGGGTTTGATTTATTAAAAGTATGAACTTTTCCCCATGTTATTCCTTTCTCACAAAATGAAGAATGGTGGTAGTTGTGCTTTATACTAGCAAGCCATTTGTTATCGCCTTCAATGCAGAGGATTCTAGCCGACCTAACATGACCCGACATCCTCCGTCGATTTTCTTCTCTCTTGTGGCGTTCTAAGGCACGACGACAAAGGCAGAACCAACGAGGCCGCATTGCCCATGGCCTCCGCGAACCGCGCTGCCCCCGCGGCGCACCAGTACTACCGACTAAACATCGCTGTCCAAGCGGTTCCTGGCCCTTCTACCCGCGGAACCCCCGGCGTGCTTCCCATGCCCATCCGGCACGCTCCCCGCACCCCCGACACATTGCCCATTCCCACAGCCCACTGCCCAGCCCTACCGACACGGTTCCCTCACACTCGGTGTGCTGCTCATCCCCTCTGGCACCCTGCCCGACCCCAGCACGCCGCTTGGCACCCCGGCACCCAGCCCGGTGCCCTGCGCCCTGCCGTCAGCCTGCCTGGAACCCCCCCGCCCTACTGCGGCCTGCCCGGCGCCCCCGCGCCCTCCCGCGTGTCTAGATGGCCTGCCCACGCACCACGTGGCATGCTTGCTATCCTTCTGACCATCGGTCTCCCATGATAACTCGTGGCGTCCCTCGTGGTGTCACTAACCGAACTGGCCCGGTCTGTTGGGCCGAGTCACCGAGGCGCCTACGTGGAAACTACCGGGCCGAACCACCCTATCGGTCTGCTAGGATGGGCCCAACGGACCGGGTCAAAGCATAGAGGGCTGACCGACCCAATGGGGTGGGTCAGACCTAGTGAGTCTGACCGGGTAGAACCAGACTAGGTTAGCCCACACTGGGATGGACCGAGTCGGTCCGACCGGGTCGGACCGGACCCGGGCCCATTACTAACTCATTACTTTCTTGGGCCATATATTTGGCACCGGAAATCCATTTGACGAACCGTCAGTGGCACCAGTATTCATGGAGCATATTCATCCCTTTCAGAATACCCCACTAGAGTTCGGGGTATAGTTGATTCATGGTCAGGTTGGTTCGTTCACGAATTCAACCGGGCCCCTGGGACTAAAATGCTAATAACTCACAGACCGAGCGTCCAATTGACGCGCCGTCTATTGCGTTGAGACCCCTTTGACATGGAGGCACTTTGAGATACTTCCACCTAAGAATTTTTGACACATGGAGTATCGAACAATAGCTCATGGAGCGGATCTTATCGGAGACGAGCGTACAGAGTGTGGAGACCTAGTAGCTGACAGACCTAACGACTGTTTGACTGATTCTACTCGGAGTGATTCGACTAGGCCAGTAGGGAGATCCTAGTAGTTAGTTGCGGACCCATGGTGGCAGAGTGCCTAGTATTTGGCGGAAAACCCATGGTACTCAATAGGATGAGTACCTCTGCAGGATATTAGGGGGAGCGCCCAATATTTGGTGGCAGACCCATAGCGGGCAGAGCACCTGGTAGTTGGCAGCAGACCCGCGGTACTTGACAGGAGGTGTACCTCAGTAGTCCAAGGTTAGTGAGAAGTGTCTCGGTGTCACGATAGGCCCACTGTACTCCACATAGGAGGAGTTCTCCAGCAGCCATGCTTTCGATAATAAAAATCCTAGTTTGAGATGAGTCAATGACCTTTGTGTTTTCCTCATTATTAAGATGGGGTACTTGATAACTTAGGTATATGTATGGGCATATACCTATGTAATGGTTATCCGTTGATTTCATATTTTTTGGTTTATCCTAGTTGTATTTTTTGAGACCTTGAGGGTGTTGGGGTCCCTACTGAGTATTTTTATACTCACCCCTACATGGGCTATTCCAGCACCTCGTTGTGTTGGATGCAGACGACGGACATCTCTAATGGAGGCTGAGAGCGCCAGGACTGGATGGTACCCAGAGGAGGACCTTACGATGTATCAGTACATAGTGGAGTTTGACGGACGTGGAGTTTTGTGGAGGCCATCTGTACCTACGCTTCAAGTAGGAACCCTGAAGGAAGATCCATGAGCTGCTTTCACCTTTTAGCTATTTTTTCCTTTTTCAGTTGTACTTTCTTTCAGTTGTATTTGTACTTTGCAGTTGGGATTGTATTCTGGACCCCTTTACATTAAATAAACATGTAATAAAACTTTTTCTTAGTGTTTGTTTCCGGTTGTACTCTAGTTCTGTGTGTTTACAATTTATAAAGGCAATGACTTCATAGTTTTAGGGAATTGCACCTTTGGTGCTAGTCGCCAGCCCCTGGCCTATGGACGGTGGGCTTGGGGTAGTCACGGTACGGGCCCTAGGGGATGGGTCGTGACAAATTAGTATCAGGGGATGTTGGTTCAATTGTAGAACATAGGACTCTGATAATTCTTTCTGTGAAACAATAGTGTTAAGGGTATTAAGGGTGGTTTTTAGTTCACAGAGTCCAGTGTTGGTGCGTGCGGCCGAGGTATCCATACACCAGGACCCTGACATCTGATTTCCATCTCAGTGCATGAAAACACTGATTGAGTGTGTGTTTTCCTTTATGAATTCTTTAAATCATCTCAACCAGGTCAGCTCACCAGGTATAGTCTTTTGACCGTGTCACATCTGTTTCTATCAGGATGCCTCCACGTGGATGACTAGCTAGAGCCCCAAGAGTCGTACGTACTGACATCCCACCGAGTGATGAGGCCTCAATACAGGGCCCTCATCTAGTAGAGTTACCAATGGAGGCAGAAGTGGTAGTACTCCCCGTTGGTCCACCGATGCCACTAGCCCCAGTAGTAGAGAGTGCATGCCGCTTGAGCGCACTGCATGAGTTCCAGCCCTAGAGGCCACCTAGGTTCAAGGGAGAGATGGACCTGCATGCAGATGAGGATTGGATGGAGGTTGTGGTCAGAGTCTTTAGACTATTAGGGACACTAGCCGACTTCAGGGTGATCCTTTCTGCCAACCTCCTTCAGGCAGCATCCAGCAGATGGGGGAGCCTGATTCTCCAGATGCATGATGAGGTGTCACTTCTATGGTAGACTTTGAAGGCCTGTTCTCAGTAGAGTTTGTTCCAGTGACCCTATGAGTAGTGCAGATACAGGAGCTACTGCATCTACAGTAGGGTAGCATAACAGTGGCGTAGTACTCAGCGAGTCTCACAGACCCCTCGCGCTACTCCACTGATATGGAACGTGACCCGTTCATCAGGGCCCAGACCTTTGAGCAGGGACTCAGGAGAGAGATTAGAGCATCAGTTATCTCCCATAGCATCCCGACGTAGATGGGGGTGTTGGAGAGAGCCCTCTAAGTAGAGAGTTTTCTTGCTGAGCAGTCTCCAGCAGTGAGACCCAGCACTAGCTGACATGCAGCGGAGTCTTCTGCAGTTGACAATAGACAGATGATGCAGAGGTCCAAGAGGACCACACCTACTAGTGGTCGACCGCACGACTCAGGATCAGTTGTATAGGGAACCCAGAGTGGATTCAGATCCAATCATGTCAAAAAACGGACAGTGTTACTCCTGCGACGGCCTTGGTCACATGGCTCGTGACTGTCAGACCTGCCACTCTAATGATCAACGAACAATTGAGGGATCTCTCAGGAAGAGGCATAGGTTCGATTGAGTCGTTATGAAGGGTGAAAATGGACATGGAAGAGCCGATGGTTGTGCAGCTAGCGGTGGACAACGTTATGAGGTGATACCACAACCACCACTAGGAGGTCCACCCGGACCATAGGGAGAGGGTGGAAAGGGAAGAGCACAACATCAGGTAGTTGTGTCCTATGATCACGACCCTCTAGAGATGATTTGAGGTAGGATATATTTCTGTTCCACCTTATCTGCAGTTCTTATAGACACGAGTGCCAGTAACTCTTTCATTTCCACTTCCCTCGTTCGGAGATCAGAGATTACGAAGGAGTTGTTGGTTCAATCCTTATGGCTTTAGACTCATACAAGAGATGATTCTACTATTAAACACTGGTGCTGTAAGTGCGAGCCTACTCTTGGAGGCGAGAGCTTCGGTTGGGATCTCCTAGTAGCGGCATCGAGGCCTTACGACATCATCTTTGTTACGGACTGGTTATCTACAGTCCATGCTCAGATAAACTTTATTAGGCAAAAACTGTGGTGTGTCCGCACGGATGGGACTAGGTTCACCTTCACCGGCGAGAAGGGATCCTTTGCAGCACATGACATACTTACATGGAGGAGGGTGAGACTGATCACTCACCAGTTGGATTTCCTTACCCTCAGAGTAGTTTATGTGGAGAGTTCGACATATCTTGTAGTGGTGGACCAGTACTAGGATGTTTTCCCTGACGATGTTCCAGGACTATCTCCTCATAGAGAGGTGGAATTATACATTGACATGTACCCCGGGCCAACTCCGATATCTACTCCATCATATCGGATGGCTCCCGTGGAGCTTCGTGAGATTTAGGTACAACTAGAGGACTTTCAAGGAAATGGATTCATCTGGCCCAGTGTTTCTCCCAGGGAAGCCCCGATTCTATTCAACAAGAAGGTGGATGGGAGCTTAAGGCTCTATGATGACTATCATCACCTAAACCAGGTGATCGTGAAGAAAAATTACCCACTTCCAAGGATTGAAGACCTATTTGATTAGCTCAAAGGATAATGATGGTTGTCGTAGATAGACCTCAGATCAGGCTATCACCAGCTCAGAGTTCGAGACGAGGATGTGCATAAGATGGACTTCAGGTGTCGTTAAGACCACTATGAGTTCTTGGTTATGCCCTTAGACATAACCAACGCTCCATTAGTGATCATGTTTCTCATGAACAGGATCTTCTAGCTATACCTTGACCTCTTTTTCGTGGTCTTCATCAATGAAATTCTGATCTACTCTACTAATGAGGAAGAGAATGCCTACTATTTGTATGTATTACTAGACACACTTCGAGATAACCATCTTTACGGTAATCTCTCGAAGTTCCAGTTTTGGATCCAATAGGTTCAATTTTTGGGAAACGTCATCTCAGAGGCTGAAGTTGCATTGGATCCAACAATGATCAAGGAGGTACTTGCGTGGGAGCCACCCAGGAGTGTGATGGAGGTTCGGAGTTTCCTGGGCTTTGCTGGGTACTATCATAGATTCATTCAAGACTTCTCCAGGGTTGCATCACCATTTTCATCCTTGAGGAAGAAAAGAAAACCCGTCTTATGGTTGGAGAGATGTTAGCATAGCTTTCAGGAGCTGAGTCAGCGGCTGACTAGTGCTCTCATCTTGAGGCTTCCAAAAGAAGGCATAGGGTACGTAGTCTACTGCGATGCATCAGGGACCGGACTCGAGTGTGTCCTGATGCAGGGTCGAGCAGTGATCACGTATGGTTCTTGGCAGCTGAGACAACATGAGCATAAATACGCTACCCATGACCTAGAGTTAGCGGAAATGGTCTTCACCTAGATGATGTGGCACCACTATCTAATGGGTGAAAATTTTACAGTTTACTCTGATCACAAGAGTGTTAGGTATATCTTCTCTCAAAAAACCTAAAACTGAAACATCAGTGATGGCTTGAGTTCCTCCAGGACTATGACTTCGAGATAATTTATACTCCTGGTAAGGGGAACGTTGTTGCGGATGCGCCCAGCAGGAGGACTGGTATATAGCTTCTAGGAGAGGAATAGAGTATCTGTCTGACTTACCGATATCCATTGTGGATAGAGATGGAGGAACCTATCTACAGTCTCTTACAGTCACTCCCCCACTTCTTCAGCGATTCAGGGAAGCCTAGCATTGGGACACTGACTGCAAGACACGACGTGCTCATATATCCACAAGGCAGGCACCTAATGGATTTTCTGAAGGTGGGTAGCATGTTATCCTCTTCAGAGGACGTACCATGGTACAAGTTGCACTTCAAGATGAATTGTTGATGGTTTTTCACACTTTCCCAGTGGAGTGTCACGACCCGTCCTCGGGGCCCGTGTCGTGACTACCCCAAGCCCGCCTTCCATAGGCCAGGGGCTGGCGACTAGCACCAAGGCGTAAAATCCCGGAAAAAGGGAAGGCATTGCCTTTGAAAAGTAAACAAGCACCACAGAGTAAGAAAGCGGAAAATTAGACACTAAGTAAAATCTGTACAAGCTGTGCTGAAAGTAAAAGGGGCCGGAAATACAAGCCCAACTATAAAGTACAACTGAAAGGAAAAAAAACAGCAACTGAAAGGAAAAGCCGCTGTGTCGAGCCGTCCTCTGGAAGTCCCACCTGAAGGGTGGGTACAGATAGCCTCAACTGCTCCTCGGGTCCACCTGACCGCTCCGAGTGCATCCTGCCCAGTGGTCCACCTCCAGGTATCGTCCTTCTTTTCACGCCTCCACCGCGATCAGCGCTGTCCGTCGTCTGCAACCAACACAACGATGTGCGGGCAAAGCCCATGCAGGGGTGAGTATAAGCTACTCAGTAGGGACCCTGAGACCCCCGAAGGTCTCCCGAAATCCACAAAGGATAATCCAAAAAGGAAAGATACAATCACGAAGTAACATCTGACACGGCTTAGGTATATGCCCATACATATACCTAAGTCATCAATTCTCGTTCGGCTCCAACGTCCGAGCCCAAGCACAACCCAGTCCACACAGGAAAGCAAACGTATATCCACATAGGATAACACAACGCAATCCACAAAGGAGATTAAATAGTAAATCCACACAGGATAGCTCAACACAATCCACAAAAGAGATTAACACAAGATTCAGCTCACACCGGTATACTTCTTCGGATGACGATAAAGATGATCATTGATCCATCTAAGTCGTCGGACCCACGAAGGATCGATAGGTAACTAATCCCCGCAATGAACCACACAGGATTGGGCCCACAAAGGACCTGTAGGCACTGGCTCACATATAACTGCTGAGTGCGGACCCACACAGGATCGGACCCACACAGGATCGGGCCCACACAGGACCGGGCCCACATAGGACCTGTAGCACTGATCCACGTAGGATCGCTGAGTGCAGTAGTCATCGCAGTCCACTGAGGATCTCTGCATAGTCGTCGCCACAGTCCACTGAGGAAATCTGCACGGACGTCGTCGGAGTCCACGAAGGATCTCTGCACAGCTGTCGTTATCGAAGTAGCAGTCGCAGCCAGCACTAGGGTTCCCGCACACAGCAAGCTCGTTCGGGAGGGTCCGCTCCACGAGCCGAGAGGCTGATACATCAACTGACACAAAGTCCGAAGTTGATGTATCCAAAAGTTCCGTATCATCAACAGGAACTCAACGTCGCAGACGGCGCGTCAATCGGACGCTCGGTCTGAGAGTTATTGTCATTTTCGTCCCAGGGGCCTGGTTGGTTTTTAAGGAAAAACCAACCCAACCGCACTCCACCTGCGTCAAAACCTCGGTCGGAGTATGCCAAAAGATCTGTCTCACTTAGAGGAATTCAACAAAGCTGACAGCGCGTCAATCGGAGGTCCGTGGCTCAAGATATGAGCGTTTCCACTCCGAGGGCCCGGTTGGTTTCGTGTACGAACCAACCCGGCTGAAGTCAAAGTATTCTGAAACCTTGAGTGAGACAAACCGAAATGACCATCTCGATCCAAGGATCGCGTTGCCGCTGGCGGCGAGTCGTTTGGAGGCTCGTAGCTCAAGATACGGCCATTTGAACGAAAACTGTCTTAAGACGGGGGGTCCGGGCCCGGGCCGACCCAGTCGGACCGGTCTGGCTCGGCCAGCCCGGCTCGGCTCGACTGAGCGACCGATCGGCCGACGCAGGAGGAGCCGCCGCCCCCGCGTGACACCCGCGGGACACCCGCTGGACACCTGCGGGACACCCGCTGGACACACGCGGGACACCGGCTGGACACCCGCGGGACACCCGCTGGACACCCGCGGGACACCCGCTGGACACCCGCGGGACACCCGCGGGGTGTCTCCCTGGTGCCAGATGCGGCTTCAGCCGCGTCCCGCGAGCGCCGCCGCCGTGGCCGGTGCCGCGTCGCTCTCGTCCGGCGGCGCGCCGGGCGCAGCCGCCGAAGTCGCTCCGGTGGCCCGTTTTTCTTCCCTTCTGCGTCGTTGCTCCTCCCGGGACTCGTTCTTCACTGTGGGATCATCAAACATCCATTGCGGCACGTTCCGTCGTCGCCCGTCAATCCGCACAAGAACAAAGAACGGCGGAGGGTTGTCGGGCCGTGTTCGTTTGACCCGCACCCTCCGCGTTAGATATAAAAAACGGGAGAAACAAATTCAACATATGAATTCTACAATTTTAATGGAATAAAATTGTTCTTATTTTTCCAGTTCTTTACTTTTAAAAAGGAAAAGAACGATCACGGGAAAAGGAATAAACTCACAACAACCCCTACCTCGTAGTCGTCGCGCGTGAGCGTTCTTCGCGGAAGGTGGAGATCATCGCGTCGTCGCGGAAGGGCGTCGCGTCGTCGTGGAACACGGCGTTGAGTCGGCGAACTCAACGGACCATGAAACAGCAGATTTAATTTAATTAATTAAATCCGTGTTTTGGTAAAGAACCACGAAGGAGAGAGAAAGAAAGTCCGAGACTCTTACCTCAAGCAGCTGATCGAAGATCCGTCGTGGAGGAAGAGTCGTCGCAGAAGAACGTTGCAGGAAGGGAACGTCGGCGTCGCGGATCACGGCGTCGCGTCGTCGATTTCCGGGTTCGGCGTTCTTCGCGTTCTTCGCGTTCTTCGCGTTCTTCGCGTTCTTCGCGTTCTTCGCGTTCTTCGTGAAGAAGGAAGAAGATAGAAGGATTCTGTCTCAACGAGTAATCCTCCAAAAAAGAGAGGTTGGTCTTATTTTATTAATATTCCAACAAATGAAAACGGGTAAGAAACGACCCATCAATTCGTTGAATTAATTCAACGAAAGAAAAAACTCATTTAATTTATGAAATAAACCTCCCAATTAAATGTTCTGTTAAGAAATTAAGAAAACGCGTTAGTTGACTTTCATAATGACAGGTTTTCGTGGGTGCGTTACTTAGCGGAAAGAAACGGCATGGCTCATGTGGGCCCCACCTCACAAATATCCTACCAAGGGGGTAGGATATTTCTGGATATCATCCTATCCGTTTTAACTTAGTTTAAGCCGCTTTTAAGTGGCTTCAAGTGACTTCAAAGTGGCTTAAGTGAAATAAAATAAAGTTGTCGTAAAATTATTTTATTTCTTAACTTTAATCCCGAAAATTAAAAACCACACCCTAGCAAACGCAACTCCAGAAGAGGCATTTCTAAGCGAATACCGGCGCTACGATTTCATCGGTGCCCTCAGAATTCGATTCTGGGCACTGGTTCAAAAGTTAGAAAAACCCGCTCGTCCGTTCACTGAACGTACCCGAGCCAAACTTTGGAAAATGATTCCGGGCACACCGGGCCTCGGAATCAGGTGCCGTCAGAAACTGCGTTCTTGTAAAATTCCAAAGAAAATTAATAAAAAAAATTTCCTTGAAATTTACGGGTCTTTACATTACTCCCACCTCAGGGCTTTATGTCCCCGTAAAGATACATCAAAAACTAGGGAAACAAATGAGGGTACTGAGCATGCATCTGAGCCTCCCGCTCCCATGTGCTCTCCTGGAGGTTCCTATGCCGCCATCTGATGCACACAAGAGGAATCGATTGCCCACGCAGGACCCACTCCTATCGATCCTCTATCTCCACCGGGACCTCCACAAAAGTCGCCCCATCATCCACGTCTAGCACCCCATAGTCAATGATGTGCGTCGAGTCGTGCACGTATCTCCTCAGCTAGGATACGTGGAAGACGTCGTGCACCCGGTGCAACTGAGGTGGCAGATCCAGGAGATAAGCCACCTCGCCAACCCTGCAGAAGACCTGGAAAGGCCCGATGAAGCGCGGAGACAACTTGTCGCCCCGTCCAAACCTCCGCAAACCACGTCGAGGTGAGACCCGCAAGAAGACGTGGTCGCCATCCTCGAACTCTAGTGGCCTCCGCCTCCTGTCAGCATATGACTTCTGCCGGCTCTGAGCTATCCTCATCCGCTCCTGGATGACTTGGACCTTCTCTGTCGTGGCTCGGACCATCTCTGGTCCCACAAGTACTGACTCCCCAGGGTCTGTCCAGCACAAAGGAGATCTGCAACGCCTGCCGTACAACGCCTCGTATGGTGCCATCTCGATGGTGGAGTGGTAGCTGTTGTTGTACGCGAACTCCACCAAGGGTAGGTGGTCCTCCCAGCTGCGACCAAAGTCGAGGACACATGCGCGGAGCATGTCCTCGAGAGTCTGAATGGTCCTCTCCGTCTGACCATCCGTCTGAGGGTGAAAGGTGGTGCTCAGATGTAGCCGCGTCCCGAACGCCTCCTGCAACCCCTTCCAAAGCCGGGAAGTAAAACGAGCGTCCCGATCGGAGACGATAGTCGATGGAACACCGTGAAGCCGTACAATCTCCTGAACATAGATACGCCCCAAGCTCTCCACTGAGCCCTGTTCTCGGATGGGTAAGAAGTGTTCCGACTTGGTGAGTCAGTCAACAATCACCCAAATAGAGTCGTGACCTCTGGAAGTGCGTGGAAGTCCAGTCACAAAGTCCATAGATATCCTGTCCCACTTCCACTCCGGGACCTCCAAGGGCTGTACCAAGCCTGCTGGTACCTGATGCTCTGCCTTCACCTGCTGGCAGGTGAGGCACCATGAAACGAACTCTGCCACAACCTTCTACATGCCCGGCCACCAGTGCTGTCGTCTGAGATCCTGGTACATCTTCACCACTCCAGGATGTACCGCCAGAGGAGAAGTGTGAAACTCTCTCAGCACCTCCTCTCATAAAGCGACTAGTACCAAGGTACGTCCTCTGAAAAGGACATCGTGCTCTGCTCCAAGGGAGAAACCATCAGGTGCCTGTCCCGAGGATATCTGTGCACGCCGTGTCTCACAGTCAGCTTCCCCACACCGAGCCTCTCTGAACTGCTGTAGAAGTGGGGGAGAGACGGTGAGAGACTGAAGGAAGGCTGCTCCGTCTCTATCCACGAAGGATATCTGCAAAGCGGCTAGCTGCTCTGTCGCCTCCTCAAGTAGCTGGATGCCTATGACAACCCTGCTCTTTATTACAACTTAAACATGCTTTATTACATACAACTTCACTTGTTACAACAAAGAAGATCGAGAGGTTTAGTGTCTTTGGGGCTTAGGATCATTACATAAAAACTTTAAACTTGAAATACAACATCTTTATTGAAAACTTACTTTACATGACCACTACATTCCTTCGTACTTAGCATTGCATGGGATAACCTGAGGACATGCATAAGAAAAGGGTGAGCTATAAAGCCCAGTAAGGGAGTACACAATGAATAACATGAGGAGTAAAATACATGTTGGGCAATAGGAATATAAATAGAGCATAAGAGAAACATGAACATAAAGGCATGATAAAGCATGATAATCATAACATGGAAATGTGGCAACAACACTTAACATTGAATTAGCATGAGCCAAGGCTCATTGCACATGGAGCATGAGTAAACCCTCACTGCACTTGAAGCACGAGTAAACACTCATTAAACTTGAATTAGAATGAGTCAACACACATTGCACATGAAGTATCAAGATACTATACTTTACCCAATGCATTGGAGCGCTATAAGGGCGCACCCTTATTAAACATTTCATTTCATGCATAAGTGTGCCACATGGATCATAAAACATGGATTCATAAAACATAATCATTTCTTCCACGATAAAGGAATGTGGAATTAATACATGAAACTTTATAATCAATATGTAAATGTTCATAAAGGTGAATACCCTTGATGCAGAAATGGGCATGGTATTCACTACACAAAGACATTGGCTTAGAAAATCGGTGCGATTTCGGCAGCGTAACGGCGTGACATAAGAATTCATAAAAAGGTTGATGAGAGAGAAAGGGGTTCTTCATCATATTTACATGTAATGGACAGTAAGGAGAACATATATATACATGTCCCAACAATAGAAATGGAATTTAGATTCATGATACAAAAGTATTGCTTGAATGTAAAAGAAGAGAGAGAAGTTCCTTTCGGAATTTCGGTATAGTAACGGGTGTACATGGGAGGAATTTAATGAGAGATAAAGGGTTATCCCATCATTAAAACAATAAGAGGGAAGTATGTGGGAGGTGAAAAACCATACCCCAACATTCATAATTGAAATTAAAAGGGCAATACAACTTAAAGAACATTGACAAAATTGAGAAAGGAAGAAAAAACCCTTACTTGGAAGTGTGCTTCCAAAGGCTAGAGAGAGGCTTGTGAGAGGCTTCTTGGGAGCTTGGGGAACCTTGGGAGGATTATAGGGAGAGTAGGGAAGAGGTTGGACGAACTCCAAGGGATTTTATTGAGGAGGAAGTGGGAGCTTGGGTGGGTTTATATAGGAAAGGTGAGAGAATTCTTTATTATTTAGGTTTGGGACCCCTTATATTAAAATAATCCAAACCACAAACCATACCATGGTATTTGCCCATGGTTTCTAGAAAGGAAAGAGGAAAACAATATTTTACAAGGCCAAGGTCCGAAATTATTAAAAAATTAGGGTTGCCTATGTGGAGGTGAGTCACACTCCCATGGAAATTAATTTAAAAAGGCAAAGTGTTGAATAAGTCTTGAGGGCTCCATTAATGCTTTGAAAAGTAAGTCAAACAAACCCAAAACCTCATTATTTTAATGATAAAACATATATTGGCCAAACATAAGGATTTTTGTATTTTATTACATCACCATTGGGTCATTATGATGTCATAAAACACATTATATATTTAAATGGTATTTAATTTTTACCCAAAAATTTGACTGTCTCAGAAAATTATGAAAAATTCACTGTTGGATAATTTCGACGTCCTGATTCCAAAAATAATATTTATTTTATCTAAATAATTTTCTAAATATGTGAATTTTTACTTTTAAAATAAAAACCGACATTTATAAAAAAATTCACGGGTTTTGACAGAAATGGATTTCAAACCTTAATAAAAATTTTAATTGCATTCATAAAATTATAAGATCATTTATATTTAATAAAAATTAATTTAATATTAATAATAATATTTTATTAAAATATTATTTAATTCAAAAATCCTTTAATTTAATAAAATATAATTCTTAATTAAATAATAACTAAAAATACCATTTGTACTTTAAAAACTAATTACAATGTATCAAAAATGACTAGAAATTATATTCATTATTATATACAAAAATAAAGTACATGAACATGGTGCTACTTATTTGTTACATAACCCCTTAAAATATCCGCATAAGACCTAAGGGTAAGGTGCGCGATGGTGACAGACTCTTGGGGCGGCTCGGACAACATCGCTCGAGTGGTAATTTCAATCAACTTCCACTTTTCCCGTAAACGATCACGTTCGAGCTTGACTTGATGAAGCTCAGATTGGGCTTGGTCAAGGGAAAAGCCCAAAGATGCCACCTCTTTTCCGAGCTCTGACAAATGGGCTTCGTAAGGGGAAATTCTACTGGATGAGTCCATCGCTTCCTTTGTTTGAGTAGAAATGGGTTCGTTAAAGCCTTATATTTATACTACTCAGATGATCACTGTTCAACGGCTATAAAAGTAACGGTCACAAATCTTAACATAAAACTAAAGAAGTTGACATCTTATAAAAACATTTTTCATAAAGAAACATTTAACTGGATCAAGAGGGATTTTCCATTAATGAAACATTGGGTCGTTACAATATTCCCCCCTTAAGAAATTTCGCCCACGAAATTTTCCTTTTCCCACACTAAAACAAATGTGGGTAACTCAGCTTCATCATATCCTCCGACTCCCATGTTGCTTCTTCAAACTTGTGGTTTCTCCACAACACCTTGATGAGGGGAATTGTCTTATTTCGTAGAACCTTTTCTCTACGATCTAAGATCTTCACTGGTTGCTCCTCATAAGAAAGATCATCTTCCAATTGTACCACCTCAGAAGAGAGTTCAAGTGAAGGGTCCGGTATGTACTTCCTTAAGAGGGATACATGAAAGACGTCATGCACCTTGGCCATAGTAGGTGGAAGTGCTAGTCGATAGGACACATCCCCAACACGATCAAGAATCTCGAAGGGGCCGATGTACCATGGACTTAACTTCCCTTTCTTTCCAAAACTCATGAAATTCTTCCACAGAGATATGCGTAAAAACACCATGTCTCCGACTTTAAACTCAAGGTCTCGTCGGCGATTATCTGCATAACTCTTCTGTCGACTTTGGGCTTCCTTAATATGATGCTGAATGGTTTTCACCTTCTCCACCATTTCTTCGACCATTTCTGGTCCAAGCAGATTACGTTCATCGACCTCATCCCAACATGCCGGTGTTCTTCACCTTTTCCCATACAGGGCTTCATATGGTGCCATTTGGATGCTCGAGTGGAAACTATTATTATAAGAGAACTCAACCCGAGGAAGATGTTGATCCCATCCTCCTTTAAAGTCCATTGAGCACGCTCTCAACATATCCTCAAGTGTTTGGATAGTCCGCTCGGATTGGCCATCAGTTTGAGGATGATAGGCCGTACTAAAGTTCAGTTCAGTATTCAGAGCATGTTGAAGACTCTTCCAAAACTTAGAGGTAAATCTTAGATCTAGGTCAGACACAATAGATAGTGGTACTCCATGCAACCGTACCACTTCCCTGATATATATCTGTGCTAGTTGATCCAAAGAGAAATCCTCTCGAATAGCAATGAAGTGTGTAGTCTTTGTAAGATGATCCATAACAACCCAGATTGCATTATTGCCTTTGGATGTCCTTGGAAGTCTAGTGACGAAGTCCATGGTGATGTTCTCCCATTTTCATTCTGGTATGGGAAATGGTTGCATCATCCCCTTAGACTTCTGCCTCTCTGCCTTCACTTGCTAACACACCAGGCACTTTGATGTATATTCAGCGATCTCCTTCTTCATATTATCCCACCAAAAGTTTTCTCGGAGATCTCGATACATCTTTGTGCTCCCTGGGTTAATAGAGAAATTTGAACTATGTGCATCATCCAAAAGTTCCTTCTTCAGCTCTGAACTTGATGGAACACATAGTCTTTTCCCAAACCGCACAATTCCTTCTTCATTAACATTAAACTCTGAGGATTTTCCCTTTTTGATAGCTTCCACTTTTTCTTGGATTCCCGCGTCATCCTTTTGAGCATCCTTTATCCTTTCCAAAAGAGATGGTTGAGCAATCATTTGTGAAAGGATTGATGATGTACCCTTATTTATGATTCCCACATCCATCTTCATCAAGTCTAAGAAGATTGGATCCTTCTCAATTATCATCATTGATAGAATAGCTGGATCCTTTCTACTTAGGGCATCCGCCACCTTGTTCGCTTTCCCAGGGTGGTAATGTATTGAACAGTCATAATCCTTGATGAGCTCTATCCATCTTCTCTGGCGCATATTAAGCTCTTTCTGTGTGAATATATATTTAAGACTCTTGTGGTCAGTATATATCTCACATTTCTCTCTATAGAGATAATGCCGCCAGATTTTCAAGGAAAAGATGACCGTCGCCAACTCCAGATCATGCGTTGGATAGTTTCGCTCATGGATTTTCAACTGCCTTGAGGCATAGGATATCACTTTATCATTCTGCATCAGCACACATCCTAAGACCTTCTTTGAAGCATCACTGAATACCACAAAAATATCCCCACTTGTGGGTAAAGTGAGCACAGATGCAGTGATAAGACTCCTTTTCAACTCCTTGAAGCTTTCTTCGCATTCATCACTCCAAGAAAACTTTACTCCCTTTCGAGTTAGCTTGGTAAGAGGGTTGGACAACCGTGAGAAATTTCTCACAAATCGTCGATAATATCCAGCTAACCCCAAGAAGCTACGGATATCAGTTACCGATGTTGGCCTCGGCCATCCCTCAATTGCATCTTTTTTGGAGGGGTCCACAGATATCCCATTGCTTGTGATGATATGGCCCAATAATGAGACTTCCTTCAACCAAAACTCACACTTGCTGTACTTTTCATAGAGCTTCTCCTTGCGCAAAGTCTCTAGTACAGTTTTTAAATGCTACTCATGGTCCTCCTTGGTTTTGGAGTATATTAGAATATCATCTATAAAGACTACCAAAAATTTGTCTAGGTAATCTCTAAAGACTCTATTCATCAAGTCCATGAATATTGTTGGAGCATTGGTGAGTCCGAAAGGCATTACTATGAATTCATAGTGCCCGTACCTTGTACGAAAAGCAGTCTTGGGGATATCTTCCTTCTTCACCCTTACTTGATAATATCCCGACCGCAAGTCCACCTTGGAGAAGTATTTTTCTCCACGCAGCTGATCAAACAAGTCATCGATTCTTGGGAGAGGATACTTGTTCTTTATCGTGATTTTGTTAAGTTCACGATAATCGATGCAAAGACGCATTGACCCATCCTTCTTCTTGACGAAGAGGACTGGTGCACCCCATGGTGATGCACTTGGGCGTATAAACCCTTTATCCAGATTCTCCTGTAGTTGTTTCTTCAGCTCTTCAAGCTCAACAACATCCATTCTATATGGAGTCTTGGATATTGGTAGCGCCCCAGGTATAAGTTCAATTGAGAACTCAACATCTCTTCTTGGAGGAAGACCAGGAAGTTCCTCGGGAAATACTTCAGCGAATTCCCTCACAATAGGCATTTCTTCAAGGGTGGTTTCTTCCTTTGACTCAATCATCTGAGCCAGATATGCGTGCTCATAAGGCAGTAATATCCATGCTTGAGATGATGGAGCTAAAGGAGATTCATCTTCCTCCTGACACTTGTAAAGAATCGGGGGTCGATTCTCCATATGGAGTGTGATTTCCCTCTCCCGACAATTTATGTTGGCTCTATATAAGGAAAGCCAATCCATGCCAAGAATTGCATCAAATTCCACCAAAGGGAGTATGACGAGGTTCTTCGGGAAATTCAATCCACAGATTATAATAGGGGAGGACTTATACTCATGGGATGCAATGATTTCCCCATTTGCCATACTCACTGACATCTTTACTTCCAGGATTTGTGGTGGTGCTGTGATTGTTCTACTAAACATTCTAGATATAAAAGAATGCGTAGAAACTGAATCAAAAAGTACGTTCTCTATTCTTGAATGAATAACTAGCATACCTGTCACCACGTCGTTGTCAGGGTTCACTTCGGCAGAAGTGATGGAAAAAGTTCTTCCTTGCTGTCTTGGAGGTTGCTGGTTGCCTCCGATAACCCTTGGATTAGGGAACTTATTTGCAAAATGACCCGGTTCTTTGCATTTGTAGCATTGAACAACGCGTTGAGGTTCGAACGGAGCGTTCCTCTCCTATGTCGTAGCCGCGGGTCTTTCTTGCTGACAGTCAACAGCTAGGTGCCCTTCTCTTCCACACTTGAAGCATTTTCTTGTCCCCCTAAGGCAATTTCCAGGGTTCTTCTTTCCGCACTTTTGGAAATTGGGGTGCTGGAACTTCTTAGCACCGTTGGATTTATCCATCGGACCACCAGCATTGAAGTCCACCTTCCGCTTCTTGTCCCCATGATACCCTTGTGATTCTCTGATCTCCATTTCAACCTTGAGGGAACATCGGACAATTTCCTCATAGCTGTCGTAGTCATGGATCGCTAATGCTTTTCGCAAGCTAGGCTTCAGCCCACCAAAGAAGCGGTCAACCTTGGATTCGGGGGTAACAACAAAGCCGGAAGCGTATCGTGAAATCCTTGTGAATTTTTCCTCGTATGCTCCCATAGATTCTTCATCTTTCTGTTTGAGGGAAAGGAAGTCCCTTTCCTTCTTAAGACGGAGGGTGCGTGGAAAATATTTATCGAAAAACATCTTCCGGAATTCCTTCCATTCCAAAGCCTCGATCTCCTCCTCAGGCTTTGTATTTTTGATCAACGTCCACCATTGATCAGCTTCACCCTCCATACGATAAGCCGCTAGGAGAACCTTCTCTTTTTCAGAGCATTGGAGGATAGAGAATATCTTTTCAATGGAGTTGATCCATTGTTCAGCGATCGTGGGATCGGATGATCCACTAAAAGTAGGAGGCCTTTGTCTCATGAAGCTTTCAATAGTGACTTGTTCTTTCTTAGGGGGGGTTGAACGTTCCTCTTGACCAATGTTTCTATTCAAAACTTGAGTTAGCTGAGAGAGAAGCGTGACAAAGTTCGTGATTCCCGATCCCATTGGATTGGGCATCTCATAAGTACAATCATCACACTGATCTTCACAACGGTTGTTAGCCCGAGTTCTCCTATTACCGGCCATTGGCTAGAATAAAAGGAAAGTTAGGGGTAACACATAAAGGGTAATCCAAAGACAAAAGTTGATGACTTATAAATAAACTTTAATCTCTTTAACTCATGAGTCTATAGGATTCAATCCAGGCTTTTCATGATATTCCTTCTAACATATATTTTTAGGGGAATTTTTCCCTTAATAAGGGTTCATACTAAGATTGTGAATTCATCAAAACATATCCCCCAGGAGTGTCGTAACCAAGAGTGCAGCAAGGCCCATTGTTGTGCCCCAGTTCCCGTTCGAGTCTAGCTCAAAGCGGTGTTTTCGGGTTTTACCCCTAGGATACATCTGTGCCAGAGCCGCCTCTACCTACTCGTATCCAGACAGGGATGTATTTGTTTGATAAACCACTTACTTAGAATTTACCAAAACTTAGGGATGTTTTTATTATACTTAGTCTTGTATCTAAGGCTTTACTAGGGTTTCCTAATCCCAAAAATAACTAAACCTATCCTCTGATACCAACTATGACAACCCTGCTTTTTATTACAACTTAAACATGCTTTATTACATACAACTTCACTTGTTACAACAAAGAAGATCGAAGGTTTAGTGTCTTTGGGGCTTAGGATCATTACATAAAAACTTTAAACTTGAAATACAACATCCTTATTGAAAACTTCCTTTACATGACCACTACATTCCTTCGTACTTAGCATTGCATGGGATAACCTGAGGACATGCATAAGAAAAGGGTGAGCTATAAAGCCCAGTAAGGGAGTACACAATGAATAACATGAGGAGTAAAATACATGTTAGGAAATAGGCATATCAATAGAGCATAAGAGAAACATGAACATAAAGGCATGATAAAGCATGATAATCATAACATGGAAATGTGGCAACAACACTTAACATTGAATTAGCATGAGCCAAGGCTCATTGCACATGGAGCATGAGTAAACCCTCATTGCACTTGAAGCACGAGTAAGCCCTCGTTGCACTTGAATTATCATGAGTCAACACTCATTGAACATGACGTATCATGATACTATACTTTACCCAATGCATTGGAGCGCTATAAGGGCGCACCCTTCTTAAACATTTCATTTCATGCATAAGTGTGCCACATGGATCATAAAACATGGATTCATAAAACATAATAATTTCTTCCATGATAAAGGAATGTGATACTTTATAATCAATATGTAAATGTGCATAAAGGTGAATACCCTTGATGGAGAAATGGGCATGGTATTCACTACACAAAGACATTGGCTTAGAAAATCGGTGCGATTTCGGCAGCGTAACGGCGTGACATAAGAATTCATAAAAAGGTTGATGAGAGAGAAAGGGTTTCCTCATCATATTTACATGTAATGGACAGTAATGAGATCATATATATACATGTCCCAACAATATAAATGGAATTTAGATTCATGATACAAAAGTATTGCTTGAATGTAAAAGAAGAGAGAGAAGTTCCTTTCGGAATTTCGGCATAGTAACGGGTGTACATGGGAGGCATTTAATGAGAGAGAAAGGGTTATCCCATCATTAAAACAATAAGAGGGCAGTATGTGGGAGGTGCGAAACCATACCCCAACATTCATAATTGAAATTAAAAGGGCAATACAACTTAAAGAACATTGACAAAATTGAGAAAGGAAGAAAAAACACTTACTTGGAAGTGTGCTTCCAAAGGCTAGAGAGAGGCTTGTGAGAGGCTTCTTGGGATCTTGTGGAACCTTGGGAGGATTCTAGGGAGAGTTGGGCAGAGGTTGGACGAACTCCAAGGGATTTTAGTGAGGAGGAAGTGGGAGCTTGGGTGGGTTTATATAGGAAAGGTGAGAGAATTCTTTATTATTTAGGTTTGGGACCCCTTATATTAAAATAATCCAAACCACAAACCATCCCATGGTATTTGCCCATGGTTTCTGGAAAAGGAAAGAGGAAAACAATATTTTACAAGGCCAAGGTCCGAACTTATTAAAAAATTAGGGTTGCTTATGTGGAGGTGAGTCACACTCCCATGGAAATTAATTTAAAAAGGCAAAGTGTTGAATAAGTCTTGAGGGCTCCATTAATGCTTTGAAAAGTAAGTCAAACAAACCCAAAACCTCATTATTTTAATGATAAAACATATATTGGCCGAACATAAGGATTTTGGTATTTTATTACATCACCATTGGGTCATTATGATGTCATAAAACACATTATATATTTAAATGGTATTTAATTTTTACCCAAAAATTTGACTCTCAGAAAATTATGAAAAATTCACCGTTGGATAATTTCGACGTCCTGATTCCAAAAATAATATTTATTTTATCTAAATAATTTTCTAAATATGTGAATTTTAACTTTTAAAATAAAAACCGACATTTATAAAAAAATTCACAGGTTTTGACAGAATTGGCTTTCAAACCTTAATAAAAATTTTAATTGCATTCATAAAATTATAAGATCATTTATATTTAATAAAAGTTAATTTAATATTAATAATAATATTTTATTAAAATATTATTTAATTCAAAAATCCTTTAATTTAATAAAATATAATTCTTAATTAAATAATAACTAAAAACACCATTTGTACTTTAAAAACTAATTACAATGTATCAAAAATGACTAGAAATTATATTCATTATTATATACAAAAATAATGTACATGAACATGGTGCTACTTATTTGTTACATAACCCCTTAAAATAGCCGCATAAGACCTAAGGGTAAGGTGTGCGATGGTGACAGACTCTTGGGGCGGCTCGGACAACATCGCTCGAGTGGTAATTTCAATCAACTTACAATTTTCCCGTAAACGATCACGTTCGAGCTTGACTTGATGAAGCTCAGCTTGGGCTTGGTCAATGGAAAAGACCAAAGACGCCACCTCTTTTCCGAGCTCTAAAAAATGGGCTTCGTAAGGGGCAATTCTACTGGATGAGGCCATCGCTTCCTTTGTCTGAGTAGAAATGGGTTCGTTAAAGCCTTATATTTATACTACTCAGATGATCACTGTTCAACGGCTATAAAAGTAACGGTCACAAATCTTAACGTAAAACTAAAGAAGTTGAAATCTTATAAAAACATTTTTCATAAAGAAACATTTAACTGGATCAAGAGGGATTTTCCATTAATGAAACTTTGGGTCGTTACAATTCCCGTCCTCCTGCTGAGGGAATCAGCTACTACGTTCTCCTTCCCAGGAGTATAGAATATCTCAAAGTCATAGTCCTGGAGGAACTCGAGCCATCGCCACTGTCTCAGGTTCTGGTCCTTCTGAGAGAAGACGAACCTGAGACTCTGATGGTCAGAAAAGACTGTAAAGCGCTCGCCCATCAGATAGTGCCGCCATGTCTTCAGGGCGAAGACCACTGATGCTAACTCCAGGTCATGAGTAGCGTAGTTCTTCTCATGCGGCCTCAACTGATGTGATCCATAGGAAATCACATCCCGCTCCTGCATCAGGACACACCCGAGTCCGTTCCCTGATGCATCACAGTAGACTACGTATCCAACTCCCTCCTCAGGCAACCTCAAGATGGGTGCACTGGTCAACCTCTGCCTCAGCTCCTGGAAGTTCTGCTGACATCTGTCTGACCACACGAAGGGATTCCCCTTCTTCGTCAACGCTGAGAGTGGGGCCGCAACTCTGGAGAAGTCCATCACAAATCTCCGATAGTATCCGTCTAGGCCCAATAAACTCCGAACCTCTGTCACGCTCTTGGGTGGCTCCCAAGCTAGCACTACCTCGATCTTCGCAGGATCCACTGCAACTCCCACCTCAGAAATGACGTGCCCCAAGAAGTGGACCTCACGTAACCAGAACTGGCACTTCAAGAGCTTTCCATAAAGCTGGTGCTCTCAGAGTGTGTCTAGTACAACCCGCAGGTGGTAGGCGTGCTCTTCCTCCGTCGTCGAGTACACCAAAATGTCGTCGATGAAGACCACGACAAATCGATCGAGGAATGGCTAGAAGATCCTGTTCATGAGGCTCATGAACACTGCTGGAGCGTTGGTTACGCCGAAAGGCATAACCAAGAACTCATAGTGGCCATACCGACACCTGAAGGCCGTCTTCTGCACATCCTCGTCTCGAACTCTGAGCTGATGATAGCCTGACCTGAGGTCTATCTTCGAGAACCACCGTTCTCCCTTGAGTTGGTCGAAGAGATCATCAATCCTGGGTAGCGGATACTTGTTCCTCACAGTCACCTGGTTCAGGCGACGATAGTTGACACACAATCACAAGCTCTCGTCCGCCTTCTTGGCAAACAAAATCGGGGAAGCCCAGGGTGAAACACTGGGTCGAATGAACCACTTTCCCTGCAAGTCCTCCAACTGTACCCGTAGCTCTCGAAGCTTGGCGGGGGCCATCTGATATGATGGAGTGGATATTGGGGCTGTCCCAGGGTACAGATCAATATAAAAGTCTACCTCTCTGCGAGGAGGTATCCCTGGAAGGTCGTCGGGGAAGACGTCCGCATACTGATCCACCACTGCAGGAAAACTTGGACTCTGCACGTCAACTGCTCCAAGGATGAGGCTATCCAAATGATGAGTGATGGGCTAACCTCTCCTCTGCGTGAGTCCATCCTGTGCTGCTAAAGCTCCCTTCTCGCCGGTGAAGGTGAACCTGCTCCCGTCGGTACGCACACATCGCACCTTGCGCCTAATGCAGTCAATCTGTGCATGGAGCGTAGATAACCAATCCATGCCCAAGATGACGTCGTAAGGCCTTGACGCCGCTACAAGAAGATCCCAGCCGAAGCTCTCTCCTCCTAGAGTAAGCTCACACTGCCGGCACCAGTGCGTAATTGTCAAGTCTGCTCCCGTAGGAGTCTCTAGCCGTAAGGATCGAGCCAACGGCTCTGTCAGAATCTCCGAGCTCCGAACAAGGGCAGTGGCTATGAAAGAGTGACTCGCTCCTGTGTCTATCAGAACTGCAGCAAGGGTGGAATAGACACAGATCGTACCTTGAATCATCTCTGGCACGCCGTGGTCATAGGCCTCTGCTGCCTGGAGCTGCGCCTATCTCTTCCCGCCATCTCCCTGTGGTCGGGGCGGGCCTCCTTGTGGTGGTGGTGGCAGAGCCTCAAAGCGTCGCCCACCACCTGCTACCCGGCCAGCTCCTTTGCCTCATCCGTCTCCTCCCTGCGGACCGCCATGGTCGACCCTCTGCCTCTGCCTGGGTAGTCCCTCCACCGTCTGCTACCCCTCGGTACGACGGGTCGGGCAGTCACGAGCCATGTGGCCCTGCCCGCCGCACTCGTAGCACTGTCTTCCTCTCAGAAGGCTGGCTCCGCGCTGTGTGCCCCGCACCGCTGAGCCAGTGTCCCAAGTTCGTCTGCCGGAAGGCCTGGTCTTCCTGGAACCCTGAGTCATCCATCGGCTACCTGCTACCGAAGACTCCGCTATCTGCCGCCCTACGGTAGGTCTCGCTGTGGACTCAGCCAGGAAGCTCTCGATCAGAAGGGCTCGCTCTAGCACTCCTTCTTGGGTCGGGATGCTGAGGGAGATCAACGATGCCCTGATCTCGTGTCTCAAACCCTGCTCGAAGGTCCGAGCCCGGAAGAAGGGGTCCCGTACCATGTCTTTCGAGTAGCGAGAAAGGTCGGTGGACCTCTCCACGTACTGGGCGACCGTCAAGCTGCCATGCCGCAGCTGAAGAAGCTCCTGAATGTGCACCGCTCGGAGGGTGTCCAGGACGAACTCTGAGCGGAAGAGGCTCTCTAAGTCCATCCAGATGGGGGAGGCCTCATCGTGTACCAGGAGCATCAAGCTCCACCATCTCCCTGCTGCTGCGTGCAGTAGGCTCGCCTCAAGGATCACCATGAGGTCTGCTAGTGTCCTCACTAGCCTGAAAACTCAGACGACTGCCTCCAGCCAGTCCTCGGCCGCCTGGGGATCCGCCTCCCCACGGAACCTGGGTGGTCGCTGGTGCTGGAACTCGTGCAGAGCTCCGAGGAGTCGTGCATCATCAGCGGTCAGCGCTGGAAGCATCGGGGGCTCGGCGGGTAAAGGTACCGCCAGTGCCTCTACTGTCAACGGGCCCTGTACTGAGGCCTCGTCGCTCGGCGGGCTGTCTTCGCGCTCTACTCTCGGAACCCTAGCTGGCTGCTGTCGTCGGGCCATCTTGAAAAGGAAACAAGTGCTCCATGGTCAGAATAGTATACCTGGTGAGATGACACAAGTAATCACAAAGAAAACTTGAAACACACATGCAATCAATGTTTTCGTGCATTAAGTCGGAAATCAGAAGTCAGGGTCCTGGTGTACGGATACGTCGGCCGCCGCACCAACAATGGACTCCCTAGACTGATAACCACACTCAATACGCTAAACATTGTTTCTTCACATAGAATAAAGATCAGAGTCTGCGGTAGAACTGACCACCTTTGATACCAATTTGTCACGACCCGTCCTCGGGGTTCGTGCCGTGACTACCCCAAGCCCGCCTTCCATAGTCCAGGGGCTGGAGACTAGCACCAAGACGTAAAATCCCGGAAAAAGGGAAGGCATTGTCTTTGAAAAGTAAACAATCACCACAGAGTAAGCAAGCGGAAAAGTAAACACTAAGTAAAAACTGTACAAGCTATGCTGAAAGTAAAAGGGGCCGGAAATACAAGCCCAACTGTAAAGTACAACTGAAAGGAAAAAAAAGAAACTGAAAGGAAAAGCCGCAGCGTCGAGCCGTCCTCTGGAAGTCCCACCTGAAGGGTGGGTATAGATAGCCTCCACTGCTCCTCGGGTCCACCTGACCGCTCCGAGTGCGTCCTGCCCAGTGGTCCACCTCCAGGTATCGTCCTGCTCCGCACGCCTCCACCGCGATCAGCGCTGTCCGTCATCTGCAACCAACACAACGATGTGCGGGCAAAGCCCGTGCAGGGGTGAGTATAAGCTACTCAGTAGGGACCCCAAGACCCCCGAAGGTCTCCCGAAATCAACAAAGGATAATCCACAAAGGAAAGATACAATCACGAAGTAACATCTGACACGGCTTAAGGATATGCCCATACATATACCTAAGTCATCAATTCCCGTTCGGCTCCAACGTCCGAGCCCAAGCACAACCCAGTCCACACAGGAAAGCAATTGTATACCCACATAGGATAGCACAACACAATCCACAAAGGAGAGTAAATAGTAAATCCACACAGGATAGCTCAACACAATCCACAAAGGAGAGTAACACAAGATTCAGCTCACACAGGTATACTTCTTCGGATGACGATAAAGATGATCACTGATCCATCTAAGTCATCGGACCCACGAAGGATCGATAGGTAACTAACCCCCGCAATGACCCACACAGGATCGGGCCCACACAGGACCTATAGGTGTTGGCTCACACAGAACCGCTGAGCGCGGACCCACATAGGATCGGACCCACACAGGATCGGGCCCACACAGGATCGGGCCCACACAGGACCTGTAGCACTGATCCACGTAGGATCGCTGAGTACAGTAGTCGTCGCAGTCCACTGAGGATCTCTGCACAGTCGTCGCCGCAGTCCACTGAGGATCTCTGCACGGTCGTCGTCGGAGTCCACAAAGGATCTCTGCATAGCCGTCGCTGTCGAAGTAGCAGTCGCAGCCAGCACTATGGTTCCCGCACACAGCAAGCTCGTTCGGGAGGGTCCGCTCCATGAGACGAGAGGCTGATACATCAACTGACACAATGTCCAAAGTTGATGTATCCAAAAGTTCCGTATCGTCAACAGGAACTCAACGTCGTAGACGGCGCGTCAATCGGACGCCCGGTCTGAGAGTGATTGGCATTTTCGTCCCAGGGGCCCGGTTGGTTTTTAAGGAAAAACCAACCCGACCGCACTCCACCTGCGTCCAAACCTCGGGCGGAGTATGCCAAAAGATCCGTCTCACTTAGAGGAATTCAACAAAACTGACGGCACGTCAATTGGACGTCTGTGGCTCAATATATGAGTGTTTCCGCTCCGAGGGCCCGATTGGTTTCGTGTACGAACCAACCCGGCCGAACTCAAAGTATTCCGAAACCTTGAGTTCGATAAACCAAAACGACCGCCTCGATCCAAGGATCGCGTTTCCGCTGACGGCGACTCGTTTGGAGGCCCGTAGCTCAAGATACGGCCAGATGAACGAAAACTGTCCGAAGATGGGGGGTCCGGGCCCGGGCCGACCCGGTCCGACCCGGTTCGACCCGGTCGGACCAGTGTGACTCGGCCAGCCCGGCTCCGCTCGGCCGAGCGACCGAGCGGCCGATGCAGGAGGAGCCACCGCCCCCGCGTGACACCCGCGGGACACCCGCGGGACACCCGCGGGACACCCGCGGGACACCCGCGGGACACCCGCTGGACACCCGCGGGGTGTCTCCCTGGCGCCGGACGCGACTTCAGCCGCGTACCGCGAGTGCCGCCGCCGCGGCCGATGCCGCGACGGTCTCGTCCGGCGGCGCGCCGGGCGCCGCCGCCGCCGGCGGCTTCCGCGGGCTGCCAGAGTCGCTCCGGTGGCCCGTTTTTCTTCCCGTCTGCGTCGTTGCTCTTCCCGGGATTCGTTCTTCACTGCGGGATCATCAAACATCCGTTGCGTCATGTTCCATCGTCGCCCTTCAATCCGGACAAGAACGAAGAACGACAGAGGGTTGTCGGGCCGTGTTCGTTTGGCCCGCACCCTCCGCGTTAGATATAAACAACGGGAGAAACAAATTCAACATATGAATTATACAATTTTAATGGAATAAAATTGTTTTCATTTTTTCGGTTCTTTACTTTTAAAAAGGAAAAGAACGATCACAGGAAAAGGAATAAACTCACTACAACCCCTACCTCGTAGTCGTCGCGCGTGAGCGTTCTTCACGGAAGGTGGAGATCGTCGCGTCGTCGCGGAAGGGCGTCGCGTCGTCGCGGAACACGACGTTGAGTCGGAGAACTCAACGGACCATGAAACAGCAGATTTAATTTAATTAATTAAATCCATGTTTTGGTAAAGAACCACGAAGGAGAGAGAAAGAAAGTACGAGACTCTTACCTCAAGCAGCCGATCGAAGATCCGTCACGGAGGAAGAGTCGTCGTAGAAGAACGTTGCAGGAAGGGAACGTCGACATCGCGGATCACGGTGTCGCGTCGTCGATTTCCGGGTTCGGCATTCTTCGCGTTCTTCGTGGTCTTCGTGAAGAAGGAAGAAGATACAAGGATTCTATCTCAATGAGTAATCCTCCAAAAAAGAGAGGTTGGTCTTATTTTATTAATATGCCAACAAACGAAAACGGGTAAGAAACGACCCATCAATTCGTTGAATTAATTCAACGAAAGAAACAGCTCATTTAATTTACAAAATAAACTGCCCAATTAAATGGTCTGTTAAGAAATTAAGAAAATGCGTCAGTTGACTTTCATAATGACGGGTTTTCGCGGGTGCGTTACTTAGCGGAAAGAAACGGCGGGGCTCGTGCGGGCCCCACCTCACAAATATCCTACCAAGGGGGTAGGATATTTCTGGATAGCATCCTATCCATTTTAACTCAGTTTAAGCCGCTTTTAAGTGGCTTCAAGTGGCTTCAAAGTGGCTTAAGTGAAATAAAATAAATTTGTCGTAAAATTATTTTATTTCTTAACTTTAAGCCCGAAAATTAAAAACCACACCCGAGCAAACGCAACTCCGGAAGAGGCGTTTCTAAGCGAATACCGGCACTGCGATTTTATCGGTGCCCTCAGAATTCGATTCCGGGCACCGGTTCAAAAGTTAGAAAAACCCGCTCGTCCCTTCACTGAACGTACCCGAGCCAAACTTCGGAAAATGATTCCGGGCACACCGGGCCTCGGAATCAGGTGCCGTTAGAAACAGCGTTCTTGTAAAATTCCAAAGAAAATTAAGAAAAAAAAATTCCTTGAAATTTACGGGTCTTTACATGGAGGTTCATCAAGGTGTGGCGAAGATGTACCAGGACCTTCGTTGACAACACAGGTGGCTAGGTATAAAGAAGGCGGTAGCACAGTTTGTCTCACGATGCCTCACTTGTCACTAAGTAAAGGAGGAGAACCAGGTACCATTATGCTTGGTTCAACCCTTAGAGGTCCCGGAGTGGAAGTGGGATGGGATATCCATGGACTTCATGATGGGTCTTCCATGTACATCCAGGGGTCATGACTCGATTTGGGTTATTGTTGACCGACCCACCATGTCGGCCCACTTCCTACCGATCAGAGAGCAGGGATAAGTAGAGATCTTTGGATGCCTCTATGTGCATGAGATTGTTCATTATCATGGAGTAACTTATTATATTATCTCCGTTCATGACACACGATTTACTTCCCAGCTATGGAAGGGGTTGCAGGAAGCTTTTGGGACACAACTTCTCTTGATCAGCACCTTCCATCCTCAGACAGATGGTCAGACCGAGAGAACCATCCAGACCCTCGAGGACATGCTCCATGCCTGTGTCCTTGACTTCGATCACAACTGGGGGGATCACCTAACTTCGGTGGAGTTTTCCTACAATGATAGATATCACTCCACCATCAGTATGGAACCTTTTGAGGCCTTGTACGGATGACCTTGCAGATCACCACTATGCTGGATAGACCCAGGGGAGTAAGTACTAGTGTGACCATAGATGGTATGAGAAACCACAGAGAAGGTGCAGATCATCTAAGAAAAGATGAAGACTGCACCGAGCAAGAAGATGTCATATGATGACAGGTGACGGAGACCTCTGGAGTTCGAGGATGTCGACCATGTCTTCCTATGGGTCTCACATCGATGAGGTATACATAGATTGAGCCAAGGAAAGAAGCTAGATACAAGGTTCATTGGACCTTTCCAATTCTTCAGTAGAGTAGAAAAGGTGGCTTAATGCTTAGCTCTTCCACCTCAGTTGCACCGGGTACACGACTTCTTCCACGTATCTCACCTGAAGAGATACGTGCATGATGCATCCCACATCATAAACCCTTGAGAGCTGGAAATCGATGACATGGAGACATTCATGGAAGTTCCAGTGGAGATTGAGGATCGATAAGAGAGGGTCCTACGTGGATGTTCGATACCTCCTATGCGCGTTGGCTTGCAGTAAGAGAACCTCCAGGAGAACACATTGGAGTGGAAGGCTCATATGCGTTCTCGGTACCCCCTTTTGTTCCTTTTTTTCGAGTTGTAGCTTACAGGGATGTAAAGGCATGAGGTTGGGAGAATTTAAAGACTTGGAATTTCTGTGGAATTTTTTTTATTAAATACTTTGGAATTTTACGAGTCCGTGAAAATTTACGGCGCTTGATTCCGAGGCCCACTGTACCTGAAATCAATTTCTGATGTTTTTTTAAAGTATGTTTAGTAAACGTACGAGCGGAATTTTATAACATATAAACTGGTGCACAAAATTGAAATCTGAGGGCACCGTTGAACTCAAAGTGCTGATATTTTCTTATGAAGACTTCCACCTCGAAGGTGGATGATCAGGAATAAAAGTTAGTTTTTGGATTTTTATAAAATAATAATAATAAAATAAAGTGTAGCCAGAATTTATTTTATTCTAGCCGCAATGTGAGTGTGGGTAGTTAGAACCTACACATGGGAGTTGTTGGTGGGACCACCACACCGTAACCTCCCATGAGAGGTTATGGTAGTGGGGCCTACCCGAACCCAACCTCCCATGTGAGGTTAAATTTGGTGGAGACCACACGAGGCCACCTAACCCCTCATTAATTGGAGGATACCTTAACCTAACAACTCTCCATAATTAATGAGGGAGAGCCTCTCCACCTTTACCCACCTTAATGAACCAAACCCCCCCAAATTAATTCATGCCAAAATTCGTGAATTAATGAGGGGAGACTCATAATTAAATTACCAATTAAAATAATATGCCAACAAAATAATAAGATAACCTAACTATTATTTTAATTGGAATATATCATTTTGGTGGAACGAGGGAAAGGAAATGTAAGGAGAAAAATCTCTCAACGAAGAACCATTCTCCCAACGAAGAACCGTTCTCCGAACAAAGAATTGTTCTCCCATTGAAGAACGCGAAGAATGCAATGAACGCCAGCGACACTCTTCTTCTCCGACCTTCTTCCTCAGACCCCTTAGACGTGGGATGTGATCCTCTACCACGGATTGACAACCATCCTTCTGAAACATCAACGAATGACTACCGGTGAATCAAAGGTAGGGGTTTGATTTATTTAATGTATCAACTTTTCCCCCAGTTCTTCCTTTCTCTCAAAATGAAGAACGGTGGTAGATGTGCTTCATAATAGTGAGCCATTTGTTATCGCCTTAAACGTGGAGGATTCGGGCTGACCTAACACGACTCGACATCCTCCATCAAATTTCTTCTATATTGGGGCGCTCCATGACAAGGCGATGAAGGAGGAAACAACGAGCCCGCACTACCACCGACCTCTGTGTACCACGCCGCCCTCGCTGCATACCGGTGCTCCTAGGAAAACATCACCGGCCATGCGGCGCCTGACTTTCCTACCTGTGACACTCTCGGTGCATTACCTGCGCCCCGCCGACACGCTTCCCACACCCCCAGCACACTACACGCGCCCCAGGCGCACTGCCCGGCCCCGCCAGCATGCTGCCCGCTCCCCTGCACGTTGCCCGATGCCCCGGTGCCCTGCCTGGTGCTCCGCGCCCCACTCAGTGCTCCGCACCCTGCTTGGTGCTACAATCCATGTCGGTGGCCTGCCCAGTGCCCCCGCTCCCTACCGCGTCCTGCCCGACGCCCATAAGGCCTACCCCGCGGCCTGCCTCAGCCTACCCGGTGCACCCGCGGCCTGCTCGGTGTCCAGTCGGCCTGCCCGCACCCTGTGGGGCCTACCTACTGGCCTCCTAGCCACCAGCCTCCCGAGCCGACACGTAGTGTCCCCCACGGTGTCGCTGGCCGAACCAGCCCGATCTCCCAGGCCGAGTCACCGAACCGCCTACGTGGCGAATACCGGGCCGAACCGTCCTAGCGGTCTGTTGGGCCGGTCCCAGCAGGCAGGGTGAAAACCTAGCAGGATGACCAGTCCAATGGGCTGGGTCAGAACCAGCGAGTCTGACCAGGTCGACCAAGACCAGGTCAGCCCAGACTGGGTGGGGCCGAGTCGGTCTGACCGGGTCGAACCAGACCCGAGCCCATTACTGACTCATTACCTTCTTGGGCCTTATATTTGGAACTGGACATCCGTTTGACGAACCGTCAGTGGTGCCAATATTCTTGGAGCATAGTCATCCCTTTGAGTATACCCCACTTGAGTTCGGGGTGTAGATGAGTCACGGTCAGGTTGGTTCGTACACGAATCCAACTGTGCCCCTAGGACTAAAATGCTAATAACTCAATGACCAAACATCCAATTTACGTGACATATGTATCGTTGAGACCCATATGACGTGGAGGTCCTTTGAGATACTTCCACGTGAGGAATCATGACAGTTGGAGTATCAACCAGTAGCTCATGGAGCAGATCCTCCTGGGGATGAGTATACAGAGTGCACTGACCTAGTAGCTGACAGACCTGATGACTGCTTGACATATTCGACTGGGAGTGATTTGACTGGCCCCTTGGGGAGGGCCTAGTAGTTGGCAGCAGACCAATGAAGGAGGAGCTCCCATTATTCGGCGGAAGACCTGCGGTACTTGACTAGAGGAGTACATCTGCAGGCTATTAGGGGGAGTGCCTGGTATTTGGCAGTAGACCCACAGTGGACGGAGCGCCTGGTAGTTGGCAACATACCCACGGTACTCGACAGGAGGAGTACCTCAGCAGTCCAATGTTAGTGATAAGTGCCTCGGTGTCACGACAGGCCCACTGTACTCGATAGTGGAGGAGTTCTCCAGTATCCATCATTTCGATAATGAAAATCTTGGTTTGAGCCGAGTCAATGACATTTGTGTTTTCCTCATGATTGAGATGGGTTACTTGATAACTTATGTATATGTATGAGCATATAACTATGTAATGGTTATTTGTTGATTTCATACTTTGTGGTTTATCCTTGTTGGATTTTTTGAGACTCTGAGGGTATCGGGGTCCCTAATAAGTATCATTATACTCACCCCTGCATGGGCTATTCCCGCACCTCATTGTGTTGTATGCAGACGACAGACATCGCTGACGGAGGCCGAGAGCGCCAGGACTGGATGGTACCCGGAGGAGGACCTTACGTCATATCAGTACACAGTGGAGTCTGACATACGTGGAGTTTTTTGGAGGCCATATATACCTAATATTCAGGTAGGAACCCCAGAGAACAATATGGGAGCTGCTTTCACCTTTCATCTATTTTCCCCTTTTTCAGTTGTACTTGCTTTCAGTTGTATTTGTACTTTACTGTTGGGCTTGTATTCTATCCCCCCTTTACTTTTAGTACACTTGTTATACAATATTCACTAAGTGTTTGCTTCCTCTTGTACTCTGGTGGTGTGTGTTTACGATTTATAAAGGCAATGCCTTCCCAGTTTTAGGGAATTATGCTTTTGGTGCTAGTCGCCAGCCCCTAGCATAAGGAAGGCGGGCTTGGGGTAGTCACGATACGAGCTCGGGGGACGGGTTGTGACATATTTAGACATTAAAATAATTTTTTTTAGTTAATATATTCCAAAATACCTTATTGTAGTCACTTAAAACAATATATAGGTCTTATTTGAGAAAAATTCAAACTTTAGGGGGCTTAAGGTGTACAAAATTGATTTTTGAAGAGGTGGTAATGTTTTTAATCAAGCCTTTTCATTTTATTTATTAATATAAATAATTAAAATATTAATAAACTAGGATTAAAAAATAAAATATGTTTATACAATGCCCTAAGATCTTATTATATTTTATAATATTAAAAATACACCTTCTCATCCATCAAATGGGAATCAAAACAATCATGCATATGTACGGTTGGATACCACCTCATGAATATTTGTAATTAATTTTCCATAAAAACCGACCATGGATAGTTATAATAATGGATTTAATATCTATATAAAGTTTTTAACAAATATTTATAATTATATAAATATAATATATCATTTATATTTTTACCTTCCCATCCATTGAAAAATTATAACGTCGTTCGTGCGTATTAGTGGACTACCACCAAAACTATGTGATGCGATTAATTTTCCATAACCAGATAAAATGGAAGAGATATATATATATATATATATATATATATATATATATGATTATATAAATTGTCATGACCAGTCCTCGGGGCCCGTGTCGTGACTACCCCAAGCCCGCCTTCAATAGGCCAGGGGCTGGTGACTAGCACCAAGGTGTAAATCTCGACAAAAAGGGAAGGCATTTCCTTTGTAAAGTAAACAACCATCATAGAGTAAGCAAGAGGAAAGAGTAAACACTAAGTAAAAACTGTAACAAGCTGTGCTGAAAGAAAAAGGGGCCAGAAATACAAGCCCAACTGTAAAGTACAACTGAAAGGGGAAAACAGCAACTGAAAAGAAAATCTGCAGCATCGAGCCGTTCTCTGGAAGTCCCACCTAAAGGGTGAGCATAGATACCCTCCACAGCTCCTCGGTCCAGCCGTTCGCTCCGAGTACGTCCCGCCCAGCGGTCCACCTCCAGGTACCGTCCTACTCCGCAAGCCTCCACCACGATAAGCGCTTTCCCTCGTCTGCAACCAACCCAACGATGTGCGGGCATAGCCCGTGCAGGGGTGAGTATAAGCTACTCAGTAGGGACCCCGAGACCCCCGAAGGTCTCCCGAAATCCACAAAGGATAAACCACAACAGAAAGATAAAACACGAAGTAACAACCGACACTACTTAGGTATATGCCCATACATATACCTAAGTCATCAATTCCCATTCGGCTCCAACATCCGAGCCCAAACACAACTCAGCCCACACAGGAAAGAAAAATGTAAAATCCACATAGGATAGCTCAACACAATCCACAAAGGAAAGTAAAACGTAAATCCACACAGGATAGCTCAACACAATCCACAAAGGAAAGTAAAACAGAGTTTCAGGTCACACAGGTATACTTCTTCAAATGACGATAGAGATGATCACTGATCCATCTAAGTCGTCGGACCCACAAAGGATCAAAAGGTACTAACCCCCGCAATGACCCACACAGGATCGGGCCCACACAAGACCTGTAGGCGCTGGCTCACACAGAACCGCTGAACGCTGACCAACACAGGATCGGATCCACACAGGATTTGTAGCACTGATCCACATAGGATCGCTGAGTGCAGTAGTCATCGCAGTCCACTGAGGATCTTTGCACAGGCGTCGTCGCAGTCCACTGACGATCTCTGCACAGCCGTCGTCGCAGTCCACTAAGGATCTCTGCACAGTCGTTGTCGCAGTCCACTAAGGATCTCTGCACAGTCGTCATCGCAGTCACAGTAGCAGTCGCAGCCAGCTCTAGGGTTCCCGCACACAACAAGCTCGTTCGGGAGGGTCCACTCCACGAGCCGAGAGGCTGATACATCAACTGAAACAATGTCCGAAGTTGATGTATCCAAAAGTTCTATATCTTCAACAGGAACTCAACGTCGCAGACGGCGAGTCAATCAGACGCCTGGTCTGAGAGTTATTGGCTTTTTCGTCCAAGGGGCCCGGTTGGTTTTTAAGGAAAAACCAACCCGACCATACTCCACCTACGTCCAAACCTCGGGCAGAGTATGCCAAAAGATCTGTTTCACTTAGAGGAATTCGACGAAGTCGACGGCACGTCAATCGGACGTCCGAAGCTCAAGATATGAGTGTTTCCGCTCCGAAGGCCCGGCTGGTTTCGTGTACGAACCAACCCGGCCGAACCCAAAGTATTCCGAAATATTGAGTGTGATATACCAAAAAGACCGTCTCAATCCAAGGATCGCATCGCCTCTGACGGCGCATCGTTCGGAGGCCCGTAGCTCAAGTTACGGGCAAAAGACCGAAAACGGTCTGAAGTCGGGGGGTCTGGGCCCGGATCGACCCGACCCAGCCCCCCTGGGTCGGCCCGAACTCGGTCGACCCGACCCGGGTCCGGGTCGGACCCGGTTCGGCACGGCCCGGTCTGGCCAGGGCGCGACTCGGCCGGTCGGGCCGGCCCGGCTCGGCTCGACCGAGCGTGGCAGCCGCGGGGCGCTGCCCCCGCAGGATGGAAGGAGCCGCAGCCCACGTGGGGTCGCGTTGGAGTCAACGGACGCGGCAAAAGCCACGTCCCGTGCGTGTGAGCCGGACCCGCGCGGCCTCGGGTCCTCTGGCCGCCGCCGCCACGGCTTCAGCCGCGGTGGCCCTGTCCGGCGGCGCACCGGGGCGCCGCTTCCTCTGGCCGTCGGCGCCGCCGCGCCGGCGCCCGCGCCGCCGGTGGCTTCCGCGGGGCACCAGAGTTTCTCTGGTGGTCTGTTTTCCTTCCTGTCTGCGCCGAAACTCCTCCCGGGTCCCGTTCTTCACTGCGGAACCAATGGATCGTCCCTGCGGCATGTTTTGTCGTCGCCCGACAAATCCGCACAACAACGAAGAACTGCAGAGGGTTGTCGGGCCGTGTTCATTTGGCCCACACCCTCCGCGTTAGGCGATAATAGTTGGGAGGATTAATCAACACATAGAAAACATAAGCACAAAAATTTTAATGAATTAAAATTGTTCTTATGAACCAGGTTCTTCAATTTGAACGGAAACATTCACGGAGTATAAAACATTCAATAAAACCCCTACCTTGTCAAGTCGTCGCACGCGCATTGTTCACGGAATTGATCGTCGCGGAAGGAGGGGATCGTCGTGGTATCCGGCGTTGCGTTGACGAACTCCGAGGACCAAGAAACAACAGATTTAATTAATAATAATTAAATTCATATTGTTATTTTAATCCACAAAGGAAATTTAAAAAAAAAGAGCGCAACCCCCCAACCTTGTCACTGCCGATCGAAGGTTGTCGCGGGGTTGGATTGTCGCGGAAGAACGTCGCGGAAGAAGAATCGCCGGCGTCGCGGAACTTGGAGTCGCGTCATCGATTTCTGAGGGCTCGGCATTATTCACGTTCTTCGTGTTTTTCGCGTTCTTCGCGTTCTTCGCGAAGGAGGATGAAGAACTCTTGGTTTCTGTCAAATCCTCTCAACGAACATTTTTCCAGAAGTCGTGTGTTGGTCTTATTTTATTATTACGCCAACGGATTGAAAACAGGTTAAGAAACGATTAAATTAATTCATAGAATTAATTCAACGAATAAAACCGCCCAATTAATTCAAAGAATAAAACCACCCAATTAATTGGTGTGTTAAGAAATTAAGAAAACGCGTCAAGTGACTTCCATAATGACGGGTTTTCGCGGGTGCGTTACTTAGCGGAAAGAAACGGTGGGGCTCGTGCGGGCCCCACCTCACAAATATCCTGCCAAGAGGGTAGGATATTTTTGGATAGCACCCTATCTGCAATAACTCAGCTTAAGTAGCTTTAAGTGGCTCCAAGTGGCTTAAGTGAAATAAAATAAAGTTTGTCATAAAATTTATTTTATTTCTTAACTTTAATCCCAAAAATTAAAAACCACACCCGAGAAAACGCAACTCCAAAAAAGGCGTTTCTAAGAAAATACCGGTGTTGTGATTCCATCGGTGCCCTCAGAATTCGATTCCGAGCACCGGCTCAAAAGTTAGAAAAACCCGCTCGTCCGTTCACTGAACGTACTCGAGCTAAACTTCGGAAAATGATTCCAGGCACACCGGGCCTCGGAATCAGGTGCCGTCAGAAACTGCGTTCTTGTAATAATCCAAAGAAAATTATGAAAAAAAATTCCTTGAATTTTTCGGGTCTTTACATCACTCCCACCTCAGGGCTTTACGTCCCCGTAAAGATACATCATAAACTAGGGAAACAAATGTGGGTACTGAGCACGCATCTGAGCCTCCCGCTCCCAAGTGCTCTCCTGGAGGTTCCCATGCTGCCATCTGATGCGCACAAGTGGAATCGATCGTACACGTAGGACCCACTCTTGTCAATCCTCGATCTCCACCGGGACCTCCACAAAAGTCTCCCCATCATCCACGTCTAGCTCCCCATGGTCAATGATGTGCGTCGGGTCGTGCATGTATCTCCTCAGCTAGGATACGTGGAAGACGTCGTGCACCTGGTGCAACTGAGGTGGTAGAGCCAGGCGATAAGCCACCTCGCCAATCCTGCTGATGACCTGGAAAGGTCCGATGAAGCATGGAGACAACTTTCCGCCTCGTCCAAATCTCCATAATCCACGTCGAGGTGAGACACGCAAGAAGATGTGGTAACCATCCTTGAACTCTAGTGGCCTCCACCTCCTGTCAGCATAAGACTTATGCCGGCTCTGAGCTGTCCTCATCCACTCCTGGATGACCTGGAACTTCTCTATCGTGGCCTAGACCATCTCTGGTCCCACAAGTGTTGACTCCCCAGGGTCTGTCCAGCACAAAGGAGATCTGCAAGGTCTGTCGTACAACGCCTCGTATGGTGCCATCCCGATGGTGGAGTGGTAGCTGTTGTTTTACGTGAACTCCACCAAGGGTAGGTGGTCCTCCCAGCTGCGACCAAAGTCGAGGACACATGCGCGGAGCATGTCCTCGAGAGTCTGAATGGTCTTCTCTGTCTGACCATCCGTCTGAGGGTGAAAGGTGGTGCTCAGACGTAGCCGCGTCCCGAACGCCACCTGCAACCCCTTCCAAAGCTGGGAAGTAAAGCGAGCGTCTCGATCGAAGATGATAGATGATGGCACTCCGTGAAGCCGTACAATCTCCTAAACGTAGAGACGCCCCAAGCTCTCCACTGAGCCCTGCTCTCTGATGGGTATGAAGTGTGCCGACTTGGTGAGTCGGTCAACAATCACCCAAATGGAGTCATGACCTCTGAAAGTGCGTGGAAGTACAGTCACGAAGTCCATAGATATCTCGTCCCACTTCCACTCCAGGACCTCCAAGGGTTGTACCAAGCCTGCTGGTACCTAATGCTCTGCCTTCACCTGCTGGCAGGTGAGGCATCGAGAAACGAACTATGCCACAACCTTCTTCATGCCCGGCCACCAGTGCTATCATCTGAGGTCCTAGTACATCTTCGCCACTCCAGGATGTACCGCCAAAGGAGAAGTGTGAAACTCTTTCAGCACCTCCTCCCGTAAAGCAACTGGTACCAAGGTACGTCCTCTGAAAAAACGCCGTGCTCTGCTCCAAGGGAGAAACCATAAGGTGCATGTCCTGAGGATATCTGTGCACGCCGTGTCTCACAGTCAGCATCCCCACGTTGTGCCTCTCTGACCCGCTGTAGAAGTGGAGGAGAGACTGTGAGAGACTGAAGGAAGTCTGCTCCGTCCCTATCCACGAAGGATATCTGCAAGGCGGATAGCTGCTCTGTCGCCTCCTCAAATAGCTGAATGCCCGTCCTCCTGCTGAGAGCATCAGCTACCACGTTCCCCTTCCCAGGAGTATAGACTATCTCAAAGTCATATTCCTGGAGGAACTCGAGCCATCGCCACTGTCTCAGGTTTAGGTCCTTTTGCGAGAAGATGTACCTGAGACTCTGGTGGTCAGAAAAGACTGTAAAGCACTCGCCAATCAGATAGTGCCGCCAAGTCTTCACTGCGAAGACCACTGCTGCTAACTCCAGGTCATGTGTGGCGTAGTTCTTCTCATGCGGCCTCAACTGACGTGATCCATAGGCAATCACGGCCCGCTCCTGCATCAGGACACATCCGAGTCCGGTCACTGATGCATCGCAGTAGACTACGTATCCAACTCCCTCCTTAGGCAACCTCAGAATAGGTGCACTGGTCAATCTCTGTCTCAGCTCCTGAAAGCTCTACAGACATCTGTCTGACCACACAAAGGGGTTCCCATTCTTCGTCAAAGCTGAGATTGGTGCCACAACTCTGGAGAAGTCCAGCACAAATCTCCAATAGTATCCAGCTAGTCCCAAGAAACTCCACACCTCCGTCACGCTCCTGGGTGGCTCCCAAGCTAGAACTGCCTCGATCTTCGCTGGATCCACCGCAACTCCCACCTCAGAAATGACGTGCCCTAAGAAGTGGACCTCACGTAACAAGAACTGGAACTTCGAGAGCTTGCCATAAATCTGGTGCTCTTAGAGTGTGTCTAGCATAACCCACATGTGGTAGGCGTGCTCCTCCTCCGTGGTCGAGTATACCAAAATGTCGTCGATGAAGACCACGACAAATCGATCGAGGTATGGACGGAAGATCCTGTTCATGAGGATCATGAACACTGCTAGAGCATTGTTTATGCCAAAAGGAATAACCAAGAACTCATTGTGGCCATACTGACACCTGAAAGTCGTCTTCTTCACATCCTCATCTTAAACTCTGAGATGATGATTGCCTGACCTGAGGTCTATCTTCGAGAACAACCGTGATCCCTTGAGCTGATCGAAGAGGTCATCAATCCTCGGTAGCGGATACTTGTTCCTCACTGTCACCTGGTTCAGGCGACAATAGTCGACACACAGTCGCAAGATCTCGTCCGCCTTCTTCGCGAACAATATCAGGGAAGCCCAGGGTGAAACACTGGGTCGGATGAAACCCTTTCCCTGCAAATCCTCTAACTGTACCCGTAGCTCTCGAAGCTTAGCGGGGGCCATCCGATATGATGGAGTGGATATTGGGGCTATCCCGGGGTATAGATCAATTTAAAAGTCTACCTCTCTGCGAGGAGGTAGCCCTAGAACGTCATCGGGAAATGCGTCCGCGTACTGATCCACCACTACAAAAAAACTAGGACTCCGCACGTCAAATGCTCCTAGGATGAGGGTAGACAACTGATAAGTGTTGGGCTGTCCTCTCCTCTGTGTGAGTCCATCATGTGCTGCTAAGGCTCCCTTCTCTCCGGTGAAGGTGAACCTGCTCCCGTCGGTGCGTACACATCGCACCTTGCGCCTAATACAGTCAATCTGAGCATGGACTGTGGACAACCAATCCATGCCCAAGATGACGTCGTAAGGCCTCGACGCCGCTACCAAAAGATCTCAGCCGAAGCTCTCGCCTCCTAGAGTAATCTCACACTTCCGGAACCAGTGCGTAATCATCGAGTCTGCTCCCGTAGGGGTATCTAGCCGTAAGGATCGAGCCAAAGTCTCTGTCGGAATCTCCGAGCTCTGAACAAGGGCAGCAGCTGTGAAAGAGTGACTCGCTCCTGTGTTTATAAGAACTGCAACAAGGGTGGAATAGACACAGATCGTACCTCGAATCATCTCAGGCACACCGTGGTCATAGGCCTCTGCTGCCTGGAGCTGTGCCTGTCTCTGCTCGCCAGCTCCCTGTGGTCGGGGCGGACCTCCTGGTGGTGGTGGTGTAAGAGCCTCAATGCGGCGCCCACCACCTGCTGCTCGGCCAGCTCATCTGCCTCATCCGCCTCTTCCCTGCGGACCGCCATGGTTGACCCTCTACCTCTGCCTGGGTGGCCCCTCCATCGTTTGCTTCTCCTCGGCATGGCGGGTCGGGCAGTCACGAGCCAAGTGGCCCTGCCCGCCGCATGCGTAGCACTGCCTGCCTCTCCAAAGACTGGCTCCACACTGTGTGCCCCGCACTGCTGAGCCAGTGTCCTGAGGTCGTCTACCGGAAGGTCTGGTCTTCCTGGACCCATGAGTCATCCGTCGGCTACCTGCTGCCGAAGACTCCGCTACCTGCCGCCCTGCAGTAGGTCTCGCTGCTGAAGTAGACTCAGCAAGAAAGCTCTCGATCAGAAGGGCTCTCTCCAGCACTCCTGCCTGAGTCGGAATGCTGAGGGAGATCAGCGATGCCCTGATCTCGTGTCTCAAACCCTGCTCAAAGGTCCGGGCCTGGAATAATGGGTCCCGTACCATATCTGTCGAGTATAGAGAAAGATCGGTAAACCTCACCGCGTACTGGGCGACCGTCAAGCTGCCCTGCCGCCGCTGAAGAAGCTCCTGGATGCGCACCACACAGAGGGTGGCCGGGATGAACTCTGAGAGGAAGAGGCTCTCGAAGTCCGTCCAGAGAAGAGATGCCTCATCGTGCACCTGGAGCATCAAGCTCCACCATCGGCCCGCTGCTGCGTGCAGTAGGCTCGCTGCGAGGATCACCATGAGGTCTACTGGTGTCCTCACTAGCCTGAAAACTCGTACGACCACCTCCAACCAGTCCTCGGTTGCCTGGGGGTCCGTCTCCCCATGAAACATGGGTGGTCGCTGGCGCTAGAACTCGTGCATAGCTCCGAGGCGACGTGCATCGTTAGCGGTTGTGGCGGGGAGCATCGGTAGATCGGCGGGTAGAGATACTGCTGGTGCCTCCGCCGTCAAAGGGCCCTGTACTGAGGCCTCGTCGCTCGGCAGGCTGTCGTCGCGCTCTACTCTCGGAACCCTAGCTGGCTGCCGTCGTGGGGACATCCTGAAAAGGAAACAAGTGCGCCACGGTCAGAACGGTATACCTGGTGAGCTGATACAAAGTAATCATGAAGAAAACTTGAAACACACATGCAATCAATGTTTTCATGCATTAAGTCGGAAATCAGAAGTCAGGGTCCTGGTGTACGGATACGTCGGACGCCACACCAACACTGGGCTCCCTAGACTGATAACCACACCCAATACGCTAAACACTATTGCTTCACATAGATGAAATATCAGAGTCTGCGGTAGAACCGACCACCTCTGATACCAATTTGTCACGACCCGTCCTCGGGGCCCGTGTCGTGACTACCCCAAGCCCGCCTTCCATAGGCCAAGGGCTGGTGACTAGCACCAAGGCGTAAATCCCGACAAACAGGGAAGGCATTGCCTTCGTAAAATAAACAACCATCACAGAGTAAGCAAGCGAAAAGAGTAAACACTAAGTAAAATCTGTAACAAGCTGTGCTGAAAGAAAAAGGGGCCGGAAATACAAGTCCAACTGTAAAGTACAACTGAAAGGGGAAAACAGCAACTGAAAAGAAAAGCCGCAGCGTCGAGCCGTCCTCTGGAAGTCCCACCTGAAGGGTAAGCACAGATAGCCTCCACAGCTCCTTGGTCCAGCCGTCCGCTCCGAGTACGTCCCGCCCAGCGGTCCACCTCCAGGTACCGTCCTGCTCCGCAAGCCTCCACCACGATCAACGCTGTCTGTCGTCTGCAACCAACACAACAAAGTGCGGGCATAGCCCGTGCAGGGGTGAGTATAAGCTACTCAGTAGGGACCCCGATACCCCGAAGGTCTCCCGAAATCCACAAAGGATAAACCACAACGGAAAGATACAATCACGAAGTAACAACCGACACTGCTTAGGTATATGACCATACATATACCGAAGTCATCAATTCCCATTCGGCTCCAACATCCGAGCCCAAGCACAACTCAGTCCACGCAGGAAAGAAAAACGTAAAATCCACACAGGATAGCTCAACAAAATCCACAAAGGAAATTAAAACGTAAATCCACACAGGATAGCTCAACACAATCCACAAAGGAAGATAAAACAGAGTTTCAGCTCACACAGGTATACTTCTTCAAATGACGATAGAGATGATCACTGATCCATCTAAGTCATCGGACCCACAAAGGATCGAAAGGTACTAACCCCCGTAATGACCCACATAGGATCGGGCCCACACAGGACCTGTAGGCGCTGACTCACACAGAACCGCTGAGCGCTGACCCACACAGGATCGGATCCACACAGGATCTGTAGCACTGATCCACGTAGGATCGCTGAGTGCAGTAGTCGTCGCAGTCCACTGAGGATCTCTGCACAGCCGTCGTCGCAGTCCACTCAGGATCTCTGCAGAGTCGTCGTCGCAGTCCGCTAAGGATCTCTGCACAGTCCTCGTCGTAGTCACAGTAGCAGTCGCAGTCAGCTCTAGGGTTCCCGCACACAGCAAGCTCGTTCGGGAGGGTCCACTCCACAAGCCGAGAGGCTGATACATCAACTGACACAAAGTCCGAAGTTGATGTATCCAAATGTTCCGTATCGTCAACAGGAACTCAACGTCGCAGACGGCACGTCAATCGGACGCCCGGTCTGAGAATTATTGGCTTTTTCGTCCCAGGGGCCCGGTTGGTTTTTAAGGCAAAACCAACCCGACCGTACTCCACCTGCGTCCAAACCACATGCGGAGTATGCCAAAAGATCTGTTTCACATAGAGGAATTCAACGAAGTCGACAGAACGTCAATCGGATGTCCAAAGCTCAAGATATGAGTGTTTCCGCTCCGAAGGCCCGGTTAGTTTCGTGTACGAACCAACCCGGCCGAACCCAAAGTATTCTGAAACCTTGAGTGCGATATACCAAAACAACCGTCTCGATCCGACGATCGCATTGCCACTAACGGCGCGTCGTTCGGAGTCCCGTATCTCAAGTTACGGGAAAAAGACCGAAAATAGTCTGAAGACGGGGGGTCTGGGCCCGGACCGACTCGGCCCAACCCCCCTCGGGGTCGGCCCGAACTGGGTCTGGGTCGGACCCGGTTCGGCGCGACCCGGTCCGGCCAGGGCGCGACCCGGCCGGTCGGGCCGGCCCGGCTCGGCTCGGCCGAGCGAGGCAGCCGCGGGGCACTGCCCCCGCGGGATGGAAGGAGCCACGGCCCACGTGGGGCCGCGCTGGAGTTGCTCCACCGCCGGCGCCGCCGTGCTGGCGACCTGCGCCGCCGGTGGCTTCTGCGGGCCACCAGAGTTGCTCCGGTGGTATGTTTTCCTTCCCGTCTTCGCCGAAACTCCTCCCGGGTCCTGTTCTTCACTTCGGAACCAACGGATCGTCCCTGCGGCATGTTTTGTCATCGCCCGCCAAATCCGCACAACAACGAAGAACTGCGGAGGGTTGTCGGGCTGTGTTCGTTTAGCCCACACCCTCCGCGTTAGGCAATAACAGTTGGGAGGATTAATCAACACATGGAAAACATAACCACAACAATGTTAATGAATTAAAATTGTTCTTATTAACAGGGTTCTTCAATTTGAACGGAAACATTCACGGAGTATAAAACATTCAATAAAACCCATACCTCGTCAAGTCGTCGCACGCGCGTTCTTCGCGGAATTGATCGTCGCGGAAAGATGGGATCGTCGCGTCATCGCGGTATCCGGCGTTGCGTCGACAAACTCCGAGGACCAAGAAACAACAGATTTAATTAATAATAATTAAATCCATATTGTTGTTTTAATCCACAAAGGAAATTTAAAAAAAAAAGAGCGCAACCCCCCTACCTTGTCACTACCGATCGAAGGTTGTCGCGGGGTTGGATTGTCGCGGAAGAACGTCGCGGAAGAAGAATCGCCGGCGTCGCGGAACTTGGCGTTGCGTCGTCGATTTCAGAGGGCTCGACGTTCTTCACGTTCTTTGCATTCTTCGCGTTCTTCGCGTTCTTCATGAAGGAGGATGAAGAACTCTTGGTTTTTGTCAAATCCTCTCAACGAACATTTTTTCAGAAGTCGTGCGTTGGTCTTATTTTATTATTACGCCAACAGATTGAAAATAGGTTAAGAAACGATTAAATTAATTCATAGAATTAATTCAATGAATAAAGCCGCCCAATTAATTCAACGAATAAAACCGCCCAATTAATTGGTGCGTTAAGAAATTAAGAAAACGCGTCATTTGACTTCCATAATGACGGGTTTTCGCGGGTGCATTACTTAGCAGAAAGAAACGGTGGGACTCGTGCGGGGCCCACCTCACAAATATCCTACCAAGAGGGTAGGATATTTTAGGATAGCACCCTATCTGCAACAACTCATCTTAAGTAGCTTTAAGTGGCTTCAAGTGGCTTAAGTGAAATAAAATAAAGTTTGTCGTACAATTTATTTTATTTCTTAACTTTAAGCCCAAAAATTAAAAACCACAGCCGAGAAAATGCAACTCCAGAAAAGGTGTTTCTAAGAAAATATCGGCGCTGCGATTCCATCGGTGCCCTCAGAATTTGATTCCGAGCACTGGCTCAAAAGTTAGAAAAACCCGCTCGTCCGTTCACTGAACGTACCCGAGCCAAACTTCGGAAAATGATTCCGGGCACACCGGGGCTCAGAATCCGGTTCCGTCAGAAACTACGTTCTTGTAAAAATCCAAAGAAAATTAAGAAAAAAATTTCCTTGAATTTTTCGGGTCTTTACATAAATATCTGATATGGTATATATAGTATTATTACAATTATATAAATATGAAATAATACATACCTTCATTCCATTAAGATATACGAAAAAGGGAAACATTACCTATGCACACTTACAGCTTGCTGTCACCATTAGTGTAACGTAGTTAATTTTATATAACAATCACATATTAGTGAAATTAAAATTACAATTTATGTATAAAAATGATAATTAAATTATGATGATTATATATTATATTATGAATCAATGTCTATTTTACCATATTCAACATACCAATGGCATTTTTGATATATGAATTGAACATCGTCAGAATGTTTGACATGAAATTAATTGAATGCATAATTAAATATAAAATAGTAAAATATAAAATAAAAGTAAAAATACCCAAGAAAAAATTTCTTAATAATTTTAATAATTAACACAACTTTATTATTCTGAACGATAAATAATATACTTGTTGAGTTGGACCTGAGGTAATGGATTTTGTATCAATTTCCATTGATTGAGGAATATTTTAATATTATTCACCAATTTAGGTTATATGTTTTATATAATTACATTTTTCATGTAATATCATATAGTCTTCATAATTATTGTCATTTTATGTTTAAATTAATTTTTTTATCCAAAGGGATTAGAATTTAAAGCTACCAAGTGGGAAGTGGTTTCTTATGACAATTTCGATTCATTGTGTTATAGATGTTATTATTTGACTATGGTTTTGTATGATTATGTTTTAGATTAAATATTATTTCATTATGTTTAATTTCAAATAATTTGGTTTGGATTAATATTTTTGGACATGTAATAAAATTGTTCATTAATTCTCCCTTCAATGATACAACCATTGTAAGGGATTTTCTTCCTAATTTTCATTGAATGAGAAAAATTCCATATTCAGTAATTAATTATTTTATGTGGTGTATATTCTCCCATGTTTAATGATACAATATGATTAAATTTAAATTAAAGGGTTTTAATGATTCATTTGAACTCATTTCTGTCATAGGGATTATGATTCAAAAGCTATCAATGTGGTATGTTCTTATTTCGTAATAAAATAATTATTTTGTATTTTTTATGTCTAATCCAGTATTAGAGAAATTAAATGATACTTATATCTCAAAGCCAATATATTTTATTATAAAATATTTATATTTGAAAATCATATGTTTACCATTCATTTCCCCTTATAATTACTCGTGATACTTAATGATGTGTTTAAGAAAATAAATATTTTTTTTCTATTTGGTTGGTAATATTTTCTTCTATATAAATATTATAATTAAAATATTCCCAAGATTAGTGTCACGAACCAGCCCGGGTCGACCCTAAACTGGTCACTCGAGACGGCCCGCGGAATATCCCGAGGGGCGCTCCCGATCCCCCCGTGATGGCAACTAGTGCTGGGCATCAAAGTTAAAACATTGAGAACGATTTTGCCCATGAAAGTTAAAAAAAAAGTAAATAAGAATAAACAGAACAAAAACAATAAACTCTAGCAGTTGAAAGAAAAAAAACTAAACAGTTGAAATACCTCCATGTGACCCTTCGGTCACGTCCCAACCAAGGCCAACATTGCTCCCAAAATGAGCAACTCAGCCAAGGAAACATGAACAAGGGAAACCGGTAACTGAAATGATAAAATAGGAGTGAGCATTAAAAATGCTCAGTATGGATGTCGAATTAAACCAAAGAATCCAACCAAGACCGCTTTCCAGAAACAAACCCAAAAAACACTAGTTTTCACATAAAATGATAGAAAATAGGGTTTTCATAATTTAAAGGAAAAAGGATCCTAATTTTCCACTTCAAAAACTATCACACACCACAAAACTTTTTTCCTAAAACAATGCATTACTTAAGAAAAACTGAATTTCAAATACAGGTTTATCACATTTGTGCAAAAGAAGAACAGATAATAAGTAAATGATGGAAAACAAGTGCAAGTAAAAGAAACCAAGTAGATATAAGCAATAACCATGGGCGATCCTAAATATACTTAGAAAACCCCTGGACGTACTCGGTTTCAAATTACTTGCTGGCGTGGTACTCCATAGTCAATAACCAACTGGTCGCCCTATTAGACAACCAGTGGCACGCCCCACAAGGCCTATCTACCAAGGGGGGACCAACCCGTCTAATCAGGGATAGCTAGAAACTGTTGCTCGATATTCTAAAGGACGCCCAACAACACATGGTGATTTTTATAATGTTGTGTAAGTAGGAGGACGTCGCACGCGTGACTCATCTCACCGAACTTTCCAACCCCTTACACGAACACCACTACACGACAATCCTCGAAGGGAAGTCCCCCTGTAGAGATTCCTCACAGGTATGCATATATGAAATTTCTTCACATTCAACAAGGTTCCAACCAGGCCTTCAAAGCATGTGCAGTTTTAAAAAATTTTGTAAATGAGTTAAGTTGCCAATCGGGCACACACACCTTTCCCAAAAGTCACTATAAACACCCCACTGAAAACCCAATACCAAACGGGCTTTCAAACCAAACAACCATTCAACCCACCCCAAAATCCAATCGGACCGACTTCTTTTCATACCTATTTGAAATAACACATTCTTTTCTCTGAAACCTACTTTTAAGAAAACATAGCTTTAATGTGTCATTTTCATTTGGAGGCACATCCATGGGAGAACCTAGTGATCCCATGGATGTGCCAACATCCAATAGCACATCTATCTTTTAGAATAATTAACTTAGAAACCATCTTTCATAAAACAGTTTAGCCTTGAAAACCAAACCCACTTCTTTCAAATCATTTTATAAAATAAAAATGCATCTTTCAAACCAACCACCATTTCCAAATCTTTTCTAAAACAACTTATTTGTCCATATTTTTGTTAAACAAACACACCAAAGAAATTTTACATTTCCAAAACACAATCACTATCAATTACAACCAAACACATAAATCACTTAATTTAACTTTACCAATAACATATGAATTTCATTGAAACCAACATCAAAATCCACTTTAAAAAATTTCAAACAACAATATCACTATGTCATATGCTTTTCATAAATACAATAGTGATGAAAAAGATATAAAATGATTAATTGAAAACATTCAAGTTCTCAAGGTTTGAATCAAAAAGGGAAATTGTTGGAAACACCATCCTCGGTTAACCCATGTCCAAAACACACGCTCTTCCAACGGCAACCATCTTCACACGTTACACAGCCATGCACACGTGTCTTTGATGTGCATATATACATATATACTCCATACACCTATATACCATAGGTATATATATCCTGCAACGCAAATAGAGAGACATTACTAAATTAATAATTCAGGTAATGCTGAATCTGGACTAGATAAAGACCTCAAGGGTCCACAACTCAATTTCATATTTAAATTGGCATACGAAAAAATAACAATGTATAAACATATCCTTACTCAAAAAAAATTGGCAGAAAGGAAAAAAGAGTTCATCCGCCTCGTCCTTGGCGTTGGATGCTAGAACCTAGACCAATAGGTCCCAAAACATCAATTTCTCACCGTATACACCGTGCAAACAATGTGAATCACAAACCGAGACATCAATGTTCAGTGAAAAAAAAAGAAGAAATGTAAAAATTAGAATGAGATGCAAACCATGGTTTGACGACGATGGGAAATGAGACTGCGCTCGAGCAGATCGGAGGTGCTGCGCAAGGGAATTAGGGTTTTGCACTGGAAGGTAGTTGGGCGAAAGGGGTCGGGTTCACTGGAACAAGGTGGAGGGGGCTCGAGCCATTGGAAAAAGGGTGCACAAGGGGGTTTGCGGCAGCGGGTCACCAGAGTCATTTATTCTGGTGACAGCTGTGGTCGGCTGGAGGGACGCCGACGTACCAGAGGGTTACCGGTGGAGGGGAGGGATAAGGAAGATCTGGTGAGCGGCCGTGGAGGGGGGCCGATGCGAGGTTTGGGAGTAGCATCAAGGGGGGTGTGGTGCGGATGGCCGGCGAGAGCGGAGGGGGAGCCGGTAGGGACGGCGCAGCAGGGGGAGAGGGAGTTCCAGCCGGGGGGGAGGGGGTTTCGTGGTGGACAGAAGGAAAGGAGGGGAGGGAATACGGGGGAAGGGGGCGCACGGGAAAAGTGGGAGGGGGGAAGCCAGGAAAATAGTTAGGGTTTCTATTTTTTTATCTTAATAATAATAATAATAATAATAATAAGTTAATTTTTAATAATAATAATTATTATAATCAAAACATTTATAATAATAAAACCATTTAAGAAAATAAACACATATATACCTATATATAAACATATATAGACATATATATATATACATATAAACATAATACACACATACACATATATACATATATAAATATATGTAAACATATATAAACCTACTTTTACAAACATATATACATATATACATATATATATAAACATATATATAACATGTATAAACATATATGAACATATATATAAACATATATACACATAATTATATAACATTAAAATGTATTTATTTATAAACATATGTGTATATATACACACATATAAACATATATACACATACATATATATGTATACACATAATGTTAAAACATAAACATATACAAACATATATACACATATATATACACATATATAAATATATAAACATATAAACATATATATATACATATATCTACACACATAACATTAAAACTGGATGACCGTGCGGTATTTGCGCACCGTACGGTACCGAAGCGTACTGCAAGCGGGCTGCACGTACCCAAGTGGAAAGCACATTCCCAAGCGGACTGTGCGACTTAAACGTACGGAGTTTGCACACTATCTCAAACCATAAACTCATCCCAAAATTAAAAATTTAAACCGGGACTCACCCGCACTTACGCAAAATCGCTCGATGCCAAGAGAAATGAAATAAATAAAATGAATAAAAAAACAGGTGTGACAATTAGTTTTTTTATTCTGCTATGATTGATTGAAGTAATTTTTACCCATGTTTGTCTTTTTATAAAAATGTTTCAATGTAATATTTTGTCATTTTCTAAATGAGGTTATTTTTTTACCTTTTTACCAAAAATATAATAGAAGAATTTTTTTTATATTCATGAAATGTACAAAATTTCCCAATTTTATGACCAACCAATGATTTGATTTTTCTTTACATGTTTCAATAATTCAATTTTTAAGAAAATGTTTTACTTTAAATATAGAAAATTATTAAATTTGGAATATGATATTTGATAATGAAAAGTTAATTTTTCTCAATAAATATTCAAATGATGTTTTAATTATATTTTCATATGTGCGAACATTCTTTGGAAAATATTAAACTTTACTGATAATGTTCTCTTATGATACCATTTTCCATATTACTGTTGATGAATTATGATTATTTTTATTGATTTGGGAAAATATTAGCTTATATTTTTCTATATTTTCATTATTAATATTTTCATTTCTTATATTCCAACCCTTTATTATGATGAATGAATCATACTTTGTATGTGATGCGTTGGGTCTACTATAGCCACCTGATGCATCAGTAGGCCATATAAAACAAAATAATTTGGGTATTTAGTTGAGAGCTAACAAATTTATATAATATTTCAATGCACAATGATTTGAGAACATGTATAAGATATTTAGAATTATGAATTCCATCATTATGATTTTTTTATTTCCATGTGATTATATAAAAAGTTCTGATATTTTTGGATAGGTTCTATTCAGATGTGATTAGTTATATTGAATCATTAGATATTAATTTATTCTTGAAATATTATTCTTCATGATACATCTATTGATTAAATTACATTATTTTGATTATTTACCTTTACATATTTATTGTCAATTGTTTAATCATGATATAATCCAATGTACATAACTCTTACTAAGCTAATGAGCTTACTCTTAATTTGTTTTCTATACCGAGGATTTGAAGAAGGAATGTTTGTATAATTTCATGAATTAAAAAAATGTAATGTGATATTCAAATATATATCATGGTCTTTGAGACTTCTAAACTATTCAGTATTTCATGATGTAATTCCTTATTTCCAGTTCCATTGTAATAAAGTAACCATTACATCTGGTATAATAGTGTTGGTGTTATTCAATTTACTAGAAAAGGACCATAAATTTTCATGTTATATTGGGAGTATAAAATAATCAAATGATATTTATGGACAATTTCGAAAATAGTTAGAATATAATGAAAAACTCTAACATACTCATTGGAAGGTAGTTTTTTGGATGAAAATAATAATTCATATTTTAATAAGTGTTGTTAGAGAACCATAATGATTTTTTACCATATCATAGAGGATAAATACATGTTATAAATTAAGTATAAAATTACCATTATATATGAATCTTGTAAATATAAGTTTCTACTAATGGTCATAAGGATTACTATATTTTTCTAATTATATATGTATATCAAATATTACTAACCAAAATAAGATACCAGTCTAACAATAGGTTATGATTTGGATAAAAAAATATTTTTTACATTAAAAAAACTAAAAAAACATCCTATATTGGATGTTTAAATACATAATAATACAAATCCATTATGTTTTTAAAGTTAGGTCAAATTACATACACTATAATTATATTTAATAATAAAATATAGGGATATCAAAATAGTAGTATTTATTATTTCACAAAACTCAATGGATGAGTATTTTTTTGTCACATGAATGATTGAATATATCATTTACATGATGATTTATAATAGTATAATTGGCATAAATACATTGAGAAGTAGATAAAAAACCTAAAGTATAAGATTAATATATAAGATATGTTCTTGGTATATGGATAATACATGAAATTTTTTTGAGGAGAAACTTAACTAGTTTTTATGAATATTAGTTTGAAATAATATAACGGTTGGGTTAATGATATTGAAATTATAAAAATAATCTAAAAGAATATCACGGTTAATGAATATAAAATATATATATATATATATATTTTAATTTTATGCATATAAATTAGTAATAGAAATATTTTGGAAATATTATCTCTTGATATGTTTTTTTCAATGAGATTATATCATAGATAGAAGTATAACATCTTAGTAAAATGTTATTTTATGAATGGAAACAAATACTTGAGAATAATTGGTATCATATTATAGTTATAGAGTTTATAATTTTTAGAAATTAAGATAGAAAATATACATTTCAATCCTTTTTGATTTTTCTTTTTATAATAGGGTTGTTGGAAGAAATCTAAAGGATATTACAAGGTCTTGGGAAATCTAAGTAGTTTTTTTTATAATTATGGGGATGTTTCTACTGTAGTAAATAAGTCACATCATGAAAGAACTAGTCAAATTTGGTTTGATTTACTTGGTGAATTTGATAGAGGATGTAAGACTAAATATATAGTAATTATTCTAAATAAAATTCACGGGGTTTTGAATCTTTTAACTTGGTGAATAATAAAATTCATTTCATGAAATCACAGGCCAAGACATGAACTAGTTATGGTATAGGATCTAGCTCTAAATAATTTCATAATGGTGAGTATATAATGTTATGTGATGAACCCATAAGGGGTTTTTCCAGATTCTCTAATCTAATTATGCATGTTACATCATGTGAGTCTGCATCCCATTATAAGGGGAGTTAAAGGTAATGATAAATGGATTTCCCTAAATATATATGATTAATTATTATAGTGGTCTAAATCATATATATGATTATTTAATTTGTTTAAAAAGAAAAATAAATTCATCAAACTATTGGAAGAACTGACACAACATGACATGAGTGAGGTGGATTTTAGTAGATCTATAATTCTAAATGGGTCTAATCTATAGAGGAGGATCAAACCATTAAAAATAAATACACATGAGTTAATATTTTTAAAGACTAGGTGATAGTGATGTGATTATAAAAATTCATGCAATGATGGTTCTTCTGAATAAAGTTATTTAAATTTATATATCAGAATAGATTAGTAAAAGAGACTTAAATAATGTGTAATTCTATGAACTTTCTATTTTTAAAAGTTGTTATAATTTTAAATTAGATGAAATTACATGAACTTTTGAGATGTTTTCTCAACCCTTTTAATGTAATTTACAAAAACATCTAATACCAGTGGTCCTAAATTTAAATAATGAATATATTTAAGGATTCCATAAATAGAGGAGATATATTTCATGAAATAAAAGAGGTGAAAGTGGATCAAATTTTAGGGAAAATTAGGGAAAAGGGAGATATTTCATAGGTTGATTGATTATATGAAAATTAAATTATATAATGATTTCCAATAATGGGTTTTGATGGTTATAAATAAGGATAAAAATATTTTATAGGTGATCATATCACTAGAATATCATTGATTTCATCAAATTAAAAAAACAACTAGATACAAAAAAATATTTCATATAATTATTTTATTGTTTTTATATATAATAAAAGTGAATATGAGGAGAATTGGGTTTTATATTTTTGGAAGAGTAATGAGTCCATTAATTTCATAAAAAGTCTATAAACACAATGGTTCCAGAAACCACTTAAATTTTAAATAAATAGTGTTATTTTTTATTTTTTATTCATTGGAACAAAACCATTTAATACCACTAAGATTAGTCTGGTTTGGGTGAACAAATTAAATATTCATGTGTTTATATTTTATTTTCATTACCACTTCACAAATGTTATGTGATAAATTGTATTCCTAATAATGGTGTAACAAGATCATTGGTGAGGGTCATTTAATGAAATAAATATATTCTGATTCATCCCTCATAGGGCAATTAAATGGTGTAAAAATAAATTCTTCATAAAGTTTTCTCTCTTTAATGATATTGAATAAGTTATCAACCACATGGGATTTCCAACATTTTATTATAGTAATTTCTTATTATGGAAGAATAATATGAAACTCTATTTCAATTTGTTTGAATACATATGTTTATAATTCATACACCAAGTATTATTGAATGCATATAGAGTGGAGCATTATCATAAAAAGGATGAAGAGAGATGGATACTAACTCTAAATAGGACAACCAATTGGACGTATAATTATATAATTTTATATACCTAATGGTAATTCACTTTAATTTCTTACATTTAATGACTGAAAAACATTGAAAAATTTATGAAGGTGATTCCAAGGAATGTCAAGCTAAATTATAGGTTCTATTGAACATGTGTAATGATATAAGGATACTTCCAAATGGGTCAAATGACATATCCTTTGGTTGAGTGAACATTATTATGAAGGAAATGTGTTGAATAAGAAAAATACTATAGGATTTAAAAAAAACGCATAGGCTCTTGAAATTATTACCATAATCATTTAATGTGATGGTCTTAATGAAAATACACAAAGACCCATGTTATATAAAAATAGATAGTCTTGAAAAAACTCTAATTTTATATGGGATGAGGAACCATGAAAAAGTTACCTAAAAAAATAATTATTAATAAGTGGTACTAAATGAGAAAAAGAAACACCCTTTATAAAAATATTCCAATGAATGGGAAATTGATAAGGTGATGTATTTTATTTCCTCAAATATAAAAATAAGATGTGGAAAATTAAAATGATAGATTCACTTTTTCTTCATTCTATATGAAACTTTTTTAGTATCTCTATGATGTTATTATATATTATTTTTGATAATGATGAAGTTTAGGTAAACATAATGTGATCCTCAATGGTGTTTGATGGAAGAAAGATTTACTAGTAGAAAAACTTCTTAATGAATAACATTGTTTCACCAGAGGATATCGACAAAGATGATATATATGTGGAAGAAGTTTAAAACATAAATTTATTAAATAAGTAAGTCCTTGTGTATTTATTAGACACCATAGATATATGAAATCAATGATGAAATTTGTAAAGTTAATATAAAAGTTTCTTCAATGTTAAACTAGATGCTTCTCTTGAAGAAAATTATGTTTATAGGGATAAAATAATTAATTCCAATGGAGTGGTATATGATTTAAAACTATATATAAAAAGAAATTATATGAACAATAAATATTTATAATTGATAATTAACAACTTAATTATATAAAAACACAAAAATTATAGAAGGATGTTGAGTATAACTCCATAAATGATGAGTGGGCACAGATAATTGATGTCTTTAATGATATAGTGAAAGATATTTTCTATAATATCATGTATCTTGATGTTTATGGGGTGGAAATGTGAACAAGAAAAATTATCCAGAGAGAATAATAACTCCTACCATATAATAATGTTGTTCAAGTGTGAGGGATAAAAATGAATCTAATGATTAAAAAACCGAATCAACAAAAAAGTAGACACTTTTCCATAAAGCAATAATCTAAATGATAAGTACAATGATTTTGAGAAGATTTTTCATAAGTGAAAATAAATTATGGTTTATGTAAAAAATAATATCCGTTTTATTTTCAAGAAAAATAAGTGCCAAAAAATTTTAAAAATTGAGAATAAATTCCCTGAGATAATAAATTATGAATTCGATGTTATTATTGCGGAAATAATAGAGTTATCAAATACATATGTCTGATATTGAAAAAAATAATAGGGCTCATGATGAAAAAAACCTAAAATAAAAAATTTCAACACTCATCATAAATTTATATTATACTATTTGGTGTGTGATGTTGATAAAAAAAATATAAATTGATCATCAGGGGTAAAATTAAATATTTTAATGGAATAATTTAATAAATGATCTTATTAGTAAGAAGCATCATTAATTAGGATGAAAAATTATAACCAATTGAAAATATTTCATGATAAGAATCATCTAATTGAGATAAATATAGCATAATATAATTTACCCATATTGAAAAAAAAACAAAAAACATGGGTAATGATGTAAAAAGGTGAGAGAGAGAATTTTTGAATATTTATTTAATGTAGATTGATTGGTTTAATGTGTGGATCATTTTATTAAATACAATTAAAATTTTATGGGAATTCAAATTTTTTTCATGGGAGTAAAATATAAAAAAAGGTGTGGTTTTGTTTTAAAGTGATGAAGTTTTGAAGATAATTTTATTTAGAAAACTGAAAACTAGAGGCAATGTCTTGAGCTAGAAAAATGTCTTGATTTTTAAAGGCCTTGGTCAAAATTTACTATATATAAGAAAATTGTGTTACTCAGAGCATGTTTTATGTTTAATCAATTAGGATTTCATTATTGAATGAATAAATAATAAAATTTTGATGAAATTAAAAAGAACAAAGGTAAATCACTATCTCATTAATGTAGAATAATAAAAGTTACTTATATATTAGGGAGATGTGGAAAATTTTACAAAAATGAATCTTATAAACATGAGGTGAAAATACATGGAAGCCCATATAAATAATAAAGGTCCCTTCACATCCTAAATAATTTTCATGATCACGCACACACATGTGACACTTACCAAAAAGGTAAAATCATTTATTATATTTACAATATGATGATGAATAGATATTTCTTGATCTAATGAAATTAATTTTTTATTTTACTATTAGAATAAATTGAGTTAGCTAATATGGGTAGATTCCCTAGGGATGTTTTTTTTATAATGGTGACCAAGCTGTTAAAGAAAAATGTCCAAGACAAGAAAACACATGGGATGATGATATTAATAATAAACAGTAAAAAGTATCATGGAAAATATATGAATACCACTGAAATTAATAAATATTGATGTTAGGAAATAGACCATAGTAAAATAAGAAATAATAATCAAAGAGGAAGTAAAACTCAAATTCTCAGGTTTGGAGGTATTTTTCCATTATTCATGAACTGAGAAAAAATATATGGAATTGAAATAGAAGAGTATGTGCATCTTTGTCAGTTGTGTAACCAAGGATTAAAAAAATCCAAAAAATTTTCAACCTCAACACCCAATCCTTCATGAAATTTATGAAATATATTTTTAGCATAATCAAATTGGAATTTTATCATGGAGTGTTACTCTCATAAAATGATTACTTGTAAGAATGATTCTTAGATGATTATGCACCTTAAAATTATTTAAACCAAAGGAAAATTATCATTGAATCATGATTATTTATTAAGGTACTACCTATGGGTGAATAAGAATGTTAAATATGTCAATTTTATCATGAATAAAATAAAATGATAACCAACAAAGTATAATTCCCAAAAAGAGATTAAATGAAAATAATTCTTGAAATAGAAATTACACAAATTTTTATGATAAATAGAAATAGAAAGTAGGAATAAGGGTAGAATATTTTCATGATGTAGAATTTTAAATTATTAATCATGTATCATACATATTTATTATTTATTATATGACCATTCCAAGTAGTATAAGACCAATTTCCCTTCAAAATTCAAAATTAGTAAATATATATATTTCATATAAGTCTATCCCTTTAGATATTACTAGATTTTCCCCTTAAAATAAAATTTATCATCATCTCCAATTCATGAGAATATATTCAGATAACTTACAACCATCCCTCCATTAGATGCATGATTACCATGGAACAATTCAGCAACTCCAATTTTTGGCTCAAGAAAATCTCCACAAGAAGTTTCAGTTTTCATATTCATTCTATTTCATCTCAATGTTTGATGAACTAGGATAAGACCCAGGCTCATTTCATACATCTAATTACTTTATAAATATTGGGAAGATTCTATGAACTCTTATTCTAACTATTATTTAATTCCAATTACACTATCATCGATCTCATATCCCCCTTTCTTAAATTTACTATTTATAAATTTGGGCACCATAAGTAATTACCCTAAAAAATTATTATAATTCAAAATAAAATAAAAATTTATTCTTATAATTTATATTTAAAATAACTGATTATGTAATTTTAAATGAAAAAATTTCAAGTTCAAATACCATTTAAAAATATCAATTCTATTAAATCACCACCAATCAACAAAATAAATTTTCCTTAAAAAATATTGAAATTAATATATTGAAATATTAATTAGATAAATCCCACAAATAACCATTTATATTATCAGATTCAAGGATAAACTATTATTACATGTATAAAACTATAAGAAATTAACCAATTAATGAATATTTTTTAATTAATATAATTTTTTTTAACAAGTCTATATGTGGTTAAAATTGGCTACATAAAATTCACTAACAATTTATATATTATTTGTTCCTCAAGAATTTAATTAAACATACTTAGTGGAAGCTAATGTATCTCAAGAATGAAAAAATATAATTCCATAATGAATTAATTTTCAAAAGGACCCTACAAAGGACTATCTATTGTGCCAAAAATTGATTTCTCTTCTAAAGAATGTGGTTTGTCCAAAATTATTATTAATTTTTGAAAAATGATAGGGAATGGAAATTATGAAAAGTTTCTAAATAAGAATCAATATTTTTTATCTAAAGCTTATTAACACATATTTTTATCTAATTGGATATAATTCCATAAATATCAAAGAATAAATAGACACAAATGGTGGAAGAGTGAGTTTAATAATTTAATAGAATAAATAATTAACTGAATAAGTAATTATAAAAAAAATAATGAAGAGTTTACAAGGATTGGGATGTAATTTCATATCTCATTTAAATGAATATATTAAAATATTATGACAATGTCAAAATGTTTAAACTAATGTAGACTGTAAATAATATTCAAAAATTTTGACAAAAAATTAAACTTTTAATGAAATATTAGTAAATGATATACCTGATTTAATCGATGGGGAAATAGAAAAGAATAACCTCATATGAATGAAAAAATATACATATTTTTTTAATAAAAACATTAAACTATAAACTATGAAAATGGAAGATTAATAGTATCTAATTTTTCATTTTAAGGGGTTTTGACATTTAGATCATTTTAGTACACATAAGAACATTTAAGAAACCTCCCTATAATTATAACCCAATATTTTAAATAAATTTTAATATTTTTGTTGGGGAAGCATGTGTGACAATTAAGTTCAAAATATATTTTCAATTAAATAGTTTAGAAGATGGTTTAAGGGTTACAAGAAGTTCCACATAAAATTTTCCATTGAAAACCTGAATTATAAATATAACAACATGAATCAATTTTCCACCCATTTACCAACATATATTTTAGATAGAATACTAATTTTAGTAAAATCGTTTTAATTTTACAAAAAAATTATGCTGCAGATATGATATCATAGAGGCCTTAGATAAATAGATAACAATGGAAAAAGTATCTACATATAACGGTATCAAAGAGAAAAAAACCACCATGGTTTTTTATAATTAAATAAACATGAAATAATAGCTTGAAATTTTCTTTAAAATATTATATTATTGAAAACAAAACATATTATATATACACTTTCTTAATGAAATATAAAGAATTAAATATAGGTAATTGAAAAAAACTCTCATCTATATAAAATCATTCATCTACCCAGATTATTCAATTATATCACAATTTAGTTTCTTTAAATATTTATTTGGTTAGTATGTTCCACCTTATATATAATGAACTAAACAATATGAGACTTTGGAATTAATATTTCAAGGAAAATGGAACCAAATGATGATTTTGAGGGATGATGTGTTAGGTATCTCCAAGAATAATTATTTCCTAACATTTGAAATTATTTTCAAGTTGATTTGTCAAAATATAAGAGTAACTCACCTAAATGTGACCTCACAATCTATATTGATATTTTATTATGAATTAAAATAACCCTAGATATTCCAAAACACCTACACTATGATATAAATCACATTTACCAAAGGGGTATTTTGGTAGGTCATTCAATCACAAGAGGAAATTTTACCAAGTATTGGATTGATCGAAATAATTATTAATCACTAGAATAACCAACTAACCATAATTGAAAAAGTCAATCCAACATTACTTGAAATTGAAAAAAAGTGGAAATTAACTACACCTGAAAATTATAAATCTATAACCATTTTAAACAATTAACATTATGTATGAATAAAACTGATGAAGAGGATATTTTGGTGGGTTAGTTGTCTGTGACGGTGCTGTTTTAGTTAATCGATCACAAGAACATTTCATAGATTGACCATGAATTTTATGAATTGAGAAGATATTATTAATAGAAATTTAAAAAGAAATGGATCAGCCACTTTATACAATCTACTAGATGATGATGAGATACGATCAACAACTATAAGAAATGTTTTCACAAGAAGGACATGATCAATATTACATGTCAAATGAACATGAGGAAAAATGGTTGTGGAATCTTCCTCTAGGAGAAATTTCCATATGATGAATGCTCAATCAAGTGATGGATTGATCAGAAGAATCACTAAATATATAACAAGAAGTCCTCAATCTATAATTATAAGGAAATATTCTAAAAGTGAAAAAAATATCATGAATTACAAGATTGACCACATATGGAAGAACTGTGACACGAAAGAAAACCTATTAGATTTATTTCAAATCATGGGAAATAATGAAACAAATAAACTATGGGTTGAATCACGTTAATTAATATGTGTATATTCCTTATTTATACTAACTGAAAACCCATCTTTCATGTAATGAAAAAAAATCATGTAATTTGGATTCCCATTAATGTAGTGCTTAATACTTTGATAATTAAGAATAAATATTATATTTTCCTCTCTAGATAACTCCACTAACCCATTTTTATTCACTCTAAAAATGAAAAATGTAAGATCACATCTTTTTATAGGTATGTTTCTCATTGAGTTCTTCAATTTAGCCTTAGTGTTTATGTCTTGTTCACAGATGGAGAGCCTTTTTTAGGGAAAGACTTAATGTCTTGTGATGTATGATTTTAAAATTAATAGATTATAAGTATAAATGTTTTAAGAGTTTGCATGAGGTCTTTGTATATGGAGATTAGTTAAATGGGTTTTAATTTTTTAAAAGAAAACAAGGATGAAATTTTTTTTGGAGAATCACATGGTGTGTAAAGGTATTACACACCTTTAAAAATCATCAAGCACATTTCAAGAAATATATACAAGGCTTGAACTGGTACACATAACGTAATATTTTAGATAAATAAATAATAAGAGGAGGTGATGGATTTTTTCTAATATTCCATTATAAAAAATTACCTGATGTTAAACTATATTATACACTTTGTTATTCCTGGAGAAAGTTTTTAAATAGTTATGTGCATTTGATTTTTACTGTTAGCTATGTGGAAATTCCCCTTCTCAACCCTAGAGAACCTTTTAGGTAGTTTTGATATACCAACCTCCCTTATGGATATCCCTCTTGTGAAATCAATCCCTATTAATAGTTTTTGGTTGAGTTTTCACTTTTCTCCTTCGTTTCTTCAATCGTTTTAGTGTAATATATTAACCATGTACATTATTGGATTTTAAGTTTATTAGTATTGATCTAGGATCCCTCTTTAAATCATCATCTCATTATTTCCCATGGGTTTTTTCAATTTGAATCATTTTTTGACACTTAGTTAAAGGTTAGGGGTCTAATCCTTAACCCTTTGGTTTGAAAATTTTTATGTATTTTTAATTTCCCAATTGTTCAAGATTATCATGCAACGAATGAATTAAAATTATAATTTGAATTTGGTCCCTATAGTCCCCTTAGATCTAATTTGTTCATGTTTTATGTCTACCATTAGGGTGATCGAACCATTGAATATAAATGAATTATTTAATGGATTAATGTTTGTTTAGCATGGCATAAATTGTGGATGATTTCTTGATATAGATTCCCCTTGACTTGAATTTTTTATTGAGATAAATTTCATGTTATTGGTTTTGATGAAGTGATATCTAAAATGTGTAATTGAATGATAGATGGTAATTTTTATAATTAATTGTTAGGCTATATGATGTGATATATTTTTATCTAGTACATTTAATGTGATTAAATGATGAAATTCTTATATATAGTTCTGTTCCTAGTTACACATTTTAAATGATTATATATTAGGCTGTGAGTAATGAAACATGCTGATATGGTTATACAATACTTTGGCATAGTGATATAATTTGAAATGTTTATATAGAGGTATATTACTATAGAAACATTCTGGAATGATTATACGCTAATTTATCCAAATGATATATGATGAAATGATTATATAGATGGCTATTCGTAGTGACAAATGATGAAATGATTATATAATGGGCTATGCCTTGAGACATACTGAAATGATTATATAACATGCTATACATAGAGACACATGTTGAAATGTTTATATACGATTCTTAGCCATGATAAATACTAAAATGATTATATTATGGGATCAACCTTGATTGATTGTTGAAATTTTTATATAGTTGGGTTTCAACCACATTTGTGTAATTTAAAAAATCCTTATTATTTTGTGATTGACATGGTTTTGAAACCTGATGAAATACATTCTAGTATGACACTAATGTAGGTTATATTTTACCATGATTATATGGTAATGGTTGTCATGGTTGTGATACGTGACCAAAAACATTCTAGTATGGTTCAAAATAAAGTTAATGTGGTATTAATTTTATTTTTAAATTAATTAATACACTTGTTTTTTGTATTATTGCATACACTTGTTATCTGAATATTTCTGCTTAGACATAATGGTTTAAACCTATTGATTTTTACTCACATCCTATTTATTCTACCATATGGAACCTTATATGATTACATGGATGCCAGTTTGGACAAGGTAAAATGACATTTCTATAGATTATTTACTTACTGGATGGAATGATGTTTCGAGGTGGGAAAACATATGATTCATGATTATGGAATTTTGAGTCAATTTTTGAGTCATCTAATCTTTTATTTTCTTATAAATTTAAGAATGGAATTTATCTAGAATCCAAAACTACATTACATTATTCCATTATTATTTATTATATCATCAAGTTGGATTATTAATTGTTTTTTTCAATATTTTTGTTTCTTCAATTGATTCTGCACTCTCATATTTATTCATTTATTTATATTTGTATTTATGATGTGTTGTAAACTATGAATCCATGGTGCAATGGATCTATATTATACATATAAAACCCCCACCACTAGCTAATACCCTCTGGTCTTTTGGGAGGCATGATTAAGTTCTTATAACCAAATATTTTTGGCCACATGAGTGAGTGAATGATTGGGAGATGTTACTATGTGGTATAAAAGAGAAGTTTATTTTCAATTTAATTTACATTGGGGGAAATCTGGAAAGGATTGTACGATTTTTTTGGAAATTGGTAATAATATTATGCAATGGAGTATCTAAACCATGTATAGGTAAAACTTAATTACTCATGGTTCTATTGTAATTTATAAGGCGCTCTTGTTACTATTGATGTTATTTCACCCAAAGTGATTAACAAGTTGTGTGTGGTTATGATTGTATTATTTTATCCATTTTTTTGAATTATACTTGTGGCCCAGTCTAGGATGGACTATGATTTCATGCCTCGTGATATGAACACTCAGATATATATTGACATGCATTGTTCATGATAGAGAAAAATTTATTTGAATGTGACATATACTTTCTTATTGAACTGTGATATGATATATCCTTTATACATGATAAATGAAATAAATGAACTATTATGTCCTGAAAAAGACACATGTTAGCATTTTTAGAGAGACCACAATTCAATGGTTCTCTATTATTGTCACTTGTTGAGGTTGACTTTATTATAGAAACTTATCATTCGAGTGTGTTTTTCTTATAGAGAAAATTAATCATCATTATATTTGGGTTGGGAATCATGAGAGTGAAAATATGTATGCTCTGAACACTATTAAACTAGATCTTTATATATTTCATGAGGATAAATGTGATTTTTAGCTTCACGATATATTTCTATGAGTTATGAGATCTATGGAATGATATAATATTCTCACTATACCATCAATTTCTATGCTGTTGAGAGATTTTCAGATGAAATATTTTCTTATGATTATTATGGAGGGTGTCCTCAATGTAGCTGTGTTCTGGATCAATTCAACATCGAGGATATTTATTTTTTTAGAGACAACCATAGGTATGAGGGGGAATCATCATACCTATACTCTTCATGGACCAGCTAAGAGTTTCATGGATATTCTAAAGAAGGAAAAAATGAGGAGCTATTCAAGAAGGAAAATGAGATAAAATTCTTGAGTCATTTCAATCCCAATACATTGAGGAATGAGATGGCTCAAAAGTTCATGCACATGAAACATGATACCATTTCTGTGCTATTCTAAGTTGAATTTTTCCCTGAGCTACAGTTATTTAACCCATCTTTCACTGTTGATGTGATCTCTAGGTCGAGACATATATTAGATGATATTATCTATGAGATTATGTATTTGGTGAACATGATTCATCTTAAAAGATTTTTTACATGATGAATTAGAAAATCATGATAGAAGATAATCCAAGATATGCCTCGAGTAGTGGACATGATGTTTCAGTAGGAAAAACTGTGAACTTTTATTCTAGTTAAATAAAGCATCACTAAGACCTATTTTACCAAGTAGCAGTTAGAGAACTCATGGAAGTTGGAATCCATCTTAGGATCAGGTTCAGTTGTAGTTATATTAGTGTGAAAATATGAGATAAAAACAACCTCAATGTCTATGCCCCACTTTGGAATGTCATGCATGCGAGAGATTGTGCCACCTACATAGGTTTTTAAGGTAATTTTGATGCAGATTAGTGGAAAGAAATTTTACAGGTACAAGAGTCTAGAAATGACTCTTCTACTCATCAACTAATATGTTGCTGGAGTTCCACAAGATATTCTGGTCAAGGAAAAGGACATGGTTCCCTAGTGTAAGAAAAATAGTACTAGGGAGAGGGTATATCTCTAGGAAGCTAGGATGGAACAGAGGAAAGAGCGTCTATTTGTGTACACATAATGAAGATTACTACAAATATTGTGGTTGTGGGACCATCTACTATTATATATATTACAATGACCCTAATTTTCTTAAAAAACTATGACATAATTTTAATGATAAAAAATATAATATAATTACATAACTAGGATCCAAGGGTTTAGTGTCACAGGAAAATTAGAAACATACATAACATGCCAAAAAATAAAATAAAAATTTTTTTTTACAAAGAAACTTCTTATTTATACCTTTAAATCTTAGGTTCTCCATAGTATACATAGTCCCAAGAGGATATACATCAATGAATGGGGTGATATAAAATATGAATACTAGGATAAATAAAGAGAAGAATAAATAAAACCTGGGTGAGTATAATCATCATCATTATAAAATAATAAAAGGATTATCATAATAATCATGAGATGAATCATTGGATAAAGGTATTGAATATAGAAATGCATAAAAATGAAACATCATGTCTTAGTGGTCAAATACCACTCATAATTGTGAAAAAAAACTAGCATCATTTCACACATAACATATGTGCATAAACATATCATACATCATTGTGAAAAAATATATCATTATTTTCTTTCATATTACACATTATCTCATGAGATAAATCACATTAAGTGATGCATTTGAGTGCTATATAGTTCCAGGTTTACTTATCACATCATATCATTTACATAATCTTGAATGTCACAGAGAGAATATATCAATATTATAAATGAAACAAACTGTAGAAAGGAATGGGATAAATTTCAAAAAAACATTCATCCATGAATAAACATTTGGGGTCTAAAAAAAGAATTGAATTACATACTTGGTATAAGAATAGTCAATCTTGATTGACGAAGAAACAACCTCAATAATAGTAAAAGTTATTTTTTTAGAAAATATTGTTCTTTTTATTAATCATTTTTTTTCATAAAATCGTATTGTAAAAATGTATATACTTGGAATTAAAATATAAGAACTAATAAATTATGTTTTAGGAATATTAACAGAATATATACACTGAAATTTAGAATGAAATAGGAATAACACAATGAAAAAGATTTGTGTTTGATAAATCCTTTTACATTATATCTAAATTAATTTTTCACTTTAATATAATGGATAATAAAACTAGAATCATTAATTAATAAATCTATAACTTATTATTCATCTATTTGGTTTATTATAATTTTATTATGTTCATTTATGGACACTTTGATGAGTTATAGAGTTCAATTCTTCCATCATGGTAGTCTTCTTTTTCATGGTTTTCATGATTTGTTCAAATGTATACAATTATGTATATTCATATAAAATGAGAATAATTCTCCATAATTCAATGTATATGTTATTAATGAAATTACACAAGCTTAAATGGTCTTATATATAATTTTTTATATTATATAAGAATGATTCATTAGATACAAAGTTGATGAAAATGATTTAATTTAATTTGGAGGGTTTTAAACCATCATGACCTTATATAATCTTATTTAATATCATGTTTATATACATTTTAAGGAAAAATAATATAAATTATAAAATTTATAAAAAAAATATAATTTTATAATAATAATGGTTTTATGACTAGCCTTGAAGGTTTTAATGGAAAATGAAAACACATCATCCATGTTGGCGGTAAATCAACACATCATAGACAAAGTTTTCATTTTTAGAATAAAATGAAAAGGGATGAGACGTGATGATGGATTATTCGATTAAAATAATAAAATTACAATATATAAAATTCAGTGGATTTATCATTCAAATTTGGGATATGGAGGTGACTAAAAGAGAAAATAATAAAAGAATATTTTAAAAAACTAAAATAAAAAGAAAGAGAGTTTCACCACTCAAAATTTTTCTCCTTGAGAACATCATTATAAAAATTGGGTTTGGTATTTTATTAAGACCAAATGATCATGGATGTGGGGGAGGGACTTGGAAAAATTATTAGGAATAATTTAGATGGTCTTGAAGGCTTAAACGGTGTGAGGAGTGGAGGTAGTGAGGGTGGTCATTATTGGGGGCAGAGGGGTATTTCTGATTATTATATTCATTATTTTCCTATTCTGGATCATGAATATCAAAAATTTTACTCCTTATAACTGAATATATTAAATAACGAAGTATTTTTGTGTATTATGGGATTAAATAAACCATACATCATCCATGAATCAATAATGAATATATTTGTTAAATAACATAAATTAAAGAATTTTACAATTAAAAAAATCACATATTTTAGAAAAATCCCAAAATTTAACCTAAACCAATTTTCAATATATATAATTAAAAAATGGACTCTATTTCATGAATATAATTTTGAAAATATAAGACATTTCATTTTTTATTAAAATCATTATTTTCTAAAAAAGTGCCAATTTTAATATTATAACGATTTTTAGGACACATTGAAATTTTAATTAAGGTAGTATAAAATTATCTTATGATCATAAGAAAATAAAATATTAAAATATTAATATAATTAATTAAAATTAATTTTCTTTTAAAAAATTATATTGATTATAAAACTGTAAATAAATATTTATGTGTATAGAAATACCAACCCATAATTTATCATTTTTGGAATCATTTATTTACTTATGCTAGGAAATAATTAAAATATATTTTCATTTATATGATCTATAAATTTTATTTATAACTTCATAGATGAGGTTACTATTAAATTTCCAAGATTACTATTCTTGATGGTCAGATTACCATTCCAAAGGTCAAGTTGTTATTCCATCGGTATAGGTTCTGAAATTTCTATAAATATTACCTATTTAACTATTAATTTATGTGAATGATGTATTTATTGGGATATATGTGATATTTATTTGTTTTATACTATATAAAATAATTATGATAAGGGAAATATTCCCTTTATAAATGTTGGGGTCTTTATATTCTCCTCCCCTTTAGAAATGATGCAATTAAAATTTTGTTTTAGATACTATAGTGAGAATATTTGTGGGTTCTTCCCCTTTATTTATTCCTATGATTACCATGTTTCCTATTCATAATCATGGTTCCACCATTGTACATTGACTATGTGATTATAATTTTATCATAGAAAATTATCTATACGGTCCAAGAACTTCACAGACAACTCGTAATATAGATTATTTCCAACTGTAGAACCTCTTAATTCAGTACATGTAAGGGATATAGTTTGTACATCCTCTAGAGGGATACATGGAACACCTCATATACTTGAGACATGGTTGGTGAAAGTGATTCTCAAAAGGCCAATACTCCGATATAATCAATAATATCAATGACACTGATGTACTTATTATATAGCATTCATTTCTACCAAAATCTCATGATCCTCTTCCATGGAGATATGTAGAAAAATACCCTTTATCGAATAATAAAATATATGTCTTATCAATGATTATATGTATAGATCCTCAATCTAAATTGGACTTTCTTGATGTGACATTGAATGGTTTTCACCTTTTATACCATTTCATTGACCATTTCAGGTCGTAGTAGCTTATGTTCACTGACTTAGTCCAAATATGATGGTGTTTTTCTTATTTTCCCATAATGTGCTTCATATGGAGCCATTGGGATTGTCGATTGGAAACTATTTTTTAAGGGATCTCAACATGTATCATAGTTTTTGAATAAGGAACTTAGATTTGCTATCAATTTGAGTATTATAATCCGTACTAAAGTATAGGTTAGTGTTTCGATCATGTTAGAGATGTTTTTAGAACATAGAGGTGAATCATTGATCTTAGTCGGACATAAATGATAGTGGTAATCAATAAATTCTTACCACTGATGTATATTTGTGAAATTGGATCTTGTGAGAAGTCCTCTTGAAATATGATAATGTGAAATATGTTTGTCTAATGATAAACAATAACCCATAGAGATTTGTTTCATATGGATGTATTTAGATGTTTAGTGAAAATGTCTATGATGATGTTTTCCCATTTTCATGTTGGTATCAGTAATTGTTGCATCATCCCCTTATACTTTTCTCTTTAAACCTTAATTTTATAACATACCTAGAAATTTGATTTATAATCTTTTATCTCTTTTTTCATATTGTCCCACGATTACCCCTCTTATATATCTCAATACATTTCTTTCTCCTTACGTGAATAGACAATGTTGTGCTATATGCATCATTTTGAAGCTCTTTCTTTATCTCTATATTCGATTGTACACATAGTCGGGACCCCAAATAGATTACTCCTTCTTCATTAATTCTAAACTCTGATGATTTATCTTTTTTGATAGCTACTTCCTTATTCTACGTTTATACATCATTTATTTAAGAATACTTTATATTCTCCATGAGGAATTGTTGAGAAATCATTTTAAAAGGATTTTTGATGTTCCTTACTTCGTGATCCCCATGTCCATCCTTTTCAAATATAGGAATATTGGATCCTTCTTAATTATCAGAAATGATAATGTTTCATGATACTTTATACTTACTGAATTCACCACATTATTTGACTTAGTATGATGGTATTGGATTGATCAGTTGTAATCCTTGATGAGCTCTAACCATCTTTTCTAGCTTACATTATGATCTTTCTATGTGAATATATATTTGAGGTTCATATGATAAGTATAAATCTCACACTTCTCCCTATAAAGATAATACTTCAAAATTTTCAATGTGAAGGTCTTTGCCTTTAACTCTAGATCATACATGGGAAGTTTAACTCATGAATATAAAACTTTATTGAGGCATATGCTATAAATTTATCACTTCTATTCAGTAAACATCTTAATCCCTTCATTTAAGCATTATTGTATACCTCAAAGGGTTTTCAACTTATTGGTAGTGTGATTATTGATGTAGTGATAAGCATATTTCCCAACTCTTTGAAGCAGTCTTCACGTTCTCTGGTCCAAACCAATTGTAATCTATTCTGAGTCAACTTGGTTAGTGGATTTGAGAATCATGTGAAATTCATCACAAATAGTCATTAATAACCAACTGGGCCATGTAAACTATGGATCCCCATTACATATGTTTTCTTGGGACACTCATTGATTTCCATTGTCTTGGAAGGGTCAACATATATTACTTTTCATGTGATTACATTCCCCAATAATGATACTTCTTTCATCCAAAACTCACTTTTACTACACTTTTCATATAGATTATCTCTTCGTAAGGCCATTATCATAGTAATAAAATTATCCTCATGTTCTTGTATGCACATGGAGTATATAAAAATAAAATCAACAAACACTACAACAAATTTTTCAAGGTAATATCTAAAGACTCTATTCAATAAGTTGATGAACATTTATGGGGTATTAGTGAGTCCTAAAGGCATATATATTAACTTATAGTATCCATAACTTGTTCTAATGGAAGTCTTGGGAATTTCTTCCTTCACAACATTTAGTTAGTGGTATCCTATCCGATGTTCCATGTTAAAGAAATACATTTCCCCACATTGTTGGTTTAACAAGTCATTTATTTATGGAAGGGGATACAATTTATTTAACAAGATTTTTTTTAGATAACAACAATTAATACATAGGTGTAATGATCCATCCTTATTTTTGATGAAAATGAGTGGCACAATACACAAATAAGCCCTTAAGAACATGAAACCCCTATCCATATTCTCTTTTAACTAGTTCTTTAGTTCTTCAAAATCAATGGTGGTCATTCTATAAGGAGTTTTTTATGTAGACAGTGTACCTTGATTAATATCAATTGAGAACTGAACCTCTCGGTCAGAAGGAAGAATATGAATTTCTTTAGGGAGAAAATAAATTTTGTTCCTCACAATAGGCATGTCATTGAGCATTATTCTCTCCTTTGTATCAATAAATTGAGTTAAATAGGATTTCATAGAAAGAAATAATATCCAAAATCGATATAATAATTTTAAATATGTTTATCCTCCTCCTTAAACTTTTATAGAATTGGAGGATTCCATAGGATGTGAAGAGTGATATCGCATTACTGGAAGTTGATGTTGGCTTTGTATAAATATACCAAATTCATGCCCAATATAGAACAAAAGCCACAGAAGGAAGTAAGGAAATATTTTTTTGAGAGGTTTAGTCCAAAAACCTTAATAGGGTGGATTTATACAATTTGGATGTAATGATTTCCCCATTTTCAATTAAAATAAAAAACTTATCCTCTATATTTTGTGGTGGTGTTTTAATAATTCTATTAAACTTTTATGATATGGATTAATTTGTAGAACCATAATCAAATAACCTGTTTTCTATTATATGATGAATAACCAACATTCTTATGGCCACATAATTATTGGTTCCCACCTCAATAGTAGTGATGGAATAAAATTTCCCTTACTCTTTTGGATTTGGGGGATACTGATGTAGATTACCTGTAGAGAGTTGAGATTTTATGTAATATCTTTCACAGTGCCCTTGGGACTTATAGTTAAATAGTTGAACCATGGGTTGTGCTCTATGTTCTTCTATCTTATTGGTCGGATTATTAATGTCTATTAGACATTCATGAAAATGGCATCCTTCTATTTCACACTAAATGAATTTATCCATAACATTGAGGCAGTTTCCATGATACTTATTCCCACATTTTTTGACATGTGAATGGTCTAGTTTTCTTTCAAACTTTTTCACTAGATCCTCCCTCTTGAAACTCTATCTTTCATTTATTAAATACATATCCTTTGGTCCATTCTCCAAATTACATCTCTAATTTTAGAGAACATCTTATAACTTCTTTATAACTCCCATTGTCTCGAATAGATATAGCCTTTCCAAGGTGTGGTTTTGAACCAATAAAAAATATATCAATTTTTATATCACTATTGATAACAAAACCTGATGAATATCATGAAATACCTGTAAAATTTACTTCATTGAACTTGATAAATTCACCTGCAATTTTATTTTCATCTAGGAATTATATCTCTATCATTGTATGAAGAGTTCAAGGAAAATAATTATTTAATAAATATTTCCATAAAGTCTTCCAACTACATATCTTCAATTTATTCATTTATCTTGGTGTTATTAATCAATACCCTTAATTGATCAGCCTATCCATTTTAACATTAGATGAATAGAGTTACCTTCTCTTTCTCGGATCATTAAAGCATAGAAAAAATATTCTCTATTGAGTTAGCTCATTTTTTCACTTCAATTTGATTAGAAGATCCACTAAATATCGGTGTTCATCGCCATATAAATGATTCAACAAGTAGTTACACCATATTCGGTGAAGGAAAAATTTTCAAATTATTCAGGTTCTTATTCATCACCTAATACATATGGTTAATCATCACTATGAACTATTTAACTCCACCTCCCAAGACATTGGGGATTTCATTTGAGAAATCGCTGCATTATCCCTTACATGTGTCTTTGGCCTAGTCTCTCTAGGTTCCCACCATTTTCAAAAATCTAAAAGGTCTTAACATAAGTCAAAAACTCCAGAATAAATAATTTTTCCTATTATCAATTAACTATATTTTCATATTTTGTGGGATCCCTATATTTATATTTTTTCTAAAAAAAAGATTCATAGATTATTAAATATACTTAGTCTCATAATAATGTTTTTCACTAATGTTTCATAATATAAATTCCCAATAAAAATAAACTATTCACTCATAAACATTATAGAGAACAAACTTTTCTTACCTAACAATTACATCATTTTAAAGATTACAACATAATAGTGTTAAATAACCAACATCCAAAGTTTAATGTCTTGGTAAAATTAGAGACATATGTTACTTTCATAATAATAAAACTTAAAAATTTATTTAAACGAAACATATTCTTTATCCCTTTAAAGATAATCTGGTCTTTAGTAGATGTAGCTACTTGAGAATATATATCAAGTAAAGGGATGAGGTAAAATACCTGTAAGAGGATAAATAAAAAAATGAATTAATATAACATGGGTGCACATCATCATCATAATCATAACATAAGCATAGAATCATCATCATAATCATGAGAGGAAGAATTAGATAAAGGCATGTAATGTGGTAATTCATAAAAATTAAAATAATCATTTCATAGTGGTCAAATACCAAACATTGCTGTGAAAAAACAACAATCATGTTTACGCATAATATATGATCATAACCATAACATCATCTTTGTGAAAAAAATATAAAATTATGTTCACAAACATTGCACATTAACTCATGAGATAGATCATATTACCTATTTAATTTGAGCGATATATAATTTCAGGTACACAATTCACATCATTAAATTTACAAATTTATGGATGCCACATAGAACATGTATCAATATTAGACATAATATATCCCTTGTAAATATATGGTTTACATTTCATAAAACATACTCATATGAATAAACATTGTGGTTTCTAAGAGAGAAAAATGGCATATCAATCATGGTATAAGAATCATCAATTTTTAGTGAAGAAAAATATCAAGAAACGTAAAAGTTGTGTTTTTAGAAAGAATAGTTCATTTGAAAAATCAATGTGATTGTCATAAAATTATATTGGGAACATGCATATCCATGAAAAATAATTTAAGAAAAATAAATTATGCTGAGAAATATTAAAATAACAACCCCAATTAAATTTGGAATGAAATAGGAATAACCCAAAGAAGAAGACTTGTGTTTTAGAAACCCCCTTACATGATGTCTGAATGATCTTCACATTAATATCAATGATAAACAATTAGGTCAATTAATATATATATATATATAGAACCTATTCTTCATGTATGTTATTTATTATAATTTTATTAGGTTAACTCATTTCCACTTTGATGAGTTATAGAGTTCAATTCAGTTACCCTGAGAGTGTTTGTTTTCCTAGTTTTCATGACCAGTTAAATTATATATAGGTACGAAAGTTCAGGTACAATGAGACTAATTCTCTAGAATTGAAATTATATTTTATTAATGAACTAAACAAATTTGAAAATTTAATATATATAATTATGATATATTTTATGAGTATGAATCATTAGATATAATGTTAATGAAAATGAATTAATATATTTTGGTAGTTTTACCACCATCATGATCTTATATCATTTTAGTTAATATCTTGTTTATTTAATAGTTCTAGAATCATTATATAACTTATAAAATGTATAATAAAATATTATTTGACTAATATAATGGTTTTATAAATATTCTTTATGGTGTTAATGGAAATTAAAAACAAATCATCAACAATGACAGTAAATCGATGAATCATAGACTATGTTTTTATTTTCAGAATAAAAGGTAAAGTGAATAGATTTGATGATGCATTATACCATTAACAGAATAAAAATATATAATATAAAAGATAATGGAGATATCATGGAAATTTCATATATGGAATTGAGTATAGGATAATAATAGAAAATAAAATGAAATGAAATAAAATGGAAATTAAAGAGGATATTACCTATTGAACATCTTCTCCATGAGAAACTCCTTGGGGATGTTCGGTTTGGCCTTTTGTGGAGGAAGAAGAATTTTTCTTGTGTTGAAGAGAATTGTGAAGACGATTGGGAATAATTTGGGAATTCATTAAGGCTTGGAGGGTGTGAGGATAAGAGGTGGGGAGAGGTGGTATTTATAAGTGGATGAGAGGTGTATTGTTTATTATGATATTAATTAATATTTTTATTTTGGATTTAGATGGTCAATGTTTTTTATTCTTATCACAAGATATAATTAACAATTAAACAATGTTTGACATTATGGGCTTATATTATTTTTACATCAGACATGAATCAATAATTAATATATTTGTTAAATACCATGAATTATTTTATTTCATTATTCACAAAAAATTCAATTTTTTTTAAAAAATACCAAAAATTCACCTAAAACATTTTTCTATGTCTGGTATTCAAAACTGGTCTCTATTTTATGAATATAATTTTCAAAATATGTGGATTTTTTTTAAATTCAAAATAGAATTTATTAAAAAACTACCAATTTTAATATTATAATTGATTTTACAATACTATGAAAATTTAAATAAGGTCTCATAAAATTATCATTTAATCATAAGATAGTAATATAATTATTTTTTAAACAATTTTATGAAATTAATTTCACTTTCAAATCATTATATAAATTATAAAATTGAAATTAAATGTGTATGTTTTATAAAAATACCAACACTAAATTTATCAATATTAAAAAAATAATTTACTTATACAATGATATAATTATATCATTTATACATTTATAAGATGGATAAAATTTATTTATACATTCATAGGTGATGTTATTATTCTATTCGTTGGATTATTAGTCCTAATGGCCATATTACTATTCTAATGGTCATGTTACTATTCAATTTTTATAGGTTTGTTAGTTTTTAAAAATATTACATATTTAATTATTCATTTATAATAATTGAGTATTAATTGGGATCTATATTCTATGTATTTGTTTTATACCATATAAATTAATTATAAGAAGGGAAAAAATCCATCGATAAATGTTTGCGTCATTGTAAGTATGATTCTTGTATCATCTACCCTTGGTTGAGTTTTTTGGTACAAGATCATCACATTACTTCTTATTTTATATTTTTTTAATCAATTTCAGATTGTATGTGGAAAATATGGATTGTGTTTTTACCATTTACACTCCCTTGGGAGTGATATTAGAGAATATTAAACATTGCAAAGCATGTTTTTTAGAGATTGGTTGTTAAAATTTATTTGGGGAACCATTCATATTGGAAATGTATGGTTTTGATTTGATTATATGAATGTATTGGTTAATTCTATACCAGGATAATATTGAATATTACTCGATGACAGTTACCATCTTATTAGCAAGAAGGAGGTAGCTATTCTTACCTGGGTGTGTGGGATATTCAGGATGGTCATGAATGACCAATTAAGTTTATATTGGATTGTCTAATTTCTCAAATAGACAGTATTTATTTAGATGATACTCTCAAAATCTCTTTTTAGTTTTCTAAAATCCACTTTTTGGATTAGTGGTAACAACACAATTCAAAATTCAACTAGAGAAAAATTCCATACATTATAAATAAGAACTTCCATAGGGAAAATGCTCAAATACCCAGATTTAGAAAAAATTAGCAAAGGATCAACCCTCCATCATCACCTCATCAGTATCACCCCAGCCAAAAACCATCCCCGAGAACACTGAAATTTTGAATTTCAAAATTTCAAATTCAAATAGCCATCATTACCATCTCGGTCGATGAAACACCTCACACTGCACACCCTGAACACTGTCACTGTCATCTCACCATCGTCAATCGCATCTCTGCCACTGTCGTAGATATTCCACAACCGAGCTCAAAATACATTAGAAACACAAAATGTCGAAGCTCCTAAACTGCTAATGACCGCTCGAACTGCACTACCCAAGACCCCTTGGAAACCACCATGCAAGTCTGACTGGGAGAAGAGCAGTGGAATCCTGGATCAAGAGTGAAGGAAGGAGTAGAAAAAGGCTGTGATGAGGAGATCCACATCGGAAGAGTCCCATCGGCAAACCAAAACACCATCCATCACGGCAAACAACATCATTTCATCACCGAAATCCACAATGCAGTCATTGTAGTAGAAACTCCAAAACCAGGCATTCCATGACCTAGAATCTATTGATTTCTGGAAAATAAACCACACAAGTCCACCATTGTATCCAACCAAAAACTCTAAAAATAACTCTCAGAAAGAAGAAGAACCAAAGCATCACCATCTGAAAATCGAACTCCACCATCTGCCAAAACCCACATCCCAAAGCCCCTTCTAACCCACCACTCTAGGTCCAGCTAGGAGGGATCGGTGGGATTAAAGTTTAGGGAAGTTCTTTGAATAGACTAGGACATCGATGGCTACCCCATAAGTCAAGAACCATAAGAAATCAAAATTAAAGAAAAAGAAGAAGAACCGAAGAAGCATACAGGTTCCATGATCGTCATATCCCACCTCACAAAACCATCCAAGAGACTCGAAAACTGGAAAATGAAGAAATGTAACCAAATGGGGGAAAAAATGAGAGCACCAGAAGAAACCTTTGACCACTGAACCACCAAAACCAAAACCATTACGAAGAGTTTGATCTGGATCCGACCGTGAGGGAACAGAGGAAAGCGAGGTTAGAGAGTGGAGAAGAGGCTACGGGTTCCAACTACGAAAACCCTCGATAGAGGAGACATGAATGAGAAAAAAAGTAGTAGGAAAAGAGAAAAAAGAATGGGGATCGAATGTGCCACCACCCCAAAACATAGTGTTTCAGGAGAAAACCCTAGACGAATATGGAGTCAAGGAGAAAGCTCGGAGACTCAAGACCCATCCTTTATCATTTATTTAGATGATGGTTGGATGAAGAATGATTGTTTTCCAATATAAATAGACAATTTTTATGATTTTATTACTACGAAGTTAAATGGATTACATCCTGAGAGATAAATCGATTATACAATCGAGTTGGTCTTGGGAGAAGAGACAGTTTCTATCCCAACGTACATAATTTTACTTATAGATCATTGAGTATTGATATTATTATTATATGATCTAGAAGATAAAGGTTTCGTATGACTGAGTACATTTCCTTGGGATCTTGAGTTATCTTCTACCATATAGCTAATGTGACCTTTCACTTTTGTGTGGATTATCTGATGTGAAACCAGATGAAAGTCAAGAACCGTTATCATCTTCCATGCATTGATGATCTCTTTGACCAGTTGATAGGTGCTAAGATATTATGCAATATTGATTTGATACCTAGATACAATTAGTTTAGAGTGAATCAATCAGACAAACCTCAAAATTATTTTATTAGATGGTATGGAATGTATGAGTTATTTGGGATTCTACTTGTGTTTACCAACACACCGGAGGTATTCATGGACTTGATGAATCATATTTTTCATCATTTTCTGGATCATTTGGTTATAGTTTATTTCAATGAAATATTAGTACTCCCCAATTCATCAGACAATCATTCCCAACATTTTGACATATACTAAAGTATATTTAGTGGAAATTATCTTTAATCTAAGAAAAGGTAATTGAGTTTTCTGATTGATAAAGTTCACTTCATGGGCCATTTCATCCCATATGAAGGAGTCTCAGTGGTCCCATAGAATGTTGAATCTATGGCCTCGAAGGACAATCCCAAAAATGTGTTTGATATTTAGGTATTTATGATTTTATCATGTTATTATCATTTCTTTTTACAGGACTTATCCCATTAGGAATCAAAAATGTCAGGGGTGACCAAGAAAGGGGTGACATTTGTTTGGTTGGACTTTTACAAGAGGGATTTCCAAGAGCTATAAGGAAAGATTTCCCCATCACCTATCCTCAATTTACTAGTGTTGGGTGAAGCATATAACATGTTCTGTGACACATCCAGAGCTAGACTCGGAGCAGTTATGATGCATTTGGATTGAGTGATTTTCAATGGCTCTAGAGAACTAAGTCCACATGTGATGAATTATCCTACTCACAATTTGGAGTTTGAAAGAGTGGTACATGCCCTAAGACTTTGTATACATTATCTTTTGGGTCATAGGTTTTTGGTATACAATGACCATAAGACCCTCATGTACATCATTTCTCAACAAGATCTAAACCTTCTACATAAGATGATGGTCATAAATTGTTAGTCCTTTGACATCGATTTGGCTTATACAAAAGGCACAAAAAATGTTGTTTCCAATGTATTGAGCCGAAAAATATAGGAAGAGGTAGTATAGGAGTCTTTAGATGATTAATAGGTGATGGGTTTCTTTTCATACATGCTTCTATATGTCCATGAGTCTCTTGATTGAGTATCTATGACTTTGATGTATGCTATACCCATGATTTTGGATCAAATAAATTATAATGAGTTATTTGATCTGGAGGGCCTAGTTCCGAGATACAAATTATATGGTGGGGAGATGCCATTTGGATGGTCTGATGACTGTGAAAATTCAATTTTTTTCCATGGCCGAAGCTTGGGTGAGGAGCTGATGAATGATTTTCATGCTTCTATATGGGAGGTACATCCGGGTCTAAAAGATGCATCTGGATCTATGTTGATAGCACTAGAAGTTATAAATGAATAAGGAGTTAGTAAGATTTTTAGAGAGATGTTTCACTTTTCACCAGGTGAAAGTAGAGCATCAAAGTCGAGTTGGGATTTTTTTTGTCTTTTACCATTACTATGTTGAAATAGGATGATTTAACTATGGATTTTTTGATAGGATTACCTTGGAAACCCCATAACAATGATGTTTTATAGTTTATTTTGGATACACTAACCAAGGTATCCCACCTCTTTCCTATCAGGGTACACTTATATTCTATGAGGGAGACCTTCATAGTTTATGATCTAGGAAGCTTCTACATGCGTGAAACAGATTGTATGAATGGTGTTTTGGGGAGTATAATTTTATATAGAGATCAAAATTTCACATCATGTATTTGGTATGGTATTCAAATGTATTTAGGGTTATAGGTTCTTTTGATTACAATCTATCAACCATAGGGATATTGTCAATCTATGAGGGCTATTATGGTTATGGAGTATATGCTGTGGGAATGTGTTTTTGATTTTGGTGGTTCATGGGAGTATCATATGACACCCTTGTATTTATCATATAATAAAAAATTTCTAGGAATCTATTATGATTGAACATTTTAAGGATTTGTATGGAATGATGTCTCGTTCACCTCTTTTCTAATTGTAGGTAGGTGAGTTAGTGATTTTTGGGCATATTATCATGATATAAATGAAAGAGAAAATTCATATGTTCAAAAAAAAGTTTGCGACTATGTAGAGAAACAATATAATTTACAATGACCATAAAAATAGACTCTATTATTTGAGGTTGGCCACCATGATTTCCATTGGGTGTTTCCTAGAATGGGGAAAAATTGAATCAGGAAATAAAGAAAGGTAGTACCTAGTTTTTTGGGGTGTTTGGGAAAGTGGAAAGGGTTGTTCCAGTGGAATACCTTTTATCCATTACCAAGAACTACAGTTTTATAAATGGTGTGTTCCATATGTGGAAGATTATGATGTATTATTCTAACTCTTCTCAACTGATATACACATAATAAATAGAGATTAGTGCTGATGTGCCATTTGAAGATCATTTGATAGAGATTGTGGACTATGGTGAGAAGTGCCTATGAGGTAGGACTATACTATTTGTCTAATTATACTAGAGACATGAGGGAGTTTAGGAGGAGACCTGGTATATGGAGTTTGGTATGGAAGAACAATGGATAGAGTTGATCACCATGACCCCACAATGATTCTTGGACTAGATAGGGGACGAGCTCTTATATAATGGAGAGGTTTTAAGATGCCATATTTTTATAGGTACATCCCTAATTTAGTTTTTCATTTGGGACTTGGTGGACTTTTATTATTTGGATCTGGAGAGTATTTTCTTGGGAAAATTACTTAATGTTTTGGGATGTGTGTTTGTTGAATTAATGTATTGTTGCTATAAATGGTTTAAGTGCTACCATAGGTTCTTGGTAAGTTGTGGATCCTTAAAGGGGGTACGGGATTTTATAAAGAAACAAGGATGTAAAACTATCTGTAGGAGAATTACATTCTGTGTAAATGTATTACATGTTGTGTATACTATACTTGAATTTTTTTCAAACAAATAAATGACCTGAACTGGTACACATCATGTAAAGTTTAAGATAAATAAAAAATAATACTACCATCCGAATTTTTTAGATTATCTAATTAAAAATAATTTCCCAATGGGTAACAATATTATATGATTTGTAATTCCCTGAGGAGTTATTTAAATTTTTTTGTGTGGATGATTTTTTCTGCAACATATGTGTAGCGTCATACTCTCATACCTGGGTAAACTTTTAGGTGTTTTTTGATTTTTAAGCACCCTTATAAATGTCCTTCATGTGCGATCAATCTCTAGTAAGTGTTTTTTTTTGTTTTCTATCAGTTCTCTCCCATGTTTATACAAATTTTTCTATGTAATATAATGAAAATGTGTATTAATGGTTTTGATCTTGATCTATTTTGATCTTGGATGCTTCTTATAGTCATCTGAACCTACATCCTCATGGGAGTTTTAGTTGGATGCATTTTTTAACTGGATGTTGAAGGTAGGGGGTCTAAAAAATAAACTGTTGGTATGATAATTGTTAAGTAAGTGAAATATTGAAATTACACCAAGGTTTCATGAGTCTAATTAATTAAAATGATTAATTTGATTTATAAATTGGAGTCCCTTTGGATCCAACTGGTTTTTAAACATGCTTCTATCATCCATTAGGGTGATTTAACTCTTCAATATAAAATAATTCTTTAACGGATTAATGTTTTTTTTATCATGACATGGATTGTGGGAAATTTATTAATATCAATTCACCCTGACATGAATTAATTATTGAGATAACTGGATTGTTATTGGTTATAACCAATTGATATATGAAATGTGTAATTAAATGATAAATTCTTATTTTTCTAATTAACAATTGATCCATATGATGTGATATTGTGATATTCTTATATTTATTACATGTGTTGTGATTAAATGTTGAAATGATTATATAGTGGGATATACCTAGTGACACAAGTTGAAAAGATTATATAGTGGGATATTCCAAATAACCAATGTTGAAATTGTTATATTATGATTTTTCCCATTTATACATGCTGAAATGATTATATAGTTGTCTATGTTTAATGACACATGTTGAAATACTTCTATAGGTCTTTGGCCTAGTGATACATGCTGAAATGCTTATATTGAAGGTTATGCCTAGTGACACTTGTTGAAATGCTTATATATTTATCTATGTACCAAGACATGCATAAATTTTTAAATATAGGGATATTCCTAGAGGCAGTTGTTGAAATTATTATATATCACTCCTGGCTCTGATGAGTGGTGAAATTTTTATATACCATGCTCAGAGCTGATTAATTGCTTAAAGTATTATATAGAGTGTTTTGACCATTATTCGTGTAATTTATACATTAGTTATAAGGTCATGGTTGGAATTGTTGCGAGACATGCTCAGAGATACTCCATCACAACACCAAGTATTTATAAGTTTTATGAAAGCTATATTATTATGGTTATCATGGTTTTGAGACTTGCATAAAGACATTATGACCTGGTTTTGAATTAGGTTGATGTGGTATTAATTTAATTATTTAATTAATTAATACCCTTGTTTATTATATTATTTCATACACTTATTATAAGACTCATAATTCTTATACACAGTGGTTTCAACCTCTTGAGTTATACTTACAACCTATTCAAGAAATCATTTGGTACATGAGAAGATTACATGGATATAGGATTGATAATGGAAAATGGCCATTCAGTTGATTTTTTCATAGTGGATGGGATAGATTTTTGAGATAAGACAATCATGGGGTTCGGTATCGGGGAATTTTGATTCTTTTTTTGAGTCTACTAGTTTTTAAGTTTGTATTTCTTAGAGCACGAAATTTAGTTACATTCCAAAATTAAATTACATTATTCCTTTATTATTTATTAGACTATTCCATTGTGTTATTAGTTGGTTTCCACTATATTATTATAAATTCAATTGTTTTTTTACACAAATATTAATTAATTTATTTATATTACTTTTTATACTGTGTTATAAATTTTGAATCCATGGTGTATAATCTCCCCACTGTTCTTATCACACCCCCGCATCTAGTTGGCATCTTTTAGAATATGGGGAGACATATTTGAGGTCTCCTAACCAACCCTTTGTGGCCACATTAGAGAGTGATGGACCTATTGAAGTTACAATAAATATTATAGACCCTTTGTAATTGAGTTTTCCTAGGTAGATCTACATAATGGAATTAAAAATCAATTCCTTCTGACTGAACGTAGATTCCTAGTTTTAAATTAAAATGTTATGAAATAATTTTTTTATTCTATAAAAATACTTTAATTTTCATAAGACTCGATTCTAATTTCATCTAGCTTAGTAAACTTTAATATCCTTCTTTCACAAATAGTTTGAAATCACAGTTCATATATTTCATAGCCCTATAGGACTTGTGCCACAACTCCACAAGAAATTATCATGTTTTAAAGAATATATGTCTCTAAGGATACATATTATTAGGGGTATTATAAGTATTTATATAATAAAAATATTTCTTATCCAATTTAATAGACCAATATTTCTTATAGGTAGAAATTATTTTATCCAAAATTTATTTCAGCCCTCTATTAGTGATTTAGGTTCCCCACTTTTGTGTGGGTGAAATGTTTGACTAGTTTTTTGAACATTAATATATTTAACAATTATATATTTGAATGTAAAATTATATAATTACACTCTATTAATAGTAATGAATTCTTTGGGAACTATAAATATAGAAAATATAATCTTTTTGATGAATTGAAAAACACTAATGGATAAATTGTTTTAAATATCCACTGCTTCAACCAACATAGACTCATAGTCAATAACTAGAATAACATTCTCATTCACATTAAAATATGGGAATGGTTCCACTAAATTTAATCCCCAAATATAAAATATCTCTACCTATAAAACTATTTCTGTTTCAGTTATTATGTCCTACTAATGTTGCTTATTATTTAGCACTTATCACCACATACGACAAGATTATGAACATCCTAGAAGAAAGTGATCCTATAGAAAACGACCTTTAAGAATTTTTTGGGTTATCCTATCACCACCATAGTGTCCAAAATATGATTAAGTGTGAGAAATTTCAGGAATTTATAACATATCCACCTCATTAACACATATCATAAGGATACCATCATCGCAACTTCCTAAAAGTATGGGATCATCCAGAAAGTAGTACTTATGTATAGGTTTAAATAATACTTTTTAGATTCCCTTGGGCATGAATAAGGTATCCAAAATGATGGAAAAATAATCATACCAAGAAAATTGATTTAAATAAATAGAAAATAGTTTCTCATCTAGGAATGCACTATTTATATCTATTGGTTCAAAAATTTATATGTTGGGTGACCTATAAAATTGTTTGGAAACCAAATTTTCATTCCATTAATTATCATTATTATCTTAATAAAACACCTATAACTCTCAGATGAATTCCATATGTATTGGTTTGGATTATTTCTTATCCAAAAGATACCTGAGGTAATAATGATCCTATAATATTATAATCTTGAACAAAATATAATTCTTCCTAAACTTATCCATGGAAAGTATAATAGCTGAAAAATGATTTTCAATAATTGTATAAATTATTATAGAAACATATGAATTTTTACTAGAATATTTAATAACATATATATAATCTACATTATTTTCACAGAAACATCTCCCACACCCACATCACTTGAATCAATGTCTACTTATAATGTCAGTTTCCATATTTGGAGAGTAATAAATGGCGAAGATGTGAGTTTTTACTTAATATGATTGGATAAATATAAGAAATTTTCATCAAACATAATATGTGTATCTTTGACTAGAACAAAGGAAATGGGCCTAGTGATTTATGAAAAATCATTAATGAATCACTCGGAGAAACTTGAATAACCTAGAAAAACTATACTTACTATAAACATTTTTGGAGGTGGCATATTTTTAATAACTTTTTTTATATCATTTTATACCACTATAAACCCTTTTGAAACATTTTTAACTAGAACTATTTCATAAATTAATATGAATTTGAATGTTTCTTAGTTTAGAACAAGGGTTTTGGATATACATTTTTTTAAACAGCATCCAAAATGATAATATATATTTCAAAATTACCTCCAACTGTCGAAAATTCATCCATGTATACCTTAATTATAATTTTTATTATATCCGATAAAATTGATATCATAAACCGTTTAAATTTTATAGAAACACCACATAATCTAATGAAAATTCAGTAGAAGGAAAATTATTTGAATGGGAACACCAGACCCCATTTGGGTCAATGTTCTCTAAGATTCTCAGTGGCCTTAGAAGTGATATTGGTTTTTGTTTGTTTATTATTTATTAGCATTGGGGAGGTGCACATTCTGGTTTTTGGGTTTAGTCCTTGGTAGTTGGTTGTTGTTGAGACCCTTTCCCGATTCAACATCCACTTGTGCTTCATGATATATTTCATCAGGCCAAATTTTAGTTTGATGAAATAGACTAAATGGTGGTTTTGGGATGTATTAGTAAGGAATTAATTAGGGTTACTTAATTCCTAACCCACATTGGTTCTTCTTATTCCTAAGAATTTTAGTTTTCTTTCTTTTTATTGGGATTTTTCTGTTTCTAGAGGTTTTTTGATATGTGATCGAAGATCTTGATTACATATTTGAACCATAGTATACTATAAAATTTTCTCTTTCATCTTGATTATAATTCTCCCCCTGGTTAGTTGGTAGTATTCTATGAGGCTTTGGGATGTACTGTTTGATCAGAAGATGGTGTCCTGACATTGTGCTCTATTTTTTCCCATCTCTGTCGGATTAGTGTTTGTAAATGATCATTGATGGTGAATTTATAGTATCATTATTGTATTACTTTTATAGAATGAGATGATTTTTAATGTTATTTCTGAGGTGGGGATAGTGTTCGTAGTTTTTCAATGGTGTGAACTATTTTGATGACTTGTTTAGTTATTTCATAGGCTAGTGATGAAACATATTATAAGAGTGATATAGTGTCATGACCCATCCTCAGGGCTCGTGCCGTGACTACCCCAAGCCCGCCTTCTATAGGCCAGGGGCTGGTGACTAGCACTAAAGGTGAATCCCTGATAAAAAGGGAAGGAATTTCCTTCGAACCTGTAACACACAATGTCTGAACACAATCAGTAGAGGCAAAAAGTACTAAAATAGAAAAAAAGTGTGCTGAAAGTAAGCGGGCCAGTACACAAACCCAACCGAACAACAAGTACAAGTACAAGTTAAAAAGAAAACAGCTCCTGGATCTTCCACCGAGGAATCCTACCTGAAGGGTAGGTATAGAAATCAAACACTCATCTCTGAGGTACGTCCCATCTAGTCTAGCTTCGAGAAACCTCCCATCCGTCATCCTATGCCTCGATCACTGCCGACTTTCATCTGCATAGAACACAACAAGGTGCGGGTGAAGCCCGTGTACGGGTGAGTATAACAATACTCAGTAGGGGACCCCGAGACCCCCTAAGGTCTTCCATAATTCACTAAGAATAAACCACATAAGTAAGATACAATCACAAAGTATCAACCAACCTTACTAAGGTATATGCCCATTCATATAACTATGTTATCAATCACAGTTTGTCTCCAAATCTTGATCCCAAGCATAACCAATTCCACAAATGAAGTAAAGTCAATCACCAAGATCAAAATGGTTGAAAAACATGAATTAGCTCACACAGCTATACTACTCATGTAGAGGGGTAGAGATGATTAGATGTATCCTCTGAATCATCTCCTCTGTAGAACCCGCGTAGGATCCTGGAACAGTATCAGCGTTGTCGAACCCACGTAGGATCCTGATACAAAAGTCATCACTATCTAACCCACGAAGGATCCTGGAACAGTAATCTCCACTGTCGAACCCACAAACGATTCTGGTATAGAATTCATCACTGTCGAACACACGGAGGATCCTGGTATAGTATCATCACTGTCGAACCCACGGAGGATCCCAATACAATATCGTCATTGTCGAACCCACGGAGGATCCAGCCATCTCAGTCGCACCCAGCCCTAGGTTTGCCGCACACAGCACGCTCGATTCCGGGAGGGTCCACTCCTCGATCCAAGTGTCCATACATAAACTGCCATGAAATCTCGACTTTTTGTATACCTTAGTTCCGTCTCATCATAAGGAACCCAACATGACAGACATCGTGTCAATCAGACGTCCGGTCTGTGATTTATTGCCATTTCTGTTCCAGGGGGCCCGGTTGGGTTTTAGGCTCAAGCCAACCCAACTGTACCCCAACTGTATCCAAAACTCAAGAGGGGTATTTCAAAAGAATCATCTCGCTCGAAGAATTCATTCTCCACAGACGGTTCGTCGTTCATACACCTGTAGCCTAAGATGCGGTCTAAAAGGCGTAAATGGCCGCAGAGGGTCTGAGTCCGATCCGACCCAGTCAGTCTGACCCGGTCTGACCCAGTCGGCCCGACCCGGTCTGAACCGAGGTCTGACCCTGTCTGTGGGTGCGGCCCGACCCGAGTGGTGGCCCGGCCTGAGGGAGGCCCAGCCCGGGGCGGCCCTGCCCGTAGCGACCCAACAGAGGGGCAGCCCAGCATGAGGGGGCCCGTCCGTGGGGCGGCCCGACTATAGTGCGGCCCTGCCCTGGGGTGGCCCGGCCGTGGGGCGGCCTGGCCAGAGGCCAGCCCGGCCATGGGCTGGCCCACCCGCGGTAGCCCGACCGAGCGGAGGCCCAGCCGTGGCGGCTCGGAAGAGGGGCGCCCTGGCCATGGCGGCACGACCCGGCAGTGGCGGGCGGGCCGAGGGGTGACCCGGTCGTAGCGGTAGTACCTTTATTAATTCATGAACATTTTTTTGAATGTAAATCTATGTATTTAGATCAACAAAGAATAAATTTGTAAAAGTTGATGATAGAGGTGTGCATCTTTCTTTATGATATATCTAAACATAATGAGATTATGCTATAGAGTGTATGTTCGTAGGATAGTTTTCATTGCTATGACTATTACTTATTTCTTCAGGGACCTTGATGTGTTGTTATATTGTTCTCATAGTCTATGAATAATATGAGCTTCTATCGAGATAAGGGCCTATAATATCACATAAAATAGTGTATTCATAAACATTCACTATTCTGGTGAATAAATATATGGAACATAGTGAACCACTCCACTAGGGTATGGGATATGATTAAAATTACATGCTCACCAAGTAATAAATAAATTCATATTATTTAGGTTCATAATAATTAGTATGGAAATAATTTATAAAAATGTTTTTGATTGTTTTAATTTAAATACATAAAGAATATTATATGAATGAAAATTATTTTAATATTCAATGTTCATTTAATATTTTTAGGAATGATGATTTGAGTTAATGGATAAATTTTTATCAGATAAAATATTATATTAACAGAATTTGAAAATAATTTAAATGATATTTATGACTCCATGAAGTAGTCATAACATATAATTTATATAGTATTTAAAAATATTCTTGAAGCTGGGGAGCCTTTTCCAAGTAATTTCAAAACACACTCTATATAGGAGTAGAGTGGATCTTAAATGGGTACTATTAACTATGAGATCTTTCAAGATTCTCCATCGAATACAAATTTCTGGAGAGAGAATATATCATCCAAGGTGATTAGATCATGCTGTCCCCCAATCATCGTAGGAACATAGATGAAGTGATCGTTGAGATAATGAAAGGGTTATTAAATCTTCATGCTAGCACCCAAAATTTAATTATCGATGATCCTATATATTTTGATAAGAATGTGTGAATGATCTCAAGGAATTCAAAATTAGATTCTCCAAGATTAGATCATTGGCGATGAACATTTGATGAACAAAAATATTTAGAATGAAATAGTAATTTATGGCTCAATATTTCTACATAAATGTCTTCAGTCGTGATCCTTGGGCTGAAACCTATGTTTTGATTTATTAGTTTTGATGTTTTTTCATAGATCAGTGGTGAAAATTTTAAATCCCTAGACCAAAATATTCTATTTCTTACCATGGTACCATCAATTGGTATTAGATAGTCCTGTGAAAAATTTTATCCAAGAAAAAAATTATTTTTTCATTAAATTTTAAAGAGGGTGTCAATATTATCCCAACACCATAGATGACATTTCAATCCAACATCGGGTGGCCAATATGTCCTCTATGAATTCATAAATATAGATTTATATTATTTTTGATGGTATTAAATGTCATCTCCAGAAAGAAAAAAATATTTCGATGATTCATTTTATTCTATCTAGTTATCTTTATTAATCTGGATAGAATTTAGTGGGAATATTTACTCAGAATGATAGTCAATATTAGACATGTTTTTGGAAATAATCATTGAAAAATAAAATTAAAAAATATTTTATTTTTAATCAATGATGTTGGAGTCAATAATTTGAAATTAAATAATGTAGATAATATACCAACACCCAATTTTAAATATCATATAACTAAGATTATAGAAAAAAAATGTTTTTTATGAGGAGGCTTTGGTTAGAGGGCACTTTAGTCGGTCCCATAATGTCTCCCTTGACTGGATGTACCTCCTCCTAGGGTTCCATCATCCGTGATTCAAACAACCAACCTCATACCCAGATAGAGCTATTCCCAACCAAAGTGCCACCCAGGGTTGCCGACCTCCACTGACTAGATTCCTCCCTCCGGTGAACATCGACCCAGAAAAATGCACATATGACCTCCCTCCTTAGCCTCAGATGAACCCTGCCTAGTGTGTTTTCCCCTATTAGTGATCGATTCGAACAAGCCAACCTGACTCACCTTCACTATCTAGCCATCATTTCATGGAGACTATGTCACTACCTCCCTTGATCATCAGACCACAAAATTCTACCACCCACAAGTTCTCTCACACTAACTGCCCTCTAGCCATCCTTATCACACCAGACTACTTCAGCGAGTCATGCTTTCGCCCCTCGTACCCCGTTTGATGGAAGCCACCATGAACCTCCCACAACATTCCCTTCCACTTGCGCTCTGTCCAGCTGTGGAAATGCCTCCTTGATACCTTTTTGAGAACCCTTTTTTATGACCATCCAATGTTGAACCAACCAATTCATTTAAACGGTACCCCAACCATGACTCCTTTTTTTCTACCTAACCAAATCAGCCCTACATTAGTTAAGGGTTAGTCTGCCTAACCCATAATATGACCAGGCATGGTTTTTTGGAGCATAGTAGCCCAACTCGAGGTATACTCAGTCCCAAATGGGCCTTCTTGGGTTTAGCCGGAGCCACTATGTCCCAAACCAGGGTTTTCAGCCCCCAATAAATTTAAATAATAGAAAATTAATTGAATTAGGTAATTTACTTATAGAATTAATTGAAATTAAAAAAATAATATTTTTCAGGGAAAAAATATTTTGCTAATACTCTATGGTTAAATATTTTAATTTAGGCCTTAAATTAAATTCATCATTTTATTTAATGTTGGCATAAAAATTTAATTGTTACTGGGACTGAAAGATGTAACATTTTGAATTAAAAATAATAGTTATTTTAATTAAATAAATTTTCTCTCAATAAAATATTGCCGCATATTAAATTTTTATTCATTAAATTATTTAAATATGTGAGTTTCATTCATATCAATTGATCATGAGTAGTGAAATGACAAAAAACTAACATTTATTTATTTAACTAATTATTTCAATTCATTTTTTAATAATTATTTTAATAAATGATGATCTTTGTGTTGTCTTTATGTCATTATTTTTATAATGAATGTTCACCCAGATAAATGTTTTTATCTGTATTTTACATTTTTGATACCCCTTTTCTACATGCGAGTATAGTTTTATAATTATTAGTAAGAGTAGTGACATAACTCGCACCAAGATTTGGTGATGCACGAGAAAGGAGTTTGATGTATAGAATGAGTAACCCATGCAACATGAGTTGCGAGGAACATGGAAGAAGGAGTTACTATTATGGTCAAGGTTGATCCATTATTCACTCAATGGATTAACCATTAGTTTTGGATTATGGTCATCTCATGAAGTTTTATTTTTTCATGGTTTGTTATTTTATATATGTTTAGTTTTACGCATGATCGCATAAAACAATAAGAAATCATAATTAAATATAATAAATATACGACACATTATATATTTTCTATTTATTTCATGGTTAGTTGTTAGTGAGATCACATAGCATGTGATTATGAGATAAATATTAAGTTCATTTGATCATGTAATAATAAAACCCTCAATGAAATATTAAGTCACAAATAAATTCAATCATTTAAATTTGAACAAAATCGGGTGTGGAGGGTTCTCAATCAGACAGGGTTGAGGGTGCCTCTTACTATTGGTGAGTTCCTATGAGAGTGGTGTGTTTAGTAATCTAATGTTGTTAGTGAAGAATCATCCGAATATATATTGTTAAAAATTTAGAGGAAAATTTCAAGTAAATCCTATTTATGAATTTATAAGATGCGACTTCACTCAATAGATTAAAGATCTATGAATTAATGTGGTTGGCTTGTCAAATGCCTATCTTGAAGTCTCTGAGTTTTGGCATAGAAAAATCTTGTTGACTGTGAGGGGAGGTTCAAGGATCATTTATAGTAGAATAATCTAGAGATAAAGTATTTAAAGTCTAGTATAGAGTGTTTCTATTGTACAAAAAATAGTATGAGTCATTTAATGAATAAACGAATTAATAAATAATTACCAAACTAGAAATATATATAAAAATACTAATCTTCTATAATTTTTTAAATAAAATGAAATGTAATACCACAAATACATGGTATGATTAAATTTTGACAATGTAAATGTCGTATCCACTATGAATTTCCAATATTAGTACATGTGAATGCGTACAATACTATGATATAAGTAATTAAAGGTGTTGGAGGCCCAAATACAAGTTAAAAAACTCAAAAAGTGATGGTGTTAAATATGATCACATGAGAGTCATGTGTTAGGAATATGATGGTTACGTAATAATAAAATATTCAACGTATGATGTGTGTTGGTGATACAACATCAGGACATATATGATTTCACATGTTGTCTCATCTTTGAGAATTTAGCAGGGAGAAAGAGAGGCACATATATAAATGTGTGATCTTTACACATGAAATGTGTACATTGAAATATAGATTCTGATATTTCAATTTATCCCTTTCTCATAATATTTTTACCCATTTTCTCTAGTTGCATTTCAGATGAGAAAATAAACAACATCGAGAATTCACTTTATTTACTTTTAGTTGACATTCTCCACAAAATTATAACATTATAGGATGATTAATATTTATTTATCATGGAGGAAAAGTTTGAAGACAAGGTCAAATGGCTAATGAAATGTGTGAGGTCAAAGGAACCATCAAAACAACCTTCAAAGAAATACATTTAAACCGGAGGTTATTTTTATTGCATATCAAGAAATAAATATATAGAAGTTTAAACACAATGAATTGAATATTAGAAGTTACTAATATCTTTTTCTTTATGTATATTAATCAAGTAAGTAATGTTTGTATCATACTTATTGGTAATTAAATATAATATTATAATAGCATATGTATCATGAAATATATTAACCATGTATGTAATAGAAAATTTAGAAGACGTAAGTAGTGCTCTCCATGCAGATGAGATAGTGTAGTTCCTAAGTCAGTGGTGAGAAGTACACAACATATAATTTACAAGATAATGATTCAAGATCAAATTTCGTTATATATTGAAAAAAATTCACACATGCCCTTTGGGCATAAGGATAAATCATTCTTGTTCTATAATGAATGGTGTTTTTTGTGTTTAATACTCAATTTACATCTGAGTGATACTTAAATCATTGGAATGACTTTATAAATATAAAATGTAAGACTTATATACCCATTTTGGGGAAGATAAAACTTTTTCAAGAAAATATAATAAGATTTAAAGTAAATTCATAGTAATGTATTAGAATCTAGAATTAATTATATTAGGTATTATTGACGTGCTTATGTACTTTGTTTTGGAAAAGGAAAACTGTATAAATAATGGTAAGCCAAAAAACAATCTGAATTACTTTTGACAGAGTTAATGAACTATTAAAAGTGTAATATAGTGGTATGTATAAATAATAATATTCTTCTAAATGATTACGTATATAAATATGATATATTATATATTCATGGTAAAAATATATATGTTTTTAGGCTGGTATGATGAATAATATCTTGACCAATCATCCATTGATTTAAAATAATATAACATGAAGTAATTCCTAAACACAAATTACCTTATCCACATAATATCTTTGAAACTAATTATTCAGATTGATAATGGGACTTTTATGTTATCATTGACAAAAAAAGTAGCATGGAGGAATTCATAAATGCACATTTCTTTACATACATTAGATTCTTGATGTATGTAAAGGGGGTGTCAATGTTGCAACTTATATACATTATCAAAAATTCGATTATTTTCAAGACATTAATAAAGTTGATATTGTGATTCCATAATGACATTTCAAATATAATGGAAAATGGATATCTTATGATTTATAATAGGATGAAACTACATTATTTCATAAGAACCTGTGTTTATATGTAAAGTTGTTGATGTGGATATAAAAAAACATGCATAAAGAACACAATTTGAATCTAAATTATTTATCATATTATTTTCGTAGGATATTATAGAAATTAATATGATAGAAAGGTTATAGTAAAGTGAAAAACTATATTTATATAAGTGGGATAACATTTCTTATTTGAGATTGTGGGAGCTATATTGAATTTTATTATTTCAATACGAAAGATATACAAATACTTTACATAGGAAAAAGTTACAAAAGACCTTGTAGAATTGTAATATTCTAGAGGCACATACTGTGTAATAAGGGTTAAACTATGGTGATGGCTATATATTCACCATAGCTAGTGATACATAATTTATTTAGAAAAATAATTAATACAGGTAATCATTATATAGAAATCAGCTAAAATTGAAAAGACCAATTAAAATTAAATAATGGAATCCATGAATTAAATAAAAGTGGCATATTATTTTCAATACAATGAGGGGAATTTAAGTGAGTCTAGTAGTGGCTGATATAATAATGGAACTAGTAATGAAATATTAGAAATACCAACTCATTAAGACTAAATCCACTAGAAATTTACATTTTTTAGTTAATTTATATCATAATTTTATTGAGAATTGGATTTCATGACCAAAAATCATAGTGGGTGTCAATATGATGCATCCCAGAAGGTATGGGGACACACTAGAATTACAATAAGGGTATTTTGTTACTGAAATCGAGTTATTGATTAAAAATAAGAAACAAGATTTCAGAGTACTCATTTCAAATGAATCTTTTCCAATTCTCTACCATAGGTTAGTGGAAGTGCCATTATTTTCCATGTAAAATATTTTTGGTAAAATATTAAAATCAACTACTGGAATTATTGTTAGTTAATACCAGAATGAATGAAATAAGATAAATATTGACAAGAAGTAGCAAACTATGTTTTAATGAATTAAAACTATTATGGTCGGTCTATCAGTTTCTTTATCCTACTAAATTGTTCATATATTGACATGGTATAGAAAAATTCATGTTGGAAAAATATGAGAGAGAATAGATTGTAGAGTCCAATAACATAAATCTCTTAAAGAAGATATGCATGTTCATAGGAGGAGATTACATTGGTGAGTTTAATTCTATAAGATACTTTTACGAATGAATCAAATATTCCATGATATATACACGACACGATATTTAAAATATAAACATTATGGTAGAAAAATAACAATTACATATAGGATAAATGTAACAAAAGTAGTTAAAACTATTTATTTTACTTGAGAAAGTACAAAAGATATGTACCTGTTATGTGGAGAGGATGAGATACTAGATTAAGGGAGACACTAAATATTATTTCCTATAATATCAGTGGGATATAATATTGATGTTTGGATAAGGTAATGAGAAATACAATAACATTAAATCTAGTGGAATCCATGTCTAAAAATACCGAGATCATTACGGCTTCTAAAAAGCTTATAAGTAGTGTCAAATACATAATGATTTATTCCAATTCTTGAAATTTAAACAATTATGAAAGGCATTATCATAATGTAAATTATGATACTATTTCTAGGAAATATGTCATGTTTTGACAGTCGAATAAAGTGTATACACTTGGGGTTTACTTCACTTGAGAATATTTCACTTTAGGCAGATGATTCCACACATAGGAGAATAGCCACACAGTAGAGATGCGATGCACTCACCAAATAAATCCAAGACTAATTAGAAACATGATTTTAATCTTTTAATAGCTAAAATGGACTGTTAACAAGTTTTCTATAGTGCATGTGGGAGTTTTGTAAATGTGGGTTCCCTATACTCAATTTTGTCGGTACATTTGGTTACCATTTCTTGTATATAGTGAGATATGCATGATATACAATTACAGTTACAGTGTATTCATTTGTATTTACATTATTTAAATATAAATATATATATATTATTTTTTGAAATTAAAGGATATAAAAAATCCCCTATTATAATGATATCCTTGAGATACTACAAAAATATAAACAAATATATTCCTAATGGTCTAGGTACAATATACTTTTTAGGAAGAGTAGATATATGACTATCATATGACGGGGGCTCATAAGCAATGTTACATAATCTCATGAAGTTCACACTTTTTTATCTATTGTAGTTGATATCATTAGGGCATACCCTCCAATAGGAAAACCATGTTTTTGGTTGTCGGTGGATGTTACTATCTATAAACACGGGTATTGATATCATGGATTGAGATCATTATCAATATGGGTCATTTGATTTCATACATTGATAAAAAAGAAAACCCATGACATTGAAATTGTGGTGAGGTAGCTTGTGTTGGGTGTTCCATTGGTGGTAACACATTAGTTGAATTATCAAGATATGGTTTTTCTCTTCTGAGTTATGGAAGTTATATAATTGGCCATGATGATTATGATTATAGTACCTTTATACATCCATTTCCACAAAAATTGAAGGTAAATCTATCCAGTAATATTATAAAATAACAAATCAATATATAATGTTCATAGAAGTGTGAATCATGATTTATGAAATATCTAAATACAAATATATTTGATTACACTTCGAATTTCCATAGTTTGGTTGGAATTGATCTGGATATTCCTTCTCTTTATGGGATTTTATGGGTGGCAATATTACACAACTGATCGATGAATATTATTTACGATTATCGAGATAGTGGCATAGAGGTTCATAGACAATATAATATTCAAGAATCTTCAATATTAGAGTCTTTCCACGCACGAATTTAGCTGGGGACGAGTGACGCAAAGGTGGTGAATGGGGCCTTAATAATCGTTTTGTGGCAATCACCTTTTTACCCACAAATCGTTTTGAGTGGGGGGATGCGTGGAAACCAGGATGCTCTCCTTCCCTTGGTGACGACGGCGGATCCAGCGCCTGGTCCTCCCTCCTCCGTGGGAGAGGGAGCATCATTACCCTTTGGAAGAATAGGGTCCTCTTTTCATCCTTTCTCGAATCCTGATTTCCTGCCACATTTCCTAGAGTTCTCGTTGAGACCTAGGGTGTGGAGGCTCTTTGATGGCCTTCTTAATCTACAGATCTAGAAATCAGAATTCACGAAAACCTCCACGCTGTTGAATCTCACGCTGGTCGCTCGGTTCCAGTGGAGGAGACCTTCGGTGGATGATTTCAACAGGTTCACATTTGGTGAAGGGGATCTCCATGAGAAGGCGACATTTAGATTTCTTGACAATCAGAACAACCTGATTCGGTTTGAATCAGATTCAGTTCTTATCAAATCTTGGTCGAGCGTGCTGCGTAGCATCAATGGGTTTCTATTTTTTCTATTTTTTTGGTCCTTCGAATTTCATACGAATCGTGACTCGCCGACTTCTGCGGTTTGGGTAAGCTTTCCCAACCTCCCTTTTCTGTTCCAGAATCCCTCTGTTATTAGACTTCTAGGTAATCTCATTGGGAGGTTCTTGTGTTTGGATAGCCATACTACGATGGTTTGTCACCCGTTGAACCCACGAGTTTTTTTTGAAAATGGATGGGTCTCGTATGCCTTTTGACTATGTTTGGATCACGATCGGAGAGTAGTATAGGTGTAAGCAATGGGTAGTTTATGATAATTGGACAAATATCTGCTCTTCATACCACATATTCGGACACTCTTCGAAGGTTTTCTGGAAGGGGCGTTCATATCACCTGAAGGGGGTTCGTGGTCGGGGAACCTGGCTTGTGGTAAGGAAGGATAGTAACCATGTTGGGAAGGCTCCTGAGGCTTTTGTGGAGCTTAGTCTAGGGCAGATGGCGTTTGGTGTTGAAGGTTGAGGTAGGGATCAATCATTCCCAGCTGATGAGGCACTTGCTGATGCTGGGTCTTTGAAGGAGGATGCAGAGCTTGGGACTAGCCCAAAGGTGGCTGTAGCTCTTAGTGGGTTGAGGCAAGTCTCAGGGGAGTCAAGTGAAATCAGCATGAGGAAGAGGGTCAATTTGGACTAGCAGAGGGAGAATGGGTTGAGACACACTCTATCTTCGTGTAATAGGGATGAGAATGCTGGAGGTTTGGTTGATGAGGTCAGGTCCTTGTCGCAGAAGAGTAACAGGGTTGGAAACCTTCCGGAGGAGAGGTTGAACTCTGTTACTATGGAACCGGTTTCTGCTGATGGTGTGTATGTGAAGGATTCAAATCCAATGGTTGCTTTAGTCCTTAATCGGCTGAGGAGTGATCTTTGAGTGGGGTTTAAGTGAAGCAGGCTGATAACCATGTTTCTAGTGCCGTGGGCGAGCTGGCTGGCAATTTCAGGGCCGATGGGCTGCAGTTTTCCCCTCCAATGCTTGATGGTCCGATTGCGGGGTCTTGGAAATAGATATTTATGGGAGATGTGGCTGGGCTGAGGATGATGGAGGGGTCCTGACTACAGTTAATTTGAGTAACCATTTTCAGATTTTGGAACATGAAGATGTGGATGTGTTTTCTTCGGTGAACAATGGTGGAAATGTGGAGGTTGGGTCTCAGGAGGCTAATATTTTAAATGAACAAATGAAGATGGTGCATCGTGAAAATCATGAAATAATGGAGCACCCGCAATGCTTATCAATGATCGATGCTAATACTCAGTCAGTGTATTATCAAGAGGTGGTTATCCCTAGAAAGTGGAGGGATATTTCCGAGAGTGATAAGGAAAATGGTGCCATGGTTATTCAATCTTATAGTAGCATTTTCTAGGGAGGGCATGTGAAAATGTATGAGAATCAAGAGTAGATGACTGCCTCAATGCGATGAAGGTCAAGGAAAGGTTAATCCTTTTTTCCAAAGCTGATGTCTACTTGGTCATCTGTCAGAAAGGAAGGCGGGGAAAGTGTGAATAAGAGTATGATATCTTCTAATGATTTTATTTCCTTGGAGAAATTAAATCTCAGTAGGAATTATGCCAAAGTCATGAAACATTATGAAAGCTTGGAATGAGATTCAGCCACTGCGGAGGAAGCATTCTACCATGGAGGTGGTGACAGGTACAGTTCTTATGATTTCTAGTAGTTTTATTTTGAGCCTGTGTGCTTGTCCCTGAAATATTATTTTATTTGAATAAATGGTTGGAGGCCAGCCTCTGACTGACTTTCTGGGTATATAAGACATGGTGGGACCCACCATTGGGTCACGGAGAAGTCCAAGTCTACATAATCACTAAAGAATAACTAATGACATATTATTTTATTTCATAATAATTAATATTGAATTTATTTATTAATGGTATTTACAATTCTTAATGTAAATACATGGAGAATATTTGTTTAATGAATATATTTTTAATATTCATAGTTAACATAATATTTGTATAGTTGATGAATCAAGTTAATGGATCAGTTGTTATAATCAAATATATTATATTTAAAAAGTGATAAAAATAAATATGATATTTATGACATAGTATAGTAATAATAATATATCATTTATATAGTGTCTAAAAATTTTCAGGGCCAGGGAGCCTTTTTTGGGTAATTTCATAACACACTATATATAAGAGTAGAGTGCCGCTCACATGGGTACTATTCACTATGAGATCTTGAGAGATTCTCTATTTTATCCCACTTTTTAATAGAAAATATCTCAACCTTGGTTACCAGAATGAGATCTCCCTCATGCAGCACAAGAACATCGATGTAGTGATAATCGAGATGTCCAAGGTGTTATTAGATGACCACACTAACTCCAATAATTTGAGGATTGATGATCCAAATTTTTTTTATAGAGTTTGGATGATCTAGGAAAATTTGACTTTAGTTTCTTCAAGAAGAGACTACTGGTGATGAATTACTGATGAATGCATAACTTCATATTGAACTAGGTAATTATGAAATAATTTTTGTACTTTAACATCTTCTCCCATGATCCTTGGGATTAAACTCTGGAAGTGCTTAACTGACAATGACTTTATTTTGTCTATTATTGCAACATCCCAAGTAATTAAATAATAATACAATTTCAACTTTATTAATATTTTTTAATTAAATAATAATTTTACATTAATGGGGTTTCTATGTTTGATGGCTTACCCGATACACAACAACAGATTTCTTTGAAATTTTACATTGCACAGTAATAAAACAATAATAATATTTTAAATGTATTTAATTCCTAGCCATTGTATTGGATGGAAATAATAGATCTAACTACAATATAATTTTACATGTTTTATAAACTGTTTTACATTTATCCAACAAAAGTTAAAGGCTAAAAATGTGAATGAATCTAATTTTAAGCATAATTTAATTTAAAAGGTTGATTTATCGTCTTTTGATGGAGAAACCTCTTTAAATATTCTTTTGGTACCTTTTATTTTTTTCTTTTGAAAAAATAAAATTCTTCTACACAATCAAGGTATCAAAATTCACTTTGGGTAAATTTTTTGTATTTTTCTAATAAAAATCAATTTTTGATGAATTATGAAAAATATTGTATTTTAATTCAAAACTACCATTTAATATAAATTACTTATGTGGATATATTATGTATTTAATTTGTTTAAAATTTAATTTTGATTATATTTTTACTATTTAATCCAATTTTGGTGATTTTATTTAATTTCACTTTGAAATTGGACATAAAAAGTGTCGAACTTTTGATAGTTATCATTTCTTCAAAAAATGCGCTTTTTTTTACGGCAAAAATTAATTTTAAATTAATTTATGCCAGTTATGTGTTTTTAATTTAGAAAAATGGATTACATATTTTTAATCATTAGGTATAAATGGTGTAAATAGGTAACTTTTATTTTTATACTTTTAAAATATTTACTACAATAAAATTTTTATTTTCCATGGTTAAAGGGTAAATCAGGTAAATAAGGGTATAAAATATTATTATAATAATATAAAATAACCCTAACATGTGTGATAATCCAATTGGTTGATAAACTTTCGACCATGGGCATCCTTGGGTCGATTTTGGGTCCCCATGGAGCCACTTATGAGTGATAATGACACTTTATTTTAATTAACTTAAAGTAAAGACCAAATTGACACAAACATATATCTTTTAGTAAATCAATTCTTATGAGGGGTTATATAAGTTATAATTTCGACTATAAATATTAATTAGAGAGATAAAAAGGTTTCCTACATAATTATATTTTGTTTTATAATTTTCAGACATCAAATAAATAAAATTTTTTATGACACAATAATGATGTAGTGTTTATATCATTAATAAATGATTTTAATATATAATATTATTAATATTATAATAATATCCAAACCTGTCCAATTATTATTGGATAATTTTTATTTCGACCATTAGTCATCTTATCTTGGAATGTGATACGTTTTTGAACGTTATAAAATGAAAATCATTATATAAAAAAATAATATTTTGACACTTTCCTAAAGAGCCCCTCACCCCTTATAAAAATCCTTCACTTATAACCCATTAATCACTCCTATAATTCCCCATGTCTCATCAAAATACTACCAAAATAAGCTTTCGATATCCCTCTCTTCTACCTATAAGACATAACTTTGGTAGAAGGAACTTCAAAAAGTCCTTTTGGTTCAGACCCAAGGGAGTTACTCGAAGTAAAGGTAATAGTTTCTCGTAAATTTTTTTCTTATATTTTACTTCTCCAACCCCTAAAATATTTTATTATTTTCTTTTATAACAACACAAGTGTCCTAAATATACTAGTATTTTGTCATAAGATGTATTCTAACTCCACTTACACACACTTCCATCTAATGGGTAAACAATATATTGTTTCTGCAGATGGAAAACTAACACCTCACAAAACGATGATTGTTCAATTATATCCTACCACCTCTCATGGTGGCCATTATGATGGAAATTTATTTATATATGATATATATTTTGTTTTTTTTTATGATTCTGTATTTTTTATTTATAGAATACCCTTATGGTTTCCATTATGGGTAAACACGATAATTTTATTAGAGTAAGTGTGGACTACTGCCCCCTCAATGTGATATGACTCGTTAATGCCATATGTGTGATGTATAAAGGATAGAGTTAATGTTATTATATAAGATATTATACTGGAATTATAATATAACTATGTATTATTATATTTTAATTCCATTAAAATAATTAATTGAAATGAAAGTAGCATTCATGCGTACGTGGATCTTACCATCTCCATGAATGGTGAATTTACTTTCTTACCTCCAAATGTTAGGTACTATTATAAATACAAATATATACTAGATATATATGATATATATGATATCTAAATCATGAATATCAGTCTGGATCTAATGAACTTTTTACCACGTGAACGTCTTGTAATTATAAGAGGTCCATTTTTAACTCTAGTACCAAATATCGAAAAAACGACCATTATTAACTTAAATTATAACATAATGTTTATAACATGGTAATAAGTGATATCAAAGGAATAATAAATTTGAAAAAGGATCTGAAGAAAGTAGAAATTAACTTTAGATTATTATTTTTTATATTGAAGGACAAACAGGTCAAGTCAGACACGAGGTGAGGGGCTTCGTCTCAATCTCTTTTCATAGAATCATATTTTTTTAGTACATGACTTTCTTTTATACGATGTATAATCACCTTTGACTTTTCTTTTCATAAAAAGGGAATATTTTTCTATGAAAGATTTTTCTAAATGAAAAAACTAATGTTTTTTAATGGATATGGTGACAATGATCTTTCCGCCGCTGTGAGTATTATTTGATCACATGCTTCCTTAACAAGACATAATGTTTTTAAAAGGAAAATAAATACCATATACTACTTTACGTATTTTGGTATTGAAAATGGTTTTTATAATGGATTTTTTATATCAATATAATTAAATGATATATTGTGATTGAAATGTTGAAATGTTATCTTTCCTTTATGTTTGTTTTATGTGTTATGAATATGTTATGATTTTTAGGCATTGTTACGTATACAGGTGGTTCCATGATAAATATATGTAGGGTGAGCCCGAGATATCTCTCTAATGCATTAGGTAACGTGAAAGAGGTAAACTTGAATGTTTCACCTAAGTGATTTAGGGAATATATTATATTTGGTATTCCAAATGTAACTCCCTACGAATCTATGAAAGGTATAATGTAAGTATGTTATGGATGCTACAAGTTACCTTTATGATTTGTGTTTACTATGTAAATCTTATGATTTCATGAGGTATGTTAAAGATCTTATGTTATGTATGTATTGAAGAATTACTTTTTTATTTATTCATTTTATAAAACTTACTGAGATTTTTTATGCTCATCCAATGTTTGGAAATGTTTTTCATAGGACTTAATAATGAATATGGTCAATGATGAGATCATGGAAAAGTCGTGCTGTCTAAAACATGGGACTAGATATGAATATTTTTTTAACAATTTTTATTTTATTAAAAAGTGGAAACCATGTAGAAGTGTCAACCTTGTAATTTTTGAGATGTAATGTAACATTTATGGACTAATTCTATAAAACAATAAACCTGAAAAGATCCTCAATGTGAATTATTCATTTAATTGAATATTTTGTAATGCTTACGTATGGGTCCTTATAGTTGGTATCATAGGTCGGTATAGAAAACTTTTGGAGTTAGAATATTATTAAATTAATGTAAATAAATTAATTTATGGTAAGAATGAAATAGAATTTACAGATTACCCTGTTTCTTCTCCTGAGATATTTCTATGTTTAGAATGACGTTCTGCAGAGGAAACATGACAGCTATGTTTGGAAAACATTAGGAGGAAGGAAACCTTCCATTTCAAAAACCTGAGATGGTCAGAATCAGAACTAAAAAGTTTGTCGCATTTATGGAACAATTGACTTAGGATATAAATGGTGGTGGTATCCATGCATGAGATAAGCTTGATCTACCACATTGGAACATTTCAGTAGTGGAGTATTTCATGAGGCAGCATCCCCCATCAGTCAGAAGATCATCTGACCCAGTGCTAGCTTGTGGGTGGATTAAAGCACTGGAAAAATGTTTTGATGCCAATGGGTGTTCCGAATATGAAAAGGTTGGTCTCACTGTTTACTGTTTTGAAGGTGAAGCTGATCAGTGGTGATCGATGGTGAAAAATATTATGGATAGTGAGGAGATTGATGCTCTTGATTGGGATGAATTCAAAAGTATGTTTCTTGAGAAATATTTTCCTAAGGTGTTTCGTCTTCAGATGGGAAAACTGTTAATATAATTGAGGTATAAGGATGAATCAGTGGCTGCTTATGAAGAAAAATTCTTTCTATTGGCAAGGTATGCTCCAAATTGAATAGGAGATATTAATAGTAAAATAAAATGTTTTTACGAAAGATTAAATCCAATGTATCAAAGGGATTTAGCTTCTTGTGAGATCAAAAGTTATGAAAAACTTTTTCAATGTGAGGAGAAGGTGGAAATAGAGTATGCCGATGATTATTTATTCTTTGAAAAAAAAAAACAGAATAAGAGGTCAAGGTGGAAGGAAAAAGGAAAGAACTCTTCAAAAATGTCTTATGGAAGGGAACTTAAGTTTACCGTTTGTGAAAATAGTGGTAATAATCATGTTGGGGAATGTCTTTTGATTTCTAGTAAGTTCTGCTGATGTGGTAAAATGGGATATAAGGCTCGTAATTGCACTAAAAATGAGCGGGATAATGGTAAGACAAAATCTGATTTACAATTTGAAAAATGTTTTAAGTGCAACGAAATGAGTCATTACGAAAATGAGAGTCCAATGAAGAACTCAACTAAGGGAAAGCAACCAGACTACTAGCAGAAAGTGGTGGGGAAGTCCTTTTCCAATACATCAGTATATATTGTGCCATCCAATGAAGTAGTATCAGGTACACTGTTCTTTTGTTCATATTATTCCAATGTGTTGTTTGATTTTGGGTCTACACATTGATTCATTTCTGGGGAGTTTTCTAATAAATTGGAAATTCCATATCATGATATAAGTCCTTAACATATGGTAAAAAAACTAAGAGGAAATGTTGAAACAAATAGAAATTAAAAGAACCTTCCTGTCATTGTGGGAGAAAAGAATCTACCTGCAAACTTATTGTTTTTCCTCTATTAGAGTTTGATGTTATTTTGGGAATGTATTGGCTTTCTATTTATGATGCTACGATTTAATGCAGTGCTAAAGAGGTTTCTTTTTTGGAATGAGTTTTAGTTTGACAACAATAATTAACCCGTACTTTTGATAACATATCAGGAAGCTAAGAAAATAGTAAATTATGGAAATTAATGTTAACTTGCACATATAGTTGAAAACAAAGGAACTGTTCAGATTAAAGATGTTCCAGTGGTAAATGAGTACCTTGATGTTTTTCCTGATGTGTTGGCTGGTATTTTAACTGATCAGGAAGTTGAATTTACTGTTGACGTAGTTCCTGATGCTAAGCCAATTTCAAAACCACCTTATTGAATGGAGGAAATTGACTATTTAGAGTTAATGAAGTAATTTAAGGAGTTATTTGATTAAGGATTCATTCGACCTGGGACATCACCATGGGGTTCTCCTGTCTTGTTTGTTAAAAATAATTTGGTTTAATGAGAATTTTCATTTTATTATAGAGCATTGAATAACATCACTATTAAGAAAAAGTATCCTTTGCCTCATATCGATTATTTTTTTGATCAAATCCAGAGAGATCAGTATTTTTCAAATATTTTTTTAGGTTTGGGATCCATCAGTTGAAAGTAAAGGTAGTAGAAATTCCAAAGACCGCATTTCATATTAGATATGGTCATCATGAATTTGTAGTTATGAATTTTGGTTTTACCAATGCACCTATTATATTCATGGATATTATGAATATAATTTTATATGAGTTTTTGGATATGCTTGTGGTTGTGTTCATTTATTATATTTCAGTTTATTCTAAAAGTAAAGAGGAACACGAAAGTCATATAATGGTTATCTTGGAAAAATTAAACGAAAAGAAACTCTTTGGGAAATTAAGAAAGTGTGAGTTTTGGTTACATGAAATTTCTTTCCATGGTCACATTGTTTAAAAAAATGGCATAACTATTGATAGTGCCCAAACACAAGTTTTTGAAGAATGGAAAAGACACACAAAAATAACCGAGATTCGTAGTGCTCTTGGATTGGCTGGTTATTACCGGAGGTTTGTTGAGAACTTTTCACGGTTATCTAGTCCAAGGACTATGATAACTTGAAAAGGTGTTTTGTTCATTTAGACAAAATAATGTGATGATTGTTTTCAAGAATTGAAAATAAGATTACTGAATGCTTTGGTTTTGGAACTACCTTCCAAATATGGTGACTTTGTTATTTATAGTGATTCTTATTTTAAAGGACATGGTTGTGTCCTTATGCATAATGATCATGTAATTGCTTAAGCTTCATGATATTTGAAACCTCATGAGTTTAATTACCCAACACATGATTTGGAATTAGCTGCTATTTTTTTTATTTTAAAATTTGGAGGCATCATTTGTATGGAGTAAAATGTGAAATATATACTAACCACAAAAGTTTGAAGTATATATTCAGCCATAATGAATTTAAAATGAGACATATGAGATGGTTGGAATTAATCTAGGATTATGATTTTATGATCCATTACCATACAAGAAAAGAAAATAAAGTGGTTTTTTCTTTGAGTCAAAAAATTAATGATTCATTAACAATGCTATGTTCGGAACACGATCCTTTGTCTTTTGATTCGGTGAACTTTGGAATAGATGTAGTTGGTGCTAGAAATTATTCAGTTTTGTTTCTGGTGTTAGTAAAATAAAATATATTAGACAAAATAATTTAAGCACAGATAGAAGACAGTGAGTTACAGAATAATGTAATGTTGGTTCAGAAGGTATGTTGCCTGAATTGAACATTTATAATGATTGTGTTTTGAGGTTTGAGAAATGATTATGTGTGCCTTGTGATTCACAGTTGAAGAAAAAGTTATTATGTGAAGCTCATATTTCCCCATTTTATGTTCATCCTGGTAGTACTAAGATGTACAAAGATCTTTAGGAGTATTTCTGGTGGGATAGAATGAAAAGAGATATTGCTAATTTTACTATGAAGTGTTTGACTTGACAGCAGGTTGAAGTAGAGCGTCAATTTCTGAATGGGATTCTCCAGTCTATACTGGTTCCATAGTGGAAATGGGAAAATATATCCATGGACATATTTATTGGATTACCAAATATCTCTTGAGGTAATAACCCAATATGGGTTATTGTATATCAGTTGACTAAATCTTCTCTTTTCATTCCTATTCGAGATACTTTTCCTCTAGATCAACATTCTTGGTTTTATGTTAAAGAGATAGTCAGGTTGCATGGAGTTCCCCTTTCTATTGTATCTGATTGTGATCCCAAGTTTACTTCTAAACTTTGTAATGTCTTTAAGAAGTCATTGGGTAATGAATTAAATTTTAGAACATCTTTTCATCCGCAATCAGATGGGCAGTCAGAATGAACAATTCAGAACTTGGACGATATGCTACGTACTTTTTCACTGGATTACCAGGGAAGTTGGGACCAACATATTCCTTTGGTTGAATTTTCATATAGTAACAGTTTTCATTCCAGTATACAGATGCATCCATTTGAATCATTATATGTGAATAAGTGTTGAACATTGGTATTTTGGGATGAAGTAGGTGAAAGGAAGTTTATGGGACCAGAGTTGGTAGAAGATATGTCTGAAAAGGATAAGTTGATTTAGAAGCACATGAGAATAGCTCAGAGCAGGTAGAAAAGTTATGCAGACAAACAGAGGAAGGATCTTTATTTTGAGGTAGGTGATCATGTCTTTCTCAAAGCTTCTTTATGGAAAAGTTTGATGCATTTTTGTAAGATGGGGAAGTTGAGTCTGAGTATCAGTAGACACTATGAAATTCTAGATAAATATGGATCAGTTGCTTACATATTATCTTTACCTCCATGTTTACCCCAAGTACAAAATGTTTTTAATGTTTCATTATTGAGAAAGTATATGGCGGGTCCATCACATGTTTTATGTCCATAGATAGTTTAGTTGGAAGAGAATATATTTTATGGGGAACAAGCAGTCCAGATTATTGACCATAGAGAGAAAGGGTTTCAGAATAAGTTGATTCACTAGGTAAAGGTTTTGTGAAAAAACCATATGGTTGAAGAGGAAACGTGGGAATCTGAAAATGATATGAAGGATAAATACCCCCACTTATTTGATAAGTGAATAAAAATTGTGAGGACATAATTTCCACAAGGGGGAATGGATGTAAAATCCCAAGTAAATAAAGAATAAAACATGTTCATAATTATTTATATTTGTTAATTAAATATTAATTTTTTTAAATGGGTTTCTATGTTTGATGGCATACCCGATACGAAACAACGGTTTTTTTTTGAAATAATACATTGCACACTAATAATATAATAATATTATTTTAAATGTAGTTAATGCCTAGCTATTGTATTAGATGGAATGAATAGAACTAACTAAAATTTTTCTATACATGTTTGTAAATTTTTTTTACTTTTATTCCATAAAAGCTATAGGCTTAAAATATGAATGAATCTAATTTTAAGCATACTTTTCTGTAGAAGGTTGATTTACCACCTTTTGATGGTGAACCATCTTTAAATCTTATTTTAGTTATTTTTATATGTTTTTTGGATCAAAATAAAATGTTTCTTCAGAATCTGGAAATCAATATTCCCTTTGGGAATTTTTTTTGTATTTTTCTGATAAAATTCAATTTTTGAGGAATAGTGGAAAACACTTTATTTTAATTAAAAACTACCTTTTAATATAATTTTTTCATATGGCTAGATTGTTTATAAAATTTATTTCAAATGTAATTAGATTATATTTTTACCATTTAATCCAATATTTTTCATTGGATGTAATTTCAATTTTAAATTGGACATAAACAAGTTTCAATCGTTTGATAGTTATTATTTCTTAAATAACACGGTTTTTTGTTTTGACAACAGTAATTAATTTTAATTTAATTTATACCACGTATTTTTTATAATCTGGAAAAATGGATTCCGTATTTGGAATTATTAGCTCCAAATTGTTTCAATAGGTAAGTTTTATTTTTATAAATTTTAATTATTTACTAGAGTAATAATTTTATTAACAATGGTTTAAGTGTTAATCTGGTAAATAAGGGTAAAAAAATTTGATTATAATTACATATAATTAATCTAAAATGTGTCTTAATCCTATTGTATGACACATTTATGACCATTAGAATCCTTGGGTCAATTTTGAAACCCCATGTAGCCACTTAAGAGTGATAAGGACACTTTATTTTAATTAACTTAAAGTAAAGATAGAAATGACATCAACGAATAACTTTTAATAAAATAATTTTTACAAGGTGTTATATAAGTTATCTATTCGATTATATATATTCATTGGGAAGAAAAAATAATTTCTTACATCGTCGTATTTTTTTTATAATTTTTATACATCATATAAATAAATTTTTTTTGACATAATAATTATGTAGCCTTTAACTTATTAATAAATGATTTAAATAAATAATATTAAAAAAAATTAAAATAATATCCAAAACCTGTCTAATTATTATTGGATGATTTTATTTCGAGCATGAGTCATTATATATTTGAATTTAATAAGTTTGGGACCATTATAAATAGAAAATAATTATATAATAAAATAATATTTTCACACTTTTCTAAAGAGCCCCTCATCACCTTTATAAAATGCCATCACCTATAACCCATTTCTCACTCCTATCAAGACCCTTGGCTCTTCCAACACCTGCCCAAATAAGCTCTCAAGATAAGTATTCGAACTAAACATACACACACCTCTATCTAATGGTTAATGAACTTACTGTTTCTGTGGATGTCCAACTAACGCCTCACGAAACGATAATTGTTCAATTATCTCTGACCGCCTCTCATGGTGGCCATTATGACGGAACTATATTTATATATGATATCTTTTATGTTTATATTTTCTTTATTCATTTTTATTTTTCATTTATATCATACCCAAATGGTTTCATTTTTTGTAAACACGATAATTTAATTTGAGGAAGTGCGGACTACCGCCCCTCAATGTGATACGACTCGTTAATGCCATATGTGGGATGTATAAAGGATGGAGTTAATGATATTATTTATGATATTATTCTGGAATTATAATCTACCTATTTTTCATTATGTTTTAATTCCATTAAAATAAGAAATATAAATGAAAGTAGAGTTCATGCATACGTACGACTTACCATCTCCATGAATGGTGCATTTCATTTCTTACCTCCAAATGTTATGTAATATTATAAATACTTGTATATACTGGATAAATATGATAAATGAGATATATATGATATCTAAATCATGAATATAATTCTGGATATATTGAAATTTTGACCACTTGAAAAACATGTAATTATAAGAAGTCTATTTTTTGACTCAAGTACGAAATATCGACAAAACGACCGTTATTAAATTAAATGATAACATAATGTTTATAACATGGTAATATGAGATATAAAAGGAATAATAAAAATAGTGAATAAAAAGTAACAGAATAATATCTTATCTACTAGATCAACGATTGAATAAATATCTATATTGGGACGTGATATTTGTTATAACAATTTCTGAATTTTTTTTTTAAATTTGGGTTAGTAAAATTAAATAATAAATTTAAACTCATACTCGCCTTCCAAAGACATGCTTCAGAGGTTGTAAACCAATTACAGTACATTATTATGTCTTCTATTTGATATGAAAAACTAAACTAAAAAATAACCATTTCTATTAAAAAATTATCAAAAATTTATGTGGAATTGAAATTTGAATGCAAATATGAAATTAATAAATATGAAATATATAAATCAAAAGTATCTGAAAGGTATAAAAAACAATGGTTATGTCCCAAGATCTTCTTTTTTTGTAGTTTTTTGCTCAACCCAACCTAGTTTATATGATTTAAGTGTGATACAAATCCAACAAACTTGGGTTAACCCAATTATTATATTTGATTTCATCTATCTCAACTCGTCTTCTCCTCAATGAAATTAGAGTGAAGTATAGGGTCGGTGACCAAATACTAAATAGTTTGGAGGTAATTATAAATAATTTTGAATATTTTCATACTTGGTAAAATTATTATTTTTAACTATAGGATGAGTTTGTTCTACTTATTCAATTATTACTTATGTTTATCACCATACTCCTAAATTTATTTCCCTTATACTACTTATTTTTATTGTTTATTATCACTGTAGAATAAAGATATTTCTTATTCTTAATGGGACACTCTTAAATCATCTAAAATTTCCACTAATGACGTGGAATCTATCTTCCAATCTTCCCATTAATCTTCCACTGGTATAAATGATAGTTGTGTAATGAATCTATATAATCACTCAGTAGTTGAGGCCCTTTCTTCCTCTTTTTCTCCTTCTTCTTATAGCCTCCAAAAGTTTCATCTAGCAATTGAAGTTCGACAACAAGTTCTCCTTAATCATCTTCCTCAATAATAGAAAAATTATGGGAATCATGTATTATAACAAAGTTTTCATCAAAAGTGGAACGTAAATTTTTTTATGGATGTGGAACTCATGATCATGGCATACCTCATTTAAATTGGGTTATTGGATACAAAGTTATTAATATTCCCAAGTTAGGTATAGTTGCAAAAACTTTTCTGATTGACTATTCTTTATTTTAATCTATTATAATTATTTCATAAAAACCATTAAAAGGAAGGAATGTATGTCTCTACATTGTATTTCATACATTACAATAAAAAATAACCAAGGTCATAGAATAATTAAAAAAAATTAAATAAAATACTATTATAGAATCATGAAACAAAAAGAAATGAGAATTTTTTCTTAAAATTATTAAATTAAAATTAATCTCCATACATATATAAAAAAAAGATCCAAAAATATTATATCCATGAAGGAATCAATAATTTTAATGGGGATACCGACTTTAGGGACTTCACCGTAGGAAACAATAAAATCAATATACTACATGGTAGTATTTGAAGTGAAAGTTTGAATTCAAACCCACAAAGATAGGGTGTTTAATACAATAAATTATTGATAATGACCTAAACTATGACTCAAAAGAAATATAAATTAAATTAATTGGACAGAGAATAGTGATGGTTCTATTGATCATTTAGAAAATATAAAATTTGGTCACCAATTTAAAATCTTTGTTTATAATGAATTAATTCACAAAATCATGAATAAAAAAAATAATTTTTTAGAAATTATTATAGGAAAATCCAATGGTCATGGTAAAAAACAACAGGTTACCAAATTTTAGTTTTTCAATGTTTAAAATTATTTAGTATTTTTGAGGATTGGATAACTAAAAACTATTTATAAACTTTGAAAAAAAACTATCCAATGGTCATGGTGGGGGTCATATAGTAGTTAATTCATAAATTATGTCACCCACAACCATTACAAAATAGGAATGTATGAATAGAAAAATAAGAGTGTTGAGAATTTAAGTATATATAAATGACCCAAATGAATTTAATTAATGAATAAAATACCTCAATAAAATCAATACTATTTCATCATAGATTATTTTCACAAAGGATACCCCTCTTTTTAGCAAAGATGTGGTAGGAAAAATAAAATTATATTCCAATCCAAATAAGATTAAATCCACTAGGACATGATATACCCTATAGTATTATCATATCTCTCTATTTATAGAAATAGATATCACATGATTCCTTTTCAGTTCAAGAAAAATAAGCTTTGAAATCAGTCCAAGTAAAAATTGGTAGTATGTGGTTGAACTAATTAAAAATACTGAAAATATTATTGAAAATTGGATCATTAATTTTGACATTGAGTCATAGTTTACAACATCTGAAAAGGTTTCATGACACAAATAGTTGATATCTTCCTCTCCAAATCAACCTTCTAAATATTTTATTAGGTGAAAATGATAACATAATTAATCAATGTAGATTATTATTATGTCAAAACAACTCAATATATGAATAAAATTCACAAAACATATCAAATAAATAAGGGTAACACCCAGGTGATGGAAGGGAGACTCCATGTCCTCATTTGGATTTAGGCTATGAAGGGTCCCCATGAAATTTTAGAATGTTCCTGGCATGATCTGTTAATATTGTCACTGATATTATTGATGTGAATATCTTCATTCCCATATTCTGCATCACATTAACCCCTCTTAGTTATTTGTTCTATTTCATCCTTATTACAATAGTTTCGTGATTCATCACTTAGTTCGGAGTGTGAGGTTTCTTTAACTTACTTAATTTATCTTTTTTAGGTTCATTTTCCTTTAGATTATATTCAAATGAATCTTACCACAGAAATAATTAATACATAAAAATGGTCAATAATGATAAATTTAATTCTTTAATCACTTATTTTAACATAAAAAGATATATGCATGAAATATTGACATTAATAATCCACTATATCCTAAATTTAAAGGGATATTAATGCTTCTAGGATCATAATATTTGGGATGTATCAAATTGTGATGGAAAAAATTTCGCTCCCATATTAAATTATTAGTTATAAACTATTCCATGTTTTTATTTGTTTTAGAAAATATTATTTAAATATTTAAAATATAATATAATTTTAACTAAGAATACTATGAATGGATTAATTAATAGTTCTTGAAAATCTTAGTGAATTTGAGAAACTCATGTTCTCTATTATTTTTCCACATTCTACAGGGAAAATGAATAATTTTGGAAACATTATTCAAGAGAAATGGAAGTCTATCATACTATTATTCTGGATTTTGATACCCTTTATTTTCATTATTTCTAATATATTTTTAATTTTTTATTTTAATCTAGAAGTATTGGTTTAAATGGGATTTCCAATTTTTAACTAGATTTATTTTTTTGAGGTTTCGAGATTATTATATATTATTTTATTAAGATTTTCATTTGGATATGGTTTTATTGGGTTTAATAAAATCTTGGAATAATTATTAGAATATGAGAAAGAAATTTAAAACCCTATTTCCAGGATCCCCAAGATATAAAAATAAAACCCTAGTTAAAAGTGAAATGATGAAATGCTGGAAACTGGAAGACTATAGTTCGAAGAGTCCATTAAATATTATTTATATTCATATATTTTTAATAAAGATAAGTAATGGGAAACATAAGAATCCAACATCAATCAGCAAAAATGGGATAATATGAATCCCTCGATGTTCAATTGTGATACACCTTTTCTATATGTTATGATAATAAATCTTTTGAAAAAGAGGATGGTGAAGAGAGCACAAAAATACAAGATCAGTTAGCCAAATATCCTCCACCATTATATCACATAAAATTCATATTTAAAAAGTAAACGAGGAATATCTTTAACAGTGCATGCATTATCTTGTTCATTTAAACTCATTCAATAATTATTCATCTAGTATTTGAATCTTATACATAAATTATTCATTTAAATGTTTCACCTAAATATTTTCAATTTTCATTAGTAATAGCTTGTGTGCGTGAAAGGAAGACAAATAAATTTTTTCTATTTTACTATAATCAAATAGAACATAATAATATACCCTTTTAAATAAAATCAAAATTTTCATGAAATATATAAAAAAATATCAAATATATATATAAAAGAATTTGGGGAATATTTCAATTAATCCACAACATTAATAAATACTAAAATTATTTCATCCATTTAAAGTTATTTAATATCATATTCAATAACTTGTGAAACCATATCCATGACTCCTTTGGGATATCTTCTAAAATAAATCCCAGAATTATTGGATTATCCTCACGTTTTATATATCATTTTTAATTTATTGTTATCACTAATATAAAATAGTTTTGGGAAAACTAAATTTTTTTTATAATAGATAATTCTGTAAAACTAAATCCCTCTATAGTTAACCATAATGTGTAACCGAACAGTCCTTTATAATGTTGATAAAACATATGAATACCCATAACCATTTATTTAATAACAGAGAAACCAATAAGAATTAATCAATTATACTCAAGCTACAAAGGGTTTTGGAATGATCACTATCTTTAAAATGTATCACTTTACCTATTTCCACTATTATACAATATATGAAAATGTGAATTATTAAATTTTCCCTTTCTCCATTATATCATGTGACATGGGAAATGAAAAATTTTAACCCTATATAGTCAACTCATTTTTTCATTATTTCATAGTAAATAATGAACTAATCAATGAATACATTAATGTCATTCATTCTTATATATAAGAAAAACAGAAGACCCTCTTCCAAATAGATTTATAATAACTAGGTGTGGACGTACACTCCCACATACTACATTAATCATTGGAAAAGTTATTATACTTTTCATATGAGCAAAAAAATCCTCTCTTGTCTAATCTATAACTGATGGCTAGATCGTAAACAAACCCAAACACCCCTATATTATCTATGTTAATATATAGAATACTGTTTGTAATTTATCCAAGTTAGAAAGTTCTCATGAAACATATCTAACCAACCTCAGGTAGTGGGAGCTCAAATATGATATATGATTCCTTATTATAACAAATACATGTTTATGAATCTCCATGTCATATACTTATTGGGTTATAAATTGAAAAAAATGAATCCCATTTTTTATCTTATGCCACATGTGCGTATTCGCTATTTCTATAAACTAATCCTACTCATAGTAACCAGAAAATTTGATCGTAACCTATAAAAATCTATAGTGAACATTAGTTAGTTGTAAACTTAAATTCATACATTAATAGGTCAACTATACTTACATATAATTAAATGTATAACTATATATAAATTTATATAGCCTATGAAAAATAATGATAAAATGGAGAATTAATTTTAATTTGATACATTTTTATATTCTAAACCTTTTAATAACATTTAAAATACTTAATATATTACCTAGTTTATCATATCTTGTTAGAAAACTTTAAGATCAACCATATGTTTTTTACACTTCTTTGTTTTTTTTCAACAAATCACATCACATATAGACCCTATAACATATCTATAAAACCATCTGATAAAATAATAATACTAACTCATTACTAATAAACATTTATAATGAAATTCAATTTAAATAACTGTGAGATTTTAGAATCATATTTATAACTATTCAACTTGTTATACATATTCAAATGTCTTAAATTCACAATATCTAATGTTATGATGTCAACATTGATTGTCAACCAATAATGCTTTTTTATGTTCATATTCATTATCTTTGGAACCATATTCCACTAAAAAGTTTCCTTGAAATAATATAACTACATACATTATTGTTTACTGGTCCTCCAATAATCATTAATAATAATGTTAAAAAACGTTGTGACATTAACTATTTTAACTATTTACATTTATTTTTCCCACCACAGCCTATACAATTTCAGGTTAATGTGTTAACAAACTTTTATATTAACTAATGAATATATATATATTCCTTGTTACCCCCAAACCAACTCTTTTAGGATATTAGTTGTAAATAATTTATTATTTTTACCAGAACAATCCCCTATGAAATGGTTTCTTTCACTTTTCATAATAAATAAATGAAACTATTTTAATTTTCATTATCATCAATATCATAAATTTGTTTAATATATTTATTAAAAAACTTATCTTAAACTGGTATAATAGTGATACCCACTTTATTAGTTGTAACTAAATGAAACACTTTACATTTTTATTTACCATCACATATAATAATTTTTTTAAGATATTAAATGGAGAAAACATTTACGTAAATTTGGTGTCATTTATTATTTATTAAATTTCAACTTCTCCATGTTCAAACATACTACCCCAAGACTCTTAAACTTGATATTATTATTAGAATATCTTATTTTGATACAATACCCGTTTTTGTTATGAAATAATAGTTATTAACTTCTATTATGAATTTTCACCAAATCATATATATAATTTTATTTGTTATGAAATTTTTTAATTTAAAAATAATAATTTATTAAAATATACCAATGATGAGTGGCTAGTACAAATTTCCACATATTTATTTTAAATTATAGATAAAATAATTATCCTTGACAAACACATTTATCCACATTTTGGATAAAAACTTTTAATTTATGTTCTTTTCTCGAAACATGTTACAAAAATTGATGATTCATAAATAATTCATTTGTAATTAATTATCTAATACATTTTTATAAAAACTCATTGTAATAAGAAATATACTTCTAAAATATAAGTGAAATAAGATTATGATACCCTTATTTTACTTAGATTCATCTAATCTTGACACTATCCATTATATTTATATGTTGGTATTCCTCTCTTAATTTATGTAAACTACAATATCAAACAGTTATTCCTTTTTTATCTCTTTTATATTTACAACACCTTTTAAAATATACATTTTATATCACATAACTTTTAAAATTAAGAGTTAATTCTTAAATAACATTAATATGATACATGGAGATTGTATAGAGGTTTAAAAAATAATTATTGTGGATCTTGGATAATACAATGATATTGAATTTATAATCCTTTTTTATAACAACCCTAGGTTTCAATAACCTCTATTGGATTATATAAGAAATATTATTGATCTTTTGAACTAACTTTTCATCTTTAGGTTTAAAAATTTACCCAATTTTACTATACATATAGTATTAGAATTTAGACATTATTTTCATAGTTCATCCATTATCGGAACTATTAAAATATCATTTAATATTTTATGGAATTCAATAATATTTCCAAAATATTTCAATATATGGAAATTGGATAAATTATCTCCTTAGAAAAATCCATTTTCATCTAATTCCATAAATATAATGAATGAATTACTAGATGATTTCATATGTATCTATATTAAATTGTAAAATATTTTCAAAATTAGGTTAATGTGGAAGTAATTTTTTTAATACATTGAATTTTTCCTTAATAAGTTTTTATAATTGACTAATATTTCCTAACATATTTTTTTAATATACAAGTCTTAAGTGATACATACACTACGTTATTAATTTTCATGGATTAATAAAAAGGTTTAGCATGATGATGATGATATCATCTATAATAGAAGATTTTTTTATATGATTATCATTTATTATTAACCATTTTAAGATTAATTTTATTAAATGATGTCCAAAAAAATAATGACACCCTTTTAAAATTCATCATTTCAATTAGTGGTCCAGGATATATATTTCTCCATGAAAATGACTCTCCATTGGTTTAAATCACACTGGTGAGTTATTTAGGTTGTGAATCATCCCAAGAATATCATATATTACTCTAAAAGAGTTGATTGTCCAAAACTTTTTCCAATATATCATATAGATAAACCCAACTCTATTTATATTTTATCCTAACATGTAGGGTGTCCTAGCTTGCATAACCCAATGAAAATTTAAAAAATTATATAATCACAAAATATTATATAGAAGCCCCACTATGGTATGAATGAAACAAATAATTATCCAAGATCAGTCAATACATTATTTTATGACACCATATAATTTGGGGCACCCCATTTTAATGTGAAACTACCTTGTTGGATGATTGAATTCTCGAAAAGTGACACTTAGGAAAGAATTTCACACATTTTATTTGAAGGGGATTTTCATCTCAATAAATTTTCTCACTCTATTCATTTAATGTAAGCACGATTATAGTAATTTAGTTTATAATCCTATTATGTACACCATAACAGTATGTTGAAACTACATTGACGTGTATCTATTTACAGAATTCATAATTATGTGTTACTCAGAAAAATTAAAAAGGCATGTATATTCATACATATTTGAATGTATCATATGCAGAATGTAAAAAAAATTTATGTAAAAGGTTTATAATTATGTGATATTGAAAATTTCCAAATTTCATAGAGCAAAATATTGAAAACCCCATTCTCTAGGAAATACATAGAATAATCCTATTGGTAGGTTGGTAGTCCAGGCCCAAGTCCCTCGACCAAATGATATATTACTCAGGATATAATCTAATTTATCATAACTCCAACACATAATATGATATAACTATATTTAATAAGTAAATTAAAAATCATAACATCATTTACAAACCGAATGAAGGTTGATAAGTAACTACCATCATTATGCTACCTAGCAAGTAATTCAATAATAAATCATAATAGAAAATTATCTTATTATTTTTTCATACACAAATTCATAATATAAAAAACATAAAACTATGATTATATTATGAAATTACATTTAAATAAATGAAAAATTAAAATATTTAATAAATATATAAACATTTATGAACAATTCCAACCTAAAACTTAATTATACCAATAATGTTCAGTCCGAGGAAGACCTATGAACCTTTATTAAAATAAAAGAAAAATACATGAGGCAAGGAGTGAGAGTACATACATACATCCCATCCACATATAGAGATCAGTTCTTACTCAAAAATAATATCTACATATCATAGTAATCATAATCCTCAACACATCCATTATAAGGTGCATCCTTCGCAGTAGGTGACTCCCACTAGGAGTTCGTATCATATGGATTTAGAACCTTGGCATACATCCATATAAGCTCTAGTTTCTCCATAGAGAGTTTCTCTTTAATTTATTTCTTGCTCATATGAATCTTTTTAGAATTAGGGGAATCCCCTTTTTCCTTCTTGGAAGATATCCTGGTGGATACCAACTTCAGTAAGTAATAATTGTCCATTCAAGGCATCCTTTTTGGCGGAACAGTCACCACGCCTTCAATTTCAGACAACATCTTCTGACCACCTTGAACAATATCATTGTAAGAAGGTCTTTCCACCCCTTTTTATTTCTCCATGTCATGGTCAGATTCATTCCACCATTTACCAATGGGATTCACAAGGATGAAACCTGTGCACCCCCATCTTGCCTCACTAAGACACCTTCTATGGTTTTCAGAGACTCACCTCCAATCATCTGAGAGAGCCTATTATGATAAATTAGAGCAAGGAATTGATGGTTTAAATCATTACCAAGGACCTCAAAAGTCCCCTTCCTTGACACATCAATTATAGCCTTTTACAACCTACTAGAACCAATATACAGATTCAAGGATGCATGCCCTTGTAGATCAAATAAAATCCTTTTATTTTTAACAATTTAAGACAATTAATTATGGTCAATTAATAATCTAATTATAATCTATTTATTTTAACACCCTGAAAATCTAAAATAAGAATATTATATTCATTAAAGTGTATGAATCATGAAACCATGTTTAAAAAATTATAACACCCATAGATTTTATGATAAATTTATTTTTAAATAAATTCGATCTCTTTAATAAATTTTATTAAATTCTACACTGAGTTTATTTTGTGATACACACTACACGACATCTAAATGAAACATGAAATATTAACAAAATATTTATATTTAATATAATAATTATCACCTAGATGATAAATTAGTTTTTATTGATAGTAAAAACCCAATTATTTTAATTATGGTTATCTATTATTTTTCTTTATTCTATAGGGAAAATGAATAATTTTGGAAACATTATTCAAGAGAAATGGAAGTCTATCATACTATTATTCTATATTTGGATTCCCATTTTTTTCATTGTTTCTAATATATTTTTAATTTATAATTTTAATATAGAAATATTGGTTTAAAAGTGATTTCAATTTTTTATCATGATTTTTTTGAGGTTTCCAGATTATTATATTTTATTTTATTAAGAATTTCATTTGGAGATGGTTTGATGGGGTTCAATAAAATCTGGGAATAATTATTAGAATATGATAATGAAATTTAAAACCCTATATCAATGATCCCTAAGATATAAAAATAAAACCCTTGTTAAAAGTGAAATGATGAAATGCTGGAAACCAGCAGACCATAGATCGAAGAGTCCATTGTTAGAACCATGGTATTCTATGCATGATTTAGAGTATGTTTTGTGTTTGTTGTCCATCAGCAGTGGAAGTTCAGAATGTGTACCCGCAAAGAGATCATACAGTTCAAGCAGACAATAGTATTGAAGGTGGCGCCGTTTCCCAGTGCTTGCCAAGTTTTTGGGCCTGAAAATCGACAAATGGAGAAAAGTGTTTCTAGAAAAGAGACTTGCGCGCCGTGTACTAGATGAAGAGGAAACTTGAATGCCATATGTTTTTCAAGATCATAAAATGGGAAAATGACAAAGGGATAAGAGCCACGCATGTTTTGGGCTGGTCGCGCATGTGACCTGCGCGCCGTGAAGAGACTTGGGCGCCGATTCTTAGGAAGACTGGAAACTTGCGCGCCTATTGTTTTTAAATATCTTAACATCAAAATATGGTAAAGGAAATAAGTTCGTGCTAGTATTTGTGTAGGTCGAGCAAGTGAGTAGCGCGACAGAGGCTAGCGAGATGTGCTGCGCCCCAATACTTGCGCGCCAAGGAGTGACCTGCGCGCCACCGCGCAGGGGATCCAGTTTGCCTATAAATAGAGGACCCCCCTCCTCACTTGTAATGAAGTTCAAGACTTAGAGATTTTTCAATCTCTCTTCGCGCAAGTGGTTGAGTCGCGAAAGTGGTTGTTGGGTCGCGCAAGTAGAGGCTGCGCACCAATTGTTGGTTGCACGACCAAGGCAGTTGGGGAGCTAAAGGCGCAACATCACGCAAGTATGGTGTTAAAGGAGGAAGTGTCGCACATGTTTTTTGGTGTCACATGTGCGCCGATTTTGTACCACGCAAGTGACTTGCGCGTCAGGATTGTGACTTGCGCACCGGGCTTCGATAAGCGCGCCAGGGTTGTTAAAGTTCATCTGTCCTTTTTAAGATGCACGGAAGCTGGAAGATCACCCAGTACCCTCAGCGCAAAGTGGGATTCATCTTCTGGTGAGAGTTGGACTTCAATAGAGAATCTATATAAGACATAGGATGAATTCTTATGCATTGATGACGAGACCTTCACGTCTATAAACTGAGTGGGACTTCACCAATGGCAGTGAGCCAGGGGGAGTCAACGGGAGTGACCCGAGGGAAGCAGTGAGATATCCCTGAACCTTTGTAAAGGCAGTGAGCCTGGGACAGAGTGATTGTGCCCAAACCTCTGTAATCCACATCTAGTGAAGATTAGTGGAATTTGGTATGACTGACAACTTGTCAGCGTATTCTCCTTGGACGAAGCCCTTAGTGGTGAACCAAGTAAAAAGTGTTGTGTCTTCTCTGTGCGTGTGAATGTTTTCTTTCTGGTCATATTCATCATACTGGTTCAAAAAGTTCCTATCAACGTGGGAAAAAGATCCATCACATTAAAAGAAAAATTTGTCACCCTGATTCACCCCTCCCCTCTCAGGGTGTCCCAGGGTCCTTCAAGTTGTATCATAGGGTAAAGGTTGCGGGTGTTGAATCTGTACCTTATCGTCATGGAGAATGCAGTCAATGTCAGGGGAGTCCATCAATTCGATGGAAGTAATTTCCAGATCTGGAAGAATAGAATGATATATCATCTAAGATCTCTTGGAATGGATGTTATTTTTTCTACTGTGAAAGGAATACAAGTCACTGATCCAACATGCCTGGCTATGACTGAAACAGACAGGAAAATTCTTGATGAAGATGCTAAAGCACAAAATGCACTCCCTACAGCCCTTTCTGATCAGATATAACTAATGGTGATGAATTGCACATCAACAAAATCCATGTGGGATAAACTCTAGAATATTTATGAAGGAGATAGAAATGTGAAGGAGGCGAAACTGCAAGTGCTGCACAATCAGTTTGATGATCTGAGGATGCATCCAGACGAGAATGCATACTCTTTCTTCAATCAAATTAATGAAGTGGTTGGAGGAATTTGGGGTCTAAGAGAAGAAATCAACGACATTGATATTGAAAATAAAATATTAATAAGACTTCTACCTCTGTACAATGCAAATGTGTCAGCTCTTGAGGAAAGAGATCTTTCCAAACATTCTCTAGCTGATTTACTGAGCAGCTTGGTAGCATATGAAAGGAGAGTCAAACCAGAAGATTCTACGACTCGTGTGAGCAAGGAAATGGCATTCAAAGCCATGGATAAACGGAAAATATCAAAATATAGTAGTGGTGAAGATGACGACGTAAAAGAAATTCTTTCTCTCATTGCAAAGAAGTTCCAGAAGGGGAAAGGGAAATTCAAAGGGAAGTTACCTCTCGCATGTTTATGTTGTGGAAACGTAGGGAACATTGCCTCTCAGTTCTTAAGAAAGACCAATGATGAAGATAGTGATGATGAAAGCTTTGAGAATCCTCGAAGAAGGTTCTTCAAAAATGGAGACTTCAAATCTGGAAAGAAAATGAAAAAGAAGAGTTTTGTCTATGAAGAGGAAGAAGATGATAATGAATTCTATGATAAAGAAGAACCATAATTCAAAACTGGGAACCATTATTATATGATGGCCACTGTTGAAAAGTTAGAAGATACTGGTGGAGAAAAACAACTGAGAACTTGTGTAGATCCCGAGATGCAACTTAAGGATGTGGTCAGTAAGCTTAAGATTAAATGTAAGAGTTACAATAAGTGGAAATCAATTGTAGAAGAATCATCTGAATAGGTTGATCAACTTGAAGCTGAAATTGAACGATTGGAATAATTTGTGATGGTACAGTCTAAAATAATTGAAAGAAATGATGATGTAGTAGATCTGAAGCTGAGAATTGAAGAGAAGGCAAAGGTCATCAATGACCTCACCTCTGGACTTGATGAAAAATCCAAGACTACTGAGGGTCTTGAGGAAGAATTTGTTACTCTAAGGAGTAAACTAGAGACTAATTCAATTCCAAAAGAATCGAAGAAGAAAATACAGTTTGGATGATTCTCAGATGCAGAATTACTAGCAAGAGCCAAGTGTGGTTCGGATGGGGTTGGAAAAATCTTGGGTGATCAAAGACCCGCTTGCATGGGAAAGAGTGGAATTGGCTGTGAAGCTGAGACATCAACTGCTAGAAGTGAAAAGATCCAAAAGAAAGACAAGATGAAAGTTTAACATGTTGAAACATTGCCTAAAGTGCTGAAAAAGGGACCCTTAATCCAATATAAAAGGAGAACTAAAAATTATCCTCAAAAATTTAGAAATGACAGATAGTCTAACTTTTCTCCCAAAGAAGAAGGAATGAGGAGAAATTCAAGTAAGAATACATTTCCTCTCATGAAGTGTCAGTTCTGTGGCTATTTGGGCCATACCATGTCTTATTGCGAAGAGGCAAGAAGCTATCTGAATGGAGAAGATATAGAAGTTCAACAAAGGAGAAAAAATTCATATCCTAATTCCTATAGAAGAAACAATTTCTGTGGATACTATTTTTTTTGTTCTATCTTTGGTCATAAGGCCACTAATTGTAGGCAGAGAAGGGACATGGACACCTCATACTAGAGTTCAAGACAAGTCAAGTCTCGTCAGCGAGAAAATGTTTCTCTTTCAAACAGGTTTTCCCTTCTCAAAGAATATTTCGACTATAAAGAACCTAGGTATGTGGAAGAGATAATTGAAAGGCCATCGATACTATATACTCAATACAATGTATCATGGAAGGAAAGGAAGAAGATAGAGAAATCCAACCTTACAGAGGTGGCCCTCAAAGCTACGAAGAACAACAGTACGTGGATTCTGGATAGCGGTTGTTCATCTCATATGACAGGTAATGGCGACCTGTTAACAGATATCAAAAGAAAGGTTGATGGTACAATACGATTTTGTAATGATGGAGCTCTGAAAATCAAAGGGAGTGGAAGTACCAAATTAGAAAATGGAGAACCAAAGAAGACTGAAGTCCTTTACGTAGATGGCCTATGTCATAATCTCCTCAGTGTGAGTCAAATTTGTGGCATTGGAGACTGGGACACATCAATCAACAATACATGGAGAAAATATCAAAATTGATAATTTTCATGGACATTCCCAACCTGAAGCGTGAGCGTGAAAAATATTGTGATGCTTGCATTCGTGGGAAGCTGGTCTGTAGTTCATATCGGCCAAAGAATAAAAGGGCATCTCACCTTCTTGATCTGATTCATACAGATGTATGTGGGCCGATAAATGTTTCCGGAACTCATGGAGAAAGGTACTTTGTCCTTTTCATAGATGATTACAGTATAATGGAATGTGTGATAGTCATTCACAGGAAACGACATGTCCTTGACTATATGAAAACATATCGGCGAATCACCGAGAATGATACTGGACGAACAATAAAAGTGTTGTGATCTAAAAATGGAGGAGAATACACGTCCATTGAATTTGAAAATTATCTGGAGAATCATGGGATACAGCATGAGGTAACTACTCTGAGAACTCCACAATAAAATGGAGTTGTTGAATGTAGGAATCGACAGGTGAACAACATGGCACGAACTATGCTGATTGAGAGTCGTATTCCACGACATTACTGGAAAGAGACTGTTCAAGCTGTAGTGTACATTCAGAATCGAACAAGACTTTATATGGGTGAGATGAAGACACCATATGAATTGTGGCATGGATGGAATCCTTCTTTAAAATACTTTTGTGTCTTTGGAAGTAAATACTTCATCAAGAACAAAGAAGGAAATCAGGGGAAATATGGAGACAATGCAGATGAAGGAATTTTCCTCAGTTACTCAATGAACAGCAAAGCCTAAAAATGTTTCAACAAGAATTTAGGTAGGATTGTGGAAAGCAGTGATGTTACGATAATTGAAGAGAAAACCACAAATTCTTCAAGGACGTCATATACTGATGTGATAGAAAGACAGGAAGAAAGTGAACGTGACGAAAATACAAATGCAGAAATAGAGGAAGTTGTTCAAAACACTCAGCAGTCACATCATGATGTTGACTTAGAAGAAGAATCTGAAGAAGAAACTATGGCTGAAGAGAATGCTACTGAACCTCGCAGGAGAAATCGAAGAGTTGAGATTGATCCATCCAACATAATTGGGGACAGGAGTGCACCCACTCAAACAAGAAGGATGAGGAATAACACACAATATGAATTTCTATCAGTTATAGAGACATCCTCATTTGAAGAAGCTGCAAATGATGAATCTTGGGTGAAAGCCATGAAGGATGAATTAGATAAGATTGACAAGAAGTAGAAATGGGATCTTGTCTAGAGACTCGAAGGTCACAATGTGATTGGTACCAAATGGATCTTCAAAAATAAGTTTGATGAGCATGGAAGCGTCATTAGAAACAAGGCACGACTGGTATGTAAAGGATACTCCCAGATTGAAGGTATTGACGTTGAAAAAACCTTTGCTCCAGTGGCTAGACTGGAGTCAATCAGGATTTTCCTTTCCATGGCACTCCAAAGAGGATATAAAGTATATCAAATTGATGTCAAGATAGCATTCTTGAATGGTGTACTCGAAGAAGAAGTCTACATTGAACAACCAGTGGGGTTTGTTTTGTGTACTGATGAAACAAAGCTATGCAAACTGAAGAAAGCTCTCTATGGTTTGAAGCAGGCACCATGGGCGTGGTACTGATGGCAGGAATCATATCTCAAGAAGTTGGGATTCAAAAGAGGAGGAGTTTATCACAATCTCTATGTGAAGAATTCTCCAAAAGATCAATTCATGGTTCTAGTCTACGTTGATCATATCATATTTGGTGGCAGCAAGCAGAAATCAGTGGACGAATTTTCCAAACACATGAAATCAGAATTTGAAATGTCTACGACTGGGGAGATCACATATTTCTTGGGGCTGCAGGTGATTCAAAAGAAGGAATGCACTATAATTTTTCTGAAAAAATATGCAAGAGAGCTGTTGAATAAGATTAATATGCAAGACTCCAAACTAATGTCAACTCCGATTGCAGTTGGAACTAAACTTAGAAAGCATGAGGATGAAGACTCTGTTGATCCCACCATGTACAGGAGGATCATTGGAAGCCTACTGTACCTGACAGCGACACGACCAGATATTGTCTTTGCCACATGCCTTATGGCCCTCTTTCAGAGTAATCCAAAGGAGGAACATATGGCGGTAGTAAAAAGAATCATGAGGTACATTCAAGGTACACATGACTTCTGGTTATTTTTTTCTTCAGGAAGGGACAATGAATTATCAGCGTTTTCTGATGGTGACTGGGCTAGTGATGTAGTAGATAGAAAGTCTACTAGTAGTGGAGCATTCTATATTGGGTAGAAATGTGTTGGCTAGTTGAGAAAGAAACAAGAAAGTACTTCTCTTAGTACTGCTGAAGATGAGTATATCTCTGCCACAAAGGCATGCACTCAACTGCTATGGATGAAGAAACAATTAACAGATATTGGTAATGAGGTAAAGTAACCTATGGTGATTTACTGCGATAACAAGAGTGCAATTTATCTTATGAAAAATTCTGTTTAGAATTCCCGTATGAAACATATTGAAATCAGGTATCACTTTATCAAAGAAAAAGTGGAACAAGGGGTGATTAGAATGGATCATGTGGGAACTGATGAGCAAGTAGCTGATATCCTGACCAAACCACTATTCGCGGCTGTGTTTGAGAAGCATCGGTTGAACCTCGGTGTTCAGCCACCTCCCAGTTCATAAAGATGTTACACATTACCCCTCTCCCCGTTTTTTGATAACTGTTTTATCTTTTTATGGCTATGATGCAGGTTTATGGGGGAGATACTATCTAGGGGGAGTTTGGTTTGAGTTGAGTGTTGCACAAATTACTGGCCTTTGGGTTTATTGTCAATGGGGGATAAAGGAATAAATTCAGGAATGTAATGCTTCTGTGATGAGAATAATGAGAAAGAAAATATAAATTCAGGCAAGTAATGCTTCTATGGTGAGAAGAATGAGAAGGAAACATAAATTCAGGCAAGTAATGCTTCTGTGGTGAGAAGAATGAGAAGGAAAACATAAATTCAGGCAAGTAATGCTTCTATGGTGAGAAGAATGAGAAGGAAAACATTGGAACCCAATTCAAAATTCCTCTCTTGTTTATTACACAGAGCATTGCTCACGTAGACTTAGAGTGTTGGCTATGTTGATTCTTTCATTTTTGGTTTTCACATGGATAGAGCTCTATTGAATTTATTTTCTGATTGCCAACAAACCCAAAGGGGGATATTGTTAGAACCATGGTATTCTATGCATGATTTGGAGTATGGTTTGTGTTTGTTGTCAATCAGTAGTGGATGTTCAGAATGTGTACCCGCAAAGAGATCATACAGTTCAAGCAGACAACAGTATTAAAGGTGCCGCCGTTTCCCAGTGCTTGCCAAATTTTTGGGCCTGAAAATTGAAAAATGGAGAAAAGTGTTTTTGGCAAAGAGACTTGCATGCCGTGTACTGGATGAAGAAGAAAATTGCACGCCATATGTTTTTCAGGATCATAAAAAGGGAAAATGACAAAGGGATAAGAGCCGCGCAAGTTTTGGGCCGGTCGCGCAAGTGACCTGCGCGCCGTGAAGAGACTTGGGCGCAGATTCTTAGGAAGACTGGAAACTTGTGCGCCTATTGTTTTCCAATATCTTAACTTCAAAATATGGTAAAGGAAAGAAGGTCGCGCAAGTATTTGTGTAGGTCGTGCAAGTGAGTAGCACGACAGAGGCTAGGGAGATGTGCTGCGCGCCAAGACATGCGCGCCAAGGAGTGACCTGCGTGCCACCGCGCAGGGGATCCAATTTGCCTATAAATAGAGGACCCCCCTCCTCATTTGTAATGAATTTCAAGACTTAGATATTTTTCGAGCTCTCATCGTGCAAGTGGTTGAGTCGCACAAGTGGTTGTTGGGTCACGCAAGTAGAGGTTGCGCGCCAATTGTTGGCTACGTGACCAAGGCAGTTGGGGAGTTAAAGGCACAACATCGTGCAAGTTTGTTGTTGAAGGAGGCAGTGTCGCACAAGTTGTTTGGTATCACTTGCGCACCGATTTTGTACCGCCCAAGTGACTTGCGTTCCAGGATTGTGACTTGCGGCCGGGCTTCGCTAAGCGTGTCGGGTTTGTTAAAGTTCATATGTCCTTTTTAAGCTACACGAAAGCTGGAAGATCGCCCGGTACCCTCAACGCAAAGTGGGATTTATCTTTTGGTGAGAGTTGTACTTCAACAGATCATCTACATACGACATAGGATGCATTATTATGCAATTAAGATGAGACCTTCACATCTATAAACTGAGTGGGACTTCACCAACGACAGTGAGCCAGGGGGAGTCAATGTGAGTGACCTGAGGGAAGTAGTGAGCTATCCCTGAACCTTTGAAAAGGCAGTGATCCTGGGACAGAGTGATTGTGACCAAACCTTTGTAATCCACATCTACTGATGGTTAGTGGAATTTGGTATGACCAAAAACTTGTCGGCGTATGCTCCTTGGACGTTGCCCTTAGTTGTGAACCAAGTAAAAAGTGTTGTGTCTTCTCTGTGCGTGTGAATGTTTGCTTTCTGGTCATATTCATCATAAAGGTTCAACAAGTTCCTACCAACGTGGGAACAAGATCGATCACATTAAAAGAATAAGTTGTCACCCTGATTCACCCCTCCCCTCTCAGGGTGTCCTAGGGTCCTTCATCCATTACTTAATATTTATATTCATATATGTTTAATAAAGATCTGTTAGGGGAAAACATAAGCATCTGACATCAATCAGCAACAATGGGATAATATGAATCACTCGATGTTCAATTGGGATACTACTTTTCTCTATGGTATGATAATAAATCTATTGAAAAGAGGACGGTGAAGAGAGCACAAAAATACAAGATCAATTAGCAAAATATCCTCCACCATTCCATCACATAAAACCCATATTTAAAAAGTAATATAGGAATATATTTAACAGTGCATGCCTTAACTTGTGAATTTAAACACATGAGATAATTATTCATCTAGTATATGATTCTTATACATAAATTATTCATTTAAATGTTTCAACAAAATATTTTCAATTTTCATTAGTAATAGCTTGTGTGGGTGAAAGGTAGAAAAATAAATTTTTTCTATTTTACTATAATCAAATAAAACATAATAATATACCCTTTGAAATAAAATAAATATTTTCATGAAATATATAAAAAAATCACAAATATATATATATATATGGATTTGGGGATTATTTCCATCAATCCACCACTTTAACAAATCCTAAAATACTTTCATCCATTTAAAATTATTTAATATCATATTCAATAACTTGTGAAACCATATCCAATACTCTTTTGAGATATCTTCCAAAATAAATCCTAGAATTATTAGATTATATTCACATTTTATATATAATTTTTAATTCCTTGTCATCACTAATATAAAACAGTTTTGGGTTAACTGTAAATTTTTTAGAATATATATTTAAGTAAAACTCAATCCCTATATAGTTAACCATAATGTGTAACCGAACAGTCTTTTATAGTGTTGATAAAACATATGAATATCCATAACCATTTATGTAATAATAGAGAATCCAATAAGAATGCATCAATTATACTCAAGCTACAAAGGGTTTGGGAATGATCACCATCTAGCACATGTATCACTTTACCTATTTACACTAATATACAATATAAGAAAATGTGAATTATTAAATTTTCCCTTTCTCCATTATATCATGTGACATGGGACATGGAACATTTTAACAATATATAGTCAACTAATTTTTTCATTATTTCATAGTAAATAATGAACTAATAAATGAATACATTAATTTCATTCATTCCTATATATAAGAAAAACACAGGACCCTCCTCCAGATAGATTTACAATAACTACGTGTAGACTGACACTCCCACATTCTACATTAATCATGGGAAAAGATATTATAATTTTCATTTGAGTAAAAAAATCCGCTCTTGTCTAATCTATAACTGATGGCATGATCGTAAAAAAACCCAAATACCCCTATATAATCTATGTCAATATATACAATACTGTTTGTAATTTATCCACGTTAGACAACTCTCGTGAAACATATCTCACCAACCTCGGGTAGTGGGAGCTCAAATATGATATATTATTCCATACTATAACAAATACATATGTAAGAAACACCATGTCGTATACTTATTGGGTTATATTGTATAACAAACGAATCCCATTTTTTTATCTTGTGCCACATGTGCATATTCTCTATTTCTATAAACTAATCCTACTCATAGTAACCATAAAATTTTATTGTATCCTATAACAATCCATAGTGAACATTAGTTAGTTGTAAACTTAAATTAATACATTAATAGGTCAACTATACTTACACATAATTAAATGTATAAATATATATAAATTTATATACCCTATGAAAAATAATGAAAAAATGGAGGTTTCCATTTAATTTGATACGTTTTTATTTTCTAAACCTTTTAATAACATTTAAAATACTTGATATAATCCCTAGTTTATCATATCCTGTATGAAAACATTGAGATCAAACATATGTTTTTTACACTTCTTTGATTTTTTCAACAAATCACATCACATATAGTCCCTATAACATATCTATAAAACCATCTGATAAAATAATCATACTAACTCATTACTAAGAAAAAACTATAATGAAATTCAATTTAAATAAATTTGAGATTTTAGAATCATATTTATAAGTATTCAACTTGTTGGACATATTCAAATGTCTTAAATTCACAATATCTAATGTTATGATGTACACATTGATTGTCAACCAATAACACTTTTTATGTTCATATTCATTATCTTTGGAAATATATTACAGTAAACATTTTCCTTGATATAATATAACTACTTACATTATTGTTTACTGGTCCTCCGATAATCATTAATAATAATGTTAAAAAACATTGTGACATTAACTATTTTAACTATTTACATTTATTTTTCCCACCACAACCTATACAATTTCAGGTAAATGTGTTAATAATTTTTTATATTAACTAATGTAAATATTTATATTTCTTGTTACCCCCAAACCAACACTTTTAGGATATTATCTGTAAATAATTTTTTATTTTTACTAGAACAATCCCCTATAAAATGGTGTCTTTCTCTTTTCATAATAAACAAATGAAACTATTTTCATTTTCATTATCATCACATATCATAAATTTCTTTAAGATATTGATTAAAAAATTATCTTAAACTAGTATAATAGTGATACCCACTTTATAAGTTGTAACTAAATGCAACACTTTACATTTTTATTTACCAGAACATATACTAAATTGTTGAGTCAACAAGGTTTTCCTTATGACTTTTCTATTCCTTCTTGTTTAGAAAATCACAAACAACTTATACTTAAGAAAATCTATATTTTACTTCCCTAAGGAAAATTTTCTTCTGTAAAAGAAATTTACCCTAACCTAGATTTCCATATATATAGAAATATTTTTCTTAAGTATAAAAATTGGATTCATTCCCATAACCTCGGAATCATATAATGCTAAGATATAAAGCATTCTGTTTTAGGATCCGAATTCTGGATAAGAACTCTAATAAAGTTCCACTCCAAATTCTGGATATGAACTCTAATAAAGTTCTAATCTGAATTCTGGATACGAACTCTAATAAAGTTCCATTACAAATTCTGGATACGAACTCTAACAAAGTTCTACTCCAAACTTTTACTAGTTCAACTCTGAACTTTTACTAATTCGACTCCGAAATTTTACTAGTTCGACTCTAAACTTTTACTTCTTTGACTCCGAACTTCTATGAGTTCAACTCTGAACTTTTTCTAGTTCGACTCAGTACTTTTATGAGTTCAAATCCGAACTTTCACAAGTTTGACTCTGAAATATTATGAGTTCGACTCCAAAAATTTACAAGATCGACTCCAAACTATTATGAGTTCAACTCTGAACTTTTACAAGATCGACTCCGAACTCTGTAAGTTTAGATTCTGAACTCTGATGAAACCAGAATCTGAATATCCTTAGAAATTCAGACTCCGGAATTCTATCGAATTTAGGTTTTGAATTCCTATAATACAGAATACGAATATCCTATTTATTATAGACTCCGAATTCCATTTTGGATAGACTCCAAACTTTTATTTTCTTACATTCCGAACTTTAGTTTTGCTTATGCTTACACTTGCTTCATTATAAAATGATTTCATGCTTTCAGTTACACATGTTTTGTTATAAAACGATATCATCCATTCTGTTTCCATCTAATGGTTGGTTAAGTGACATATATACAGGTCCCTCGGAAATTTAAGGAAAATATTACCGTTGGAGGAGGGAGCCGACCATTCCAATTGAGCCTATAAATAAGAGCACATTTGAAAGAGCTCACAAAACATTGACACAACTTTGAAAACATGTGATTACATGCTTTTGAAGTTATTTATAGAGAGAGAGGCTCTTATTAAGTCTCAATCTTCGGGCAAAAAGTTTTAATGAATTGTTCAAAATTTTCCTTGTGCAGATTGCTTAGTGTGACTCCAAATGTTGGTGATTTTATTTGAGGGCTTCTGGGGATAGGAAGACAGAGGTTCAAACACCTTGAAGTTGGGGTCTTCCTTGCTGATGAAGACAGAGGTTCCAACAACCTTGAAGTTGAGGGCTTGCAGGGATAGTAAGATAGAGACTCCAATCTTCGTATCGAGGGCTTAGCCTGGTGTGGGTAAGACAGACTTGCTTGAATGTATATATTAAGGGACCTTTATCCAAGGTTGTTGGATACCCTTATCTTTGTGTTAAAAGACTTATATCTTGTTATTAGTAGTTTTACTACTTTTTTTTCCGCTGCATATTGTATTGTAAGAAAAATATAATTTTTTTATATTTCCTTACACTTGTACTCTGATTAATTTAGATTCTATATGCTTTAAGGTAGAATCTCATTTTGTAAACTTTGGTTGAGTTTCATTTTCCAGATCCATATTTCTGGAACAACTTTTTCGGAATCACTTTCTAGATTCAACCAAGAGTATTGAACTAGAAGTTTGTAACTTCATATCATGTACCAATCCTATAATTGGTGTTAGAGGTGTTGTGAATTTTCTTAGTTTAACTTTGTTAAAAATAGATCTTTCCTTGGTTAAGGAAATTTTTAAAGTGTACAATTCACCCCCATCTTGTATATTGAGCATCTACATCATAATTTTGATCCACAAATTGGTATCAGAGTTTGGAATCCTCATACTCTATACCAATATTACAATTGGTACCAGAGGAGGTCTCTGAAATACTTATACTCACATATAAGTTTTTCTTTGCTCAGTTTTTCATTGATCTATATTTTCCTTGAATCTGAAATTTTTTTATTGTCATGTTTTTGTGTAGAAAGATTTTTCTTTAGGATGGCAGGTTTAAATGTTGGTTCCATCGTCAACCTATATCCTACAAGACCACCAATTTTTGATGGCAACAATTATGGGTATTGGAGAGATCAAATGATGAATATCATTATCAATACTGAAGTAGATAACATTGTTATACTTACCGGTGGTTATAAAATTCATGACAAGGAAGTTAGTGCTTTCACCAAACAAGAGAAGCATGATTATAAATTAAACTATAAGGTACACAATACTCTACTATGTTCAATGACTAGGAATATATATAGCCAAATTTCTTCTTGTGAAACAACTAACTGTATATGGAAGAAACTTGAATTTACACATTTTGGTACATCCAAAGTCATAGAGACCAGAAGAGCTATGTTGAGAGCTGAGTATCATTATTTTAACTTTCCTTTTGAAGAACCCATTTGTAAGGTGCAACAAAGATTTATGACTATCGTGAATAAATTAAAATCTATTGGAGAGAAAGGTTTGGATGATGAAGCTCTTGTGGAAAAGATTATAGATATTATGCCCAATGAGTGGGAATCAAAGAGAATAACTATTGATGAGAAATTGAAGGTCACTGAAATTTTCTTAGATGAGTTGTTTGGAACTCCACTACAACATGAAACTAGAATGAATGGAGATGATGACAACATCAAAAAGAAGAATGGGAATGGTACTGTTGCTTTTAATACTACTTCAAATCACATGAAATCTAATACTCTTGAGAGGGTAACTAGATCCAAGTCTAAGAAGGTTAATATCCAATCCGAATCTAGTGAGAGTGATGTCTCAGAGAATGAGTTAGCTAATCTTGCTCGAAGAATGAACAATATAGCTGGTCAAAGAAATTTCAAATCCAAGTATAAGAAGAAGGAAAAGAATATAAGAAAGATTTAGAGGTCACACGCTATGAATGCAAGAGAAGTGGACACATTAGACCTGATTTCCCTAAGCTTAAAAAGAAAGAAAGGAAAGAGAGGCATTCTGAAAGGAACATGAAGAAGTTCTATAAAGATAAAGCTAAGAAATGTCTGAAAGATAATACTACTTGCACTGATAGCTATGGAGACTCTTCAGAAAGTGAATCTTCAGAATATGATTCATTAGATCAAAAGAATATGGGATTCACTGATAATACTTATTTTCCACAAACATGTCTTATGGACAAGGTATGCTCTGCTGAGGCTTTAAAAAATTTATCTGTTGATAAGAATTATTATTCCGAAAATAGTACTTCTAACGAAGATAATTCATCCTTATAAAATGAAGAACCTTCATATGAATAATTATATAGATTTTCCAAGTTACTTAAAGAAAAAAATATTAAAATTTCTAAGTAATTAGACAAGGAAAATAATTGGGACGAAATTCTTATAAAATAGATTTCAGATCTTTCTTCAGATCTTAAAGATAAAGAAGGGCTTATAGAAAAACTTTTTAAAGACATTGGGAAATCAAATTATGATAAGGAAGAACTTTCTAAAGATCTTAAGAATGATATTTTAAATATGAATGTTTTTGAGGAAAAATATAACTCTAAGGAAATGATTCTTGAGCAAAGGAATTTTTTTAGTAGACTAAAATCCGAATTTTTTCCCTTAAGAAGGTCCTTGAATAATTTAATTCTGGGAAGGAAAATTTTGACAAGATGTATTCTCAAATTAAACCTCATGGAAACACTACTGGAGTAGGTTAGAATCACCAAAATCTAGTTTTTAGAAACAACTATTTTATTCCTTCTAGTGCCCCTTTTTGCACTAAGTTTCAATGTAGTGGGCATTGGATGAAATTTTTTTCTTTAAATAAAGTTCAATATCTTGGGATTCATAAATCATATTTCTATAAAGAAATGTGGATACCCAAAATTTTGTTATCTGAAAATCTCGGATCCAAACAAGTTTGGATTCCGAAATACTAATTTTATTTTATTTTCAGGAAGATAAAGGAAGTACCAACAACAATACTTGGTACATGGATAGTGGATTTTACCGACATATGACTGGTAACAAAAACTATTTCGAAAAGATTATTAAGACTAAAGGAGATATAATTCTTCAGTTTATCGGAACACAAGATCAAATTGCTGATATTTTCACAAAATCATTACCCTCTAATAGATTTTAATACATTAAACAGAAGTTAGGAATAATAACCATAAGGTAATCCTTTTTCATTAAATTCAGGTTAAAGAATTATCATTACAGTAAAAAAATCCTTTTCATAGAGGGAGTACATATTCTTGTTAGCATAATCAAAATTTTCATAGTCAGTTTTTTCAAATCTTTGTAACTAAAATTTTTCGTAATGAGTTTTTCAAAATTTTCATAATGGAAATTTTCAGAACATAAGTTTTCGTAAAGGAAATTTTTGGAACTAAAATTTTCGTAATGAAAATTTTCGGAACTGGAATTTTCGTAATGAAAATCTTCAGAACTGAAATTTGCGTACTAAATATTTTTCATACTCATAATTTTCGTACTATGAATTTTTGTAATAAATATTTCATACTGATTTTTTCACAATGAAGTTTTTTCGTAATAAGTTTTTTAGTCAAATTTTCCTCAAGAAGAATATTACCAATTACAGACAATATTTCTTGCCAATCCGAAAGGTATGACTTCCTTACTTAAGTCTTTGCAATCATATTTTACTTGCTGGCGTTTTCTTATGTGTTTTTAAATTGTTTGCATTCTAGTTTTCCCAAATCTGATTGTTTTTCTTAAAAACCTCAGCAGATCAGATTCAAGATTTCGTTGCGGATATGTTTTCAACCGTCAGATCGGATAAAAAGTTTTTTCAACCGTTAGATCTTTTTTGGAAGTTCAGAGGTCAACTCTATCACTTATATAAATGGGACCCCCGAGGGTCATCCCACATCAGTTTTTCAAATCTTTCACGTCTCGAAGCTCTGCCTCTATTACCAAGGCCGTTTCGATATTTGTTAAGTCGTTCCGAATCTTCTAGAACTCTCCATTTCGAATGTATGTTGAAGTTACTTCCCAAGATATGTCTACCTTAAAACAAATATCAAAATGGTTAGTTTATAGGGAGAGGTTAGTGTATCCAAGCTTCTTCAAGTATGAATCTCTTATATTGAAGAATATCAAATTGAATGGCTGGGAGAAGGTTTGCATGTCGATGCCAGAGAAATAGAATCCGGTTTATACCGATTTACTTGTTGAGTTCAATGAGTCTGTTTCCTTCATTGAGGAAGATGGCATGGACTTATTTTCTTTCAAGTCATATGGGAAGACTTACACATTATCCAACACCAAGGATGAATGTTTGGTGGGTTTATCTTATGAAGGTGAAGTTAAGTTTTGTTCACATAAGCTTCCGGATGAGCAAGGAGGTTTCAACAAAGTGAAGGAATTGAAATGACTTGGGCTTAAAGTTGCCAAGGTTGCTAATATTTCTCATCTCTCTTCAAATAATTAGAATCTACAGATATGGGTACAAGGTTTTCTCGTACCAAGAAGGGGTGATAAGGAGAATCTGAAGAAGAGTGACATTTACACCCTATATTTCTTGGTAAATCTATGGAAGATAAATCTGATGAGGCATGTTATCATTAGAGTTAAGAATATCAAATAAGGGAATCTGAAAGCTCAGATCATAATGTATCCAGCCTTGATTTCTAAACTTATCATCAGATGTCTTGATTCATTCAATGTTTCCTGTACTTCCAAGCAAAGAAATTTCAAGGTAATGCTAGTAAGTGAAGATAAATTAAAGAGGATGAAAATGGGTTTTTCTGATGAATCTGGAGAATTATACCCTTTATTAGAAGAAGAGGCTAAGAGCATTCTGGAAAATGTGGAGAAGGTTGAACCAGTGAAGAAAGTTACTAAGAAGAGGAAGCTTAAGGATGTCGTTGCTGGAGACAAAACCACCAAAGCTAAGGAAACATGGTCCGCACCTCCCAATCCGAAAAAACAAATAGCATACTCAGATAAAGTGGCTGCTATGTGGAGGAAAGACAAGGAGATGAGGAAAAAAGGGGATCCACAGTTCAGATTGGACCATGCTGAGGCTAATTCCTTAAAAGAGAGAGCTGTGAATGAGTTAGAAAAACAAGAAAAAGAGAAAAAGATGGAGAAAAATATGTCTGAAGTTGAGCTTTTTAATCTTTGTTGAGAGATACTGAAATAACCTCTGAGAAGATTCCCATTCCAGAAACCTTTGATGTCCAATAATTACTAGAGACTCCTGGGAGGAAGTGCATCACTACGAAAAAGTATAAGGGTAATGAGGTAGTTGATGAAGTAGAAAAAGAAGCTGGTGATAAAATAGAGGAAGTGGTTGTTGAAGAAGAAGAAGAAGAAGAAGAAGGAAGTGATGATCTGGACGACTTGATCAAAAAAGTAGAAGATTATCAAGAAAAGGATGAATCCGCAAAATTAGTCACTCTAGGAAAGGGAGTTGAGAAAAAAAAAGGAAGGATGGTGATAAGAAAGAGGAAGAGAAGGAAAATGTTTTATCTAATGAAGAAGTAAGCTATGAGAAGCATTATCTTGAATAAAGAACAGAGACGGAAAAAATTGATGAAGACCAAATTGTTCAACTATCACAGAGTGAGGAAGAATCTCCAGATGATCAACCAATTCCAAAAACAGATAAATGTAAGCAAGTGCTCATGGATACATTAACAAAAGATATCATCAGGAAAAAAGAATTGTGTTGTTCTTCTAAAAGGAAGTTAGTTCAAATTGAAGAAGAACAAGCCCGAAGCAAATTATCGGAGTCGGAGTCATCAGCACATAGTCATGACTTTGTTGTTGAATCCCTGAAAAAGTTTGTGGACACCATTTTGATTTTCCCCACTATTGAGTCCAGATTCCAGATGCTACAACATAGCTTGAATCAGAAATCAGAATCCTTATCCATGGTGATGGATAAGTGGGTGAAAATTGAAGCTGACCATAGAAATTTCCTTATCAACTATGATGTACACAGTAAATCATGCAGCAAAATCACTTTGTGGTCTAACAAAATTGAAGATGATATGGATGATTTTGATCGTTTTCAGAATGATGTTAAAGATGCCTTTAACACTGAGGACTCCAAGATTAAGAATCTTTAGGATTAGCTGATTACTGAGCAATGTTTTCAGAGTCAACAAGTGTAGGACTTTAATGATAAGGTTAACTCTCTTGCTCAAAATTTTAAAAGGGATAGAGATCTTCAGATTGAGCTCCATGAAAAACATGTAATGAAAAATGAGTTAGTGATGATGAAAGAAGATGCCATGAAAGATCAAGAAGAATATTTGAAATCCCAAGATGAAAGGATAAATGCTTTGGAGAGGCAAGCTATGGAGGATCAAAGATATTTGAAGAAACTGAAATCCTTGTTTAAGAAGCTAATTCCGAAGGAAAAAGAAGAAAAATAAACTCAATCCGATCTTTTGTTGTATTTGTCTTTCCTTGTAATTTTTTTTTCAACACTAATGAAATTTATTCTTGGTTATATCTTGTGTTGTTATATACTAATGTTTTAGTTACTATATTTCTTTTCCCTTCCCTTAAATTATTTTTGAAAATCACAAAGGGGGAGAAGGAAAAATAACTACTTAAAAAAGGAGAAGGAAAAATTTAAAATGGAGAAGGAAAAATTTATATTTGAAGATATCCTTAAATTAAGGGGGAGTTTCTTATTGTAAAGATTTTCATTCCCATTATAATAAAAACTCCACTCTAGAAATTCAAAATAAAATCCTTAGAGTTTCAATGCCAAAGGGGGAGTTAGTTTTATTCACTATCATCCGTGAACAAGGGAGATATGTTTTAATTTCAAAGTCTAATGAATATTTTCAAATTCCTTATATTCTTTTTCATAAGGATGTTTGTGCTTTCCACAAAGGGGGAGATTTTTGAGTCAATAAGGTTTTCCTTATGACTTTTCCATTCCTTCTTGTTTTGAAATTCACAAACACCTTATACTTATGAAAATCTATATTTTACATCCCTATGTAAAATTTCCATCCTTAAAGGAAATTTACCCTAACCTAGATTTCCTTATACATATTAATATTTTTCTTAAGTATAAAAATTGGACTCATACCCAAAAACTCGGAATCATTTAATGCTAAGATATGAAGTATTCTGTTTTAGGATCTAAATTCTGGATATGAACTTTAATAACGTTCCACTCCGAATTCTGGATAAAAAATTTAATAATGTTCTACTCCAAATTCTGGATATGAACTCTAATAAAGTTTCATTCCGAATTCTGGATACAAACTCTAACAAATTTCGACTCTGAACTTTTACTAGTTTAACTCCAAAATTTTACTAGTTCGACTCCGAACTTTTACTAGTTCGACTCTGAACATTTACTAGTTTGACTCCGAACATCTATGAGTTCGACTATGAACTTCTACTAGTTCGACTCCGAACTATTATGAGTTCGACTATGAACTTTTACTAGTTCAACTCCAAACTATTATGAGTTTGACTCTGAACTTTTATAAGATCAACTCCGAACTATTATGAGATCGAATCCGAACTTTTACATGATCAACTTTGAACTTTGTAAGTTCAGATTCCAAACTCTGATGAAACCAGACTCCAGATTTCCTTATAAATTTAGACTCCAGATTTCTACATAATTCAGGTTCTGAATTGCTATAAAATAGAATCCGAATATAATTTTTATTATAGACTCCTAATTCCATTCTGGATAGACTCCGAACATTTATTATCTTACATTCTAAAATTTATATTTTCTTATGCTTACACTCACTTCATTATAAAATTATGTCGTGCTTTCAGTAACACATATTTTTTTTATAAAATGATGCCATCCATTCTATATATAACTAACCGTTGGTTAAGTGAAACATATACAGTTCCCTCTAAAATTTAAGGTAAATATGATTGTTGGAGGTGGGAGCCGACCGTTCCATCCGAGCCTATAAATATGATCTCATTTAAAATAGCTCACACAAATTTGACACAACTCTGACTACTTGTGCCTACATGCTATTGAAGTGATATCTAGATAGAGAGGCTCTTACTAACTCTCAAGCTTCGTGCAGAAAGATTGAACAACTTGTTCAAACTTTTCCTTGTGCAGATTACTTCATGCGACTCCAAATGTTGGTGATTACATTCGAGGGCTTCTGGGGATATGAAGATAGAGGTTCCAACGCCGTGAAGTTGAGGGCTTCCTGGCTGAGGAAGACACAGGTTCCATCTACCTTGAAGTTGAGGTCATGCGGGGATAGCAAGACAGAGACTCCTATCTTCGTATCGAGGGCCTACCTTGGTGTGGGTAAGACAGACTTGCATGAAAGTATAAATCAAGGGACCTTTTTCTAAGGTTTTTGGATACCCTTATATTTGGGTTAAAAGACTTATATCTTGTTACTAGTAGTTTTAGTACCTGTTTTTCCGCTGCATTTCATATTGTAAGGAAAGTATAATACTCTTATATTTCCTTACACTTGTACTCTGATTAATTTAGATTCTATACGCTTTAAGGTAGAATATCATTTTGTAAACTTTGGTTATGTTTCATTTTCCGGATCCATATTTCTGGAACCACTTTTTTGGAATCACTTTCCGGATTCAAGAAAGTGAATAGAACTAGAAGTTTGTAACTTCATAGCCTGTACCAATCCTATAATTGGTGTTAGAGGTTTTGTGAATTTTCTTAGTTTAACTTTGTTATACTTAGATCATTCCTTGGTTAAATAAAATTTTAAAGTGTAAAATTCACCCCCCTCTTGTAATTGATCATCTACATCATAATTTTGATCATATATAATTTTTTAAGGATATTAAATGGAGAAAACATTTACTTAGATTTGGTGTTATTTCTTATTTATTAAATTTGAACTTCTCCATGTTCAAACATACTAGCCCAAGCCTCTTAAACTTGATATTATTTTTAGAATATCTTATTTTGATACAATACCCTTTTTGTTATGACATAATACTTATTAAATTTAATTAGGAATTTTCTCCAAATCATATATATAATTCTATATGTTATGAAATTTTTTAATTTAAAAATGATAATTTATTAAAATATACCAATGATGAGTGGGTAGTACACATTTCCACATATTTAATTTAAATTATAGATAAAATTATTATCCTTGAAAAAAACATTTATCCACATTTTGGATAAACACTTTTAATTTAGATATTAAGTAAATCTCAAAGGGAGGCGGGTTAGAGAGATGAGAGACCATCTCTCTCTAAAAACGCGAGCCGACTAGGGTTTGTGCTACCTTGATCCACGCTCACATAGTGGATTTTCTTTTTCCCGGACGATTTCATTCTCATCACTATGATTCTACTTGGATGGCACAAGGATCCCACTTGCCCCTTCCTCCTGCAAAGACAAGTATTGACGATGCGCCTCGAGATATCGCTCACAGTCGTCTTTCTGGTCAATTCCAAGGGATCTCGTTCCTTGATGCGCTGAAGTCTTCTGATCATTCTGCTAATCCAATGAAGCCTCCGCTGGTCAAGAAGCTGGATGATGGAGGATTCCTGGTCGAAGCGGACCCAGACGCGGTTCTGCAACGTACGCATTTATGCAGGTTCTCCATTATGGCCCGTATCTCCTATCTCAAAGGTAATCGACCTTGGCCACTCTCTGAATTACATGCTCGTATCTCACAATGTTGGAAGACTGTTAACTGGAAACTAATTCCATTCGGAAAAGGATACTTTCATATTCTGTTAAACTCTCAAGAAGATTTTGATCGTATCTGGAAATTAGGAAATCTTAACCTCAAACCTGGTTTGCTTCGCCTATCTAATTGGGACTCCAATTTCAACCCACACACTCACCGAAACACATTAGCACAGGTCTGGGTCAAGCTTCATGGCCTCAATTGGTTTTTCTGGCACCCAAAAATACTGAATGACATTGCTTCATGCATAGGAACACCCCTCAAAATCGATCAACGAACATTGAATGCTGATTTAGGAATCTTTTCTAGAATCATGGTAGAAATTAATCTGGAATCAAAGCTTCCCAACACTATCAACTTCACTGCCAAGGATTACAAAGTTGAAATTAATATTGAGTATGAGAGGATACCCCCTTTTCGTGAGCATTGTAAGATCATTGGTCATAACATCTATAATTGTAGATTGATTAGGAAGTAGCCAATTCAACTACCTGACAACGACTGGAAAGAAATAAGGAGGAATAAAAAGGACAAAGATCCCATGGTGAGTGCTCCTGAAACATTTAAAACTGCAACCTGGGTTAAAAAACCCATAATTTCATCTCATTTAGGGGAGACCTCGGGTACCAAATGGGCTGACCTTGTTGAGGAGGAAGAAAACAACAAAGCCCTCACAAACAACTTGGAATTTTATTTTTTAGATAGCCTTGAGCAGGATACTAAAATTATGAATTCTGGTTCATGTACTACTGATCTGAATAAGGAAGCTTCCACTCCTCACACTTCTTCCAATATCACTTTAATCACGAATGTGCAGAATGCTCCTCAGGAAAACTTGAATATTATTTCGCAGGAGCCTCTCTCTTTGGTGAAAGACTCCACTAACATGCAGGTTTCTAGCTCTGACCTGCCAGAGGTGCAGGGTCCTTTGGAGAAGATCAGTGAAGAGCATACCTCGGTTGTTCCGCAGCAGGTCCAGGAGCATGCTTCCCCGGTTACAGAGTCTGCTCTCATCGCTGGGAAAAGTTGTGCTTCTCACCTCAGAAAGCTAAGTTCTCTTGCTACTCCCCATTCTGATCCGGAAATCTCAACAGGTACTTTCATTATTTTTATCCAGCAGGATAGTTTACACTTGAATAGTGTTAAGGCTGATAACAACAATGATCTCATTTCTGTTTTGCCGACACTCAACAATAACAACTCCCATGTTATTGACACCCAAAATAATTCTTTAGATGATTCTGCTCCCATCATTGTCCCTATCAAAGGCAAGAAATTACCTCACTCAAGCCCCAACATGTCAAAAAATTTCAGAAGATCAAATAGACATAAAGGCTCGGATAGTAAGAAAAAAGGGAGTTCTAACTCCAAACGTAGATTTAAATGAAGATTCTTTATTGGAATTGTCAAGGTATTTCAAACTTTGACACCTTTAATTTTTTACAAAGAATGGTAAATGTTCAGAAGCCTCTAATTTTTTCCATTGCTGAACCCAAAACAATCTTTTCTACTGATCTTGTGCAATTTTGTCGCTTTGGATACACCTTCATTGGTGCTTGTCAAAACAACAATAATTTTGAATCTCTTTGGACCTTTGCTCATCCCTCCTTGTCTAATGTTAATGTATTCCATGTTTCTGATCAAAGTTTCACTTGTGATTTTATAATCGATAATGCCCATCTCTTTTGTTCCTTTATCTATGCTAAGAACAAATATCAAGATAGAAGATCTCTCTGGCAAGACCTCTCCTCTCTAAACACAAAAATTCATTCCCCCTGGATCGTTGTTGGTGATTTTAATGCTATTACTTCACCTGGTGAAAAATTTGGTCCTCTTCATTCTAGTTTGTCTATGAGGGAGTTTAAGGCTGCAATCGAAACCTCTAATCTTACTGAGATTATTTTAAAAGGCGCCAAATACACTTGGTATAGGAATCATTACAATAGAGTGGTTGTGAGAAAACTTGATAGAGCCTTTACTAATGACCTTGCTTTAGATAATTGGGACTCCATTTCCAGTACCACCCTTCCTAAGATTCATTCTGATCATCATCCTATTTTAGTCATCATATCTCCCAATACTAGGAAGCCCTCCTTCCCCTTTAGATTCAACAATTCTTGGTTCTCTGATCCTGACTGTTGTAATCTCATAAAACATTGCTGGTCCTCTTTGAACCATCCCGATGATGATTTCCCTTGTCCCCTTAAATTAAAATATCTCAAAAGAAAGCTCAAAAGTTGGTGCAACACTTAGGCGATTCAAATTGATAATGACATTCTCTCTCTTGAGAATGAGTTGCATCAAATTCAAAGCAATATTACCCACTCTGACTTCGCTTCTGAGCACCATCACGAAGCTCACGTTACTATGAACCTGAATATGCTCCTTGCTTTCAAGGACAACATCCGCAAACATACTTTTAAACTCAAATGGCTTACTGATGGTGATCGTAATACCAAGTTCTATAATGCTTTACAAAGAATTCGAAAAGCTAGTAGACCCCTTGCCTCCATAAAAAATGGAGACAACCTTTTGGATAATGAAGAAGATATTTCCAATCATGTTGTATCTTACTTTGAATCGTTATTCAATGGGCCTTGTATGAATAAAGACCTCATTAATGGCATCATCCCTACAATTGTTACGGATGTTGATAACAGTTTTCTCCTGAGTGTTCCCCTTGATCATGAAATTAGAGACACTGTTTTTGGTTTGAATCCTGACAGTGCCCCTGGGCCCGATGGGTTCAATAATGGTTTCTATCAAAATTATTGGGACATCATTCATGCTGATGTTTGTAAGATTGTCAAAGCCTTCTTTGCTAGCGGCTTCTTACCTCATGGTTTAAATGCCCAATTCCTTGCTTTGATTCCCAAAGTAGATAATGCCTCTGAAATCCACCTCTTTCGCCCTATTGCTCTGATCAAATCCCTTTATAAAATTATCACCAAGCTAATTGCCAACAGGATTAACACTATCACTGATAAAATTATCTCCTGTAATCAATTTGGCTTTATCAAGGGGAGATCTATCCAAGACTGTATCTGTCTTGCTTCGGAATGTACTAACATGTTAAATAATAAGAATAGAGGCGGAAACATTGCCATTCAACTTGACATTTTCAAAGCCTTTGACACTATGGATTGGAACTTCATTTTCAAAGTTCTCCATGGTTTTGGATTCAATGACATTTTCATTTCTAGAATTAAAACCCTCTTCCATTCAGCTAATGTTTCCATCCTGGTTAATGGTTCTCCTAGAGGATTTTTCAAATGCTCTAAAGGGGTACGACAAGGTGACCCCCTTTCTGCAATTCTTTTCTCCATTGCAGAAGACTATTTTAACCGTATGCTCACCCAGCTGGTTGAGAAAAACAAGCTCAAACCGATTCATGCTTATAGAAACATGAATGCCCCCACCCACCTCCTTTATGCTGATGACATCATTCTCTTTTTAAAGGGTGACATAAAAAACATTAGAACACTTAAAGCTACTCTCAAGCATTACGAGGAGGTCTCGGGTCAAGTCATTGGATGGAATAAATCTTTCATTTACTTTGGGAAAAACATCCCTCCTTCTAGGAAAAATAATATCATCAATGAGCTTAACATCAAAGAGGGTTCGTTCCCCTTCAAATACCTTGGCGTTCCCATCTTCTGGGGTAGACCTAAAGCTTGCTACTTTTCTAACATTGTTGACCAGGTTCTTAATCAGCTTTCCTCCTGTAAAGGAAAATCTCTCTCCATGGCGGGGAGAATCTTACTTGTCAAGTATGTTATTGTTTCCAAACTTGTTTATTCTATGATGGTCTATAAATGGCCCATTAGTCTCATAAAAAAAATAAATGTTCACATAAAAAACTTTGTCTGGACTGGTAGCACCTTGGACAGGAAACTTGTGACTATCCCTTGGGCTAAATGCTGCAAACCTCTAAGCATTGGTGGTCTTGGCATTAAAAACATTAAACACTTCAATGAAGCTCTTCAAGCCAGATTAACTTGGAACCTGATACACAATGACACCCACCCCATTGCTTTCATCAAAAATAGGATCATTGATAGATTGAAAAGAAATAATAGGAGTTTCATGAATTCCTCCATTTGGCCCTCTGTTAGAGACACGTTTGACACTATTATGCACAACGCTAGATGGATGGTCTCGAGAAACTCTTCCATGAGATTCTGGTTGGACAACTGGACTGGCACTCCTCTTATCTCTTTGATTCCCCTTAATGATATCCCTGATGACATCAACTCATCCATTTGTAATGTGCTTAATTCTCAAACTGATAATCTTCCTGAAAACATTGTTCAAATAATTGATTCTTACCACTTTTCTACCTCGTGTGACTTCTTGACTTGGGAACCTTCTCATAATGGGATTCTCAACTCCAAAAAGTTTTATAATAATTCCTTACACAACGCTGATAATGATTTGAACTGGATAAATTTTTTTGACAAGTCCTGGATTAAGCCTTCCAAACTTACTCTCATTTGGCGTCTTGCCTACAATAGGGTCCCCACTGATGCTTGTCTTCAAAGTTTTGGCATTCAACTTTGTTCAAAATGTCATTTTTGCAATCAGCATAGATAAGATACTAACCACCTATTTCTATCTTGTGATACTGCCACTGCTCTTTGGAAATATATTTTTGATGCTTTTGATTGAAGATGGCCGATTTCTAACTCTATTGATGATCAGATTAAACGTTGCGTTGCTATGGAATCCTCTCACCAAATTAGAAATTTGTTCCTAGCTGGGGTTGCTGAGCTGATTCATGTGATTTGGTATGATAGAAACTCTATTCTTCATAATAATTGCTCACACAACACTAATGCAGGTAAAATGAGAATTCTCATTGCTATTCGGGAAGCCGCTTTGATCCAGAATGGTCCCTGCAACAATTCGGTGGCGGACTTTATGATCCTTCGCCATCTTCAAGTTGAAGCCATTTTCTTGAAACCGTTGCGCACCCTTGAGGTTTTCTGGAGACCCCCATTTCCAGGTTGGATTAAAATCAATGTGGATGGTGCCTCTAAAGGAAATCCAGGTCCTGCGGGATGTGGAGCTGTCTTCAGAAATCATCATGGTCACATCGTGGGATGCTTTTTTGGAGGCTGTGGTACTGCATCCTCTCTAGAAGCTGAGATGCTAAGTGTTATTCATGCCACTGATTTTTCTCTTCGTCATGGGTGGAAAAACATATGGATTGAGAGCGACTCTACCACTATTGTTCAAGCCATTTGGAAGGGAGATTTTCATCTTGCTTGGCCGATCACTACACGCTAGATGAATTACCTCCAATCTCTCCATGACGTCAATTACATTGCAACTCATACTTATCGTGAAGCGAATAGGGTTGCGGATGCTCTTGCTAACAAAGGCATTAATCAGGCTATAACTTGGATAGAAGAGCTCCCAGAAAACCTGATTCCGTTGCAAGTCAAAGATTGTAATTTGATCCCGTCTTTTAGACTCTTGTAATCTTTCTTTTTTCTAATAAATTTGCTTTGGTCTCTTGACCAAAGCGCCACCTTCTTAAAAAAAACTTTTAATTTATGTTCTTTTCTCGAAACATGTTACAAAAATTGATGAATCATAAATAATTAATTTACATTTAATTATCTCATAAATTTTTACAAAAACTCATTGTAATAAGAAATATACTTCTAATACATAAGTGAAATAAGATTATGATACCCCTATTATACTTAGATTTATCTAAGATTGACACTATCCATTATATTTATATGTATGTATTCCTCTATTAATTTATGTAAACTACAAGACCAAACAATTATTCCTTTTTTTCGATCTCTTATATATTTACAACACCTTTTAAAATACACATTTGATATAACATACCTTTCAAAATGAAGAGTTAATTTTTTAATAACATTAATATGATACATGTAGATTGTATAGAGGTTCAAAAAATCATTATTGTGGATCTTGGATAATACAATCATATTGAATTCATAATCCTCTTTTCTAACAGACCTAGGTTTCAATAACCTCTATTGGATTCTAGAAGAAATATTTTTTATCTTTTCAACTGACTTTACATCATTAGGTTTAAAAATTTACCCACTTTTACTATACATATAGTATGAGAATTTAGACATTATTTTCATAGTTCATCCATTATCGACACTGTTAAAATATCATTTTATTTTTTCTGGAATTAAATCATATTATCAAAGTATTCAAATATATGGAAATTGGATAAATTCTCTCATTAAAACAATCCACTTTCATCTAATTCCACAGATATAATGAATGAATTACTAGATGATTTCATATATATCTATATCAAATTGTCAAATATTTTCAAAAGTCGGTTAATGTGGAAGTAATTTTTTTAATACGTTGAATTTTTTCTTAAGAAGTTTTCATAAATGACTAACATTTCTTAACAAATTTTCATAAGATATAAGTCTTAAGTGCTACATACACTATGTTTTTCATTTTCTAGGATTAATAAAAAGGTTTAGCATGATGATGATGATATTATCTATAATAGAAGATTTTATTATATGATTACCATTTATTATTAACCATTTCATTATTAATTTTATTAAATAATGTCCACAAAAATAATGACACATTTTTAAAATTCATCATTTCAATTAGTGGTCTAGGATATATATTTCTCTATGAAAATGACACTTCATTGGTTTAAAGAACACTGGTGAGTTATTTAGGTACTGAATCATCCCAATCATATCATATGTTACTCTAAAAGAGTTGATTGTACAAAACATTTTTCAATCCATCATATGGATAAACCTAACTATATTTATATTGTATCCTAACGTGTAGGGATTCCCATCTTGCGTAACCCAATGAAAATTTAAAAAATAATATAATCACAAAATAATATATAGAATCCCACAATGGTATGAATGAAAAAATGGATGATCCAAGATCAGTCATTACCTTATTTTATGACACCATATAATTTGGGGGCACCCCATTTTAATGTGAAACTACCTTGCTGGATGATTGAAGTCTCGAAAAGTGACACTTAAGATGGAATTTCACACATTTTATTTGAAAGGGATTTTTATCTCAGAAAATTTTCTCACTCTATTCATTTAATGTAAGCAGGATTGTAGTAATTTAGTTTATAATCCTATCATGTACACCATAACAGTATGTTGAATCTTTATTAACGTCTATATGTTTATAGAATTCATAATTATGTGTTACTCACAAAAATTAAAAATACATGTATATTCATACATATTTGAATTTATCATATGAAGAATGTAAAAAAAATTATGTAAAAGGTTTATAATTATATGATATTGACAATCCCCAAATGTCATAGAGAAACATATTGACAACCCCATTCTCTAGTGAAGACATGGAATATTCTAATAGGTAGGTTGGTAATCTAGGCCCAAGTCCCTCAACTAAATGATATATTACTCTAGATAGAATATAATTTATCATAACTCAAACACTTAATATGATAAAACTATATTTGACCACTAAATTAAAAATCATAACATCAATTACAAACCGAGTGAAGGTTAATAAGAAACTACCATCATTATGCTACCTAGAAAATAATTCAATAATAAATCCTAATAGAAAATTATCTTATTATTTTTTCATACACAAATTCATTATATATAAAACATTAAACTATGAATATAATATGAAATTACATTTAAGAAAATGAAACATTAAAATATTTAATAAAGAGATAAACATTTATGAACAATAAAAATATAAAACATATTTATACCAACAATGCTCTGTCAGAGGAAGGCCTCTGACCCTTTATTAAAATAATAGAAAAATACTGGAGGCAAGGAGTGAGCGTACATACATATAGCCAATCCACATACAGATATTAGTTCAGACTAGAAAAGAATAGCTACATATCATAGTAATCATAATCCTCAACACATCCATAATAAGGTGCATCCTTCGCAGTAGGCGACTCCCACTCGGAGTTCGAATCATATGGCATTAGAACCTTGGAATACATCCATATAAGCTCTAGTTTCTCCATAGAGAGTCTTTCCTTATTTAATTTCTTTCTCACATAAATCTTTTTTTAATTAGGGGAATCCCCTTTTTCCTTCTTGGAAGAGATCATGGTGGATACCGACTTCAGTAAGTAATAATTGTCCTTTCAAGGCATCCTATTTGGTAGAACAGTCACCACGATTTCACTTTCAGACAACATCTTCTGACCACCTTGAACAATATCGTTGTAAGAAGGTCTTTCCACCCCTTTGAATTTCTCCTTATCATGGTCAGATACATTCCACCATTTACCAGCGGGATTCACAAGGATGAAACCTGTGCACCCCCCATCTTGCCTCACCAATACACCTTCTATGGTTTTTAGAGACTCACCTCCAATCATCTGAGAGAGCCTATTATGATCAATTAGAGAAAGTAATTTATGGTTTACTTTATTACTAAGGACCTTAAAAGCCCCCGTCCTTGAGACATCAATTGTAGCCTTTGACAAACTATAGGAAAAAATATGAAGATTCAAGGATGCATGCCCTTGCATATCAAATAAAACCCTTTTATTTTTAACAATTTGAAATAATTAATTATTGTCAAATAATAATCTAAATATAATATTTTTATTGTAACACCCTGAAATTCTAAAATAAGAATATTATATAAATTAAAGTGTATGAGTCATGAAAACATGTTTAAAAAATTATCACACCCAGAGATTTTATGATATATTTATTGCTAAATAAATTTGATCTCTTTAATAAATTTTATTAAATGATACACTGAGTTTATTTTTGTGATACACACAACACCGAATCTAAATGAAACATGAAATATTAAAAATAAATTTATATTTAATATAATAATTATCACCTAGATGATAAATTAGTTTGTATTGATAGTAAAAACAATATTATTTTAATTATGGTTATCTATTGATTAGAAAAAAATAATAATCATTTAAAAGCAATAGAATCGATTTTTGAGAAATTGATTTTTTCTAAAAGATGGGTTAGTCGGTCTTTATACACATTAGTTAATTTTGTTTATGATTTTTTTTAAAACAATTATTTTATAAAATGAACTATCTTTTTAAAACCCTAAAATTATAATTTCCTTAGGGTGAATTTTGGGAATTTTTTGAAAAGATTCAATTTTCATGAATAGTAACAAGTAGTGAATTTTAATTGAAATCTACCTTTTGGTTTAAATAATTTATATTATAAAATTATATTTTAAATTTTTATAAAGTAAAAACATGTCAATTAAACATCAATTAATCTATTATTATTCATTGGAATAATTTTTAAATTTAATTATTATAGAAATAGTTTGTAATCTTTTGTACAATTTATCCTTCTGAACATATTGGATCGTCCCGTCTGTATGATTAATTTTGAATTAAAACATTCAAATTTGGTGAAATGAATTTATAAATATATTTTCCATATTTTTTATCACAATAAATAACATGGGATTATAAGTTAAAATTAATATTTTTTATAACAATATTAAAGACTATTAAAATTAATTATTGTACTTACGGTTAAAAGTAGTGTTTTTTTCACATCACATACTCATATATTAAAATTATTTTAAATAACTAATAGGATTTTGGTTTGATAAATTTCATTTCCTACTTATAATTAATAAGAAAAAATTATATAATAATACTAATTTTATTTTAGTCTTAAATATTTAATTATCTAGGTTAAAAAAATAGTTACTATGGAGGAAACTAAAGTGATAAAAAGGGTGTAATATTAACGGATAAGGAATTTAATGTTTAAAAATTGTATTTTTTAATAGGTGGAAGTTTTTATAAAAAATATTATCCTTAAAATAAATTATTTATCAATTTTAGAGACAAATTAGGTTAGTGTGGTCTCTCATTTTTGAATACTTTTGGGTATTTATAAAAATGTCAATCCCCATCAAATATAAACGGGAACTCACCCCCTTCAGTTATTTACACATATAATTCCATTTGGATCAAACAAAACCATCCCAAATCTCATAAAAAATTCTATACAGTCATAAATGAAGCCTTAGTTTGGTTATAATTCTAACCTTATAAGGAATTTTGTGCAATCCTAAAGAATTTTCTTGATGAAGAGGTAATTACTTTCAATGAGGGATTTTATATTATTTCTTACTCCACCTCCTTAAATTATCATAAAAACATTTTTATATATTAGTAGATATATATTACATATAATTATATGTTTTTATGTTAAGTTCATGACCTACAAACAACCCTAATTCCATCAAATGGGTTAGGAAAACATCACTCACGTGTACGATAGACTACCCCCTCTAGAACCGATGTCATTTGTTTGTTGCATTACCACATATCACAGTTAGGTATGATGATGAATGTAGAGTATATATATGATATTTATAACATAATTAAACCAATTTAGTCATTATATCATATATAATTTTTTTTACTTTCCATTCCATAGGGGATATGATAAAATTATTCATTTGTACAATGGACTACAACGTCGTGAAGCGATGTGATTAATCTATCACTAAAGATTAACATGGACAGTGATAAAGAAAATGTTAATGAATATATGCGATATAAATTAAATAATTATTATAATTATGGAATATTTATAATTATAAAAATAAATTATATATATTTATCATTTTCTTTCATACATTTTCACTCACTGAAAGATGATAAGGTCATCCGTGTACCGAAGGACTACCACATTCACAAAATTATTTGAAAATATTTTCAACACCAAAAAAATGTATGATATATAAATGTATATAATATTTAATCTATTATATTATTATAATTATATAATGTTAAAATATTAGTTACCATTTTTCCATAATGATCATTGAAAAATAGACACATCATACATGTGTACGTACGACCTACCATCTCGAAGATTGTAACATAATTAATTTTTCATAACAATATATCATGATTTGTTTTAAAAGTATAATTTTTGTATAAATATGATAATTATTTGATGATTTTTATTCTCTATATGTTTAAATAATAAACTCTCTAACCATAGTCAAACTACCAAATTCGTTTTTGACAGACAAACCAAATATCATGAAAACACCCAACATAAAATAAATTTATTATGTAATCATAAATAACATGTTAATAAGATAAATAAGTGGAACAATAATCATGGGAAAAGTTCTTACAAAATTAATTAATAAAAATTAGTTTATTATACTAGAAGATATTGAATATACATGACCATTCAGACTAATGGTAAGGGTTTCTCTTCTCACTTTTACGTCTGTGAGACATACACCATTTTCACAGCTTATTTAATTTTTGTGGTATATATACTACACTTTTGTATGATATATAATTTATTAATTTATCTTAATGGTATTTACTGTTTAATTTAATGTTTTTTATTTCATTATGGAATATAAAACAAAATTTACCATTGTTGTTGTGGTTTATTTAATGATTTCATCATTATTTGGGATTATTTCTTTATGTCTCCCATTGCGGAATTTTTTTATATTTATATAATTAAATAAATAAATTTTATTATAATAATTTTATTTATAAACTTTTTCAAGTAATATTACCCTTTAAAAAATATTTTCTACCAAAAAATATTGGGATAATTTTTTTTGAGAAATATGGCTTTCTTTCTCTCTTCGGTTGGTAATCAGTTTTTATCAAAACCCATTTTTCCAAAAAATTATATTGACAATGTTTTTAATACATTCAAAATGATTTTTTAATGATTTTTTTTCATTTTTACTTTTAAATAAAATGTTTAATGAAATATTTTTGTAATTTTCAAAATAATGATCATTTTTATTTTATTGAAAACATGATAAGAATATTTCGTTTAACATACACAAAATGGAACAATTTCATTCCATAATGAAATATAAATATTTTGAAGTATCAATTGTAATTTTAAAATACTGTTTTCATAGAAATGTTTTTTTAAAATGTTTTGTAAGCATTTTTTTTAAAATATAGTTTTTAAATGGAAATTTAGATTTTCTTGATGAATGTTTTTAATCATATTTCTATGGTATATATCTTCATCAATGAAATCTATAATTTAATTTACTAATTATCCACTCTAGTTATGTTTTACTAATTTCATCATTATTTTATCTTTGTATTAATTATGATCAATTTAATTGAGGGTGTTTTATTTTATTACCATCCACTATTTTACTTGGAATGGTTTATGATTATGTTTATTAATTGGGGTTTGTATCAACATTTTATATGATATTTTTTCAATAATTTTTTTTGTGTTTATTATATTTAATCTATTAACTAAGAGGAATTCATTAGACAATGTAAGTGATAGATGGGGATTACTATAAACATTCTATAACAACATAGAATTTGTACTTTTGGATGTAGTACTAAAAACATAAGGTGATAAAAATATGAATATAAAATTTTAAAATTATAACATTAATATTAAATATCATAATCATGAGTAATATAATAAATGAAAAAAATTCATATGACCTGAGTTATAATATATTAACAAGGAAAGAAACATGAAATTATTGAAAATACCTAAACAAAAAAATTATTCCTTTAATAGTTCAATATATTTTCAAATATTATCATATTTGATTGTTTTCACTCCCTAAAACATAATATTAGTCAAGGTTAACGCCCAAGACTGTCATAATTGACCAATTCCTTTATGGAACCGAGTTCACATTCCGTTCTAGTCCACTCTAAACTGAGTTCAATCCCCATTTTGGTACTACATATCTCATAAGATAAAATATCTTTACATAATGTATTGGTGGGATATATAGTTCCCACCCATAACATAATGAAATCCAAACTTATGTGTGCTATAAGAATATAAATCATATTAGAATCTTAAAAAATCAATAGGTTTATTATACATTTTATAATAGCATAACCTATATAAAAGAAATGGGAATCATAAATATTAAAATAAAATAAAAATAAAAGAATAGGTATAATTTCCTTGAATAATATCCCTATTAAATCATATGTAATATAAAATAATTTTATCTTAGATGGAAAATAATTTTGATTTATAACATGAAATTATTATTGAAGAAAATATCCTTTCTATTTTGAGAAACAAATTTTTAATTATCAAATACTTATAAAACCTTTCTAATATAAAATAACATTGTAAAATTATAAATTAATATTATAATACCAAATTTAAACATCTTTTAAATCCTTATCCTTAATAATTTTTAATGACCATTTAAAAACATTTTATGAAAAAATGGTTTATAAATTATAAAAGATTCCAACTGAAGAGAGAATAAAATTACATGAAAATTATAATATAATGAAAATATGGAGATTAATTATAGAAAATTTAAAAGGAAATTATATATATCTTGTAAAATAATATAGTTTCATATCATAAAACGTTTATTAAAGAAGGAAAATTGAGACATAATTACCTTACTGATTTTGTAACAATTGAACTTTAGACCCCATGAAAGAGAGTTTATAAAATATATATGAAAAAAATAATTATGGATAATGATCATATATTAATTTATTAGTTTTATATACACCACATTAATGAAAAAAAAATTTATTATGGAAAAATTATCGCAGAAATATAAGTGAGACTAGGAATCCCCAAACATCAATCTTTACTTCGTAAACATGCCTTTAGTCCAACTGTATAAGTAATACAAGTATTTTATTAATCTATAAAATACCAATATTAATATATATACTACTCTATATGATTTTATTATTAATTTATTTAACCCTTTTATGAACAATCACATGTCAATGCTACGCTACAGGTGTCAACCGTTCTGTTTTTCGTACATGTTTTGAATTGTTATTTTTGGTCATCCTAAATTGATATTGATTTTCTCTTTTCTAGAATGTAACTAATGATAAAAATAATATATATATTAATGATAATTTTTTTAATATTCTATAACATATAAAAATAGAAAATTATATACTGAGTAAATGGAGATGGTAGGTCGTACGTATGCATGAACAATGTTTCCTTTTTCTTATCAAATTGAATGAATGAAAAGTAATATATATATATATATATATATTCAATGTATTATAATTATTATGTCATATATAGGAAATAAATTTAATAAACACATCCATAAAAAACTCTGTAAATTTTGAATAAATCACATCGCTTTGTAAGGCAGTAGTCTGACGTACACACGAACGACGTTTTCATATCCTCAAAAAAATAGAATGCCTGAAGGTATGCGTTCTATCAAAATTAAAGAAAAAAAAATATAAAAAAAATATTTAAAATATAAACTATAAATCAATCATTATTTCAAATCTTTAATGGAGCTAATGGAAGAAATAATTTCATTAGTTCGTGAGGTTGTAGTCTGCCGAACAAACAAATGAGGATTGCTATCACATTTGATGGAATGGGGTGAAGGTAAAGGTAACAACCTTAACATAAAAAAATATTTTTATATTAAATAAATTGAGTATAATATTTAATATTTATATAATAATAATTTAAGGATGTGTATGAATAAATAAAATATAAATACTAGCTAAACAATGATACATATTCTTCAGAAAAATTAATTTTATTAACGCATTAAGACCACTAAAGATAGTTCTCTACTTAAAATAAGAGCTATAAAATGTGAGGAGGGATTATAAGAAGGTATTTAGGTTTATTTTTTACAAATAAAAAGGTTTCTATGTGTGAATAAAATAAAATGATATTATTTCTTTAATAGGAGAGGGGAGATTAACTATTGGGATTTAAAATATGTTTTTAATTAATATAAATTAATATTCAATTGAAAATGGTTAAAAAGTGAGTTACATAAAATATAGGATGAGTGTGGGTAGAAATAGTCCCATAAACTAATGTTTGTTCATGTTTAGGTCACATTATTACTACTATCATTTAGTTTTATCTCTCATTTAACTAGTTGAATTATTACCATGAAAAAAAGGGTTTGTACCCATTAAGGGATAATATAATTATTATAAAATGAAATATGATCCATAAATGGATCATGTATGAAAAGTATAACCATATAATAATAATTTTTTAGAAATTTAATATTTTTATAATATTTTTATCATTTAATAAAAATTATTTATTTTAAAATATATTTAATGTCAATTTTGATGCTATTCATTACATTGAATCTTATATATATTAGAATAAAAAAATAACATATATATTTTTTTACTAAAAACCTAACATATATAATTTATTTTTAAAATTATTTCATCATATTAATTATACCAAATTATATTTTTTCAATATTTATATTAACATTAATTTGATAATTCCATTAATAAAATAATTAATGTATCACTATTAAGAAAGAATTTTAGTTAATTATTTATTCCCGAAAAATTTAAAAAAAATTCCATCAGAATTATTATTTAATTATATTTAAAATTAATATTTTATTTATATAATAACCCTGGTATAATACCCTATTACAAATGTTTTATTTATTAGGAATACTATTGTGAAATCACTATTTTTTTTAAATAAAATACAATAAATTTATTAATCACTTATAAATGAAATAGTCCATATATTCAGAATAAAAATGATTTTGGATGATATTATTTCTTAAAATATAATTCTGGGAATGTTTAATTTTTTTTATAATCCTTATCATATTATTTTTATCTTTTATTACTAGATATTTACCCTATTTACATTTTCTCATGGTAACAAAAATGTACCAAATTTTTATTCACATTGTCCAATAAAGAATTTATCCTAATTAATTAATATAAAAAATTTAATTAAAAATAAATAATCCTTTTTAAAAAATTCAATTCTCATGATTTTTAAAAATTAATTTGTAATTAATATAATAGACGGGATAAAACAACATTTTTTTAAATTAAAAATGTTCAAAAGTTTGAAATGTTTTTATAACGAGATTCAATATTAAATTTTATATAACGTAATAAATTAGATTTATTGGTTTATAATTTTTCTAATTTTACAATTAACACAACATTAGAATATAATATAACATTAAAATGTATTTTTTGATGAAATGTTAGTTTTCAATTTAAATGCAGTATGATCAATATTCATAAAAAAGAATCTTTTCAAAAAATTACTAAAAATTCATCGAAAGTAAATATTAACATTCTGATTTATAAAATAAATATTAATTTTTCAAATAAAATTTATAATAGTGTCCAAATATTGTTTTACAATATTTTTACTATTTAAATATGATAAATAATATTTTTAAAAAAAAATATAGTTTCTAAGTATAAACCACATTTATTCTTAACCTAGGAAAATCTATAGAATTAATGTGAAAATATGTAATAAAAATGTGTAAAAATAAAACAAGGATTATTACTCATAAAAAATAGTATAATATTTAGGGGATATATTCCATATTATAAAATAATGTTTAGTTGTGCATTTATGATCAATGTGGTGTATCATCACGCTCCCAAACATAGTATTTTCATTTAAAACATATTGGGATCTTTTATTATACACCCCTTAAAAATTAATTCCACCCTCAAAATTTATCACCTAGATATAAAATATTGATAATAACTTTACCTTAACACATCCTCATACTTCAACATAGCTTCCTCAAATTTTTGGTTTCACCATAGAACTGTAACCAAGAAATTATTCTAGTTTTGTAGAACTTTATCTCTATGACCTCAAATCTGTAACAGCTGATTTTAATAATAATGATATTTCTCCCATGGTGAAAACATTTAGTTTATCAGACATGATTGATCTAGTATATACTTCATCATTAGAGATTCCCTAAACAAATTGTGAATATCATATAGATTTAGTAGAAGATATAGTTGATAAAATTCCATCTTGATATGATCATGAATTTCAATACAAAAAATTTATTCCTCACAAATTTGAAATTGCACATAAAAATTAATTTTTTTTATATTTGAAAATACCTTTATGGGGAACACACATTATAAAAAGGGAAAATAAAAGATCTTTCTAGAAACAGGGAATGTAAAATGTGATGATCATCAAAAAAATTTGGATTCATAATAGGATAACATTAGGGGAAATAGAAAAAACAGACATGGAAGAGAATAATAACTATTAGGTTTTGATGTATAATTATATATAATATAGTCATTATAAATATAACTATTATAAAACCATAAATCGTTGATGGGGTAAAACACAAATTATTTAATTGTAAGAAAATTAAATGGATAATGTTTTTGTTCCAAGATCCTTTTCATTGAATTAATGAATTGCATTACATCTCTATATATTAACATTAGAAAATATATAAAATTGAATATTATAGTTTTATACATTAATAGATTTACACCACAAATTCATAGTTTTCTTTAAATGATATGTATGTTTTTTATGCATTATGCACTAGAAGAAACCTCTATTGATTACTAAATCCTCAAAATATGACAATATATTCTTCCTATATTTATATATTAATGAAAAAAAAAATTATTAGTACAATATATAATATTTTAAAAAATAATAAACCATGATATTATGAAAAAATTCTTTAATCTGAAAAATCTAGAAGTAATACCCAACATTAAACATATATCATTTGATAAATAACTATCCTTAATATTTCCCAAAACTACTATATACTAAGATTGAAACCCCATAATCAAAATGATGTGATCAAATAATCTGCCAATATAAATTTGAAAATTTATCTCTAAAAATCATCAATCACTCTTTATGTTTCATACCAAAATGTAATTTACTAAATAACATAATATCCATGATATGGTAACTATTTATATAAATAACCTGAATCAATATACATTAAAATCATATATGATTCTAAAATATAAATCATCTGTTATTCCTAAAATAAAATTCCATAGAATTCAATTTACCTTAATAATATTGGGTTCACGAAATTATGAATATATTAAGATGTATCATTAATAACATAATCACCAATTAATTTACAATGTCATGGTTATCTAAATAAATATTTTTTTTCAAAATGAAAATAAAATTTATTATTAAGTAATTTTAAATAAAATAAAATAATTTTATGTTAACCAATACAACACATAGGCTTGTGGTAGGTAATGCAACATTGTTTCCTTCTAGTTTTGGGTCTAATTCTTGTGGCCTTTCCAAACATGATCAGTTATAATACAGAATGAGGTTTGTTATTTTACAAAAACTGTATTATTATAATCCTTATTGAATTCCATATATGTGACAAAAATCCAAAAATATAACCATAATATGTTTTAAATTCAACGATTATCACAAAAATTTCATTTTTCATCCCAAAATGTAATAACCCATAAATACCTCAAAATTGAATGTTTCCAAAAATACTATTTCACACTTTACAATTTCATAATATAATGTCTCAAAATAGTTTTATAAGATTATAAAATTATGATAAACCTGAAAATAATAAATCAATGATGATATCCATAACTCTTAAGAATACCTCAAAAGAAAACATCATAATATCCAAATTTTTATAAACCAAAATCTAGTACAGACTATAACATCCTAGAATATGAGTTTTTGGATCCAATGCTAAAAATATATACATTACATTTTTAACCTTGATATTTATAAATGTGACATATTTTGTTTTAGAAAAATATTCAACATTAGATGGAAATATTGGATCACATACATACCTAAGGGCCTTTAGGTTTAGAGTTATAGAGAATTATAAAATACTATGAACATCATTGTTTCATAAACAACTAGATCCTAAATATCAATATTATCTCCCACTATAAAAAAATTTCATATTAGGTCATCAATGTCATCCATGTTACGTATTGCTAGAAAAATATCATTTAGCATCATAGCGCATATGTTTTAGAAAAGAAAATGTAAGAAAAGGGTGTTCTCATATGCTCAGTAGGGTTAAACAGGGGATATAAGAATGAGAACATAAATATAAGGTTATAATAATATGAACACAACAATGGAAAGTTATGTCATACATATCAAGGACTGTAATCATGATTCATGGGATAAATTAGAAAGACACATAAGACATGAATTATAAATGAATAATATGGCATGGAACATGGAATTGTGGTAAACACACAGGCATAAAAAATTGTTTCCAAAATATTCAAGGATATTTTCTAAGAATATAATAGTGTATTGGGTACACTCTCCAAACTATCATAGTTATTATGGTTCATGCCTAAGACTATCATGGTGGACACAGTCCATTACTGAACAAGTTTCACTTCCAGTTCTAGTCCTGTTTGAAATAACATAAATCCCCGTTGAATTCTTTTCTATCTAATGATATTCAACATAATTACCCAATGAATTGTAGAATATAGTGCAAAAAAATTAACATTATATTATTATATTTGATATATATAAATGTAACAAATTTTTTTCTAATGAAACTTACAATGTCAAAAGTAAATATTGGATAACTTATATACCCATCAAATTTTTTGGTATAGAGTCTTACAAAATTACTAAAAACTTTTATCAACCTGAGTTAATAACAAAATATTCCAAAAAAATTAACATTATCTCCCATTATAAACAAATTTCACAATAGGTTATAATCATTATCCATGTGAAATCCATTTATACACAGTTCATTTAACATCATTCCTCATTATGTGGGGGGAAAGATAACATATGAAAAGGGGTATTCAGATTCCTATTATGGTTAAACAAGGAAGATACGAATAAAAAATAAACATAAGAGTATAATAATATGAACATAAGATCTGAAAATTATAACCTGGATATCAAAGATCATAATCTTGAATCCTATAATCAATCAAATTAATTCACAAGACAAGAATTATAAAATTATAACATGGCCTATGACATGGAACTGTGGAAAACACACAAGAATAAAAAATCATTTTCATAGTAGTGAAGGATTTATTATAAGACTATAATTATGGATTGGGGTCACTACCCAAACTATTTTAGTAGTAAAGGTTCACTATCAAGACTATCATTAAGGATAAAGTCCTATACATAACTAGTTTCACTTTATGTTCCAATACTATATAAATCATGTTCAATCCAAGTTCCAATCTTATCCATATCATGAGATATAATATCATTACACAACAAATTTTTGGGAGATATAGGATACAACCATCAAATAATGATAACAATACATATGTGTTCCACATGAATATAAATCATATCAGAACCAATAAAAATGATTAGGTTTTAAAAACATTTCATCATAGCATAAACCGTTTAAAAATAAATGGGTATCATAAGTATTAAAAAAACAAAAAATAAAATAATAAGGGAAATTTAATTGAAAATATCCCCAAAAAAGTGTATGTAACATCATATAATTTTATCTTAAGTGGAAAATAATTTGGAGAGAACACTTGAAATAAATCATGAAAAATTATTTATTCAGTTTTAAAAATTATTTTTAAAATAATAAAATAAATAATTTTTTTTCATTGAAAATAAAATTTTAAACATATAAATGAATATTTTAAAACCATTATTAACATCAATTAAATCCTTTTCCTTGAAAATTCTTAAAATATAATTAAAAATAATAATTAATTAAAAAACAATTTTTTTAATAAAAACATTTATGAATAAAGAGATAATAACATTACATGAAAAATATAATATCATGATAAAATATATTCATGATAAAACTTTTTAATGTTCATTACATATAAAACATAAAATAATATTGGTGCATAACATTACATGTGTCTCAAAGAAGGTAATTTGAGAAAAAATTACCATATTGAATTGGAAACTATTGTACCCTAAACCCCAAGAAAGATAGTTCATAAAATTGAAATAAAAATTCCCATAAATTTAAGGATAAATATCATATATTAAATTCATGATAATTATATACATGAAAAAAATACCCTTGGTGATAATGGTTTAAGCCTCACAAAAATATAAGTGATACTAGAAATCCCCTAATATTAATCTTGAATTCCATTGCACACATTTAAACATCATGTATAGTAAATATAAGTTTATTATAAATCTATAAAAGAAAAATATTACAAAAAATCTACCATGTATGAATATCTTATGACTTTATATTACCCGTATATTAACTATCCCACGTTAATGTAACATTCAGGGTAACAACCAATTTTGTGTGTATATGTTTCACTTGTTATTTTCCGTAACCAAACAGTGATCAGAATATTATCAATTTCAAAATTTAAATAATGATATAAATTTTATATATATTATGTATAAATATATTTATAAAAATATAAAAAATATATAAATGGAAAATAAAATACACCATTCATGGAGATGGTTGACTGTTCGTATGCATTAATGTTTTTTCCATTTTCTTATTGTAACATAGGAAAGAAATGTTGATGATATATATAAATATATTTTAATATTATATAATATATATGAAATAAATTTATTATGATCATTTTTAAGATATTCCATGTAATTTGTGAATGAATCACTTCACTTTGTGAGGCAGTATTTTTCCACACACAAGAATGATGTAATCATATTCTCACAAAATGGGAAGCAAGAAGTTATGAGTTATATGAAAATTAATGAATAATTAGAAAATAATTAAAATAATATATTTAATATATAAACTATAAATCCACCATTTTTCCTAACAATGGAATGTGTTAATGGATGAAAGAACGTCATCAGTTCACGAGGCGATAGTCCTCTATACGCATGAAAGAAGAATTAAAATCCTATTTGATTGAAGTGTGTGAAGTTTTATGTCATAAAATTAACATAAATAAATATAATAACATTTTTGATAATGAGGATAATAAATAATATTGATATAATAAGAATTGAAGGAGGTGGTAGAAAAACTAAAATAGAAATACTAGATTAAAAATGACACTTCTTCTTCGAAAACATTCTTTTTCATAGCACCTGAAGACCCCTATGATGGTGTTATAAAATATATAAGAGATATAGATCATTGAGATGGATTATATTAATGTATTTGGGTATATTTTGAAAAAAAGAAGGTTTTGGTGTGTGAATAATGTATATGAAGAGGCTTCGTTTTATTGAAGAGGTGAGGGTAACTGTTCGAATTTCTAAATAATATTAAATCAAGAATGGATTAAAAGTGAGATATTTATAATATATTATTATTATGGGTCTAAATACCTTAATCTAAAAATTTTGGACAATTTTGGTTTACACTAATACTCTTATCAGTTAGTCTTAACAATTATTTGACACCTTTAATTCTAACAATGACAACATGGTTTTTACTCTTTTAAGGTTTATATAGTTTATATTGAAATCCAAAATAATGATAAATTTATAATTTTAAAAAATTTAACCTTATCAAAATTAGTTTTTATAATTTATGTTTTCTGTGAACTTTCTATCATTTAATAAAAAATATTTTTTTAATAAATCATTAATGTTAATTTTGAGGCTATTCATTGCATTTCCATTTTAAAAACCCAAAAAAGTTAACTTTGAAAAAAACATTTAATAAAACACTAAAATGTAAAATAATTCTATAAAATTTGTTTATCATATTAATTATAACAAAGTATTTTTATTTTAAAATTATTAATATCATAAATCTTATATTTTTATTAATAAATTAAATACAACATCACTATTTTGAAATCATTTAAGGTAGTATTTAAAATCAATATTTTTATTCAATCATCATCTCTATATAACCCCATATTATAAATATTTAAATAATTAATAATATTATTATGAAAATACATTAAACAAATAGTATAAATGTCATACTCACTTTTAAATGGAATTAAAATCCCATATATTATAACCTTAAGTTATTTGGATGAAATTTATTCATCTAATAAAATTAATGAAAAGTGTAAGGTTCATTATATAATCCTTAACATATTAATTTTACCCTTTATTACCCCTTTTTACCAGATCCGCACTTTACCGTGGTAATAAAAATTTACTAAAGTTATTATCAATATTGATCAATAAAAGGAAATATTTGATATATTTGGGGCTTATGATTGCAAATGTAGAAATATGTTTTAAAAATTAAATTAACATGAGTTTTAAAAATTAATTTAAAATTAATCCTACAGATGGGATGGAATAAATTGTATTTAAAGTAATAATTCTCTAAAGATTGAAAATATTTATATCCAATTTCAATGTGAAATTTATGAAAATAAAAAAAATAAGATATAGGGATATAAAATTGATCTAATTTTATGTAAAAAAAATATTTAAATATAATTTTACATAAAAAATTATATATAAGAAATTTAGTTTTTTGATTAAAATGTAGTATTTTTCACTATTTATCAAAAAAAAAACATATCACATAGACATGAAAAATTAATTTGAATTTAATTTTGATATCATAATTTCAATAATAATTTTGTTTAAATAAAATGTATTATAGTCTCAAAATTTTGTTTTGAACAAGTGAAACTATCCAAAGCTCATAAAAATTATTATTTGGAAAATATAGTTTTAAGTGTAAAACTGCATTTATTATTATCTAATGAAAATCTATGGGATGAATGTAAAAACATTTAATGAAAATTTGTAAATATTGTATTGTTATTCCTATTCGAACCCACCAATACAATAACTATGTGATATCTACCATATTAAATTATAACATTTAGTTGTTCATTTATGCTTGATGTGGCATATCATTACACAATAAAACATAGTGTATTCAATCAATAAATATTTGGGTGTTAGAATTTAGATACTTTAGTAGGTATAATGAGACATAAAATATATGGGTTTTTGGAGGTCTTATCAAATTATATATATGTATTGGTACAAGCCTCGACGATATCTGATGTCTTAGAAGATGCCACGATGGTATTAGATTTCTTGGAACAATCAATAAAGATATGTTTTATATATCCAAAATTATAAATTCCATCATTATTTATGGAGTTATTGATATTTTATGTGACTATTTGGTGAGTTGTAATATTTATTGTCATGTTATTGGATCATGTGATTATTTACATGAAATTGTTTGATCATATTTTATTTCTACCATATTAAGCTCTAGTTATTGATGAAAATAAATGTTCTTCTATAATTTTTCTTTATATAGAGATTATACCATATTTATTCATAGGTTCTACTATATTCTTAGGATTAATGATCATAAAATATCACCCCCTTAATTAGGTTTTATTTTTCCTAGGATACCAGGAAATATTTTGTGATTAATATGCAGTTATACACTATTGGTAATAATGGAATTATTGAAAAAAAAATACTTTGTGTATTTTATGTTTTGAGATGTAATGTGAATTTAAAGTTTATATCGAGTTTACTAAGGATAATAAAATATTGTTTCCTTTAATATTTGATTCCTTGTATCTTATACCAACATAAAAAAGAAGTCACCGACTTTGAGATACTAGGGTCGATGTCACTGTATTTATATTTTACCATCATTTAATATTTTAAAATTCTTTTTAAAATATTTAATCTTATTTATAAATAAAATGTAATGTTCTAAATCACATAATATCCCTGATATGGTAACTATTTATATAAATAACCTGAATCAATATACATTAAAATCATATATGATTCTGAAATATAAATCATTCGTTATTCTTAAAATAAAATTCTGTAGTATTCAATTTACATTAAAAATATTGGGTTCACAAAATTAGGAATATATTCTGATATAACATTGATCACTTAATCACCAATTTGTTTCCAATGTCATGGTTATTTAAAATATAATATTTTTTTTCAAGATGAACATAAACCTTATTCTTAGGTTATTTTCAATAAAATAAAATAATTTTATGTTAACCAATACAACACATATATTTATGGTAGGTAATGCACCCCTGTTTCCTTCCAGTTGTGGCTCAAATTCATGTGGCCTCTACAAACATGATTGGTTATAATCCAGAATGAGGTTTTTTATTTTCCTAAAACTATATTATTACAATCCTTATTGAATTACATATATGAAATAAAAGTCCTAAAAAATAACCATAATATGTTTTAAATTCAATAGTTATCACATTAATTACAATTTTTATCCCAAAATGTAATAACCCAGAAATACCCCACAATTGAATGTTTCCGAAAATACTATTTTTTACCTTAAAATTTCATAAATTAATGTCTCAACATGATTTTATAAGATTATAAACTTATGATAAAACTGAATATATTAAACCAATTATAATATCCATAACTCTTAAGAATACTACAAAAGAAAACGTCTTAATATTCAAATTTTTATAAACCCTAATCTGATACCAAATATAACGACCTCAAATTTTTATTTTTGGATCAAGATATAAAATATATACATTACATTTTTAACATTTATATTTATAATTGAGTTAATGTTTTTTGTAGAAAAATATTCAACATTATAAGGAAATATTTAATCACTCACATACATAAGGGACTTTTAAGTTTAGAGTTTTAGAGAATTATAAAAAACTTTCATCATTATTGGTTCATAAACAACGAGATCATAAATATAAATAATATCTCCCACTATAAATAAATTTCATATTAGGTCATCAATGTCATCCATGTTACGCACTTCTATAAAATGTTCATTTAACATCTTTGGTCATATGTTTTAGAAAAGAAAATGTAAGAAAAGGGGGTGCTCATTTGCTTAGTAGGGTTAAAAAAGAGATATATGAATGAAAACATATATAAAAGGTTATAATAATATGAATACAACACATGAAAAGTATATCATGCATATCAAAGACCATAATTAATATTCATGGAATAAATTATAATGACACATTAGACATGAATTATAAATGAATAACATGGCATAGGACATGGAATTGTGGTAAACACAAAAACATATAAAATCATTGCAAAAATATTCTATGATATTTTATAATACTATAATAGTGTATTGGGTACACTCTCAAAACTATCATAGTTGTTATGGTTCACTTCCAAGACTATCATGGAAGACACAGTCCACTACTGAATAGGTTTCACTTCCAGTTCTAGTCCTCTTTGAAATGAAATCAATCCCTATTGAAGTCCTATATATCTAATGATATTCAACATAATTACCCAATGAATTGTAGAATATAGTGCTAAAAAATTAACATTATATTTCTATATTTGATATAGATAAATGTAACAATTTTTTTCCAATGAAACATACAATGTTGAAAAGAAATATTGGATCACTTACATACCCAATGAAATTTTAGATTAAGAGTTTTAGAGAATTAATAAAAACTTTTATCAATGTGGGTTTATAAAAAATAGGCCAAAATGACCAACATTATCTCCCATTATAAACAAATTTCACAATAGGTTATCAACATTATACATGTGAAATCCATTTATACACAATTATTTTAACATCATTCATCATTACTTGGGGGGAAATAAAATATAATAAAATGGGTACTAAGATACCTAGTAAGGATAAACAAGGGAGGTATGAATAAAATATAAACATAAGGGTAAAATAATATGAATATAACTTCTGAAAATTAAAACCTGGATATCAAAGATCATAATCTTGTGTCATATAATCAATCAAATTATTTCACAAGTCATGTATTTTAAAATAATAACATGGCATAAAACGTGGAACTCTAGAAAACACACAAGAATAAAATATTATTTGCATAGTAGTTATGGATTAATTCTAAGACTATCATTGTGGATTGGGATCACTACCCAAACCATTGTAGTAGTAAAGGTTCACTCTCACGATTACCATGGAGGACACATTTCTATACTGAACTAGTTTCACTTCATGTTCCAATCCTATTTAGATCTTGTTCAATCCTAGTTCCAATCCTATCCATATCATGAGATATAATATCATTACACAATGAATTAGAGTGATATAAAGGTTACACCCATCACATAATGATAACAATAAATATGTGTTCCACAAAAATATAAATCATATCCAAACCAATAAAAATGAAAAGGTTTTAAAAACGTTTCATCATAGCATAAACCATGGAAAAGAAATGGTTATAATATATTAAAATAGAAACCAAAAATAAAATAATAAGGAAAATAAAATTGAAAAATAACCCCAAAAAGTGTTAGTAACATCATATAATTTTATCTTAGATGAAAATTAATTTTTAGAGATCACTGGAAATAAATCTTGAAGAATTGTTTTTTCAGTTGTTATTTTTTTAAAATAATAAAATAAATAAATTTTGTTTCATTGAAAATAATGCTTTAAAAAAATTAATTAATCTTTTAAAACCATTTTTAACAACTTTTAAATCCATTTCCTTGAAAATTATTAAAATATAATTTAATATAATTAAATTTTTTTTAGAAAAACTAAATATTTTTTCATAAAAAAAAGAATAAAGAAAGAGATAATAACATTACCAGAAAAATATAATACCATGAAAAAATATTTTCATTATAAAACATGTTAATTTTTATTACATACACAACGTAAAATAATATAGGTGCATAAAAAAGTTGTGTCTCAAATAAGGTAATTTAGGAAAAAATACCATACTGATTTGGAATATTTTGCACCATAAACACCATGAATGATAGATTATAAAATGGAAATAAAAATACCCATAAATTTAAGGATAAATATCATATATTAAATTCATTTGAAATATATACATGGAAAAAAACTGGTGGTGATTATGGTTTAAGCCTCACAGAAATATAAGCGATACTAGAAATCCCCTTACGTTAATCTTGAATTCCTTCACACACAATAAAACATCATGTATAGTAAAGATAATTTTATTATAAGTCTATAAAAGAAATATATTCTAACAAATCTACCATATATGACTTTCTTATAACTAAATATTAATAGTATATTAACTATCCCAGTTTAATGTTACATTAAGTGTAACATCCCATTTTTTTGTATATGTTTTCACTTGTTACTTTTTTCACTCATACATTGATCAAGATATTATAATTTTCAGAATTTAAATAACGATATAAATATTATATATATTAATTATAAATATATTTATAATAATATAATAAATATATAAATTGAAAATGAAATACACAATTCATGGAGATGGTAAACCGTACGTATGCATGAACATTGTTTCCATTTTCTTATCATTCCATAGGAAAGAAATGTTGATGATATACATAAATATATTTTAATATTTTATCATATATATGAAATAAATTTATTGAGACCATACTTAATATATTCCATCTAAATTGTTAATGAATCACTTCACTTTGTGAAGTGATAGTTTTCCATACAAAATAATGATATAATCATATTCTCACAAAATGTGAAGCATGAAAGAATGTTTTATATGAAAATTAAAGAATAAATAGAAGAAAATTAAAATAATATATTTAATATATAAAATGTAAATAAACCATTTTTTCTAACATTGGAAGGTGTTAATGGATGAACGAACGACATCAATTCACGAGGCGGTAGTCCTCATTACACATGAAAAAAGACTTCGAATCGTATTTGATTGATGTGTGTGAATGTGTAGGTTGGGAAATTGATATATATATATATATATGTGTATATTTATGATAATGAGGATAATATATAATATTGATATAATAGTAATTGAAGGAGGTGATAGAATAAACAAAATCAAAATACTGGATTAAAAATGACACCTCTACTTTGATAAAATTATTTTTCTTAGCACCTAAAGACCCCTAAGCTAGGTTTTTCAAATATATAAGATATATAGATCATGGGTATGGATTATATTATTGTATTTGGGTATAGTTTGACCAAAATAAGAAGGTTTTTGAGTATGCATAATGTATTTGATGAGGATTTCCTTTTTATAAGGGTGAGGGTCATTCTGCAAATTTCCCAAAATAATTAATCAATAATGGATAAAATTGAGATATTTATAATATAGGATTATTATGGGTCTAAATACTCTCATCTAATAAATTTTTGACAAGTTTAGTTTACTCTATTTACTTTATTATTTACTCTTAAAAATTATTTAACACCTTTAATTCTAACCAATACAACATGGGTTTTACACTTTGAAGGTTAATATAATTATTATAGATATCCAAAATAATGATTAATGGATAATTTATGAACATTTTAACCATATCAAATTTTTTTTAATTTATGTTTTTTGTGAATTTACTATCATTTAATAAAAAAATATTTATTTTAAAAAGTCATTAATGTGAGTTTTGAGGCTATTCATTACATTGTCATTTTAAAAACCCAAAAAAGAAAGATAACTTTGAAAAAAACTTTTAATAAAACACTGAAATGAAAAATAAATCCATACAATTTTTTTATCATATTAATTATAACACATTATATTTATTTTACAATTTTTAATATCATTTATTTTAAATTTTTATGGAGAAATTAAATACAACATCACTATTCTGAAATCATTTAAGGAAATACTTAAAATTAATATTTTTATTCAATTATATTCCCTATATAACCCCATATTATAAATATTTTAATTATTAATAATTTTATTATGACAAAACTGCCTTTTTTAAATAAAATATTCTAAATGTCATACTAACTTTTAAACGGAATCAAAATTTAATATATTCTAACCTTTGGTGATTTGGATGAAATTTATTCATCTAATAAAATTAATGAAAAGTGTAAGGTTCCTTATATAATCCTTAACATAGTAATTTCACCCTTTATTACTGCTTTTTAGAAGATTCACACTTTAGAATGGTAATAAAAATTTACTAATGTTATTATCAATCCTGTACAATAAAAAAAATATTCTATATATTTGGGCCTTATGATTTCAAAAATGGAATTAATTTTTAAAAATTAAATTAACACGAGTTTTAGAAATTAATTTAAAATTAATCCTACATATGGGATGAAATAAATTGTTTTTAATGTAAAAATGCTCTAAATATTGAAAATTTTTACATCCAATTTCAAGTGAAATTTATAAAAATAAAAAAAATTGGATATTGGGATGTAAAATTGTTCTAATTTTACTGAAAAACAAAATTTTAAATATAATTTAACATAAAAATTATATAGATGAAATTTAGTTTATGATTAAAATGTAGTATTTTTTAATATTTATCAAAAAACAAAATATATCCTAAAGACATGAAAAAATAATCTGAATTTAATTCTGATATCATAATTTCAAAAATATATTTTTTAAATAAAATGTATAAAAGTCTTACTTATTTTTGGAACAAGTGCACCCTGCAAAGCTGGTAAAAATGATGTACAAAAAATACAGTTTTAAGTGAAAAACTACATTTATTCTTATCTTATGAAAAAAATGGGTTGAATGTCAATACATTACATGAAATGTGTAAATATTGTATAGTTATACCTGTTTAAACCCACCAATACAATGACTATGTGATATATACCATATTAAATTATAAAATTTAGTTGTTCATTTAAACTTGATGCGGAATATCATTACGCTATCAAAAAAAGTGTATTATTTCATTAAATATTCAGATGTTAGAATTTAGATTCATTAGTAGGTATAACAAGACATGAAATATATGGGTTTCTAATGGTATTATCAATTTATATATTTGTATTGGTATAAGTCTCATTGATATCTGATGTCTTTGAAGAAGCCACAATGATATTGGATTTCTTGGAACAATCAATGAATATATGTTTTAAATATCCAAAATTATCTATTCCATCATTATTTATTCAGTTATTGATATTTTATTTGATTATTTGGTGAGTCATAATATTCATAGTCAAGTTATATGATCATGTGATTATTTACATGGTATTATTTTATTATCTTTTATTCCAACCATATTAAGCTCTAGTTATTGATGAAATGAAATATTCTTCTATCATTTCCCTTATTATAGAGATTATTCCTTATTTATTTATAGATTTTACTATATTCTTAGTCTTAATTATCATTAAATATAACCCCTTTATTATGTTTTATTTTTTCTAGGATACCGAGATGTATTTTGTGATTAATATGAAATGATATGCTATGGGGAATAATGGAATTATTGAAAAAAAAACCTTTTTGTATTTTATTTTTTGAAATGTAATGTGAATTTAAAGTATATATCTAGTATTACAAGGATAATAAACTATTTGGTACATTAATATTTGATTACATGTATCATATCCCAACATAAATAAGAAGTCACTGACTTCGAGATACTAGGGTTGGTGTCACTGTATTTATATTTTATCCTCATATAATATTTTATAATTATTCTAAAACTATTTTATGTTATTTACAAATAAAATGGAATTTCATAAATCATCTAACATCCATGATATAGTAAATGTTGCTAGAAATAACCTGAATCAATATACATTAAAATCATATATGATTCTAAAATATAAATCATCCGTTATTCTTAAAATAAAATTCCATAGTTTTCAATTTATCTTAATAATATTGCGTTTATAAAATTAGGAATATATTTTTATGTAACATTGATCACTTAGTCACCAATTTGTTTCCAGTGTCATGGTTATGTATAAAAATATTTTTTTTTTCAAAATGAACATATAATTTATTCTTATGTTTTATAAATAAAAGAAAGTAATTTTATGTAAACCAATACAATATATAGGCTTGTGGTAGGTAATTCATTATTGTTTATTTCTATTTGTAGGTCTAATTCATGTGGCCTTTCCAAAAATGATACGTTATAATTCAGAACTAGGTTTTTTATTTTCATAAATCTATGTTATTATAATAATTATTGAATTCTATATATGAGATGAATATATTAAAAAAAACCGTAATATGTTTTAAATTCAATGGTTATCATATAAATTACAATTTTCATCCAAAAATGTAATAACCCAGAAATACCTCAAAATTGAATGTTTCCAAAAACACTATTTTGCATGTTAAAATTTGATAAGTTAAAATCTCAACAAGGTTTTATATGATTCTGAACTTATGATAAAACTGAAAATAATAAACCAATTATGATATACATAACTCTTAAGAATACCACAAAATAAAAAAATACTAATATCCAAATTTTTATAAACCCTAATTTGATACCAACTGTAACAGCCTAGAATCTGTATTTTTGGATCCAGTGTAAAAATATATACATTACATTTATAACATTAATATTTATAAATGTGAGAAAGTTTTGGGTGGAAAAATATTCTATATTAGAAGGAAATATTGGATCACATACATACCTAAGGGACTTTTTGGTTTATAGTTTTATAGAAATATAAAAAACGTTCAACATCATTGGTTCATAAACAATTAGATAATAAATATCAATATTATCTCCCATTAAAAACAAATTTCATAATAAGTCATCAATGTAATCCATGTTACGTAATTCTAGAAAACGTTCATTTAACATTTTTTCTCATAAGTTTTAGAAATGAAAATGTAAGAAATGGTGGTGCTCATATGCTCAATAGGGTAAAAAAAGGGATATATGAATGAAAACATAAATAGAAGGTTATAATAATATGAACACAAAACTGTAAAATTATATCATTCTTATCAAATACCATAATAATGATTCATGGAATAAATTATAAAGACACATAATACTTTAATTATAAATGAATAATATTACATGGAACATGGAATTGTGGTAAACACACAAGCATAGAATATCATTGACAAAATATTCTAGGATATTTTCCAAGAATATAATAGTGTATTGGGTACAGTCCCAAAACTATCATATTTGTCATGGTTCACTCCCAAGACTATCATGGAAGACACAATATTTTAATGAACAAGTTTCACTTCCAGTTATAGTCCTATTTGAAATGACATCAATCCCCATATAAGTCCAATCAATATAATGAGATTCAACATAATAACCCAATGAATTGTATAATATAGTGCTAAAAAATTAACATTATATTTCAACCTTTGATATATATAAATTTAACAAATTTTATTCCCATGAAACTAACAATATCGAATGGAAATTTTTGATCACTTACATACCCAAGGAAATTTTAGTTAGAGAGTTTTAGAGAAATTCTGAAAAGCTCTTATCAATGTTGGTTCATAAAACATAGATCCCAAACATGAAAATTAGCTTCCATTATAATCAAATTTCACAATAGGTTATCAACATTATCCATGTAAAATCCATTTCTACACAGTTCATTTAACAGCATTCCTCCTTACATGGGGGAATGAAAACATAAAAAAATGGGTACTTAGATAACTAGTACGGGTAAAAAATTGAGATATTAATAAAAAATAAACCTAAGGGTATAATAATATGAATATATAATTTGAACATTATAACCTAGATATCAAAGATCATAATCTTGAGTCATATAATCAATCAAATCAATTCAAAAGACATGAATTATAAAATAATAACATGGTATAAAACATGGAACTGTGGAAAACACACAAGAATAAAAAAATAATTTTCATTATAGTAAATGATTTATTCTAAGAATATCATTGTGGAATGGGTTCACTACCCAAACCACTGTTGTAGTAAAGGTTCACTCTCACGACTATCATGGAGGACAAAGTCATATACTGAACTAGTTTCACTTCACGTTCCAATCCTATTTAAATAATATTCAATCCAAGTTCCAATCCTATCCTTCACATGAGATATAATATCATTACACAATTAATTTTAGAGTGATATAGGTTACACCCATCACATAATGATAAAAATACATATGTGTTCCATAAGAATATAAATCATATCCGAACCAATAAAAATGAATAGGTTTTAAAAACATTTCATTGTAACATAAACCATGTAAAAGAAATGGGTATCATATATATAAAAATAAACCAAAAATAAAATAATAAGGACAATTTAATTGAAAAATATACCAAAAAAATCATAAGTAACATCATATAATTTTATCTTAGGTGGAAAATAATTTTGAGAGATCAATTGAAATAAATTGTTAGGATTTTTTTTTTCATTTTTGAAATATTATTTTTAAATAATAAAATAAATAATTTTTTTCAATGAAAATAAATAATTAAACATATAAATGATTATTTTAAAACCATTTTTAACATCATTGAAATCCTTTAACTTGAAAATTCTAAAAATATAATTTTTAAAAAAGTATAACATTTTTAGAAAAACTAAATGTTTTTTCATAAAACAATTTATGACTAAAGAGACAATAACATTACATGAAAAATATAATATCATGAAAAAATATATTCATGATAAAACATGTTAATGTTCATTACATACAATACATAAAAGAAAATAGGTGCATAACATAACACGTGTCTCAAAGAAGCTAATTTGGGAAAAAATAACCATATTGTTTTGGAACCTTTTGTACCATAAACCTCATGAAAGATAGATCATAAAATAGAAATAAAAATACCAATAAATTTAAGGATAAATATCATATAGTAAATTCAGGTAAATTATATACAAGACAAAAAAACTAGTGGTGATTATGGTTTAAGCCTCACAAGAAATAAAAGTGATACTAGAAATCCCCTTGTGTTAATTTTGAATTCCTTCGCACAGATTAAAACATCATGTATAGTTAATAATTTTTTATACATATATAAAAAACAAATTCTAACATATCTACCCTATATGGTTTTCTATTGACTTAATATTACCCGTATATTAACTATCCCAGATTAATGTTATATTCAGGGCATCAACCAATTTTTTGAATATGTTTTCACTTGTTATTTTTTTTACTCATACATTGATCAAGATATTATCATTTTATGAATTTAAAAAATGATATAAATATTATATATTTGATGTCTAAATCTATTTATGATTATATAAAAGATATATAAATTGAAAATGAAATACACCACTCATGGAGATGGTAGACCGTACGTATGCATAAACATTTTTTCCATTTTCTTATCAAGCTAGAGGAAAGAAATATTGATGATATATATAAATATATTTCAATTTTATATCTTATATATGAAATAAATTTATTAAGATCATCCTTAATATATTCCATGTCAATTGTGGGATAATCACTTCACTTTGAGAGGTGGTAGTTTGCCATACATGAGAACGATGTAATCATATTCTCAAAAAATGGGAAGCATGAAGGTATTTATTATCTGAAAATTAAATAATAATTATAACACAATTAATATAATATATTTAATATATAAACTGCAAATCCACCATTTTTCCTAACATATAAAGGTGTTAATAGATGAACGAACAACATCAGTTCGTGAGGTGGTAGTCCTCTATACACATGAAAAAAGATTTCATATACAATTTTATTGAAGTGCGTGATGGTGTAGTTCATAACATAAAATAAAAATTCATATAAGTATATTTATGATAATGAGGCTAATATATAATATTTATATAATAATAATTTATGGAGGTGGTAGAAGAAATAAAATCGAAATACTGGATTAAATATTACACCTCTTCTTCGAAAAAATTCATTTTCTTAGCACCTTAAGACCCATCAGCTGGTGTTCTGAAACATATACAAGATATTGAACGTGGATAAGGATTACATTAATGTATTTGGGTATATTTTTGAAAAAAGAGAAGGTTGTTAGAGTGTGAATAATATATATGTAGAGGATTTATTTTATAGAAGAGGGGATGGTCACTCTTCAAATTTACAAAAATATTAAATCAATATTGGATAAAAAGTGAGATATTAAAAATATAGAATTATTATTGGTCTAAATACTCTCATCTAATAATTTTTGGACAAGTTTAGTTTAATCTATTACCCTTATTAGTTAGTCTTACCAATTATTAAACACCTTTGATTCTAACCATGGCAACGTGGTTTTTACTCTTTGAAGGTTACTGTAGTTAATATAAAAATACAAAATAATGATAAATGTATTATTTTTCTAAATTTTAACCTTATCACAGTTAGTATTTATAATATAACTTTTCCCTGAATTTTATATCATTTAATAAAAAACTATTTATTTTAAAAAATCATTAATGTCAATTTTGAGGCTATTCATTACATTTTAATTTTATAAACCCACAAAAGAAAGATAACATCAAAAAAAACTTTTAATAGACCCCTAAAATGTAAAATAAATCTATAAAATTCTTTTATTATATTAATTATAACAAATTATAGTTATTTTAAAATTTTGAATAAATTTTATTTGATATTTTTATTGAGAAATTAAAGACAACATCACTATTCTGAAATCATTTAATATAATATTTTAAATTAATATTTTTATTCAATCATAGTCCCTGTGTAACCCCATAATATAGTTTTTTTATTATTTTTTAATTTTATTTTGAAAACTCTATCTGTTTTTAAATAAAATATTATAAATGTCATAATCACTTATAAATGGAAACAAAATGCTTTATATTCTAACTTTTAGTGATTTGGATGAAATTTATTCATCTAGTAAAATAACGGTAAATTGTAAATTTCATTATATAATCCTTATCATATTAATTTTACCCTTTTTTACTCATTTTTACCAGATTCACACTTTTCTGTGGTAACAAAAATTTACTAATGTTATGAATCATATTTTACAATAAAAGGAAATATTTAATAAATATGGGCCTTATGATTCCAAATATGGATTTAATTTTTAAAAATTAATTTAAAAATAGTTTTGGTTATCAATTTAAAATTAAACGTATAGATTGGATAAAAGAAAGTGTTTTTAATGTAAAAATACTCAAAAGATTGAAAATTTTTATCTCCAATTTCAACATGAAATTTATTAAAATAACAAAAATTGGATATAATGATGTAAAATTGATCTAATTTTACTTTAAAATTTTTTTTAAATATAATTTAACATAAGAAATTATATAGATGAAAGTTTGTTTTTGATTTAAATGAAGTATTTTTCACTATTTATCAAATAACAAAACATATAACAAAAACATGAAAAAATAATATGAATTAAATTTTGATATCATAATTTAAATGTTTTTTTAAAAAATGTATAAACGATGCAAAATTTTGTTTGGAACAAGTGTACCATCAAAATATGGTAATAACGATTTTCAGAAAAATACAGTTTTAAATGAAAAACTGCATTTATTCTTATCTTATGAAAATATATGGGGTGAATGTAAAAACATTTAATGAAAATGTGTAAATATAGTAATGTTATTCCTATTTAAACCGACTAACATAACGTCTATCTGATATCAACCATGTTAAATTATAACATTTAGTTGTTCATTTATGCTTATTGCGGCATATCATTATGCAATCAAACATAGTGTATTCATTCAATAAATATTGTGTTGTTAGAATATTGATGCAATAATAGGTATAAATAGACATGAAATATATGGGTTTTTAGTGGTCTTATTCAAATATATATATGTATTAGTACAAGCCACGAGGACATATGATGTCTTGGAAGAAGCCACGATGGTATTAGATTTCTTTGAAAAATCAATGACGATATGTTTTAGATATCCAAAATCATTAATTCCATCATTATTTATTTGGTTATTTATAATATATGTCATTATTTGTAGATTCATAATATTTTTAGTCAAGTTATAGGATCATGTGATTATTTACAAGGGATTATTTGATCATCTTTTATTCCTACCATATTAAGCTACAGTTATTGATGAAATGAAATATGCTTATATCATTTTCCTTTATATAGAGATTATATCTTATATATTCATAGGTTTTACTATATTCTTAGGCTTATTGATCTTCAAATATCACCACTTTATTATGTTTTATTTTTCCTAGGATACCAGGAGGTATTTTGTGATTAATATGTAGTGATAGACTATAGAGAATAATGGAATTATTGAAAAAAACCATTTGCGTATTTTATGTTTTGAAATTTCATGTTAATTTAATGTATGTATATACTTTACCAAGGAAAATAAACTATTTGGTCCTTTAAGATTTTATTCATTGTATCTTTTCCAAACATAAAAAATAAGTCACTTACTTTGAGATACTAGGGTCGGTGTCACAACATTTATATTTTATCCTCATTTAATATTTTATAATTCTTTTAAAACAATTTAATATTATTTATAAATATAAATTATTATTTATAAATAATTAGAGGTTTAAATAGTATAAAAGTTATTATAAATATTATCATTTAATATTTGGGAACATAGTGTTTCAAAAATATTTATTGAATTAATTATAATTCATTTTAATTAGTTTCTTTACATTTTTTATAAATTATATTATCCTAAACATATTTTGTAATGATTTATAAAGATTTATTAAAGAAATAAAATATTTTTTTAAATTAATAAAAATTAATTTTTTTAAAATTTACCCTTAAGTAGGAATCCCTTCTTGTATAAGGTGTTAATCCCTTTACCCTTACATGGATAGTATAATTATGGTAGAAAAGACCTAACACTTACACACACACACTCTCTATGTGTGTGTATTCTATTTTTAGAGGCCTCTCATAAATGTAACTTATATAATACCTTTAAAAAATTATATAATATAATTAATTTTTGTTACGTGACATTCTAAAACTGCTGCATAATGGTAACAAATTGGTTACACTTAACTGTATGGGTTAGAAACTGAGTTATATATATGTTATTCTTTAAAAAACCGGATTACCTTTTCACATAATGTTTTTCTTGTTAGTTTATGTTTAAACATACCTTTATGAATCCTAACATAATTCTTGTGTGACGTTACGCGAACCCCCTCACGTAAAGGTAAGAGGATAGACACCTTTATGTGACCACTCACATATAGGACATGTCATGGTTACCCTTACACAATTGATATATATATATATAGGGGTAATGATTTGGTTACCTTTATATAGACCATCTACATGAAAGTAACATCTATGTATCCTTTACATATCCAAACTACTTTAGGGTAGTCCATTTTAATACATGAATATAACAAAAAAACTGAAAAATGCTTCTTTGTTTTGGCAGTCTTCATTATTTCCACACTTAATTTCATAAATATAAATCATGAATTATCTCGAATACCACTTAGGTGATTTAATATATTATTATAAAAATTATTATAGAATTATGAAGTGATTTATATCCATATTTATTGGATATATGTGAGAAAAATATGACACCTGTATAAAAAATTAGTAAATGAAATATTGTAAAATGGAATAACTTATATAGAATAAGACACTGTATCTTCATAATTTTAATATATGTTTGATAAAGTTCACTTATTGATAAACATAATCATCACTCATATGTCTATATCCATGGGATAATATGAGTCTCTTAACATTTTAGTGGAATACACCTTTCTAAATGGTATTCTATTAACTATAACATATGGGGGATAGGGGTGGGTTTGGCGGGTGGAATACACCTTTGTTGGGTTTGTAATTGTTTCCTAGGATATCATTGAAAACTAGGTAGAACATCTGATCTAAAGACTCTTTTTTAATTCCATGAAGGGTTGTATAGTTTCTATACATATAGTTGTAATTTATAGAGAAACAATCATCCCTATAATATACCCTATGTCAATAAAAAACATTAATAATTTTAGGGGTCTTATTAAGAATATCAATGTTGAGAAAAAAAATAAATTTATGTAAAAAACCCATCTACATTTGAAATACTTATCCATAATTGAATTTTTATGATTTTCATTATTAAAACTAGAAACATGTTCTTCATGGTAAGGAAACAAATTTATATCATTTCTTTGAATTCTTATTCATTTCAATCATTTATATTTGAGTTTTGTATAAGATTGTAAAAAAATTGAATGAACTCTCTAGATATATAATTCGATAATTTTTCTCCCAAGGACCGATCATCTAGATTTTAGTGTAATGGGGTGATGTTATCTTAAAAAGTGTTCATAAGTATATTTGGAGTATGCTAATGATTAAGATTTTTTTATGTAATCCTTGAATTATTTTCAACGATTCATGGAATGACTCACCCTCCTCTTGAATAAATCCAACAAATTTATTCCAAATTTCATTTTCCATTCTTGTTAGATATTTTATCATCACAAAATAATTAAAAAAATTATCTCATGTGTCCAATAACTATTTATATAAATATTGAAATAATATTCTAGAACCCAACATGAAAATAAATTGGGAAAAAACTACAATTTAATTCATTATAAGTCGGCCCATGTAGTGGTAGCTACTGCACAACACTATAAAATCCCGTAATGAAGTTATCATATTCTTAATTAGGTAATCCTTGATATGAAAGAGATATAAACAAATGGTACTATTTTATCTCATAGTTTCTAGACCTAGGGGTTTTTCTTTTTCAATATGGATTAATAGAAATCAAATTAACTTGTAAATACCTAATACCATGTCATTCTATCAGTTAATTTTTTCATGGAGGTTGATTTAAGTTTAAATTATTGTTATTATTTAAATATTTAATTATTATTTTACATTTTAATTTTTTTCTAAATTTTAGAGTATGTATATTCAAATTAAAATCTGGTATTAAAAGCTCTAATTTTTCACTAGTAGTCTATGGTTTTATGAAAAAACAGTGTAATGGTACATCTATTCTTAGCATGTTACATTTCCATTTCTATATTTATAGGGTTCAGAAGATGTTAGATATGGAGTTTCACTATTATAGATGCTTCAAGATGTTAAAAATGAGTTCATGACATGATTTTATGTTTTTTGAATTGTGTGGATAAAACTTCAGAACTTGGGTGCAGGATATGGTCTCTACACCAAATGAGTTCATGATGTCAATGTAGAATTCATGATTTTAATGTGGAAATCAGAACGTGAATTATACCAGGATGAGTTTCCAAGAATTTCTAAAAAATTTCTCTGTCTTTGAGATTTGTGAAAATTCATATCTTAAATTGGTTTTAGAGTTTAAATTGATGGGCCTCATGACAATTAATATTATTAATATATAATCCAAGATGTGATTGAGGTGAGTTATAACCTGTTTATAAATAATAGGTTCAACATAATTCCATCTATTGAAACTTATTCTTCTAGGTTATTCGAAAAAATAAACGAATTTTTGATGTATTAACCATCCTCATTCCTATTTTGTTGACCCTTAGATTTTAGAAGATTATCTTTATTAATATGATTTAATTTCATTCATTCATCTATTTTTTCCATTTGTTCTTCTAGTGGGGATTCATGGTGGGGATTTTGTTCTTATTCAAATAGTGTTTGGGATGCATTTTTGAGGATCCATTTGTGTAATATAGGTCAATTTTATATTTTCCTTATATAGTTGTGGTTTTGGAGTTATTTACACTTTACCCAATTTTTCACAATGAATCAGAAAGCCCCTTTGAGGTAGAGAATCCTCATTCTCTCCTCATTAATATACAAGTGTGGGGATTGCACAATTTTTCTTCCACTGTGTGGATATTAAGGACTAACTAAATTATGATAATGAATTTTAATGACATGAAATTATTAGAAATAAGGATCAATTTCACGTTTTTTATGATATTTATGATTTTTTTGAGATTAGGTATACTTGTTTTAATTTCTAAAAATATTGGCTTTTTGGATCCTTTATTGTGATATAGTTGATAGTATTGTGTGACCCTTTCCATCTAAATTGTTTTATGTCACCCGAAATGAATAATATATGAATGTATATATGGAAAATGAATTGGTTTCCAATGGAAATATGGTTGTGTGATAATAACCATGATAAAAAATGAGGTTAAGTAATGGAATCCCTTAAAACTATCATTGGGAAGCCAAGATTTGATGCTAAGGGTGGGTGTGCATGTTGTGTTTCCTTGTGTGTTATAGGATTTCATATGGAAATGGGGAAGATCATTTGTATTGTGAAATATTTGGGGAAGTGGTGAGATTGTGGGTATTCATGTGACGAAACAAGAGAATTATTGTAGTGGTGTGTTTTTTGGTGGTTGTGATGTTTGGAGGTTGTGATGTGTTGTTATTATGGTAAAATTTCCTTAGTACATGTGGTTTTCTAGTGATGATTGATGTGAGATATATACATATTTTTTGGTTTGTTTGTGATATTTTTTTATATATTTTTTAATGGGTTGGAATGAATCCTCAATTTTATTATTAAAGGAAAGAAAATACCTTGTTTGATTGGGTAAAGGTAGACCTAATACATAGCCTGAAGGACATAGGGCCTAGAAGCCCATTTCTTTGTCGAAAAGGCCCTCAAGTGGATAATAATACTACAGTATCTATGTTTCTATAGTACCAACTACAATATTAGTATTGCTACAGTTCCTTATTTAGAACTTCCACCACTACAATATCACTTCCGCTACAGTGTCACTACCGCTACAGTCCTTTAATTCTACAGTATTTCTACTGTGCCCTGATTTTTTACTTATATAGTTCCGAGTAATTTTGTCCCTACCCAGAATCAATCATGGGTCTCTTGGATTCCCTGATAGTTCCTTTACCACATGGATACATACTCATTGGCATATTTTCATATTTATCCAATGTTAAAATTATAATAAAAAATTTAAATAGCATTGGTTGATAAATGAAAAAGAATGTGTTTGAATTTATATGTTATAAATCGATTAAACACATTGAAAAATTTATGAATATACCATGTTAATGTGAAATGGAATGGAATAATAAATGGGAGTTAGGAGAAAATCATTAAATATATAAAATAATATCACTTATGACTGAAAGTGTGTTCTCATAATTTTATACAGAGAATGTGTGGGGTGAGGTATTTGGTTGTGGAGGTGGTTGTAGTTAATATTACACAGTGATATGGTAGTGTTTTGTTTTATTCCAGTGTAGTTTATCTAAACCCATAGGTTTTGAATTCTATGATTTTTTTTTCTATATAATGTATTTCTATGTTATTTCTATGTTCTCCCACACATGTTAGAAAAACATACTTATAACCAAAAATTTTATGTTCCTAGTTTTTCCCTAACATCTAGAATAGTTGTGATACAGATGAGTGGATAGCCCCTCTACCCTCTCTACATTCAGAAGATGTTATATAGTTTTGTGGTGGAGATTACCCATTGGTGACGAGTATGCAACCTTAGGTGGGGGTCATGCATGTTTGGAGAAGGGAATATTTTTAACATAATTTCTGATAATTAGACCATAATGGACTATCTAGAGAATGGAATATGTGTCTATAAGTGAGATGTGATGTGCTATGGTTGTGATGTAGTGTTGAATAATGTTATAACATGATGCTGGAACATTTATGTTTTGGTTGGTAGGAATGTGTCCTGACCCACAACAAATATGAGGGTTTTTGTGATGAGATATATATGGAAAGGATGAGATTGCCTTACATTTGATGTTGGGGCATGAGAGTGATACTTTAGTGTAAAAGAGGATGTAGGGAACCTATGTTATGTTTTTCATTTTGAGTTACTATATTGGATACATGATTTTATAAGTGAGCAATGGTGAGTCTAAGAATATTTAGTTAACTAAATTATGTTCTTATTGGTTCCAATATTTATTCACTAGAGCATTAGTATTTTCTATTCACAAGTGCACTAGAGGACTTGTTTGCAATCCAAATTGTTATACATGTTATGCTCACCCAACATATATAATTCCTTTTCAGGGTTTTGGAAGAATTTAGGGACCAAGGTGGACATTATTTGAATGGTATTTATAGCTTTTATTGATTCGATGTTGTAGGACTTATCATTTGGTATTTTCATAAATAAATTTATCTGTATTAGTTGACATTGTTTATGCATCATGGGATGGTTTTGCGTTTCCTTTTATGTTATGTTATTGAATTTCTATGTTCTTTATTTTCATATATAATGACCCAATATTATTATAGGGGAAATTATGTCTATATATGAGATTTTAACATGCGTGGTTCTGGTTTCCGTCATGGGAACTTCAAGAGGTATAAAACAGGGTTCATTATCTCTATTCCATTATTGATGGCCCGATCATTGTGTGTCTAGAGTGTGGGGGTTGTGGAAGATTTGTATCAATGGTTTTGGTGGAGAGATATAGTGGTGTTTGGAGTTTTGTACTATGAGGAATGCATTTTTTAGTAGAATAATTGTTCCACTTAACCTTATTATGTGACATGGAATGAGGAGATAGACTAGGATATTGAATATTAGAGCCCCCATGATCTGATTCAAGGACCTTGAGTTTATTGAACATCCATGTGAGGTGGAACTATTTGTAGGGTGGATACCTTCTGGAGGTACACACATCATGATTGATTATATTCTTGTATGAATTTGGTAATTGTTGTTAGTTAATTGAATAAATGAATTAAATAAATAAATAAACAATGGTAACATCTAATTCTATCTGGCTTGGAATTCATCCAAGTTTTTCAGTAATGGAGCCTTGTCATCATTCACGAGTAGCTCATGTGGTTGAGTTTCTGTCAGATAATCTTATTGATAATTATAGGATTGAATCAATAGAGGAGGATAATGATTGATATAATGACTTGAATTCCATTCGCTATAAGGGTTTATGGAAGTCTGAGGAGGGAATAACTAATATAGAGATAATATGATTGTTAATGGATCTTGATATTTATGTCTATATAATTGGAGATGAGATAATATTATGGGATGTTTTGTAAAATAGTCAATTATACAGATCCATGACTTAGTAGAGGGAACTTTATCTTGGTGAATGTGAGGATGAATGTGTATTGTGTGCTGAAATTTCGAAGTTGTGCCATTCAGAATACATATCATCAAGTAAAAAGAAAGTAAAAAAATAAGAATCCCTTTCCCTTTAAAAGGGAAAACAGAATGTGTGGTATATTGGCATCGTGTTTGATAGTCTATTGTACTTCACACCATATGTCTTTCCAGATAAGGAGTCTTGAGAACTATGTCTCAAAGGGGATTTTCACACAATGATCAAGTATGCAGTCACCCGATTTATTTTTCCTATGAACCAGGAGGTGACATAGACAATAAATGTTATTAGGATGATGTTTTATATAAGATGAAATAATATATAGGTTGGATAGTGAGTCATAGCTTGGAGTATATATTTAGTCCATGGGACATGGATGTTTAAATAGTGATGATTTCGACTGGTGAATGAGTGATTAGTGAACATCCTTTCTCATCATTCTATATAAGGAAAGTTATGAGAGTATACTGAGGGATTATTATTTTCATTATATGATTTTGGGGAACATGGTCAACACAATTATTATTGTCAAAACCCACAAGGTGGTCATTTTATTTGAAAATTTAGGCCCCTTTTTGACAACAACAGAAGTTGCCTCAACGGTGGTTTCAGAAGAAAGAACCATATGTGATTTTATAGTTTCTATGGACCAATGGTGTTGGTAGGGAAAATACTAATGATATTAACATTCCATAGGGTCTTGGTATATAGTGTATTCTTGGGGGGTGATATTAGAGATACATATGATCCATGTGTTTTCCAATGCACATGTTCGAGGGAGAAGTGACATTGGGGACAATGGTTTTTAGAGGCGTGATCAGTTTATTATATAGATGTTTTGTGCCAAGTTTGATTCTAGATCTTCATACTCATTTATTTCTTCTTATTTTTTCCATGACATAGGGTTGGATATATATATACATTAAATATCCCAAGTGTAATATTTTCCAGTTTGAGGTTAGATGTCTTTTTTTGAAGTTAATCGGGGATATAGAATGGAGATATAGAAATAGTAGTATGAGAGAGATTTATTATTACTACAAATAAAACAACATCATGTTATCCAAATCATAGATTTCATGTATTCTATGCGAAAATCATTTAATGATTTCATAGGAGAGGATAATTTTATGATTTGGAGGGCTAGTGATTGGTGATCTTTGGTGAGTGAGGTTATTAGATGGGTGGTAGGGATGGGAACCGAAATTTGGTTTAGTTGATGGTGTTTCAAAGGGGACATCAAATAAATTATGTTTCTAGTGTTGTGTAGGAGTTCCATGATATTTTCCACAATGATGTTGTGACACTATCCCTTGATGTGAATTTGTTTTTGGATAGATTTTCAGCTACGTGAATCTTGGATTTTGATGGAGCCATACCGAATGGTCCTATGGAGTTGCATTAGTACGGGTTACATGTGAACGATTTGATGTTTATGGGTTTTATTATCACATTGTGTCTCATTTGGATTCTCTAATGTTTTTTCAAAGAATGTGACTAGTAGTATAAGGTTTTGTAGAGAATACTATATATTTAATCTATTAACGATCATGTGGCATTTTCCACTTCCAAGGATCGATGATCCATTTGAGCATATGATGGAAGATATTTGATTTTCAAAGGTAAACATGTGTTCTGGATATCACTATGTGAGGGTAAAATATTAGGATATCCCAAAAAAATATTTTAGGTCTGGGATGTGATCTTTGAGTTCTTGTTCCCACTATTTGGTGTCATGAATTAACCAAATGTTTTCATGGGAGACATGAAATCCATATTCCACGAGTTATTAGACTCATTCATTACTATGTTCATATTTGATATCCTGATTTAAATAATGTATGTGGTGGGGCATGTTAAATAACTCAGAGTTTTCTTCCAGATCCTTTTACATCACCAAATCTATATAAATATTTCCACGTGAATGACCTGGATGTGAGTGCTTCATTTACCTAGACACGTGTACTCTATGTAGTGTTTATCCATAGAAATATAAATGATCGATGATGTTATCTCTTAGGATACAAAAAAATTGAATAGTATCACATTTTTCTTGGTATTGGAGTATATTTTTATTGGTTTTTGTCGGATTTATCTTAGGTTTTATCCTAACTAATATCTTTTATGAGAATGTATTGGGACATTGTTTGGACTCATCTGTTCAAGGTACCGTTTGATTACTTGAAAGAGAGTCAGATTATTGCAATAGTTTTTTATTTTCCTATCGAGGGTGTGATCTCTTAAGGGTTATGTTAGTTAAATCCATATGATCATAAATCTACCCCAAATTAATTGGATATTTTATTAGTTTTGATTATACAAAGGATGTGGTGGAATTGCCATATTTTTGATAAATTTGGGGTTTCCACAAACCACATGTGCTTGAAATATTCATTTACTCAGTTGGTTTTCAATCAAAACCCATATATTTAGTCTTTATTCTTCATTATTAAAATATTATTATCTATTACATTCCATTAATGGTGAATGTTGTTTTTTCAATAAGTTAGAAACCCTTAAGATATGTGTTCTGGGAGTCTATTGAATTTTCAAAATGGATGGAGTAGCTTGTAGTGGTGCATCTTAGTGGTCAAGGCTATGTAGTTCCATGGAGTCCTCATGCCCATCATCTATAACTTGGATGCTCATTGTATCTTATACTTCTTAAGAGGATTGACAAATGGGTCTGGCATTTATTTGTGCCTTAGTTTTTCTTTCCACCTTCATAAAAATGATGAGATGGAGAAAACCATCAAGAAGATGGGGGATAGATTATGAGAGTTCATATCAGACAAAGGAAGGTCATGGGTAAAGTACCTTCCCTTGGATGATTATAACGAAAAGTATAAAAATAATTATCACATTATCATGGATCCATTTGAGTCATTGTATAGACAACCATGAAATTATATTTTGTAACAGATTGATTTTTGGGAGTTAGGGATTCTTGGTTTTGATGATGTATAGAGCATGACTGAGATGATATAGATAGTAAAAGAAAGGATAAGGGATAAACAAGATTATAAGTGGGAATAATGATATCATAGGCTATGTCCCCTAGAGTTTGAGGTTCAATACAATGAATTCATTAGTATTTCCCATTGACAAGTGTAGAAGAGGTTTGGTATGGAGAGTAAGATTTCTCTAAAGTTCATCATGCCTTTTGAGGTGATGGAATTTATTATCAAGGTGATATATCTGTTGTAACTTAGATACTGGATGGACCAGATCCAAGACATCTTTCACATGTACCATCATTGTATGTATCATAATAATGAACCCCACATCAATGACTAAGGAGAGTAAAACATCATGGATGAATTAATGCTCATGGAGAAACCATTAATGGTCCAATATCATCAATAGAAGGTGATGTGAGGGAGAACCGTCCCCTTGGTTCACATAATGTGGAAGCATGTTATCCTAGAGGAGAGTACTTGGGTGCATGTGATATAAATTCATACGTAGTACCTGATGTTTAGCGTAGTTTTTTCTTCTCTCTTTTTTCTTTGTTTATTTCATTTTGGAACCTTGCTGGTTTTACAACAAATTCATTAATTTTTCTCACTGGTGTGTTGTTTTATTGATTCCAGTATATATGTGCATAAAAACCATTTTAAATAAATATTAATTACTTTTAAAACAGGAATTAAAATAGTATATATGATTCTGACCACCAAAAGTGGACAATATCTGGTTATGGATAGCATATTTCATTTATTTTTGGGCCTATGGAAATGATGTATATTTTTTAGGAGGTTGTTGCTTTTTTAATGTAGTGGTTGGAGTGGTAGTGGAAATGGTTTCATAGATAATAGGTTTATAATAAATATTTATATATTATGTGTTGATATTCTGGGTGAGGAATGTCGATATAGTTTTGTGGGGATGTTTTGGTTTGGTGTTTTTGGCTACTGGTAATATTTGTAGTATAATGAGACCCTTGAGAGGTATTTTAAGGGGTAATTATTTGGAAAACCACAGTCTTTTGAGGTTTTTTTTATTCTCATGGAAGAAAATTATTTATGAGGTTTCTAATGTAATTTTATATACATTCTAGGTTTTTTATTTTTCTAATTTCAGATTATGAGGGTTTTGAGGAGGTTAGAGATATAATTTTAAATCAATAGGTGTTTCAAAACATGAAATATAAATTATATACATGAGTTTATGTTTCATGGATTGTGTATATCATTGTCCATGGATTGGATAAGAAAGATTGGATCTATAAAAAACAAATTCATGATGTGATAATGTAATTCTTGGTGTGAATTAAATTAATGTGATGAGCATAGAATTTTGGTGAAAGTTCATTGTGTTTGAGTTTTAAAGAAATTAAATAAATAAATTAGTTTCACATAATAAATTTCTTGGCTACATGATATTTAATGTCATGAATATATAATACACAATGTGAAATGGGGATGATACATCGTATTTATAAATATGATTTTTGAAAAAATTAACACATATAGCTCTCTTTCCTATAGGTTTTTTGGCAAACATAAGGCATAATTGGAGGATCTTCTTTCCCCTTTCCTCCTAAATAGATCCTTGTATTTTTAAGGATGATCATTTTCTATCTGAGATGAGTTATTTCCCTTAACCGCCTCAATTCATCACATTACTTTTTCATGCATACTTGATGGTGATGTTGTTCTACTTTGGGGAGTGTTTAGGATGTATTTTATATCACCCATGGAATGATCTAGGTTTATTCAATGTTTCCTTTTATATTTAATGCTTTTGGGTTGGTTCCCATTTACCCAGCAATGCATAGGGAATCAGAAAACTATTCTATCGTAGGGGATCCTCGTTAAAACACTATATATGTTTATTTGGGTAGATTAAATGATTTCTAAAACCACTTGGTGGATTTAATGGGGTTGATTAATGAGTACTTTGATTTTCACTAACTTGAAATCATTTAAATAAGGATAAATCACTTATATTTATTAATTTCATCATAATATAGGTGATAATATTTATGGTGGATTCCATTACTAGAAATAACATCTACAAGGATCCTTTATTATACTATTGATTTCATAACTAGGAGACCCTTGTTATGTTAGTTATCTGATTTCAACTTGAATGAAAGGGTCATTAACATATTCACAGATAATTAATGGGTTTCCCATGTAAATTTGGTTGGGAAGAAATTCCCATTATAAATAATGAATTGAATTAATGAAGTCACATAAACCAAACTTTTGGGATTCGATATGTGATGATATGTCTTTTCATGCCTATTTTCAATCCTTCAATGTTGTGGGATGTCGTGAGGTGATTGTGGAGACCTCCGTGGATGTGAAATGTGAAGGTTAATGGTGTTATTGTTGGTTGGAAAAGGATGTGATGTGGGTATTTATGTCATGGTTGTGTTGTGTGGTGTTTGTGATGTATAATGATTTAGATGGTTGGTTATTGTGTTAATATGGTTTGATGATGTGGATTTGTGGTGATGGTTGATTTGAGATGGATGATATGTTGTGTGGTGTGGTTATTTTAGTTTCATGATGATATATCAATAAATTGTAATGTTGAAAATGAAATATCATGGTTTGATAAACGAGTAATAAGGGTCTTGAATTTATGTGTAATAATTAGCATAGATACATTGAACAATTAAGGAATGCATGGTGTAAATTTTAATATTAATGGATCAATAATTTGTAGTTAGGGATAAAATTTTTAATCTATTGAGTGGAAGAAACTGTAAATAAAGGTGGGAATTCATGAATCTATGTGGTGGATGTGTGGTGTGTTGAATTTAGTAGGAGGATTTGTTATTGAAGAGGCTAAATAGTGTTATGATGGTGTTTTGGTGTATTCTAGTATAGTTGATGTGAACCCACATATTGGGTATTGTTTTATTTTTTGTATATGATGTATTTTAATTATATTTTTTTATGTTCCCAATTCATGTTGGTTAGCTTTAACAACATCCAATGGTTTTGGGTTCTTGGTATTTTCTCCAATATCTAGGATGGTTGTGATACAGATGAATGTCTACACCCTATTGAATGAACTAACTTTCATAGTGATGATAAAAGTAGATGTTGAGGAGTACATAGTGTCTATGAGTTTGTGATATGTGGTGGGGGTTATACATAGTATGTTGATAGAACAAGGTTGATGTCCTTTAAATTCATTATACTCAACCACCATGGTTATATGATGGCATGTCATGACTTGTCCCCCCAGGGTCCGTGCTGTGACTACCCCAAGCCCGCCCTCCATAGGATGGGGCTAGCGACTATGACCAGAAAGACGTGTCCCTATAACGGGAAGGCATTGCCTTTAAACCTATATAAACACACAATCCAAGAACACAACAAGAAGCAACCAAAATGTAAACTATTGATGTAAAAAGTGTACTAAAAGTGATGGGTCCGAAATACAAGCCCAACTGGAATGTACAATTACAACTGAAATAGAAAAAAACTATAGGAATATCCATAAAGGATCCTACATGGAGGGTTGGTACACCTCAAGATCAGTATTCATTATGTCATGTCACATCAAATGGTGCACGTCTGAGCACCTTCCAGTCCTGGATCCCTTAGCCTCTATAAACACTCTCCATCATATGCACATGACACAACAAGGTGCATGCATAACACATGAATTGGTGAGTATAAGAATACTCAGAAGGGAACCTGAGACCCCGGAAGGTCTCCCAGATATCCACAAAGGAAAATCCACAAAAAAAGACATCAATCACAAAGAAAGAAGAAGTAGTCATCAACTATACTTATGTATATTCCCATACATATACCTAAGTCATTAGAATACTCTTTTCTCATACATGAGGAAACATAAGGCTCAAACTTGTAAGCCATTTTCACAACTGATCCATGTAAAAGGAATACCATAGAGGTAACACCACAAAGCTAACACCACAATGGTAAAAGTACCACAGAGGTAACACCATGAAGGTAAAAGTACCACAAAGGTGACCCCACAGGGGTAGCATAATGAAGGTAAAAGTACCACATATGTAATACCATGGAGGTAACACCACAATGGTAAAAGTACCTCTAAGGTAAAGACTCATCTCACAGTAGGTATAACTTAAGTAAAAAAGTATCAATGATTAGACATATCAGTGAATCATCTTACTCTATCAAGAGGCGGTGCTAATAACCCACACATGGTCATTATCCACTAACCTAAACTGGATCAATAGATACTTAACCGCACATGATCACTAATCACTTACCCACAAAGGATTAATAGATGCTGACCCACATATAATAGATTTTCATTTTTCACGTTACAACCAGCCATGAGATTCCAGTACTAAGCATGCTTGATTCCGGGAATATTCAATCCCCAATCCATTGGTTGTATATAAACCTACATAGAGATCCATGAAGAAGTGTCCCAAAGGACTTCTATGTTATAAGGGTGCCAACATTATAGATAGTGAGTCAATCAGAAGCCTAGTATGTGACTTATAAGTGTTTTAGTACTGAGGGACTGGTTGGATTCAGGTTCGATCCAACCTAGTCGAACACCAAATTTCCCAAAAACTATAGTGGTGTATACCAAAAGGGTCGTCTCTCCCCATGTATCCTAGCATCACAGAAGGTTCTTCAAAGGGGAATTTAGTTCACAAATTATGGATTTTTTAGTGAAATTGGGCCTGGAAGGTTTGGGTCCTATACGACCTGATCAGACTGACCTATTCGGATAGACCAGTTCAGACTGACCAGGCATGACCTGCTTTGGGTCAATCTGACCCTGGCCAGGTTTGGACCAAACCGACCCGAACCAGCCCAGCCCGAACTGACATGGCCATCTGAGTGGTGTGGCCCATCCCTCGAAGGGGAGCGGGCCACTGGGCATGTGCAGCCCAGCCTACAGGGCATGCCCGTCCCTCCCCGCAAGGGGCCTGGCCTGCTGGAATGCATGACCCACTAGAGAGGGGCCTTACCTAGATGGCATAAGGGGGTCAGTTTCCCCCATTCAAAAGGTGGAGCAACGAAGCCTCTTGGTGCTGCTAGGTCTCCCGTGGGACTTGTTGTGTGTCCCGACCCTCCGTCGTGGCATCCATGCTCTGTCCAACTTCAACAGTGTGTGACGATGTGCCCCTCACCCCCACCCATGGATGGATGGTGGCGACCACCACTATATGTTGTGACCCCCTTCTCCGTCGATGAGTGACGGTGCACCTCCACTTCCTTTGCGGCCGGCCTGAGCCGACGGATTTCTCCAACATATGTGGCTTCGGCCGTAGCATCCTCCGCTAGCAGCACGTGATGGAATGCCTCTATATCCTCCGAGGCCGGCCTTTGTCGGCTACTGCTGTCACCCTCCGTACCGGGTTTCATTCAACCCTAATCAATTGACCAGGAATAGCACACCAAATTCAAATAAAATTTGGAGGGTACTGGCCTTGTTAGTTTGGCTCATGCCTTCCGTATTAGCTTGGTAGCAAGAGGGTAGAAAAAGATTCAACAACTCTTGAAACTAATTACAAATTAAATCCGTACAACATGACCATTGGATAAAATCGACATTTGAGGAAGTGTTAATGTTTGTCGATCCCGCGACTAGCCTCAAATGACATTTCTCAAATGGAGATCTTCAGTTCTTGATTGAGATATCTTTTCTTCATCTTGATCTACAAGATCCTCCTACTCCTTCTTCCAATGGAAACAAACCCCAAACCACAAGAAGATTTAAAATAACTCTTAATTTAAGAGGCGATTCATTTATATAGATTTATTTAATCTTATTAATTAATGTGATTGGTGGTAACCCATTTTGTGTAACCGGGAATTTAATGCCCTATATTAAATGCCCTCTCACTACACCTTTTGGTCTCCACCACTGAAATCAAAGAGAGGTGGAAAAAAATAAAATAAAATAAAATTTTTATTATTAATTTACCATGTAAAACAAAAAAAACTAACACCCCTCTATCAACCCACTACGGTTAAGGTGAAGCCTTCCTTAAACAAATCCTGACACTTCAGATTCAATGGTGCTCCAAGATTTTTAATCCGTGCATCGGCTCAAAACATAGAAAACACCACTCTAATATTTACTGAACATTCCTAAAAATTTCAAGAGTACATTTTAGGTACACCGGGCCTTGGAATCACATGACATATATTTTTCATAGACTAGTAATAATTATATATAATTAAAAAAATTACATGGAAATCCCAGTCTTTACATTCTCCCCACCATAGTGATTTTCATCCCTAAAATCCACAATATTGACTAATGAAACAAATGGGGGCGGGGTATTGAGCCTGAATCTGAGCTTCTGACTCCCATGTGTTATCCTGGAGGTTCTTGTGCTACTAGCGAACGTCCACCAGAGGTATCATTCATCAATGAAGGACCTTCACCTGTCGATCCCCACTCTCTATTGGAACTTCCATAAACATCACTCCATAATCAAAGTCTAGCTCACCATGGTCAATGATGTGAGATAACTCATTCACATATCTCCTCAGATGGGATACGTGGAAGACGTCATGCACCCGCTCCAACTATGGCAGCAGTGCCAAGCGGTATGCCATCACGCCAATCCTCTAAAGTACCTGAAATGGTCTGATAAACCTTAGTGAATGTTTGCCACCTTGTCGAAGTCTTCGTATCCCCCGTCAAGGGGAGACTCACATGAATACATGGTCCCCATCCTATAATTCCCGAGGTCTCTGTCTCCTGTCATCATATGACTTCTATCTACTCTGTGCAGTTCTCATCTGCTCTCAGCTAATCTCCACATTCTTAGTGGTGTCCACTACCAAATCTGGACCCATAAGTGCTGATTCCCCTGGTTATCTCCAGCATAGAAGTGAACTACATAGTCTACCATTCAAGGAAAAAGATGGTGCCATACTGATGATGGATTTATATATTTAGTTCTACACGAACTCCACCAAGGTCAAGTGATCCTCCCAACTGTGAACAAAATCTAGGATGCTTGCAAAAATCATGTTATCCAGTGTCTAAATGGTCCTCTATGTTTGACCATCCGTGTGTGGATGAAAGGAGGTGATCAAATGTAGCTTATTCTCGAAGGACTCCTTTAATCCCTTTTTCAACAGTGATGTTAAAAATGTATCACAGCCAGATATGATCATTGATTTCATCTTCTTAAGATTATGAAATTCTCCCCACATTAAAAAAATCCATCATCTCCTTGTTCTGAGGATATCTGGGCACATCGAGCCTCATAGTCAATGTCCCCAAGTTGGTCCTCCAGAACTCACTCAAGAAGTGGGGGAGTGACTGTCATAGACTGGGGATAAGATGATTCATCTTTATCCACAAAGGATATCTAAAACATAGCGAGATGATCAATTTCATAAATCAGTAAATGTAGCCCAGACCTAATACATAATGCTTCTACTACTAAGTTCATCTTCTCAGGAGTGTAAGCTATATCTAAGTCATAGTCTTGGAGGAAGTCATGCCAATGTCAATGTCTCAATTTGAGGTCATTCTTTGGGAAGTTATACTAGAGACTCTTGTGATCAAAGTAGACTATAATACGTTCGCCCATCTTGTTATGTCACCACATATTCAAGGCAAAGAACATTGTTACTGACTCTAAGTCATGGGTAGGGTAGTTCTGCTCATGTTGTCTCAGATTTCAAGAACCATACACGATCACTAATCACTCTTGCATCTGGAAACATCCTAGTGTGGCCCCTGATGCATCACAAAAGACTTCATACACAATGGCCTCTTCTGGTATCCTCAAGATGGGGTAACTCATAAGTCTTTTCCTCAGCTCCTGAAAACTCTGCTGGCATCACTTCATCCATACAATGTTTTGTACATTTTCTTCAATGCTGATAAGGGTTCAAGAACTCTAGAAAAGTCGGGTAAAAATCTACTACAGTACCCATCCAATCTCTGGAAACTTCGCACCTCAGTCACACTCTTGGGTGGCTCCCAAGAAAGCATTGCCTCTATCTTCACCTAATCTATTACAACTCCAGCCTCCAAGATAACGTGTACCCGAAAGTGGTCCTTGAGTATCCAGAATAGGCACTTCGAGAGATTAACATAAAGTTAGTGCTCTCTGAGTGTATAAAGATCTATATGGAGATTATAGGAATGATCCTCCTACGATCTTGAGTATATCTAGATTTCATCGATGAAGACCACCACAAAATGATCAAGGTATGGCTGAATGATCTGGTTCATGAGTCCCATGAATACTATAAGGGATTTGGTCATGTCGAATGGAATAACTAAAAATTTATAGTGGCCACACTAACATCTGATGGACATATTCTTCATATCATCATCTTGTACCCTGAGTTGATGAGAGCATGATCCAAGGTTTATTTTTGAAAATTATCGAGGTCCTTTTAGCTTACTAAAGAGATCATTAATCCATTGATGTGGATATTTATTCTTCACTGTCACCTGGATCGGGCCCTGATAGTCCACAAAGAGTCTCAAAATCCCATCTTCCTTCTTGGAGAACAAAATCCGAGCTTCCAACGGAGAAACACTGGACCTTATGAACCATTTCTTCTGCAAGTCCTCCAGCTGTACCCATAACTCACGAAGCTCCGTGAGAGCCATCCAATATGCTGGTGTAGATATCGGTGCCATCCTAGGGTATATATTGATGTAAAATTCTTCCTCTCTGTGTTGAGGTAGTCCCATAACATCATCAAGAAATACATCAGTATGTTGGTCCACCACTATAGGATTGCTCAGACTCTAATCATAAAATACTCCAAGAGAAAGGATAGCCAACTGATTTTTGATCATCTGCACCCTCCACTAGGTAAGTCCATCCTATGCTACAAAGGCTCTCTTCTTCCCAGTGAAGGAAAACTTGGTCCCATCCTAATGGACACAATACAATTTTCTTCTAAAACTATAAATTTGATAATGGACCGTGGATAACAAGTCCATACACAAGATGACATCGCAAGGCCTCGATGCAGTTACTAGAAGATCCCAATTGAAGATCTCACCTTATAGAGTAAGCTCACTTAAAAATTACCAGTGTGTAACTATATAATCCTCTCTCATAAGAGTATCTAGCCATAATGATTGAGCCAATGGCTCCATTAGAATCTTTGAGCCCTGAATGAGTATTGTGGAAATGAAAGAGTGACTGGAACCTATGTCTAAAAGTACTGTAGCTGTGGTGCAGTAGACACAGATCATTACCCAAATCCTCTCCAGAGTATTGTCATCATAGGCCTCAACTGCCTAGAGCTAAGCTCATCCAAGTACACCTACTCCCCGTGGTCAAAGTAGACCACCAAGAGGTGGTGGCCATAGAACCTTGAATCACCGCTCACCGACTACTGCATGGCCAGATCCTCTACCACATCTACCGCCCTCCAGACCTCCTCACTCAAGCCTCTACCTATACCTAGGCAGTCCCTTTACCATATACTAGTTGTCCGTATGGTGGGTCGGGTATTTTTGAGCCATGTGACCCTGCCCGTCGCATGAGTAACAGTTCCTAGTCCTCGTCAGTCCTGCAATGTCTCATGAGTCCCGCTCCACCGACCTGGTATCCTAAGGTCTTCCACCAGATGGTCTAGCCCACATGGGCCCCAATGTCATTCATCTACTGCCTGCTGCATATGACTCTTCTACATGATGTCTGATGGTGGATCTTGTGGTCGGTTCCTGCTCAGCTAGAAAGATCCCCCCAAAAAGTACTCGCTATAGCTCCACAACCTGTGTTGGAATGCTGTACAATATCATCGATGCACTGAACTGCATTTTGAGACCCTACTCAAAGGTCTATACCCTGATGAAAGGGTCTCGTATAATGTTAGTGGAGTAGCAGGAGAGATCACTGAACCTCCCTGGGTACTGGGCCATGGTCATGTAGCCCTTATGTAAGTGCATCAACTCATGTTTACGCACTGATCATAGCATCACTAGGGAAAAATATTCCCTTAAAAGGACCTCAAATAATGACCAAGTGAGGGTCACGACATCATATAATTGGAGTTTCATACTCCACCATCTCCCAGAATCTCCCTGCAAGAGACTAGAAGCTAGGATCTCAATCAGATTAGCTGGAGTCCCAACTAAGCCAAAAAAACTCAGGCCACAGACTGTAGCCAATCCTGAGCCGCCTGCGGATCCATCTCACCTCAAATCCTCTGAGGCCACTGCTGTGGAATCTTGTGCAACATTCTCAGTTGAAAAGAACCCTATATAGATGGGGATGGTGGCATCTACTGCCCAATGGGTGGTGGTGCTATCGATGCACCAACTTATGGTACTATCGCCGTAAGAGGGCCCTACACTAAAGCCAAAACACATGGTGGGCCGTCATTTTGTACTCTCTCTGGAATCCTGGATGGCTATCTTTGTGGAATCATCCTGAAATAAAACAGATTTTACATGGTCAATAAGTTATACCTGGTGAGCTGAATCAACGAAATCATATGAAACTTTTTTCAGAACACACAAAATCGGTTTTTTGTGAACTGAGTCAGAAATCAGAATTCAGGGTCTTGGTGTATGGATACGTCGACCGTCGTACCGACACTAGATTACCAAAAATGAAAACCACACTCATAACACTTAACAATATTGCAACATATAAAAGATTAGTGTCCTAGTTATTCGATAAAACCAACTCCTCTGATACCACTTTGTCATGACCCGTCTCAGAGGGCCCATTCTATCACAACCACAAGACCGCCTTCCATATTCCAGGGGCTGGAAACTAGCACTGAAAGGCATATCCCTATAATGGGAAGGAATTGAATTTAAACATGTACAATCACACAATCCACGAAAAGAACAATAAGAAACAAAAAATTAAACTACTATAGTAAAATATGTACAGAGGGTAATGAGGCTAGAATACATGCCCAACTAAAAAGTACAAGTACATGTGAATGAGAAAACAACTCCTGGAATGTCCACCGATGATCCTAAATAAAGGGTGGGTATAGGTCATGATTAGTAGTCACTGTGTCACATCACGTCATATGGTCCACCTCTTAGCACCATCCAGTCATGGATCCCTCAACCTCGATCAATGATGTCTGTTATCAACACAAGACACAACAAGGTGAAGGCATAGCCCATGTTGGGGTCAGTATAATAATACTCAGTAAGGACCCCGCGACCCCCGAAGGACTCCCAAAATTATACAAAGGGAAATCCACAAAGAAATGCCTCAATCAAAAATCACAAAGTAGAAGTCATCAAATCTACTTAGGTATATTCCCTTACATATACCTAAGTCATCCGAATATACTCATCTCATATCTGCTGAAACATAACACTCCAAATTTTAATCCATTTCCACAATTGATCCATGAAAGAAGAATACCACAAGACTATCACCAAGAAGGTAACACAATTAAAGAAAATGTTCCACAAAGGTAACCCCACGAAGGTATCACAATGAAGGTAATATTACCACCAAGGTGAAACCAAATAGGTAACATCATGAAGGTAAACTTTTCACAGAGGTAACACCACGAAGGTAACTCCATTAGGGTAAAAGTAAATAAATGGTAAAGACTCAACTCACACCAGGTATAAAATAAGTATAGAATTACAAATTGTTAGATGTATCTCTAGATCATCTTACTCTATCAAGAGGCTTTATTTCAGATCCACACAGGATAGAGAGATGCTGACACACACAAGATCACAAGGTGCTGACACCCATAGGATCGATATATGCTGACCCACACAACATCTCTATGAGTTAACCTAGACATGATCGATAAATGCTGACCCACATAGGATTGATGTTCCTTCATCCCGTTACAGCTATCCACAAGATTCCCAAACTAACAAGGCTTGATTCTTAGAGGATCCACTCCTCAAGACATCGGTCACATCTCATCCTCTATGATGTTCCATGAAGAAGTATCAAAATGGACCGCCTTATTGTAAGGGTTCCAATGAGACAGATTAAATGTAAATCAGATGCTCAGTCAGTGACTTATAATAATTTTAGTACTAAGGGCCTGGTTGGATTCGAGTTTGATCCCACCCAACCGTACATCAATTTTTTCCAAAATTCAAGTGAAGTATACCTAAAGGACCATATCACTCCAAGGATACCAACGTCGTAAATAGTTCGTAAAATAGACATACAGTTCACAAGTTATGGCTCCTTTAGTAAAACTGGGCCTGGAAGGGTCTGGGTCCGGACCGACCCGGCTAGAACCATCATGGTCCAACCTGTCCCAGCCCAGGTCTGGCCCGACTCAACCCGAACCAGCCTGAGCCAGCCCGGTTTGGCTGGGCCGCTTGGCTGGCATGACCCACTAGCATGTGTGGCCAACTGGATTGGAGCCCGCTCTAGCTAGAATAGGGGGACAGGTACCCCCATTCAAAATTCAAATTAGCGAGACCTCTTGGTGCTTCCAGGTCACCCACAGGAACCACTATGAGCCCCGACACTTTGCCGCAGATTCCGGGCTGCGACCAACATCAGAAGTGCTGGACGCCGCATTGCTCACCTCCACCCATGACCGGATGAGGCTGTACACGGCAAATATATTCCTTGGCCCCCTTTGTAAGACCCCAATATTTCCTAGTATGTTATTTCTTCAATGTAATTCAATAACTTTCCATATACGCAACATCGAGTTCAAGGACACCACGACTTACCAAACTAGTCGTTCAAAAGAGGTTACAAATAATATTAACTAAATTTTGAATTTTATATATTTACTATAATTTTAAAATCCAAATTATTTCTTTCTTAGACATAATATATGTACAAATTCATTTTTAGATAAAAGAAGTATTTTTCAAAAATTGCAATTTTACCGCCTTTCAATGGAATTTTTTTTAAAACCAATATTTGACACATTTATATATTCAATATAGTAAAATTTAATTTTTAATTAGAATCAAGAAAAAAAATTAGTTTGGATAAATATTTGGAACTTTTATGATAACTTTCATATTTTGATGAATAGTGAAAAATAATAAATTTTAAATAAAAACATATTTTTTAATCGAAATAATTTATAGTGTTAAAGTATACATTTGAGTGGTTTTAAATTATCATTTGATTAATTTTTCATCATCTAATTTAATTTAGGTCATTGAATTTAAATTCACATTTAAAATATAATTAAACAAGTGTCAATATTTTGATAATTATTATTTCTTAAAAACAAGCATTTTTTTCGACAACGGGAATTAATTTTAAATTAATTTCCGTTACTTATATATTTTGAATTTGTAAAAATTTATTCCAAATTTGGATTTAGGAGGTCCAAATTGTTTAAATAGGTAACTTTTATTTTTAGACATTATGAATATTTAAATTAGTAAATATTTTATTTACCATGGTTAAAGGGTAAATCTGTTAAATAAGGGAAAAATAATATTATTATAATGATATTAAATTACCCTAACATGTATCTTATTCCTAATGGTTGATACATGTCTTACCATGGGCATATTTGGGTCAATTTTGGGACCCAATGGAGCCACTATATAGTGATAATGTCATTTTATATTAAATAATCTAAATTAAAGTCAAAAATAACAAAAGCATATATCTTTTTGTAAAAAAAAGTTATATGAAATTACATATTTAATATATTGGACTATAAATATTCATTTGAAATATAAAACAATTTCCTTCATAATTATATTTTATTTATAATTTTTAGACATAAAATAATTTAATTAATTTATGACACAATGATGATGCAGTAATTACCTTATTAATGAAAGAATGAAATAAATTGTATTATAAATATTAAAATAAATATAATTTGAATGTTTTTATGACATAAAAAATTTATAGGTGAATAAGACATGTTAATAATGAATCAATGTATTGTTTTCGATGTAATCATGTTTTTATGACTTTCACAAAAACTAAAAACTAAATAGTGTAAAAATTGACATAAAATTGTATTTAAAACAAATATTATATTATTAAATAATATATCCTTCCTCAAAATCTAAGGATCTTAAAAATAAATTATATAATGATATTTATATCATTATTGAACTACTTGGGGTTCACGTGGCTTTTTATAGTATGTTTGTTAACTATATAATATAAAAATACAGAGAGATGTGGTAAATGTCAAACTATTTGACTAAGAGTTAAATCTAAATGATAAGGTTAATATGGTGACTTAAATATTCCTAAAACCAATTGGATGAAAGGTTTTAGACCTCTCCACACCTTATCCTTGAAATAAATCATTTTTGAGCCATTATAACAAAGAAATGATTATATTATAAAATAATATTTCATGCTTTTCCTAAAGTGACCCCCACATTTCTTATAAATTGGTACTTCCCCTTCTCTTGATTTCACACCTCCAAAGCCATTTGGCTCGGCCGACACATTCCCATATATCCTCCCAACTTCCCTCAAATCAACCTAAAGGCCTTCCTTCGATTAGAAAGCCATCCTATAGAGCCATTTTGATCAACTCATAAGGAAACACCCAAAGAAGAGGTAAGAATTTCACCACTCTCTTTCATGTTTTTTCTTCTTCCACATCCTCTTTATTTGATGTTTACATACCAAATAAAAAAATAAATTAACCTATAAATAATATTATGTCATCATAAATATGGTACAACCATATTTTTTATTCTATCCATCCTTTAAATTACTATATCACCATACGTGCATACGTAGGACTTACCGTCTCCTCGTTGTGGTGTAGTTTGTTATTCAAACACTTAATTATTTGGATGGGTATAATAATGAGTATAACTTATGTAAATAATAAATATAACATGTTAATTATTCTATATTTATTATATAAAATCCAATTACATTTGATTTCACCATTAATATAATGATATTGCCGCTCGTGCGTACGTACAGATTACTGTCTCCACGGTGCAGTGCGATTCATTTCCACATTCACCATTCAATGATGATTATAAAAATATATATTATCAATAAGTATGTAATATATGAAATAATAATTCAACTTGGTATATATATATATATCTTTATGTGTTTACATACATATATCTTACTCATTTACATCCATTCAACACGATATGAAAACAGAAACAACATTTATGCGTACGTACGACTTACCATCTCCATAAACGGTGTTATAAATTTAATATATCTATATTTTATAAATATTTATATTATATATATATATATGATATTTAAATCATGTTTTATATTCTAGAAGTATTTAAATCATGATCTAAATGATAAAATCTTGAATAGAAAATTAAAACACATACGATAAAGAAGGCGATTATTACCTTAAATGTTAATTTAACATGGAAATCAATATTAAATAGTTAGTATAAAGTGATAAATGAATCATGTATGATATAATAAAAATAAATATGGTTCTGGTATAATTTAATAACATACTATAGTCAGTATACCTGTGGTTAAACGTACCCTCGACCAAAAGAAAGTGAAAGGTAAGGGTTAATTTCACAATTTCTTTATTATCTGAGGTTGATTTTATATAATTATCTACTGTGATATATTTATTATCCATGTCCTTGTTTCATAAAATAGTTTTAAAATGGATTCCTTTTAAGTAACTTTTTTTACTAAAACGACATTTTAAATGTTTTAATGATTTATTCTTCTAAACCTTTCTCATTAATGTCCATGTTTTTAAAATGGTTTAAATGATTTATTTATATAGACTTGATTTTTTTGAAATGTTAATTACATTAAAAAGTTTTAATGTGTTTTAGGAAACTTTAATTCAATACTATCTTTTAATTGACTTCCATTATGAATTATGTGACTTTAAAATGATTTAATGGAAAATGGATATTTCTATCAATGATTTTTACTGATCATTTTCATCTTTTCTAACATCCTTTACGGGATATTATTCTTCACCGAGGTAGATTTAAAATGATAGAAAAATATCATACTATATTTAGGGTTTTGTGATATATTTTACTGTGGATGTGTTATTTTTATACCATTCATGGTTTAGGGTTAAAGTACTGACATTTTGTATGCTTGTTCTAATATGAATGTTTATGTTATGTTTCATCCTTTCCATATGAGGAATGTATTGGAAATATTAAGTGATGGGTGGAGCCCTCTATAGCCTCTCAATACATTAGTTGGTCTCATGAGATAGTTAGACATGGAATTGGCCGAGGCCTTTCCCAATTTGATATATGGTTTTGGCCGAGGCCTTAAGAATTTTTAGGCATCTTGGTTGAGGAATTGACTAACTATTTCAGAATGTTTGGCATTATACATTCCCAAATTATGAAAATAATATTAATAGTTTATGTGGTTACTTGAGTAGTAGAATACCCATGGCTATGTTTTATTATTGAATTATTTATTCATCTCATATTTCATCCATAAAGTTTTCATGTTTATTATTTGTAAAGGAATGTGTTTTCAATTATTCACCATGCCTATTGTTTATGTTATCTTCCACTAAATTTTTTACCCTTATTGAGCATCTGAGGTCACCCATTTCTTATGTTTTATTTTCCCAAGATTTCCAAAAAGTGTATAATGATTGATATGTAGTGTTATACAAAAAGGTAATAATGGCGTTCTCAAAAAACTATCTATGTTGCCTTTTAAGTTTAAAATTTTAATGTGAATTTGATGTAAGTAATCTATTTCCAAGACTGATAAACTGATCATTAATTCATACATGATTTCCTTATATCATGACAATGTATTAATATAATGCACCGACTCTGGGTAACTGGGGTCAGGGAATTACAGTTGGTATCCAAGGAAGTTTAGTACATACATTAGAAACTAGATTTAGAAAATATATGATTAGAGAACATTACCATAAGATAAAAATATAGGATTAGTATAGAATAACTTCCTAGATTTTTGGTAATGTAGAGATTTTGTGTATTTTCAAAGAAACACATCCCTGTATAGATATGAGTAGGTAGAGTCAGTTATAGAACAAATGTACCTAGAAGTAAAAAAATTGACAAAGGGATTTAGGATTTACCTGGGGAAACATGGAACATGATAATGGGATTTGCTGCACTCTTGTTTGTGACACTCTCGAGGGATTTTCTTATGAAAATTTACAATTTCGTTACAAGCCATTATGTAGAATTTAGGAGAAAATTGTTCCTCAATAAAAACATTTTTTTGATTATAGATTATATGCATAATATTCTATATTTACATTAGGTTTTTTTCAAGTTTGGAATTATGCATTGAAATTCATAAAATAACCCAGTGTATGCCATTGTTTATAAATGGCGCCTAGTAGAAGGAATAAGAATTGAAACAATACACATGATTCAAAAATTAAGAAGGATTATATCTTTCATGGTATTAAGTCCAAATTTAAAAGAGAAATAGTATCCCATGTATTCTCATCATATGTGGAAATTTTATCATTAGTTAATAAAATAAGTATAGAATTCATTGATTCGTATGGCATTGAAGGGAAGCGAGAGAAGAAAAGGATGGTGGGGAGAAATATGGATAAAGGGAAGAGGGGAATGCGGGATTTTCCCATATATGATAATTATAGAAATAATCACTTAGGAAAATTCTTGAAAAGAATTAGATATTCTTATATGTGCAGAGATAAAGGACACCATGTATGTGATTTCAAGGGTTAGAAAAAGGTTCCAAAAGTAAAATGCTTCATCTGCAAGGAGTTGGGACACTATGCGAATCAATGTCCAAATCATCAGAGTATACCACAAATGATGTTGCTGGATAATAATAAAGTTATGTTATTACCAAAGATGAAGTGTAATGAATAGTTTTCATATGTTGATATTAAATAATTATTCCATTTGAGTGTTGTATCAATGATGTACTGGTTATAATTATTATGTAGTATACGAGGATTGTACTTCAGTACTGTTTCCTTAAAGACTTGAGAATTGGTGGATCTAAGAAAGTGAATCAATAGTGTGTTAAATGTTTTGAACAATATATGGTTGAGAGATAGATAACCAATAATATGGTTTTTATACTAAGGTATTTACTTTGAAAAAATATATAATTTATTTGGATAAATTATATTGGATATTTTTTACTACCTTGAAACTGATTAATGACTTTAATATTCCATCATTGTTAGAGTTTACAAAATTTTTTGATAAAAGGAGTATTTACAGTATTCTATAAGAAATAAAGGAGAATGAATGTAATTAATAAGGTTTTATTGTAATTTAGGGTGTAACACCCTTTTAAAAGAATACATGATGATGGTTTTCATATGTTATTATGTGGAAAAAAAATCTTCATTGTGTTTACCTTCATTATAAATTTTGGACTGTGAGTTTGAAAAAATGTATTTTGGATAATTCTAAATGTTGGAATTGATTATGTTTGACATTGGATTCTATTATTAAGGTTAAATCATTTCATGAGATTATTTTTGGATTGTTATAAAAGGAACAACCGAGAGGCCGAGAAATAACCTGTCGTATCCTACAAGGCCGCAAGACTTGAACCCACATCCATAGGGTGTCAATGGAGAATCACCTACCTCTGGCCTATGTGATGCCCTATTTTGTATAATGTTGTTTTTTAAATGTTATGACATATTAATTATAAATTCTTTTTTATAGAACCCTATATAATTAGTATAAATAGAATATTTTTTAATTCTATTATCCTTTGTTGTGAAAGATGTATTTGTTGTATGAATTAGTTGAAAGATGAAACTGTACTTGTCAAGCATATTTTTTCCCTCTTATTATATGAATAAATTACTTCTTAAACTTTAGGGAATAAATCTTAAAACAAAAAATGTGTTATCCTGATACCTGATGTTTTGTTGAACCAATGATAGTTTAAATCATCATATATTGATGCCTTTGAGGACCTCAATTTTACACTTTTTTGTGATTGTTGACCTCAATCAATCACTATAAATATTTATGTTTTTCCTCAATTTATGTGTCTCAAATTTCCACTAATGTTCTTCTAATTGAGATCATAATTTTGTGGTGACTTTTTCATTTCCATTTCCCTATTATTAAGAATAAATTTTATTAACCCAATTTCTAATGTGGGTTTTCCACAAAGGTATTTTTCTATTTTTAACCTTTTATTTTTGAAGAACAATTTCATATTTATAGGAATAAATTTACTATAGGAGGGGAGACTGAGACACCCCATGATTTCACAATACATCATTTCTTCAAAGTAATTCAATTACTTGCGCAACACACAACACCGAGTTCAAGTGCACTACGAATTACCAAACTAGATGTTCAAAAGCGGTTATGAATATTATAAACTAAAATTTTAATTTTTAATATTCCATATGATTTTAACGTCAATATTATACCTTTTATAGACATAATATAAGAACAAAGTCATTTTTTAGACAAAATATGTATTTTTAAAAAATTATAATTTTACCTCATTTTAATGGAGACCCTTTTTTTAATATCAATATTTTACACTTTTATATATTAAATTTAATGATATTAAATTTTTCATTAGTTTCAGGACATAAAAAATTATATAGGATTAATTTCTAGTACTAATCTGCTAACTTTCTTATTGTGATGAATAGTAAAAAACTAATTTTTAATTAAAAAAATATTCTTAATCGAAATAATTTATATTTTTAAATTATACATTTGTGTGGTTTTAAAGTATCATTATATTATATTTTTATCATTTAATAAAATTTAGGACATTGGATGTAATTTTCCATTTATACTAGACATAAACAAGTGTGAATCTTTCGATAGTTATTATTTCTTAAAAACACGCTTTTTTATTTTGACAACGAGAATTAATTTTAAATTAATTTCTGCCAATTCATTATTTTGAATTTGGGAAAATGGATTCTATATTTGGAATCAGGAGGTCTAAATTTTGTAAATAGGTAACTTTTATTTTTATACGTTATGAATATTTTTCCAGTAAATATTTTATTTACCATGGTTAATGAGTAAATCTAGTAAATAAGGGTAAAAAAATATTATTAAAATGATATTAGATTACTAAAATTTGTGTATTATTCCTATTGTATTATACATTAATTACCATGGGCATCATTAGGTCGATTTGGAGATCCCAAGGAGCCACTTGAGAGTGATGATGACATATTATATTAAATAATCTAAAGTAAAGACAAAAATAACGAAAGCATATATCTTTTAGTAAATATTTTCTTACACGATGTTATATAATTGATCTATTAAACAATAAATATTCATTAGGAATATAAAAATATTTCCTATATAATGGTATTTTATTTATAATATTTAGACATTAGATAATTTAATTTTTTTTATAACACAATGATGATGTACTAATTTTCTTATTAATGATAAAAATCAAATAAATTGTATTATAAATATTAAAATAAATATAATATGAAAGTTTTGATTCCATAAAATAATTTTATAGGTCAATATAACATGTAATGATTTATTCAATTTATTTTTTCTTAGATATTAATTTGTTACGTCTTTCAAGGAAAAAAAACTAAATAGTGTCAAAATTGAAATAAACGAGTTTTTAAAAAAAATATTATATTATTAAATTATATAATTGTATTAAAAAAATAAGGATCTTCCAAAAGAACTTATATAATGATATTTATATTATTAATAAACAACACTAGGTTCCCATGGTTCTTCATTGTATGTTTATTAACTATATTATATAAAAATACAAAGAGACATGGTAAATGACGAACTATTTAACTAAGAATTAAATCTAAATGATAAGGTTTATATTGTAACCTAAATCTACCTAAATCCCATGTGATGAGTGTTTTTCAACCCATACCCACCTTAGACACGAAATAAATATTTTTTAGCCATTATAAACCCAAAATTATTTTATTATATTTCAATATTTCATGATTTTCCTAAAGTGACCCTCAACTATCTTATAAAAGGTTACTTCCCCTTATCTTAATTTCACACCTAAAAAGCCATTTGGCTCGGCCAAAAGTATCCCAAATATACTCACAAAATCACTCACATCAACCTAGAGTACATAATTTTGTCATAAAGCCGACCTAAGGATCCCTTTTGATCAACTCAAAAATAAACACACCTGAAGAAGAGGTAATAACTTCCCGATCCTCTTTCATGTTCTTTTTCTTTTTCCACTTCATCTTTCCTTCTTTTATCCATAAAAATAATAATAAATAAAGTACCTTCTACATATTTTTATGTTATTATAAATATTTTACAATGATATTTGTTATTATATCCATCCTAAAAATGACTAAGTCACCACACATGTGTATGTACAACTTATCGTCTCCATGTCGTGGTGTAGTTTATTATTTAAACACTTAAATATTTGAATGAATATAATAATGAGTATAACAGATGTAAATATTAAATATTATATGTTAATTATTTTTCATATATGATATAACATCCAATTAAATGTGATTTCACCATCAATATAATGATATTGTTGCTCGTGCGTACGTATGAATTACAACGATGCAGTGAGTTTCATTTCCACGCTCACCATTCAACGATGATTATAAACATATATATTATTAACAAGTATGTAATATATTAAATAATAATTCTACTAGAGATGTATATATATATGTGTGTGTGTTTACTTACATATATCTTATTCACTTACTTCCGTTTAGTACGATATGAAAACAGGAACAACGTTTATGCGTACGTACGACCTACCATCTCCATAAATGGTGTTTTATATTTCATATACCTCTCTATTATACATATATATATTATATAAATACGATATATACATCATTTTTTATATTATGTATGTATTTAAATCCTGATCTAAGTGATACGATCATGAAAAACAAGTTAAAACACGTACGATAAAGAAAGCGATTATTACCCGAAATGTTAATTTGACATGGAAATAATTATTAAATGGGTAGTATAAAGTCATAAATGAATCATGTATGATATAATAAATATGAATATGGTTCTATAATAATTTAATAACATACTATGGTTATTATACATTAGGTTAAACATACCCTCGACCATTAGACAATGACATTACATTATTGAAAACTAATGGGTAGTCACAAAAGTTCAATTTTATTCATATAAAAATAAGAATACTTCAACCACATCCTGAAAAAATTATAGATTTAATTTTTTTCAAAAAATTATACCAATTTTATAAACCTTGAAACCTATATCAATTTAATAAGCCTATATTTTTAATTATTTTTCTTAATCCCTTAATTTCCATTTATAATTTCTCACTAATTTTCATATTCGCAAGGAGATTAATGATCATTATTAGATGTCCAGAATTAAGGTATGGCTATTTCATCTCATATTACTTTCTTTATGGAATGTTTTTAAGAACCTAATTTAATTTAAAATTCATTTAATATCATATTTGATATATAAAATCATGAATTATCTTTTATTCAGGGTATTTGAAGACTAATTTCATTCTATCTATTTGAAGTTATTTTTTTGGAAAAGATTCTTAATCCTTAATTGATATTGATAACTCAAAAATTATTTCATTGAATTATAATTTTTAATCAAGAAATTATTTTTTATTTATTTGGTTTCTTCCACCCCAGGATTTTATATTGAAATATATCTTCCGATTTGGGGAAAATCATAAATTTTATTCAAATATTCCACCTCATTGAAATTATTACCCATAAATGTTAGAAATTTTTATGAATAAGTCACATTCTATTTAATGTTGATTTATATTATAAATATATATTTTTTATTACCAATATTTATCTGCTATTTATTTATAAAACTAATTATGTTTTATCTCTAGTAAAATTAATATTTCCCTTTCCCTCATATCAAAATTAACCATTATTAACCATTTTTACTATTTGGAATTTAAACAAAGGTATTATAAAATAATCCTAATGTGTTTAATCTTCCACTATAAATTCACATGGTAAATGATTTATATTTTTTATATTCTATAGTATTAGATATTATTTTTAATGTAATGTTTTTTTTAATATTTTCACATTAATTTTATAGAAATTTCAATTTAAAGTGATCATAACTTCCTCATTTTTTCTAAAGATAAAAGTGTTTTAAAAAACCAGTTTATAGTTTATCTTTCCATACAATCATTAAACATTATGAAACTTCATTTTCTTGTTTTAAATGTGATTTAAAATTATTTTAACATTTCATTATTTATCAAATAAATTTCAATAATCTAATATTTCATCAAAATAAAATTTTTAGGTTTAATGTAATTATTGAGTTTCAAAAAATTTATTTTAAGGGCATGTGTTTTTATGAAAAATATTTTCAGTGTTTCTTAAAAGGAAATTTATTTTTTAATTTTTTTATTTTGGAATCCATTTTAGATTTTAATGATTAAACATACAAAAGTTTTATCATATTCCAAGTATTTAATTTTAAAGAGACAATTTTATTCCTATGATAAAAGTGGTTTAATGATTTAATTATATTAACAATTATCTATTTTAATAGTTACTATGTATGAGTTTATTTTTTTGGATAAGATCATAATGAAAATGCGTGAGTTTATTAATGGGTAGGTATTCACACAATCATTATTTATGAGTGTAATTTTTGTTACACATGATCACTAATATTGTGTCTAAACATATTTTCTGATATATATTACCACAAATGCAATTCATGACTATATGTTTTTGGAATTGTCTAAATGATATGAATAGAATATTTAGGACTAGATATGATCACAAAGAACATGAATGAATCTATTTTTAAAAATCCATTCTTAGATATATTGTGCGTGACTATAGTTGTGGTTTACTACGCTCAGAAAGACTATGCGTGGTCATAATTCAAAATATATATGTTAAACTTTTATGTTTTTTTCTTATTAATATGAATAATATCTATATGAAATTCCAATATTATGCTTAATGGATAATTATTATCACCTTTGGTTTCACACCCTTCTAACATAATAAACTTTTGTTTATTTTAGTTTATATGGACATCTATTATTATTACATATTATTTTCAATAATATATTTCTCCCACGACAATCTTTTGTAATATGTTGTTGATATTACACTCAAACGAAATGCTGATAAGTTTATCCTTACTGAGTGTTTCAGATATCCCCTTTCTTATGTTTCCATTATCAATGTTATGAAGTTCAGTGTAACCAAAGAGATATATAGAAGGAAAACAAGAATAATGAAATTATGGAGAAATCTTCAGAGGCATCGTAAAATATGTTTCCCATGTAACTAGTCTATAATGAAACTGAATCATCCATTCTTGGGATTCTGTGTCTATTTTTAGGATGAAATAATTATTGATGTAAACTAATAAATTGAGTGCGTTAACTTGACTCGGGTCATTGTATTATGACTTCATTGTCCTCCTAGGGAAAAAAATTCTAGCACCAGTCAAGAGATATAACACATCACCCATACCAATTCCCATTGTAATACTAGGTCATTCTCCTCAACCCACATAACATCAATCTACCCAGGGTTGGAGTACTCATCAAATTCTCATCTATTCTATAACAATATCTATAAAATATATCAAGGTCATTCAATGCCCTACATTGGATAATCCTTCGTAATTTTTACCCACCCCTCCGCAATGTGTGTTTAAAGAGGACATGCTAAGTGAAACTATATACACATAATCATCTCAAATTATTTTAGGGTTAATGCACCTGAAAGAATACAATTATAATTATTCTTTTAACTATTAGAGGCTAAGATGTCTAGCTAGTACCCTATGCTCAAACATGAACGTTGAAATTTTATTCATTCCATTTATTGGTATTAACCAGAATGAAATAATTTATTCAAAATTCAAAAGGTTAATCACCCTCAATGTAAGGAATATGTACTATAATATTCATAAATTAAATTCATTATACAATAGGGAAATCCATAATTACAGCTTACCTAATTTGAATTTTGTTCCATTTATATACATCATTGATCAATCATGCTAAAACCCATCCATGATTTTTATATTATCCTGATATCCTATCTTAATAAAAAGAATATATATAATTAATTATAAGCATTTTTAATTAATTATTATTTCAAATCAATTAACAAATTTAATTTAAATAGGCACAATTCCGAATAACTCACAATTCCATAACATCTCACTAAAACCATGAGCCACATTTTCCAATCAACCCCCAATATGATCATGTAACTAATCAATGACGTCCAATTAAATTAATTACTATAATTATAATTAATATTAAATTAGTTAAAATTTGTATAATTTCAAAATAATTCACCCAAAAACCATATGGAACTAAAACCATGAAACAATACACCCATAATTTTCAAGGACTACACCAAACACCTTCCTAAGTAAAATACCTAAAATATTATATCATTTAAATAATAAATTTTACGTATTAAGGATAAAAATGTAATAGATTTCACTAAGTGATGTACATTAAATGAAAAAAATAATATAATGAAAAGTAATCATCATCTTAATATATCCTCTAGTTATAGTAGAAAAACCCCCATCTTATTATGGAAATTTCCTCACACATTGGTGGATTCAACTCTAAATAAAAAAAATCATAATAAAAAGGATATTCAAATGAAATAACAATTAGGGTAGAAGAAAAGTATATATAACCTCAAAAAATAAATAAACACATAAAAATTACTCAATTTAAGGGGTATTAATGGAAAACAATGGGGGATAGATCCTACAACGATTTTCAATAGTGGAGGTTGAATGTTAGAACCCATGTTGGAGTTTGGTTGAAATATACAAATTCAATGAAATTTGTTAGGCCATATATTTTTCCCACAAGACTTGTTAATCCATCAAAATTAATTTAGATGGATATTTCGAATTCTAACACACCTCACTCTGTATAGCCACACATTTTACCCAACTAGACACTATACATGGAAAAAACTCTAAAACAAAATATATAGGTGTACACAATTTTATTATAACTATGTTTCATACCGTTGAAATATGATAAGCTAAAAATTTATAACACATGGGTTCACTAATCAATGTGTTACTATGTATTAGAAAATACCGTCCAAAAAAACAAAAATTCAATGTGAATCTCTAGAGACGCATTAGAGAACAGAAGGAGTATCTTGAGGATCGTTCAATATCCAATTAGAACTCAACAAAATTTTACAACTCTTATAATTAATCTATTAATCCAAATATTATAAATGAACCTTTAACGAAAGTCAAAATTTAAATCTTTTCTATATTTTATAGCATGGAAATGAAAAAAATTATTATAATCTACCCCAATCAAAATTTCTCATCCCAAGGAAGTCTCAATAGTAATTAACAAAAATTTTAAACCTATACCAATCAAAAAAAAAATTATTAACTCAACAAGTTTTAGGAATACTGAATGAGATTCCACTGTTCAACAACACATATTAGGTAAAATATTTATAAAAACTCAATAATTCACTAATCATCATTACAAAATAAATTAGATGGTATTTAGTCACACCCATATCTCCCAATATACCATTGTGTCACCAATAATCTAATCATCGGGACTATTGTACTCCCCACTGTAAGCTAATATTCACCATTGGAAACTCTAATCCACAGTTCTCTACACCATTAAAATCTACCACAACAATACATTTATAGTGGTCGGCCTAGTCAAAAAGTGATATTTCTATATCACAACACCCAATCCCTTAAAAAACACAACTCGGTACTCCTATGGATGAACATTCTAGAAATATCGTGAACAAAAATAATGAAACGTTATCTCATAATCCAATCCCAATTACTTACCTTTGGAAGGAATCTATATAATATCCTAGAACTCATAGTTTATTACATACTTAGATCTCATTTTAATTCCATGGTTGAGCCTCAACCAATCAAATGGGATGTAATACTATCTTCTAGGAACTGAATCATCCTAGATATGATTAACTCACTAATCACATCTAAATCCGTCATGAGTCTAATTATAATGCATAAAATATATCCAATAACACATATGAATCCCAAACTAATAATTTTCTAAGGATATAGATTATGTAGTATTCACTAACTCATTATAATTAAAATAAAATATTTCATATCCAATGATCAATCATATCATTTGTATGATGCTACAAGAACAATGATCTTTTTCCATGTACCATGATCTATCCATCTATAAAAAATGATTAGTTTTGGACAACTCAATAATAACAGAGTAGCAATATAATATGTCAATTAAAAAATATTCCCAAACCTTTAATAATGTCCAGTACAATATTAGAAAAATCTATATCTATAATAAGTCTCAGACCCATCAACTTTAATGGTGATATCCAAACCATAGTGATTACATTATATCACTCCTCTATCACAACCTCAATGGGATCCATCATCATAGAAATGTCTCTCATCCCCTCCCACACCCATCTAAACTTTAAAATACTAACTCAATGTCATCCATAGTGTCATTATCATCATAATGGAAAATAATATTATAATTATTATTTAAACTATATGAAATCAATCCCATAATAATCTCATTAAATCTATGAGCCCTCATTTTACAAATTTCATCACATTGATTAAAACGTCAACAAAACCACCCAAAACCACTACCTACCACCTTGACATTATCCAAACCCAATGATGTAAATTCTCATACAAACCTTTCATAGAACCCAACTAAATATTCCTTGATTCATCAGTCACGAAACCTAATCTCATGTGTCTACATCACTAACAATGATCACATTCATGTCAATATCTCCAATCATGAAGAACCATCGAATATCATCATTAAATTCATGGAATTTTAGTCATTAAAAATATTATAACATAATCAATCAAAAAAATTGGAATGATCCAAATGACATGGGTCTACCCAACCCCTAACAATGGTCCTAAAATATTACATCCTTTCTCATTAATACACATTAATTCTTGATTTATTAAATAGAAGTACGAATAATACTTGTGTCAATGGAAAAGGCGTCTATTCAATTCACTGAATGCTTCCATATATGATGTTAGAGTGTAGCTCGTTCCGTAAGATTCAATTTTACTGGTCGTGGAGCCCAAATGGAGTTACAGATAAAACGATATGGATGATCAATGTCAGGATGCTAGAAATAGACACCAGGGAAGATTTTCAGGGAAAAGTACTGCTTTGCACACAATAAGTGAAATCTTGCATGCAAGAATGATGATTTTTCATGAAAGAAGTGAAATCTTGCATGTATGAATGGATGTTTCATACAAAATTAAAAAATCTTGTTCAAAATAGTAAAATCTTGCACACAACATGTCGCACAAACCTTTTACACTACCAATGAGATGTCATCTTCTACCCAGGACACCCAGAAAATGTTCAAGGAAGGTACACACTAGTTCTGAGCGGTGCGCGCAAGAATAGAATCCATGTGAAAGATTCATACACTCCCTAGGAGATGTTAACCGTGTCATTGTGTGTCGGACCCGGTTTGAATGCCCGACGCCCTTTCTGCACCCAAGGCGACGTCAAGCGGGCATTTGGGCACCAGATCCCCCTTTCCACTCCCGAGGAAATGTTCATCACTGCATTGTGTTCCACGACCCCTTTGCATGAAATGTCTCCACAAGGTGCGAATAATATCTCTTCTGTGACCGGAATATTATGCGCAACCTCTCTCGGGTTCACCGATAAATAAAAGGGCACCCCCACCCCTCGGGGGATCTCTCCATAGGTCAGCCACTACTCTGCTGCGCGTAAGACTGGCTCTTCTGTGCCTGTATGAAATAATGGAACCCTCCATTTGAGATCTTTTGTGATAGGTCATATATGGTTCCACTTTCGCACGGGCCCATAGTGGTTTGATCCTCGCCTAAGAAATTTTCTACCTATGTCATGGGCGTGCAAGATTCCACGCTTGCGCGCAAAACATCCAATCTTGTGCGCAAGATTCTGTGCTTGCGCACAACACTTCCAATCTTGCGCGCAAGTCTCAAATCATGCATGAAATTCCTCATTTTGGGCGCACTAATTCCATCTTGTGTGCGAGACTTCAATCATGCGCACAACAATACCAAGTCACTCAATCTTGCACAAACCTATGCCACACAAGTCCAATCTTGTGCGCAACCCATCCTGTGCATCAGCCATCTTACGTGAAATGTTTCCTAGGCCTGCGCACCCACCTTCCACCTATGGAATACCATGATTTGAGATAATACTCCGTACACCACAAAACACCTTGAGTGGACATATTCGTCTTTGTTTGTTTCCCATGTCGTCAGTTGAGATTCTCATCATCAATTTCCTGAGTACCTTGAGTCGATCCATTCCTCAAGTAACTCATCCAAGCACTATCACTTGGCACCTATGCCAGCTTGAACCAGAAAAAACCACCCTTGCGTAGGTCCCAACGCCAACCATTTTTAGGCAACTTTTTCCTAATAGTCCTTTCTACACGACTATAAACTGTAGTACCCTCTATGTTCCAAACATAGGATTCCCCATTCTCATAATAAGATATGCCTTATGCTCTAAGCATGAGATTCCTGTAGTCCTTTATACAGGACTATAAACTATACTACATCCTATGTTCCAAACATAGGATGCCTCTTTCTCCTAACAAGATACACCTTATGCTCCCAGCATGAGATTCCAGTAGTCCTTTCTACATGAATATAAACTATAGTACATCCTATGTTACCAACATAGAATTCCTCTTACTGCTAACAAGAGACGCCTTATGCTCCAAGCATGAGATGCCTGCAGTTTTATCTATATGACTATAAACTGTAGTACACTCTATGTTCCAAACATATGATGCCTCTTGTTATAAATGAGAGATTCCTTATGCTCCAAGAATAAGATGCCAATATTCCTCTATACATGACTATAAACTGTATAATGACCTATCATTAAATAATAGGATGTCTCTTGTTCCCAATAATAGATGCTTTATGTGAAAAGCATAAAATGACTCATTCCATGATTGTAGTCGAATAATGTTAAGAGCACTGGAACTGTTCAAACATTCCATCACTCCACCTCAAGCTTTCTCTGTCCTTCATTAGGATCTTCAGCCTCTTCTATTTTTGAAGGGACCCCCAAATGACCTAGTCCCATGCCGAATCGACTCACCTACCTTCCTGGGCCAACTCCTTGAAAGAAATAGGATTACACATTGAGTCAGGTCTTGTGTTTCGAACACGGTCAACATTCGACCCTCATTTTTTCCCATTTCAGGCTAAAACTATATGGATGTTGTGTTTCGAGCACGGTCAATAGTTATCCTCTATATTTATGCCACCCATACCTCGTTCTGAATTTTGGGCATTTGATTCACACTTTTCATTACCCTTTGTTTGGATTGATTTCAGCGCCATTGGCGTAATCCCACTTGTGCACTATCACATAGGTAGGTATCAATCATATACCTCAACCCACCAGTGAGTTGGGATGCCCTCGCATCCAGACATGAAGAAGACATTACGAGTAGCTTCCTTTCATAAGGCCCAACCATCCATTGCCTCTACGTAGAGGCACATGGGAAGCTTCCTTACATAGGCCCCATCCTCTATTTCTGCTCCATAGAGGCACCTGAGAAGATCCCTTGAATAAGCCCAATTCACCATTGTCACTACAAAGTGGCACCTGGTTAGCTCCCTTTCATAATCCCAATTCACCATTTTCACTCCATGGCAGCACACGAGTAGCTTCCTTGAGTAAGTCCCATCCATCATTGTTCTTGCATAGAGGCACCCAACCAGCTTCCTTGCATAATCCCCATTCACCAACCTTCAACGATGCACCTTTTTTGTTGGAATGTCAGGTCCTTGCTGCAACTTGTTTCTCACACCGATAATAACTCACGCGGGCTTAGAGAAAGCACCGACCATGACCAACACCTTGGGCAGCCTAGAGTGTCAGCCCCAATCCAATAAACTGACCTATGTATACTTTGATCCTTACCAAGACAAGGTACGTAGGAAGCCTCCCTGAGGTTCAAGGCCACCATCCATTAGTCGCTCTGACCCCCTTCACGTTGGTTCAAAAACACCTTGGGAAGCCTAGATGTTAATCCCCATAACCATAACCTGAACTATGAGGACTGTCATCCTTTCCAAGACACGATATGTAGGAAGACTCTCAGAGGTTCAAGCCGACCATCTATTGGTCTCTCAAACCCCCTTCACATCGGTTCACCAACACCTTGGGAAGCCTACAGTGTAAGCGCCACCCCTATCCGAACTACGAGGTATTTGATCTTTTCCAAGGCTAGTTTCGTTGGAAGCCTCCCTAACATTGAAGCCCACAACCCTTTGGTCTCTCTAACCCCCTTTCACATCGGTTCTCCAACACCTTGGGCAGCCTATAGTGTAAAACCCACACCACATCTAAACGACGTGGTATTTGATCCTTGCCAAGACAAGGTACGTAGGAATCCTCCCTTAGCTTCAAGCCCACCACCCATTGGTCACTCCGACCTCCCTTCGCGTCCGTTCACCAACTCTTAGGGAAACATGGACTATAAGCCCCACCCCAAATCTAAACTATGTGGTCTTTTATTATTGAAAAGTAATGGTACATAGGAAGCCTTCCTGAGCTTTAAGCCCACCAATCATTGGTCGCTACGACCCCCCTTTACATTGGTTCACTAACCCCTTGGGCATCCTAGAGTGTAAGCCTCACAAAACATCTGAAATACGTGGGTTTTCATCCTTTCCAAAGCATGGTGTATAAGAATACTCCCTAAGGATCAATCCCATCACCCATTGGTCTCTCCGACCCCATTCATGCCTGTTCCCACACCATCCTGAACTACGTGGGTTTTGATCCTTGTCTCTTAGACAGGGTACATAGGAAGCCTCTATGCGGTCAAACCCATCCAGTGGTAATCCATTGTGAACCCATCATGAGATAAGTTATTGTGACCCCATCCTATGATAAGCCATCATCAGATGAACTACATATACATTGATTCCCTGCCACGAGGATACGTAGGATGCCTCCATGAAGTTCAATTCTAGACCCCATGTCTCATCCTGATTTATCCTTTAATCCAATGTGTTTTGGGAAGATAATTCCCCAACCTGTAGGTTCTAATTCCTCTAGGTCCCATCCATGCGTCCATTCTCACGAGCCGCCTCCTCAGGTGTCCCATCAACTCACTAAACTGTGCAAACTTTAATTCACTGCCATAGGGATACATAGGAAGTCTCTTTGAGGCTCAATACCAACACTACCGTCACCTTCATGATAGTCCCATCTCATTCCCCCTCCCCTCCATTCAATTCTCCATCATCCATCCTAATTGTCACCTGGGCTATCACATCCCGGTGGGATCATGTTATCAACATCTTCATTGCTCCTAGCAGTACTTGGTCGCCCAATTCACGCATAAGCCACAACATGTCTCTGGGTCTTTGTCCTTTTGTACACCCTAATTCATCACCCCTTCGAAATACATGGGTTTGGATCCCAGTTATCTACACATGGTACCTAGGAAGCCTCCATGAGGTTCAATCCCAGCCAATGCTAAACCTTGGTTCTTCCCCATTCTGGGGTGAACAATCTCTAATCCTCCCTGAGTGGTGTCCAGATCATCCTTCACAGTGTAACATCTTCCCAAAACAGGACACACCATTATGGGTCAACTCTTATTGAGTGTTCTGATCCATTGACCTGGTAAACACTTCTGGAGCTCCCTCATAGGGACCTACCAATTTGATCTATCTCTATAAGACATTCTGATCACCCTCATTCCGCCTCTATAAGATGTTAAATTCACGACCTACATCATGTTAAACATGAGGTTCCTGATGAAAACATTGGGGGACACACCTTTGGTGTAAATTTCTATGCAAGATGTTAAACTCACGGCATACCTTGTGTCAAACATGGGAATCAGAGGAAAACCTCAGAGACATACCTCTGACATAAGATACCCCATGATTGACATGGGATGCCTCAGGTTCTACACACTTGAGATGCCCTCTTATGAGGAAGATTATAGCTTCTCCTATGACTGCACACCTAGAGATGCCCCGACATGGTTGATGTTATAGTATACTCTAACCGATGGTTTCTTCCCTCACCGGACCCCTTGGAATGTCCCGATAGAAGCAGTGTAATTAACTGGTGTCCCTGAAGATATTGAACTATAAATAGTTTCATGAAAAAAGTATTAAATATATAAGGGAGACCTGGACTTGGTAACATGTTATGTGGAGGAATCCACAGAAGGAAGAACTTAAATCACATCTTTCCATTTAGATCATAGAGAAAACATCCTTGAACAAGGAATGGATGTTGCCCAACTTTTGAAAGCTGGAACTTGGGGAAAGAAACAGTCGTGCGTCCTCTAATGATGGATGTGTGTGCCCTATGAAAGAGTCAGAAACAAATACATCCCAAAAGATCAAGAATTATAGTTTACTTAGGAATTATTAGATCAAACAAAAAATTAAAAAATGGAATACATCACCATTATTTAAAAATCCCTTATCATGATCATATTATTCCTTTGTACTTAAAAATGCATGGGATAACCTAGTGAAATTTATAAGAAAGGGTTGAGATATAAAGCCCAATAATTGAATAAACATAGAATATCATTAAGAAAGTAATAGATTATCAAAAATGGTCATATAAATTGGGAATAAAAGGCGTTAGAATCATATACATTAACAACATTTCATGATATGGCATGATAACATAAATGCAACATGATAAATGTGGGAAAAACAAAATACACTACATCATGAACATAATTAAATGATAAATTCCAATAATTCATGAGGGAAATATTTACATGATGGAATAAGTTCACCCAGTATTCCATTTCATGAAATATTATGAGACTAAAACATTACTCAGTTCATTGGAGTTTTATATAATTCTGGGTGCACCTTTGAGCATCATTTCATTCTCATGCTTTAGTGTGCCACATAGATCCTAAAACATTGAAGCATATTTTATCTCATTTTATTCCATAATAAAGGAGTATGGTATACATACATGTAATTAACCAATCAAATAATAATAAGTTCCTTAAGGGTGACATCCTTTATTTGAAATGGGTATCGTTATTCACTGTAAAATTATTTGGCACGGAAAAGTCAGGATGAAATTTAAGCCATATAATGGGGGCATATAAATGTTTATGGAAGGTATTAATGAGATTAAAAGTGGTTTTGGTTCAATTAGGAATCATAGGAAAAGTATGTGAGATATGGTATATGTTATCCCGAAATTAGTAAATGGAGATAAAAGGAATAATAAAATTGAGATTCTTGAATGAAGAGGAGGAGGAGAGGATCCCTTACATTGAGTACTAGATTCCATATGCTTGAGAGAAACCTATTGAGTTCATGGGGGAACCTTAAGAGGACTCTTGATTATGTAAATAAGGGTGAAGACATGCTAAATGGTTTTAGAGTGAAGAGAAATGGAATCTAGTGTGGGTTTATATAGGAAATTACTAGGTAATTCCTTATTATTTCTCAAATACAGTTTTTGGACTCTATATTATAAAATAACAAAAATTAAAAATATTTTGACATTTCTTTCCCACAGTCTCATCCAAGAAAGGGTGATTTTTATTATTTTTTTCAGGAAAAAGGTTGAAAATATTTAAATAATTATTGTTCTGATGTGCAAGGGACTCATGTTTATAAATAAATGAATATATAATATTAAAATATATTATATGTTTCGGAGGATTCATAAAGGCTTTATAAAATTTATAAAATATACTTAAAATCAAAATATTTTAAAGAGTAAATATAATTTTTTTCATGAATACCCATAATAGTAATTATGACATCATTTTGTGTCATTGTATTGTCATAATAAACATGGTATATTTATACCGTATTTACATTTTACCCAAAAATTGTATTATCCCAGAAAATTATGAAAAATGATCTATTTATTATTATTATTATAATTATTATATGAATATTTTTATTTTATTTAAATAATTTTATATGTATGTGATTTTTATATTTAGACATAATAATTGATATTTATTGAGAAATAATGAGTTTTTTTAATAATAACAGTGTAGAACCCTTATAAAACATACATTTGACATCATAAAATTTTTATGATAATTTAAATTTAATATTTTTTATAATATTATTAAAAAAATATAGTCTATTTTGAGAAACTATTAATTCATAAAAAAATTAATTGATTTTGAAAATTACCCAAAAATATAATTTGTTCATTATTAAATAATAAATAATTTATATAGTAAAAAATGGTGAAAATGAGTTCATTATTATTTAAAATATATATTATTATTATGATGAACTTTAAACATATCCCTTTATCACATCAAGAAAATACTAAAGGTTATGGTTCGTGGTGGTGAGACATTCATGGGGTTATTCAGAAAAATGGCATGGGCCGTGAGTTTATGAATATGAAATTATATTATAAATGGGTTGTATCATCCTTGAGATATTGGATCTAAAATTAAACTTGTCCAAGGTTACATCCCAGTGATTATATATTCTTTGAAAGATTCAATAAATGGGATAAATATGGTATGATCATACTAGTTGAGGCCTTCACATCCTTTTCCCGTGTTAATTTGGTTTATCAAAACCCTATATTTATACTCATCATATGATCACTATTAAAAACATATATTATCAACTGTAATGATAAATAATATTATTTTAAATATTATATTATATTATTAAAACAAATTATTACATTTGTTTTTTATATTTTTAATATACACTATAAAATTTACTCTATTCACAAAGAGAATTTTATTTTTTAAAATTTTGAATCATTATAATCTTCTCAATTTTAAAATTTTAACCTTGATATTTTCATTTCATACAATAAAGTAGAATATTGGATATATATTTCAACACCTCCTCTGATTCCCACATCTCTTCTTCAGACATGTAGTTACTCTAATATACTTTAACAATGTGCTTTGTATGATTCTGTAGAACATTATATCTATGATATAAGATATTCAATGAATTCTCTTTATAAGAGAGAGCATTCATAAAAGGTACCACATTAGGATTGAGTAAATGTGAGGGTTGAGATATGTATTTTCCCTATAGAGATATATAAATCACTTCTTACCCATGAGATAGGTTTGGTGGGAATTATATTCAATAGGACAGAACAACAATATGATCAAGGATCTCAAAGGAACCGATGTTTCTTGTGATAAGATTTCTCTTCATCCCTAATATCATGACATTATTCCTTGGAGATATTTAGAGGAATATAATTTCTCAAACCTCAAACTCTTGGTCTTGTGGATGATTATCATGTTAACTATTTTTTCTTCGCTGAGCAGCATTTACCGGCTAATTAATGTTTTTGACATCATCCACCATTTCCTTGACCATTTTAGGACCTTGAAGATTGCATTCTATATCTTCATCCCAAAATTTAGGTGTACTAATAATCTTCCTAGAAATGTATCATTATGGAGTAATTTGGATTCTTTTGGGGGAACTGTTATTATATGAAAAATCGACCAGAGGAAGTTGTTGATTCCATCCTCATTTGAATTCAATTGATCATGATGTTTTCCCATTTCAATGTAGCCATGGGAAATGGTTGCACCGTACCCATAGATTTTTTTCCATTATGCCTTCACTTTATGATATACCAAACATCTTGATGTATATTCCATGATCTATTACTTTACATTTTCTGACAAATAGTGCTCTCAAAGATATTTATACATCTATCTGACTCATGGATGAATGGATAAGGTCTAACTATTTGCATCATTCAACATATCCTTCTTTATCTTTGTATTTGATGGTACATATATTATTCTTCCAAATCTTATGACTACTTCATCATTAATATTGAACTAAAATGATTTTTCTTTACTTATAGATAAAAATATCATCTAAATTCCCTCATAATCTCTTTGAGAATAATTTATCTTCTACATGAGGTATATATGAGATATCATTTGTTAAAGGATTGATGTTGTTCCCTCCTTTATGATTATTATGTCCACACTTTTAATGTCTTAGAAGATCAGTTCCTTCTCAATTCTCATCAATTATAAAATTTCAACATCCTTTATACTAAGAGAATATACCACTTTATCTATCTTCTATTGTATTTAGTGGATTGATCATCGATTATCCTTAATAAGTTATACCAATATTCACTAGAACATATTTATCTCTTTTTGTGTGAATATATACATAAGTATTTTGTGAACCATATATACTTCAAACTTCATCCCAAAGAGTTAGTGACTCCATATTTTCAATGTAATGATCAATGCACCTAACTCCAAATCATTCATTGGGGTTTTTTTATTTTTCAACATTAAATTACTTTAAAGCTTAGGCTATGGATTTTTCATTTTTTATTAACACACTACCCAATCAATTCATTGAAGCATCGCATAATACCATGAAAATTATTCCACTAGTGGGTTGTATGAGTACTAGTGTAATGATAAGAATATTTTTCAACTCCATGTATTTATCTTAAAATTCATAATTCTAAAAAACATGACTCCCTTCCATGTTATCTTGGTTATAGAGTTTAAAAATAAGGATAAATATATCACAAATCAATGATAGTACCCATCTAATTAAAAGTAACTTAGGATATCTTCCATGGATGTTGGACATGACCATCCATAAATTTATCCTATATTTTAAGGGTCCATATATATTCTATTACCTATGATAATATTTCCTAAGAGTTGGGTTTACTACAACCAGTGCACACATTTTGAATACATTCCATAAATATTCTCATTTTGTAAGGTCTTTAGAACAGTTCTCAGAAACTCCTCATGCTCCTCCATGATTTTAGGGTATATTAAAATATAATCTATTAACATTACCTAATTGTTTTTAGGTAATATCTAAAGTCTCTATTAATCATGTAAATAAATATATCCAAAGAATTAGTGAGTCCAAATGTATTTACTATGAACCCCTAGGGCCTATAAATTCTACAGAAGGCAGTCTAAGGGATATCCTCCTTCAATATCCTTAATTGATAATATTTAGATCAAGATCCACCATAGAGAAGTATTTTTCTTGACGTAGGTGATTGTGCATGACATAAAATATTGGAAGAGAATAGTAATTATTTATTTTGATATTATTTTGATCATGATAATCGATTAAAAAGAGCATTGACCTATCCTTATTTTTTATGAAGAGGAATTGTTCATCGCAATGTGTAGTAGTTAGTCACATGAATCAGTTTCCCCGATTATCCTATGTTTTTTTCTTCAACTCATCAGGTTCAATAAATACCATTCTATACAGTGTCTTGGATAATGGAAATTTTGCAGGTATACAATTCATTGAAAATTCAACCTCTCCGCTTGGAGGAAGACCATGGAATTCTTTGAGAAACACCTCAGTGTATTCTCACACGTTGGGAATGTATTCAATGATGATTATTTCATTATATTAATTCAATAAAGCTAGATATTCATACTTTTAGAGTAATAATATAAATTCTTGAGTTGATGGTGAAAATGAAGATATATCCTCTTTCATATAGTACTATAGATTTGGTTGAAAATCCATGATATGGAATTTTATTTATTTATTGTAGAAATTTGTTTGGATCTATTTAGGGGAATCCAATCCATTCTGATAATTGAATCAAATTAATCTAATTGTAGTATCACAACTGTATTTTAGAATTTTTAGCTCGAAAATTTTAATATGGGAGGGGTTAAATACTTGGGATGCAACAATTCCACCATTTTAAATTTTCACTGAAATTTATACATCCATACTCTTTATGTGGGGTTGGAATAGTTATACTTAATTTGCACGATATGAAGGAATTTATAGAACAATAATAAAAAGTATGATCATTATTCATAAATAAATAACTATATTACCTATCACCACTTCATTTTTTTGGTTCCATTTTAGTAATTGTAATGGAATGGGATTGCCCTAGTTTTCATAGAGGTTTTTGGTTGTATCTGAAAACCCATGGATTAGTGAATTGGTTTTAAAAGATCCCAAATTTCCCAATGATGAAACAATGAACAATGCACTGAGGTTTGACCATAGAATTATTTTCCTCAATCTCATTAGTGGGATTCTATCATCATTAATCACTAGATGGGTGTCATTCCTTACCTCTTCTAAATAATATCACTTTTTCCACTTAGGAAATTTCCACGGTACTTCATTCCACAATTTTGTAAAGTGGGATGATGAGATTTCATAGAACTGTAGATTCGCCATCCAATTTCTAGAATTAAAATTTACTTTAAACTTCTACTCCCAATGATAACCTCGAATTTTTACCATCATCATTTTGAATTTTAGGGAGCATAAAAAAATTTCTTAATACCACAAAAGTCATGTATTTCATGTGAATTTCATTTACAAGGTTTTATGCCACCAAATAAATGGTCAACCATGAATTTAGGGGTAACATAATGTCTGAAATATTATAATGAATATTTTGTGATGTTATCCTTGTATAACCCATTTGAGTCATTTTCTTTTTCATAAGGGTAGGGATATCCATTTCCATTATATGTCAAAGAGTGCGAGAATAATACTTATTGAGAAACATTTTTTGGGATTCCATCCACACCATAACTTTGATCTCTTCCTAAGTATTTATATTATTTATCAATGTACACCACTTATTATCTTCTCCCTCCATAAAATAAATATCTTGTATAACATTCTATTTCATGGAACATTGAATGATGAAAAAGATATTCTCAATAGAGTTTATCGATTTTTCTGTAATAAAATGATCATATGACCCATTTAAAGTCAATGTCTTTTGTCACCATGAGGTCTCAATTGAATTGTGTTCATTCATAGGGGTTTTGGGTGCTCCTCCTAATCCAATTTTCTCATCAAAACAAGAGTCAATAGAGATATTATCATTATAAAATTCTGAATTTGTGCTCCCATCATATGGGGAATATAATTTGTACTACCAACACATTTACCTTTTACATTGGTTGTTTACTAGATTCCCATTATTTCAGGTCAATGGCAATAATAAAATGTAAAATTAGGCACGATAATTTTTAAACTATTAAACATATATATGGGAATCATGTGACATTAAATGTATAACTTATAAATGAATTTTTTATTAACCTATGAACATCTAGTTTTTAATCAATGTTATTCATGATTTATTTTATAACATATAAATTTAGTTAAATTTTTGTTCCCCTAATAATGGTTCATAATGAGATTGTGAATTTACCAAATAATGTGCGCCAATAGATTCAACCCAGGTGTGTTGAAAAAGACATTAATCCACCAGTTCATAGTCAATTATATATGAAAATGGTGGTTATAGGGTTTACCACAGTGTCCATCTAAGATAGAACCACACTGACATAGAGTATCTAAAAAGATATTTATGTTCTAGATAAACCAATTACTCTATACTTTATAAAATCTCTTGGATGTTTCCTTATACATATATCTATACCTAAGTATTTTTCTATTGTTTTTTAATCCTAATATATAATAAATAAACTATTCCTTTAATACCAGATATGTCAACCCTTCAATTTGTTACAAATTATTTCATTATTTATTACGTAAGAGTACAAATAATGAAACACAAAAGATAGATAAGTCTATTGTATTATTGAAAGATGTAAATTACATAATAAAAAAATATAAGGAATGCATCATGATTATTGAAAACATAAATAACATGATCATATTATTCCTTTATATTTAAAACTGCATGTGATAACCTGGGGAAATTAATAATGAGGGGTTGATATATAAAGATCGGTATGGGAATAAGCACTGTATAAAATGAATAATGTAAAAAAATTATACAATAGGAATATCGATGTTTCATAAAATGATTTATAATAATAAACATTAATAATAAGTCATGATATATCATGCTAACATAGTGGCAACATGGTAAATGTCCCAAAACCCTAAAACATTACATAATTAATATATGTAAAGGATAACTTCCATGAAATAATGATGGATTAAATAATCTGATAAACTAGGTTCACCCCTAAATAGATTTCAAGATCTCTTATGATACTAAATCATTAACCAATGCATTGGAGTGCTATAAAATTCAAGGGGGACCCATTAATTTGATTTCATTCACATTCATAAGTATGTCATATAGATCATAAAACATGGAATAATTTAAAATTACAATTTATTTCATGGTCAAGGAGTTATGAATACATACCTATAATTATTAAATCAAATAAGTATAGGTTCAATATGGTGAAAACCCTTGATATTGTATGGGTTTGGGTATTCACAACATAATTTTGTGCATAGAAAAATTACAGGAATATTTTTTCTTTTAAAAATTGATCTATAAATGTTAATGGATGATATTAATGAGGTATAAAGAGGTAAATAATAATTTAGGTATCATAGGGTAAGTAAATGGGAATGGGTTAACATATCCCAACATTTTTCAACATAGATAAAAGGTATAAAAAATGGAGATTCATGACTAAAGTGGAGAAGGTTAAGAACCCTTACCTTAAGAGGGTGATTCCAAATTCATGTGAGGATCTTCTAAAGTGTTTGGGGGAACATTGTGGGTGACTCATTGGGGGTGGGGGATGTAGAGTAATAAATAGATTAATTTTTTTTGAGTGAAGAAAAATTTTATCTCTGGTTATTTTATATAGGAAATGAGTAGGGAATTATTTATTATTTCTCAAACATAGGTTTTAGACTCTATATAACAAAATAACCTTAAAAACAATCCTTACAAGGGGTTCTACAGTGGATTCTTCCAAAGAGTGGGAATATTTATTATTTTGTTAGGCCATGGTCCAAAATTATTAAAACAAATCCCTTTCTGATGTAGGAGTGAGTCTTGTTTATAAATAAAGGACTTTTAAACCTAAATAAATAATATATATTTAAAGGATTTATGAAGGAATTATAAAATTTTATAAAAAAACTTATTATCAAATAATTTTAAACGGGAAAAATATATTTTATCAGTTGTACCTATTATAGTATTTAATACAACATTTTTGGGTCATTATGATGTAATAATAGACACCTTATATTTATGTCGTAACTAAATTTTACCCAAAGATTTGACAGTCATAAGGAATTGTGAAAAATTCACAATTGGATAATTTTGATTTTCTAATTTCAAAAACAATATTTATTTTATCTAAATAATTATTTAAATATATACATTTAAAAATAATAATTTCCAATTGATAATAAATGATGTGTTTATTTGACACTAAAATTTTTGGGAACCATTTAAAAAACACCTTTTTAAATCATAAAAATTATATGATAAGTTTATATTTAAGATAATTTTTTTAATAATATTATTATAATAAAATAATATCTATTTAATTAATCACTTAACATAAGAAATTATTAATTTAATTTGAGTATTACCCCAAAATATATTTTTTATTTAGTTGTATATGAATCAAAAAAAAATTAATAATGTAAAAAAATATGATTAAAATTTATTCATTATAATATAAAATATTTAGTTTCATATTATTAGTGAAACGATACATATACCTTTATAATACCAAAAGACACCTTATGAGTAAGCTTTATAGGGAGGAGACATTCATGTGGTGGTTCAATATACATGGTCTGGTCAAGGATCTCGATAATCATGAAAATATCTTGTAAAAAGATTCACTCATTCTTAATTTGTTGTGTCTAAGATTTTGGAATGGCCGTGGAAAAATCCCAGGGATAATAACTCCCTTAGAAGATCTAATAATTGTGTTTCATATGGTAAGATATTTTTGGTTGATTCCATCACTACCTTTGTCGATGTTAATGTGATATATCAAAACCGTATATTTATACTAATCAAACAATCACTATTCCACAAATATATTATCAATGGTAATAATAAATAATAGTGTTTAAAATTCTATAGGATATGATGAAACCAAATAAGTAAAAATGCCTTCTATATCCATAATATATGATATAACTTTAAGTAAACAACAATGGAAAATTTATTAATTATAGTTTTGGTCGTTACAAATAAAATTGAACTTAGAATCATCATTGTTAGGAATCCCAAATTATCATCCCCTATAAGACATTACATAGATACCAAATCACCTCAAGTGCTTATTTTTAAACAACACAAGGCATCACCATACTTGTAACGTGTAATCAGTAAAACCATTCATGCACTGTTCTCCAAACCCAACAAATCTTCCCACACATCCCTTCTCAAAGGAAATCAATATCCTAAGATAACCCCTTTCATAGGTTACCCTTGCATTATGAAACTCATATCAACCATAGTATTTAGTTTTTTAATATCCTGAGTCGTATATCAAGGGAACTAGACACTCTCACATAGGGTATAAAAATATCTAACATAAATCCAATCCCATGGGAAATGGATTTCTATTCTGTTCAAGAAATCCACCTGGAATCTCATGTTCCAACACCAACTTTTTGTTTCATATATATATATATATATATATGACGAATTACATGAAAAATCATCATCCTAATGGGGATCCCATCATCACCATGAATACAAAAAACATGACTACCCCTTGATTACATTAATTTAATCAAGGTATATATGTATATAAAAGTACATCACCCTACTGAAGATCCTTGTCAAAGAAACTATAGTCATATCCTTGGGTTAACTAAAATTAAACTTTGAAGCTATATGTAAAAACACCATATAGGTTAGTGTTAAACTTTAAATAACTAAACCCATTTTCGAGGAACTAGTACATATAATCACCAAACAAGCATTCATCAATATGAAATATAAAATTTTAAATAACCTAAAATAGGTTATTATGCATCCATTATATAAAGAAATACATATCCATCATCATGGGAAATTCCTTAGTATAATCCATTGAACTATTAATAGAATGAATATAAACTATAGTTTATTTGAGTATAATTATACCAATATGTTAAATGAGAAAAACCATATATGTTTTTATTGAAACATTAAATAATTTAAAGCACTATAACCATTGATATAAATGACACAATATAAGGTTTGAATCATATTAATCCTACTTAATGAATATAATCTATTAACATTATCATCATTCCACTAGGACATGATAAAAAAATCATAAATCTATAATCCTAAACTAGGTGCATAACTCTCCATGAAATTACATAATGGAAAATTAGAAGCCCAGAACAAAAAATCATATTAATTATATACTAGACAGCCTATTAGAAAACAGTTCCATGATGCACCAATTTGATATCAATACCTTGATCTCAAACTTCTGAATCCCTTTATATCTTATCCAAAATAGTAAGAAAAAATAAAATGATACTATGATACCACTTTCTATAATTCCCCTAGCTCGACCACATGATATGTTCAAGGATCCATTTTTTGTTTTGGGATCTTAGTTGTGCCTCCTTTTATGATAGATGGATACATGCTAGTATTGATGGTCAAGTGTGTTACCATGGTAAAACTATACCCTCATATCAGTGTCAATCAAATTAGAAATAACCAAAGATCAACAATAATAATTTTCTATACAAGAATGTTTGGAAAATAATAAATAAAATTAAATAATATATCAAATGAGTTAATGAAAGCATATAGGTAATTAAAGTCACCATCAATCTAGTGAACAATAATTGACAACCATATTCCAATCACATATTTAGAGTAAAAAAAGAAAACTAAATCGTGGCTCAGTTGAAATCCCCATGATTCACCTTATCATGATCTCCAATGCCATTTCATCTCTCCCTCTTGGCCTAGAAACTCTAATACTTTTCAAAAATTGAATATAGGATCAATGAATAATAATTTTGTACCCATGTGATTTCGCCACCTAAGCACTGTGTGAGCACAACGTAGTTGTAAACAACCAACAAGGTCCTTAATCTTACAAGTAAGTGTTGTGTATCCACATGTGATACTCAAAAAAAGTTTTAGTAAAAAATCATTAATAAATAACCACCATCAATTATAGGGTTAAAAAATGACACTGATAATAGGATATTGATATATAATCTAGTGCAAATATATCACTAGTCTTGCAACAAAATCATGACAACTAGTATCAGGACCAAATACAATATCATATCAAGTAAAATTATTAGATCATTGGAAGTGTCAAAAGGAGTCCCAAATGTATCAGGAACAAACAACCAAATCAAAAAGATTTAATATATGAAATTGCAAAGGTAGAATACCCAATGGAAGACTCTTAGGAAGATATCCTAGGTATTTTATAATAAGAGTAATTACAAAAAAATCAATATAAAATAATACTTGAAATTAAATATATCCATAATCATTGGATTTCAGTAATCTCATGGGAATCCCATAGTCAATAGGATCAATGACTTAATACTATGTATCAATCATGGAATTCTAAGGGTCATCTATATCTACTAGCTCATATATACTATCCTAGGTATCATATTTAGTGGTATAACATTTACATTATGATATATCATATAAAATTTATTTGGGGAAGACACCCCAGACTCTATGTTATATGACATTAGGACCATCAAAAGAATCCAGGATAATCCTTTGGGTAATCCATAATAATGATAAATAGTCCCTCTCCTAGGTTATAATCAAATAAATTATATATTCATTATAAATAAGCTGAATCCAATATAGTGGTCATATGAGTTCTATATAACATCATAAATTCAAGACACAACCTATAAATTATATGAATACCTCCCATATATATATAACCCATATGGTAATTTGTCACCCATGATATCTCATATCATATTAGATTCTATATCTGACACTAGTACATGTTTTATTTTAGAGGAGACATTTTTCATGACCTTAATTTATAACTGATGTGTATAAAGTTCCAACCTTTGTTATTTTATAACTGATGTGAATAAATATGAGTTGAATATTTTTCTTGTAGGTGATAAAATAACGTTTGATAATTTTTTTAAAACATTGGTTATATGAAAGGATGTGTAATTTTTTGTTCATTAATTCTTTTAGTATCCATAGGTTCTCTCTCACATAGAAAAACCTCACACCTCTTTCTATAACCGATTGGCCTTAACTATATTTTAGTTTTCATTAACCACCATCAACCATCCTTACTCATCATTGGTTACCTGTTTCACTCCCTCTGTGTTGTCTTCCCTTTTGAATGAATATATAAATCATCCACATCTGATATTAATTTGTAGTTTGTTATTATTTTTAATATTTTCAACCTAACCTAGGTATTTTAATTTGAATATTCCATTTTAATTTTATGGTTTATTTTTCATAACAACTCCTTTTATTAACTATTTTTATTTTTATTTTCTATTATTCACACATCACGAGTAGTTTTCAATTTACAAATAATTTTTTAGATTTTGGTTATATTTTGTGATTATTATGATTAATTTATATTATAAATAATGTTAGTTATTAATGTCTGTCAATGGTATGTTTTTTTCTACATTTTGACCATTAATATTAAAATTATAATGGATTATGTTGTTTGAATGATGAATATTTTTAATAAATATTTATGTAGTTGTATTAATTTCATGAGATTTTTTTTATTTTTTTATAAAATAATTTTAATTAAATATGTTAGAAGTGATATTTGATGGTAAATATGTATTCATTTTATTTTTTTTGAAACATTGTGTGATATTTTTTACATTTAATTATAAAATAAAATTCTAAATTAAAATTTAAAATTTAATAAGATTCTTATAAATAAGTATATTTGTAATAGGTAATTATGAGTCTTAGTTGGATTACTATACAATAAACAGTTGAATAATATAAAGATGTCAAAAATGTTTTTTTAGTATTTCATAAATAAAATTTTCTAAATAATGAATTTTTTTTATGTTTTAGAATTTTTTAAAAATGTAGAAGTTGAAAATCATAAAAATCATCATTTAATTTTTCATATTTTTAATCTGAGTTATCTCCCATTGATTTTTCATTATAAAGTATCATAGAATTAAAACTATATTTATAATTATGGGTTTAAATATGGAAAATCTAATAAAATTAAGTTAATGATTCATGATATTAAAGATGAGGAAGATGGAAATATTTATAATTTACCATCTATATAGTTATTCTGAAAAACCATTGTGTATAAATTATAATGAATTTATAGTTTTATTAATCATTTAAGGATATATTTACTAGAAGGTGGAAAATGAAATGAGTATAAATAGTTCTATTGAGTTTATATATCTTTTGAATGACATACTTCCTAAAGATAGTGATGTTCTAGATTCAATTTATATTGTGAAAAAATTAATTATTCCTGGTGGGTTTGGGGGTACAATATGATAAATGCTCATCTAAATGACTAGGATCAGTATAAGAAGGAATAAGAATATTTTTCAAACTATCCAAAAGGTGGGACATCATGGTATATATGGAAATAAAAATTAGAGTCCAATTTAGTTGATATAGATAATCCTTTTAATGAAATAGGGAATCCTCTTATAATTCATCGTTTGAAACATTTATTTGATAATTAAAATAAATAAAGAGGTAAATATGGTATATATATGAGTGGATGTGTGATGGAAAATTAAATCATCTAGATGATTTCTTATTGTGGAAGAAATTAGAGATGTATTTTTCAACTTTTGGATATGTTGTTAAAAATCTATGACATGGACTATGCATAGATAGAACGAGTCTATATCGAAGTCTTTGTAGAAAAAATAGTCAAGGGCTTATTTTATTTTCAATTTCCATATTATCTCATAATTTTTTTATGCAGAATAAAAAAATCATGTTGTGTACCTTGATTTATAGATAAAAATAGCCTTGATGTAATATTAATGTTTTCCCCAATAATTTATGATTTGTAACTTTTATGGGAGGAAGGTATTTGAGTGTATGTTCTAATTAAATGAATAATTTTAAACTACCTGAAATGATCATGATCATTATAACACCCAGAGATTTTATGAGAATTATTTTATTTGATGTCTTTTGTTGTATGCTACACCAAGATTATCTTGCGCTATACGCAACACCATATTAACTTGCATTATAAGAAACACTATTCTTGGATCATGTTACACACAGTTTCAAGTTTGTTTTGTGGAAATTATTCTACGCAACATTAAGAATAGATTTTGTTTAATGTATAAATGAAATACGTTTTGATTATGTTATACGCAACACTAAACCGAGCTTTCACTACATGAAACCCTGACTTGGCTTACATTACACGCAATCAATACCTTCTTCGATAGCTTGTGTAGTACATAATACCAAGTTTAATTAAATGAGATATTATTATAATATTATTATGAACTAGCCATTATGAATAGTAATACCCACTTTTTGAAATTTTATAAATTTTATCTTTCAAAATGGACTTCATTTTTGAATTCGGAATATCAAATTTATCTAGGGTGAAATTTTGGTATTTTTATGAAAACATTCAATTTTTATTGAATAGTGAAAACACTGGGTTAATATTTATAAACCAACTTTTTATTTAAATAATTATTTAGTTTATTTAATAAATTTTTAGGTAAAAATTGATACATAATACCTATATAAGTTCAAGTTAATTAATTTGAGTCATTTTATAATAATTTTAGATATATAAAATTTATTGAACTTTTCACCGTCTTTTACCCACCTCCTAGGAGAAATTGAAAATTTACATAAAAATGTAATTTTACCACTTCTTTGAGTTGAATTTCGAAAATCTGAGAGAAACGGTTAATATCAAGGAGTAAAATGTGGTTCAATAAGATAAAAATAATTTTTTTTGAATAGTAACATTTTACTTTTATTTACCACGTTTAAAAATAAACAGGGTAATTAAGGGTAAAAATGATATTATTATTACCCTAAAACATGTCCTAATTCTATTGGATAAGTTTAATTCGACCAAAAACAGACTTAAAAAAAAATTACCCTTTAGGTCCACTTGGATTATATTTGGAGACTTATTATTATTTAATTTAAAGAAGAGTTAAAATTGTTATTATCAAATTTTAATAACAAAAAAAAATTTAATATAGGGTTATACATAAGATAAATTCGAAAATAAATATTCATTAGAAAGATAAAAATATTTACTACATAATAGTATTTTATTTATAATCTTTAGGCACTAAATAATTTAATTTGTTAATGACACAATGATGATGCAGTAATTACCTTATTAATGAAATATTTACATAATTGATGTTACACATACCCAAATAAATGTAATTTTAGATTTTTTTTGTGAATTATAATACTTTTATAGGTTAATATGACATGTTAGTATTGATTTAATTAACTTTTTTAGAACTAATAATGTTGTTATGATTTTTACAAAAATCAATTACCAAATAGTGAAAAATTGACATAAAATAGTTTTTAAAACAAATATTATATTATTAATTGTTATTATATTCCTAAAAATTTGAGGTCAGGGAACATGACATAGATAAAGTTATATATATTAATAATGAACCAATTGGGGTTCTTTTGGCTTGTTATAGTATGTTTATTAACCATATAGTGTAATAATACAAGAAGACACAGTAATGGTTATACTCTTTACCTTTGAGTAAAATCAAAATGATAAGGTTAAAATAGAAACCTAAACTTGTCTAAAACCTATTAATTTAGAGTAATTATACCAATACTCACTTTAGATTCAAAATAAATAAATTTGGAGCTATTATAAACCTAATATGACTTTATAATAAAATAATATTTTAAGTTTTTCCAAAGGTGCCCCTCTCCTCCCTTATAAAAAGGGCGCCCCTTCCCTCTTCTCTTCACACCCTTTTGAGCCTTGAAGCTCCTCCAAGTCCTACCAATTAATCATCTCAACATCTATAGTTATATCATAGAGGTTATGGTCTTCACAAAAGACCAACTATAGTGCCCAATGAAGAATTTTAAAGGAGGTGCGTCGAGGAAGATGTAATATCTTCTACCAACTCTTTCAAATTTCTCTCTTCTTCTACTTACTCTTATTTAGTTGTTTAATTATAAAGTAATAAAATAAGTATTAATTATATACTGATATGTTATAAATATCAAACAACCATATTTCACCTTCTATCCATCCTATGGAAAACAGAATCACCGCGCCTTCGTACGTACGGAATACCGTCTCCACGCTGTCGTGTAATCAGTTTTTCCACCACCACCTTACTTGGATGGGTATAATGGTGTAAAGAATAATTATATATGATTATTATAACATCATATGGATTCAAATATATTATATCATCCACTCTAATTCCATTAAATAAATATGGGAATGATATCATCGCTTGTGCGTACGTACGGAATACCGTCTCCACGACGCGATGAGATTCATTTTCTATGTTAACAATTAAAGAATGATTATAAAGTATATATAATATGTAATCATGAAATATGTGACATAATAAATCTTCTGGATATATATATATATATGTATTTCATATACTTATTTCCATTCAATTCAATAAGGAAACGAAAAACAACATTCTTGCTAACGTACGACCTACCGTCTCCAGGAATGGTGTATTTTTTTCCATTTATTGATATATTATATATATGTATATTATGAATATATATTATATATAAATAATGTTTTATATTCTGGAATTAATTAATCATGATCTAAGTAATCATATTAATAACTAGAAGTCAAAACACGGATGATAAATGAAACGATTTTACCCAAAACATTGCTTAAACATGGAATTGACAATTGAACGGATAAATAAGTCATAAGTGAATCATATATAACATCATAAATATTATTATGGTTCTGTTTGAAGTTAATAATATGTTTAATCTCACTATATAGGAGTCTCAGAAACATACAGATGCAATTGGACATAGGGTAAGGGAAAATCTAACAATATCATTTTTATCCGAGATTGTTTATACTTATGAATTTATTGGGGGAATATTTATCATCCACATCCATGTTTCCTTAATATGTATTATTATTTCTATCCTACTAAAATATTTAAATCTAATATTACTCATTGGTTATTTTTTAGAAAAATATATGAAAGGAATCTTTTTTTGTTTTTAGTATGAGGTACTTTTTGACTTTTCCGGCCAAAGTATGAGAAAAATGTTTTTTTAACTTATACGACATGAATGGATTTTATGATTTCATAAAAAATTATTTCCATGAAGATTCCTTTAAAAGTTTTCAAGTTTATTTATAATGAACTTCTTGTAGTTTAAAATTGTATGACATGTTATGAAAGGAAAAATGTTTTTGATGTAGAAAGGATATTTTCCTCAAGAATAGAGTTCATGTGTTTTATCAAAATTATTTTCCATATAAGATAATATGGGGTTCTGTTTCTATCCCTATTTTTTACATTGAATGGATTATGATATGATGGAATTATTTTTATGATGTTCTTTTTATCTTATATGGATTATGTTATGATGACATGATGTTTAAGAATCCCATTTTTATTACATGGGTTATGCTATGATGTATGATTTATGATCTTGTGGCACACATAAAAATGGTATCATTATGATATGGGTGAGACCTATATCTCTCTCCAATGCATTGGGTAAAGATTTATATCTAATGAAATAGACATGGCTGGAATGATAAGTTAATCTGGTTCAGTGATACATGACTGGAACGAGGAGTGAACTCGATTCAGAAAGGGACTTTGTCCACTAAGATGGTCTTGGAAGAAATGCCTTGGATACTATGGAAATCATAACATGTGATTAATGGTTTCCACAATTAAATTCTTTATTCCCATGCTACTTTATCATGATTGATGATACATTATGATCTATACCTTACGTACTGCCATGTTTTATGTCATTGCTCAAGAATTTGATGTTTAAATATTATGTTCATGTTTAGAAGTTCAAATGTATATGGTTTGTTTTATTTTCTCCATACTTACACTTACTGAGAATTTGATCTCACCCTTTATATGTTTTATTTTCCCTAGGATATAAATAAAGGTTTTAGGTAAGAAAAAAAGGAAGATCTTCTTGGAAGATGTTGAAGATCTTTCACCAAGATTAGAAGATTATATTCTGAGTCTCCAAAGACACTAAACTATTACGGTCCTTTGGTGTCTATTTCTATTATATATTAGATATTCTGTAAAAGTAATGTAATGTCTATGTACGTCAATCTTTGGGTCTATACAGTCAGTATCAGAGGAAAGGTTTTGTTAACCTTTGGAAACTAGGATGCGAAATCTTTAGTGAGATCCCTAGAGATATTTCTAAGGTATGTCTAGGGATGTCCCTAAGGTTAATTATAAGTATAGGTTATAGTCATATAATTACGGTAAAAATTTTATAATTAACCCTAATATGTTATATATTGAAGGAACTCCCCCTTTGTTATGTTTTTTCCCTAGTATGATTTTTCCCTCTCACACTATTCTTTTTGGGTTTTAGATGATGGCTGGAACCCGAAGGAACCATGATGATAAATGTAATGGACAATGCAATGGTTGTCCTCCTGAACAAACCAATGTTATGGGAGATGGAGTGAAAAAATCATATTTCTATACCTACACAAGCTATGAATCAATCTGTACTTCCAAATGAGCAGAGAAGAGAACAATATTCTATTGAGTCCTTCATGGGGCAATTCCCACCTTCTTTTAGTGGGTCTCCTTATCCACTTGTTGCTAAAAAATGGATCAGTACCATTGAAAAGATATTTTCCATAATTTTCTTTTTGGAACATGAAAAAGTCATTCAAACTATTTACCGTTTATAAGGTGAAGTAGATCATTGGTGGACTCTAATTAAGAATATGAGGCCCTGAGATAAAATTGAATCCATGGAATTAGATGAGTTCAAGAACTTATTTTTCAATAATTACTTCCCTTGTATTCTTCGAACAAATATGGAAAAGGATATCCTTGAGCTTAAGAAAAAGTATGATGAATATGTTGGAATATACGAAGATAATTTTACAAGGCTTCTAAGGTATGCATCTGGCTTTATCATCCAAACTGAAAGTAAAGTTGATCGATTCTTCAGTGGCATAAAACAAAGTCTCCGATGGAATTAGCTATAAGAGACTTTAGTATCTATGATGAAAATGTGCATTGTGCAATCAAGGTAGAAATGGATGTTGGTGTTACATATCCATATCATGGTTTTTACAAGAAACGAAAGATGGAGTTCAAGGAGAAATCATAGAATAATGGTGAAAAGAAGATGAATGTTTTTTTTCCTCAATGTGTGGAAAGAAGCATAGTGGAGATTGTCTTAAAGGGACTAGAAAATGTATTAAGTGTAGAAAACAAGGTCATCGAGCAGTTGAGTGTCGAAGTAATGGAAAAAGGGTTGCTAATGATGTGAATAAAGAAAAGACTATAGAGAACGCACCACAAACACTTTAAAGCTTCAAGTGCAAGGAAATGGGACATTATGCTAATCAATTCCCTAGTTCAAGGGTTAATGAAGATCAAATTGAGAAACCTCTTAAGACAAAGGATAAAGGGAAGTCGCATGCGATCAGTATTTGTGATTTTGAGTATGACAATGATGTTTTGTAATGATTAAGTGTTTATGTAATGAGATTTAAAAATAGTATCATGGTATCTCATTTATGGCATCATGGAATTTTGGAATATCTATGTATTGGTTTTCAATAATTATATGGTACCAGTAACTATGAAAAGTGATTCAAATATTTTGGAATGCATATGATATGTTCATAATGAATGGGTAAGTAGAAAATAATATGTCTGATAGTATTCATGAGCTCATGATTAATATAAGGACAAAGTGATATCATGGTTTGAGTATATAGAATTTTTGGGGTTTTGGTATGTGGAAAGTGTTAACTTTAAACTGCATTCATGTTTTCACTAAGGTTCAATGGGTATTCATTTTTCAAGAGAATACATGATTAAGGCATTCGAATGCTTGGAATATGACCAACAAGACATATCTTATGATATATGGGCATAAATGACGGTATTTACAAGCTTGGTAGATGACCTATCTATCAATGTTATTCCTTATACTGTGAGTTCGGGTAAGCCTAAATATTGGAATATATTAAGTTAGACATCTAATAGTATTGTTTAAGTCTATAATTTTTTGATATTATTTTTGAAATTTTATAATAGTATAGTTTTAGAAAAAGTACAACCCGTCGCGTTGGACAAGGCTGTGGGAATCAAACCCACAACTGATGTTTGACAGGCCTTCATCACCTACCAATGTCCTACATGAAGTCCCCAGTTAGTATAAACTAGTTTTATTTTATTAAGCAGTATGATAGATGAAGTATAAGTACATTTTTGGAACCATATATGATTAATCTCACCATAGATGGACTTATGTATACAACTTTTTCTAACCTTATGTTTGAGACAGATGGAATGACCTATCATTCTATCACATGATCTGCTAACACATCATGGAATAAAAATTCAACTTCATTTATTTAAGAGATGTAGTGTAAATTGTTCAAGGCACGAGTAATAGTAAGATTCTACCAAAATCAAGTAAGTATTTCTTTAAATTCAATAATTCTTCAACTTTAAGGAAATGATCTTGAAAAATAAATGTTGTCCTAGTGTCCTTATATCCGATGAATCAAATGGTACCTTATATCATCACAAAATTATGGCTTTGTGATTTTTGTCTATTTCAATGCCATGTTCTCTACCACTCCCTATCCAAACATGGTGGTTATATTTCTCTTCCATATCAATATTTTCACCCATATTCTTCTATGCAGAAACCCAATGATGAGTTACTTTGGGTATCCGTTTTGTTTTTGACGTTCGTTTTTAAAATGACGTTTTAGTATTATTTTTTTCAATCTGGGTTTCTATTAAAGAAACGTTCAAGTAGAAAACCATTTATAACCCCAACGAATTTCGAGGGTGAAATTCATTTTAACGGGGGTAGAATGTAACACACCGACATTTTATGAGAATTATTTTCTTTGATGTATTTTGTTGTACGCTACACCAAGATTATCTTGTGCTATACGCAACACCTCATTAGATTTAACTATAGGCAACACTATTATTGGATAATGTTACACACAATTTCAAGTTCGTTTTGTGGAAATTATTCTATGCAACATTAAGAATAGATTTTGTTTAATGTATAAATGAAATAAGTTTTGATTATGTTATACGCAATACCAAACCGAGATTTCACTACACGCAACCCTGACATGTATTGCATTATACGCAATGAAGACCTTCTTTGATATCATATGTAGTACGCAATACCAAGTTTCACTAAACAAGATATTATTATAATATTATTATGAACTAGCCGTTATGAATAGTACTACCCACTTTTTGAAATTTTTTAATTTTTATCTTTCAAAATGGAGTTTATTTTTGAATTTGGAATATCGAAATTAGCCAAGGGTGAATTGTTGGTATTTTTCTTGAAAATGTTCAATTTTTGATGAATAGTGAAAACACTAGGTTACTATTTAAAAACTGACATTTCATTTAAATAAATATTTATTTTATTTAAAATTATTTTAGTTCAAAATTTATACATAATACCTATATAAGTTCAATGTAATTAATTTGAGTCATTTTATAATAATTTTAGATATATAAAAATTTTATTGAACTTTTCGCCGTCTTTTACCCACCTCCTAGGAGAATTTGAAAATTTACAAAAAAACATAATTTTACCTTTTTTGTGAGTGGAATTTAGAAAATCCGAGAGACACAATTTATATAAAGGAGTAATATGTGGTTTAATACGATAAAAATATTTTTTGGTGAATAATAACTTTTATTTACCACAGTTAAAATTAAATAGGGTAATTAAGGGTAAAAATGATATTATTATTACCCTAACAGATGTCATAATTCTATTGGACAAGTTTAATTCTACCAAAAAAATCTTAGGAATAAAATATTACCCTTTAGGTCCACTTGGATTATATTAGGACACTTATTATTATTTTATTTAAAGAAGAGTTAAAATAGTTAAAATCAAAGTTTAATAACTTAATTTTTTTAATACAGTGTTATACAAATGATAAATTCAACTATAAATATTAATTGGAAATATAAAAATATTTCATACATAATGGTATTTTATTTATAATTTTTAGACATTATATAATTTAATTTATTTATGACCAAATGATGATGCAGTAATTACCTTATTAATGAAATATTAACATAATGAATGTTATAAATACCCAAAATAATGTAATTACAGAATTTTTATGAATTAAAATAATTTTATAGGTTAATATGACATGTTATTATTGATTAAATTAACCTATTTATAATTAATCATGTTGGTATTATTTTCACAAAAATCAATTACCAAATAGTGTCAGAATTAACACAAAATTGTTTTTAAAACAAATATTATATTATTAATTGTTATTATATTCATCAAAATCTAAAATTCAGAAAAATTACTTAGATAATGTTATATAAATGAATAATGAACCACATGGGGTTCTTTTGTCTTGTTATAGTAAGTTTATTAACAATATAGTTTAAGAAAACAAGAAGACACTGTAAAAGTTAAATTATTTGACATAGAGTTAAATCTAAATGATAAGGTTAAAATAGTAACCTAAACTTGTCTAAGACCTATTAATTGAGAGGCTTTCGACCCATCCACACTTTATCTTCGAAATAAAACAATTTGGAGGTATTATAAACTGAATATGACTTTATTATAAAATAATATTTTACGTTTTTCCAAAGGTGCCCCTCTCCTCCCTTATAAAAGGGCACCCCTTCCCTCTTCTCTTCACACCCTTTTGAGCCTTGAAGCTATGCCATACCTTAAAAATTCCTCTTCTAAACCACTCTAGTCATATCATAGAGGTTCTGGTATTCTCAAAATACCAACTCTAGTGCCCTAAGAAAAAGTTTAAAGGAGCTGTGTCGAGGAAGAGGTAATCTCCTCTACCGACTCTTTCAAGTTTCATTCTTCTTATACTTCCTCTTCTTTAGTTGATTAATTATAAATTATTAACATCAGTATTAATTTTATACTGATATTTTATAAATATCAAACAACCATATTTCACCTTTTATCCATCCTACGGAAAACAAAATTACCGCGCGTGGGTACGTACGGAATTCCGTTTCCACGCCATGGTGTAATCAGTTTTTCCACCACCACATTACTTGGATGGGTATAATGGTGTAAATAATAACTATATATGATTATTATAAAATCATACTGATTCAAAGATATTATATCATCCAATACAATTACATTCAATAACTATTGTAATGATATCATCGCTCGTGTGTACGTACGGATTACTGTCTCTATGACGCGATGAGATTCATTTTCCATGTTAACAATTCAAGAATGATTATAAAGTATATATAATAAGTAATCATGAAATATATTACATAATAATTCTAATGGATATATATATATATATGTATGTCATCTACATAATTCCATTCAATTCAATAAGGAAATGAAAAGAAGCGTTCATGCGTACGTACGACCTACCGTCTCCGTGAACAGTGTATTTATTTCCATTTATCGATATATTATATATATGTATATTCTGAATATATATTATATATAAATCAGTTTTTATATACTGGAATTATGTAATCATGATCTATGTAATCATATTTATAATTACAATTCAAAACACGGATGATAAATGAAACGATTTTATCTAAAAGACTGCTTTAACATTGAATTGACAAATGAACGGATAATATAACATCATAAGTGAATCATACATGATATCATAAATATTATTATATTTCTCTTACTAGTTAATATTATTTTTAAACCCTCTATACTAGAGTCTCGGACACATACAGAAGTAATTGGACATAAGGTAAGGGAAAATCTCCCAATATCATTTTTATCCGAGATTGTTTATACTTCAGAATTTACTGGGGAATATTTATCAACCACATCCATGTTTCCTTAATATAAAATATTATTTATATCCTCCTAAAATTGTTTAAATCCAATATTACTCATTTGTGAGTTTTTAGTAAAATATATGAAAGGAATATTTTGTCGTTTTTAGTACGAGGTACTTTTTGAGTTTTCCGGCCAAAGTACGAGAAAAATGTTTTTTTAACTTATACGGCATGAATAGATTTTTTGATTTCATAAAACATTATTTCCATGAATAATCCTTTAAAAGTGTTCAAGTTTATTTTTATTCAACTTATTTTAGTTTAAAATTGTATGACATGTTAAGGATTGAAATATATTTTGAAGTAGAAAGGATATTTTCTTCAAGAATAGAGTTCAAGTGTTTTATCAAAATTATTTTCCATCTAAGATAATATGGGGTTCTGTTTCTATCCCTATTTTTACATTGATTTGATTATGATATGATGGAATTATATTTATGATGTCCTTTATATCTTATATGGATTATGTTATGATGGAATGATGTTTACGAATCCCATTTTTATTACATGGGTTATGCTTGGATGTATGATTTATGATCTTGTGGCATACATAAAAATGGTATCATTATGAGATGCGTGGTACCTATATCTCCCTCCAATGAATTGGGTAATGATTTATATCTCATGAGATAGTAATAGAAAGAACGGTAAGTTAATTCGGTTCAGTGATATATGACTGGAACGAAGAGTGAACTCGATTCAGAAAGGGTCATTCTCCACAAAGATGGTCTTGGCAGCAATGCCATAGCTACTATGGAAATCATAACATGTTCTTAATGGTTTCCACAATTACATTCTTTATTCCTATGATATTTTATCATGATTGATGATCCATTATCATCTATTCCTTACGTACTGCCATGTTTTATGTCATTGCTCAAGATTTTGATGTTTGGATATTATGTTCATGTTTTGAAGTTCAAATGTATATGGTTTGTTTTATTTTCTCCATGTTTAACCTTACTGAGCATTTGAGCTCACCCTTTATATGTTTTATTTTCCCCAGGATATAAAGAAAGGTTTTAGGCAAGAAGAAAAGGAATATCTTTATGGGATATGTTGAAGATCATTCGCCAAGATTAAAAGATTATATTCCAGGTTTCCAAAGACACTAAACTATTGCGGTCCTTTGGTGTCTGTTTTTTTTATATATTAGATATTCTGAAAAAGTAATGTAATGTCTATGTACATCAAGATTTTGGTAACTACAATCATTATAAATGATATCCCATTATATGGATATTTGTTAACACACAATGTTAAGGGATATATATTGTCTAATTTAAAAAAAACATTATAACCAACCGAAAAAGGGAGGAAAATGGTTTACATGGGCCATAAATGTTTTTTATTTGTGGATAAATCCTATAAAATATTTATAAATGAATTTAATGGATAATGAGAATTTGATATTAATTCACAAATTTTTTCCATTTATCTTTAGTTTGTGTGGGAGAAAACATTGATTTCACTTTTTCGAAGCCATTAAAATATGTAAATGATAGAACGATTTTATGAAATGGTAAATATTTTTAAAACATCCATACTGGAAATATCCTAAGCTCAAACCTAACATTGACATCATGAATATAGGAAAAAATATATGGGACCACTTATTTGTAACCTTGTTATATTTTATAGGAATAACATAAGAAGGGTTCAATAAAAGATTGGATATACTCTAAATGCGAATAAATTTGAAGGTATATCCCTCGCATAATAGAAGGTGATTATACCAACCTTTTTCTTGATATAAAATATCCAAGTGGGAAAAAATTTTCAATTTATCATGTCCTGATGATATCCAAATAACATATTGTTATTATTAAAATTATAAAAAATTCACTAAAATATTTTAATTTGATAGGTATGAAATATCTTGATTATTACATCCGGATGAAAATACTCCTTCTTCTTTAATTACATGGAATATTACACATCTTTGTTAGAATTACAATCATTAATATGTTTTATTTTTTAATTCAATATATAAAATTGATATGGAATTTAATTCATTGAATAATTTTTAGAATTATTCATTTTCAACAAATGATAATTAGAATATCATTTTACATCATCCTTTTATTATCAGATATATTTAATGGTTTATTTGGTTTGAGAAATTATGATTTGAAGACCTATATATCAATATTGGTTGCATCCATCTTAATGGAATGTGAGGATATTTATGGGATCTTTTTGTAATCCATATCAACCTAGAGCTTCCGTTATAGATAAGTATATTTTTAAAGAAGTGGCCGAGTTTTTTACAAGATACATGTCTGTAGTTAAGCACATAACGTTTCTTACATCATGTAATTAATGATTCAATTATGATTGAATGATGATACATATATTTAATATAAAATCGTTGATAGGTGAATAGAAAAATAAAAAATATATATATCCTAAATAACATAGATGATGCTCATGAAAATATTACATTTATTATTAATAAGTTAAAATAATGTTATCCTAAGAAGAAAGATATGTTTATTTTCGATGACCATAAATTTTTTCCATGGTTTAAAATGATCAAGGATGGAAGATGAGATGCATCAGAATCATTGAGATAGTACACAGGTTGTGTATGTTTAAATTTGACAACATAGTCCAAGTGTGACATCAATGAATATACATTTCATATTAATAGTGAGGATAAAGGATGTGTGAATTTGAAGAGTATTGTATTCGTGATTGATTAATAAGTGTATTTTTGATATACTGAAGAAAAAAACAAAATATAAAAATCATTTGAAAAGTAATGTGTAATTGATGTAATATGGGAGGTTGATTACATTAAATTTCATGTTCTGGTGATTAACTGTAAATGGGTTATGAATAATAATAGCTCGAAGCATGATAAATTATATATGATACTAAAGAATATGAATAAACTGAACTACATAGTACATATTTTTATCATAGAGACATGATTTTTTTTCCAGGTTCTTGATTCATCCGATATGCACTATTATATTATTTTACGAGGAAAATAATAGTATATTGGTGATGAAAAATTTGATGAAGATGAATATATATGTGAGATGACTATATCTATGGAATGATTAATAGAGAATACCGATGGTAATGTTGTAGGATTTATTTTTTCCATACAAAATGATCACAAGTATTGGTTTTGGTGAAAACAATCCTGTAGTAATTTCCTAATATTAAATGTAGAACATATTTATTTTTGGTTTACATTTTTAAATTTCATAAAATGTTAAACATGTAAGATTAATTTTAATAAAAAAACTTATTATAAATAATAAGATGATTTTATTTATATTATTTATTTAATGTTTACCATAACATAATTTATGTTTACTATAAAAAGATTTTTTATATTTTGATTTTCTGGATATAAAATAATTTTAATTTATTATTTTTTAAAAAAACTTTTTATAATAGAATATATTCAAATAATATTTTTTTGGGGTAAAAATAGAGTAATATGTTGGATCATTTTTACTATTCCCAAACAAATTTAGCATATCTATCCTCAATAATAACATATTACAATAAATATGGTCCATGAATATGATATAGTTGGGTTTTTGTATTTTTTTCTATACAGTAAATGATTTTATTAATTTTTTCATATAATAGTCCGATTTTTTGTCATTATTTTATGTAATTTAATATCACATTAGTGTTGCTATAATTTTATTTAACGTTTTTAACAAATATGAATAAAAAAGTGTTGAGATTTTTTTACATTTGGTTGTATGATTTTTTAATTTTTATTTAATTTTATATTTTATAGTAGGTTTTTTATATTTTTGTAATATATTTTTTGTTTCATTGAATTTTTTATAATGAGATATGAAAATATGATTTACTATAATCTTTGAGGGAGGTCAATACACATATTTCTAGTCATAACCATACTTGTAATCTTACTGAGGATCCTTAACATCCTTATCTATAGTATCTATATATATTCAACTGGGGATATAAAACATTAAGGGTTGGTAAATGTGGAAGTAAAATATTTCAAAAATTATCAATTGTCCATAACTGGAACCAAAGGAATCTGGTTGAATTTTATGACAATGATATTCCCAAGGGTCTAAATTTAAAACAATTTAAAACTGTTATTCTTGTACAGTATATAGGTAACACTAGTATTTTGAAATATGATTGGAGAAGTGTAAAAAATATCTCATTTATGTTAGATAATTATGGTAATTTCATTTTTTTATTATTTTACTACTCATGAAATTTATTTACCAATATAGTAATTTTTATAATCCGTTGACATATAATATACTTGATACTAGAGGATTAAGGAGGAAATTTTAATAGTTTTTTTCTAGGAGATGAAGAGAATTCAAATATACCATCAAATTAGATTTAATTATTTTGGATAGAAAAAATTAAAAACTAGGTGACATATATCCATTTGTAGATGAACTTACATGGAAATGGATTGTTGAAAGTAAACAAAAAAAAGCATTTTTTTGTAAGTGAAATGATATATTGTAATCTTTTTTATATAAATAATTTGATCAATGTTCAATTTATAGTAAATGTATATAAAATACATACATATCCTCTGGAGGTAAAATCAACATATGTATACCATCATAATTTATCTTTTGGATGATATATGTTATTGTAAGAAGAAATGATTGAAGAAAAATTTAAAAAATGGAGAGCTGAGTCTTCATGTTTCACAAAAGGTGGCCTCTTCCCCTTTATATACATAAAAAATGTAAGACTTATTTTATTAATAAACAAGGGAAAATATCTTATTGAAGAGTTCGAGGTTTTAGTAGATAGGATTGAAAAAAGTTATAAAATTTATTTATAATGATTAATTAAGATAAATTATTTATATATTGTGGTTCAACAATATTTTTTTTAAATATTCTATTTTCTATTCACTTGATGATAAGAGAACATAGGGTAAATTCTTAGATGTGGGTAAAAATGAGAGTATAAACACTACATTGGAAAATCATGGACACATGGGTCATGTTTGAGGATACTAGACAAGTTTAATGGAAAATAACTATTTACTAATTCTGGATACTCTTCAATGTTATATGTTTATAAAAGGATGATAGAAAATTTAGAATCTAAATTCTGTGATATAGTTTAGAATATGGTTGAAATTATCAGGTCATCTATACAATTGATGTTTTTACATATGAAAAGATAATTTCTGGTTATTGATCCCACTCCTCCTCCTCTACCCACAAGTCCTGCTCCTCAAAATCTTCCTACTTATCCAACTCCAACACATACTCATCTATACCTTCCCATTTATTTTGAGTAAAATACTTCAGATCCCAAACATCATAATTTTTCATTTGGGATTATATATTATATTTGGGATTCCAGTCATCCTTAACAGATAAAGATAAAGAATTATAGTGTCACTTTACATGATATTATATATAGATTAACTTGGATACTCATTTATATATATTAAGTCACTATAGTTGGACAAAGTATCTTCAATTATTTAGTTCATCTATATAGACTTGTTATAAAAATTTTAATTTATGTATGTGTAGATTATATCATTTATTTTATATTAGTGTGAACATTTATTTGAAATTTCTTATTATATATATATTTTTAATTTTTTAGAAATAATGTAATTATAAATTTATACTATATAAAAATAAAAAAGTACATGATGTTATGACGTATAAAAAAAATTCATTAGACTCGTTATATAATCAATGTATTTCGTAATTTCGATGTAATTTTTTGAAATTCTAGTGGATTCTATTTTTTTTTGCGTTGGGAATGACTGGGATAATTTTAATGATATATATCATGGATATTTTTGTTAGATATGAGTTGGGAATATTAATTATGCAATAATTATCTATGTAATTCAATTACAATATATCTTTTAGCTAATTTATGTTATTAAAATTTAATACTTATTTTTGTTTTCTATATGGTATATTTTTAAAATTTATATGCTTTGTGATACACCATGAATATATGGGTTTATAGACCCCAAATTCTGTTTTCTTATAGATATAACAACTAGTGATATTGAAAAAGGAATTTATATTGCATAAGGATTTGAAAATAATCAATTATTGGGTTCTATTCCTCCCAAAATTCAAGAGTATGTAATATATATTTCATAAAATGTTATATCTCTTATATGAATAAACACTATCGCTATATTTTATTTTATATTAGTTTCCATTATATTTTGGTTCTCTTTAGTCTAAGAGAGAAGACAGATTATGGAAGATGAACAATCCATGGTAACACGTGATATAATTTTATGAATTCATTGAACACATAAGTTTTAATATTTTAATTCATGTATATTTTTACGATATTTAAAATTATTTACAATATATTATTTGTAAACTGGGCTTGAGATTATTTTAGAGTGACAATATTAAATAATATAACAAGATCAAATATATAAACCAAATTGTGAATTCTCCTTTATAATTACAATATTTTGTCTTAAAGTAAACAATTTTTTTAATTTTTAATTTTTATAAAATTAGAAAATTTGAGAAGGAGTAATGGAATGTAAATACTATTCTATACAATTTATTTTTGAAACAATGTCATCTATTATAATAAAAAATTTACACTAGGTTATATTATGTTATTAAACATTTATTTTTTGTTCACTATATTCCTAAAACATGTTCAAAGGTTTTTTATAAATTTTTAGTTTTTTGATGATCCGTGATCTTTTACTAGAGAGGAGGGAAGTCACCGAAAAAGAGAATTGATGTATTATTTCCAATTTATAATTGGGTTTCAGTTTATTTTCAATATATATTTTAAATTATAAAATTTATAATATATTATTAAAATGAATTGATTTTTTAGAACATATTTTTTGGTTGTGATATTTTTATTTGTCCTTTATTGTCAGCTGTTATATTATAGAGATGATCAATTTTTTTTATTATTATGTAAAAAAATCATTTTTCAAATATATTATTTAATAATAGATGTGTAAATTTAAACAATAAAAATTTTCATTTCATTTATTTAAAAACTAACTTGTTAAATAAATTATCACATCATCTTTAAACAAATGACATGCTAAATAGTACCCGGCACTGGTTTCCATATAACCAATGATGAACACAACCTCATATTTTGTATTTTAGGATATTTTATATAAATTATTTTATAAAAATGACATTAATGAAAACCATTAAGAAAATTTATAATGTCAGTTATTTTAAAATAAATGTTATAGAAAAATTATCACTCAGTTTTTTTAGAACTCACATGATAATTTATTTATAAACATTAGTTTTATTATATAATACATGTAAGACATATCCAAATATATAAAATTTATATCATTGGTAATTATTAATATATGTTAAAAACATATTTACCACATCAAAATCAAAAAATTTTCCATGTAACTGACCTAAAAACCACAAAAAATCGATGTCAAAAACCTTTTTTCACTAGTACAAGGAGATACCCACAATAATATATACCAGTCCCACATGCACCATCATAGGGTCAATAAATCTATTGTTCACCCAATGGGGTCCCATAGGGAACATAACACCATAACACCCTATAATGGCTCCCTAATATCATTCTCATCTATTGGGTGATCACCCATCACTCATGTTGTATAACAACCCTCAACGTCATCATGATAACATCATAGCCTCTCTGGAATCATAGGGATTTCATGAAAAATATTAGTAAAGAGACATGACCCATAGTCACATAAATTTTTAAGGTAATATTAGGTTGATCCACTCATTGAAACTACCATCAATTTACAAATGGGGTACTATATTATATTATCACATTCTAAAAGGGGAGGATCACTAAACCTATTATCAAATATGCTAGCCCAATGACCTTAGAGAATTTAATTGTAATATCATGTAATAATTGGGCAAATAATTTCAAAAATATGCACACCCATTCTTTCTTATGATATGAAGAACCCAGGATATTGTCCACCATGTCCACTTAGTCCAACCACAAACCTAAAGTGTTAATGTGTGCCATGAAATTTAGTTATAATTATTCTCTTAGCCATTAGTAGTCAAGACATACAACTAGATCACCGGGATCTAACATTAACATTAGTAAATTATTCATTACATTATTATGATTTTTTAAATATTTTTATCAACTTTTAGAAGGCCATCAAACCATAGTGTTGAGACCAAATACCACATGCTACATAAATAAAATACATAAGACTATTATGTAATATATATGGACCACTTACATCATTAAAATAAAATTCCATTTATATGAATACTAATCCTACCTTATAATGAATTATCCATGTTTTATATCATATATCGATCTTAATTCACAAGAGACATGTCACAAGTGATTAATTATAACCATTTATAGTAATGTACAAAATTTACCATTAATTCCCCAAAATTAATTTGAATAAGAACAAAACAAAAAAACTCATTAACCCATAACCACTCAACAAAACATAAATCTTCTTGTTGTAGTCCACAAACAAAACATTCCCATTATTATGAAATTTCACCCAATTCTGCTAATTATTAAAATTATAATTACTTACATCTGTATTAAAAAATGAAAAATTCCCTACTAATTCATGTGATGACGCTATCTCCCAAAATCATAAAAAATTTCATAAAAGTTATATAGAGTAATATTGTAATTTTATTGGGAAAAAATGAGAAAATTTTATTTTTTTCATATACACATTCATCCGATTTCTAAAAAACCTTAAAATAATTTTACTGTGTGACATGACTTTAAAGAAACATGATACAATAACATGATATCACCCTCACAATAATATATAATTTATATGATGAATAAATTATAATTATATTAGCATTATTTCATCTCATAATAGTGGAATATTCTAAAAACACCAAAATAAAAATCACCTAAACCAAATGAAATGTAAAGGACAGAAGACAAGAGGATATAGAGAGAGATATATTTCATCTCAAAACACAGAATAAACACCTAAATAAATATATTTTTATATGGAATTGAAGTAAAAGGGGGAGTTATTATATATGATTCAACCACATAAGAATGGAATGTGAGTAATTAGAGAGGTTGAATTCTAAGTTGGCAGTTTGGTAAAATCATCCCATTTTATTAAAATCAAGAAACCAAATATATTTCATTTTTTAAAATATTGTAGATGATACATTATTAATAAACACAACAAATATTTTAGATTCCTAGTTTACCAAACCATTTTACGACCATAAAATATAGTGTTGAAAGAAATTACACATTTTCTAGGGGTTTTTCAACTTTTTGAAAAAACGTCACAACACTCCCCAAAAAAACCCAGACACACAATCACCCCACATATTTATTCCTAATCATGCACTAACTATATTAATAGAAAGGTACTTACATTTTTTTTGAAATAATTCATGAATATTTCAACACTCACTTGAGAAGCCAAATAAACTCTCGGGCCTTGAACCGTATCAAATAACACTTGCTTATGGTTATCCAATTCTCAAAATTCAACTATAAATCTTAATTTTTAAAATGTCCCTACACCAAAGTCAAAATAAAAATACCTATCCGATTTCATTACCAATTAAATACATAATGTTTTAAATTCATGTTCAAGATTTTGGGTTATAATGATTGTTTTATAATTGTTTTTACGGGAGTAATGTCACCAATAGGGGTAAAAAATCAATTATATAACTGATTATATCCTATTGGATTACACTTCTAAAAAATAATAGAAATTGTTTTTCATCCTTTTTCACCACTAAAGCTAAAAAAATTTTATGATTAAAGGAAACATTTTTCTGATCTTATTTTTAGAGATGGGATTAAGTATATAAATAAAAAGAATTCAAATTATGAATATTGTATTTATTTCAATATATATCATATAAATGCACTTATATAATAGATTTTAATTATATATATATATTTGTATCAATTCAATGTTTGTGGCCATCTATATATATTTAATAACTATATATACATATAATTTATATATATGAATATATTAGAAAAAATATGAAATTTCATTATATATATATTATATTGAAATTTAAAAATTCATATTTAACATAAATCATAATAATTTTTATATATCTATGAAAATAATAAATAATTTAATATATAATTTCTTCTAAAAAATTAATATTTGATAATCAATAATTTATTTTTAAAATATAAAACATAATTGAAATGTATATTGATGTAAATAAAATTTGTAATTTATATATTAACATAAAAATAATATATATATATATATATACTAATATATTTATATGCAATTTTTTTAATAATTATATTCATCTAAATCCATTTTTTATTTAAATATTTACTAAAAAAATATTATAATGAATAAATTTATGTGAATAAACAAATAGACACACACCGGGAGACACAATATATAATATAATATATTTAGAATTTCAAATATATATCTTTATATTAAATGAATTTGAAATTATAACAAAAATTTAAAATTTATTGAATATATATATATATAAATAAAAAAAATTAATATATGAAATGTGTGATCATAAAAAATATTAAAGTTAATAATGTTATATATATTGTGTAAGATATATTTCTATATACAAATATATATTAAATTAAAAAAATATTATTATATATAAATATAAATGTGTATTTTTGTATCTATATGGATAAAACAAAAAATAAATAATCAAATACATTTTTTGATGTATTTTTATTTATTATATATTGGATGATCTTGAAAGTATTAGTGGTAAACCCACAATTTTCATCCTTGAGTGATGCAGTATTGATCTTTACTGGATTGCCTAGCCCCTAAATTTTGTCTCTTCATTAAACCATTCATCATCAATAAGGAAAGGTCTCTAAAAAGGGAGGCTTTGTTAGTTTTAAACAATTGGGGAAAATACACCTTCTCTAGTGTCAATTTTTTAGTTCTGTGAAATTATAACATCCATTAGACGTATTAATTTCATTGTTGAGAATCATTAATGCATTATTATTAAATCATAATAAAATTATATAATTCTCCATCCCCAATTACTCTGTGATATGAAAATATAATTTTAAATATTTTTTGGTCTCAATGTTTTCCATGATGATTAAATTCCAAAATCATTTTTATGTTGCTCAAAATAAAAATATATAATATTTTATTTTCATCGAATACATTATGAATATATAAATTTTAATTGTTTTAATTTTATTTTGTGAAGTTATATAAAATGTATAACACACACACACAAAATAATATATATAAATTATATAATGCATACACACACATAAAAAATATATATATATTTAGGTATATATGTATGTTTGTGTGAATGTGTGTATATATATATACTATGTTAATGTTTTATCTATATATGATGGGAACTGGGTTATCCTTGGTATCTGTTTGTTGGATTATTGAGTATTAAATTGATTCCAATCTACTTTGAGACGTTTTTAGGGTTCCCATTGGTTATCATAAAAATAACAAAATGATTAGAGATTGTTAGTGGATCCTCAAAAATCATAGTCGTTGACAAATGTTTCCTTTTCTAGAATATACCTACCCAAAACAAAATTATTGTTATCAAACTTTAAAAGGTAGCTTGATCAGTTTAATTTTCATCATACGAATGGTTTATATAAGATTAATTCATGCTTTATAAGGGTATGTAAGAATTAACAAAATTCAATCTTGATGTGATCATATACAATTACACATTAATGGTAGGTATATATGATTAAGGGAATATTTTACTAAATGAGAGAATTAAATATAGAGGTGATAACACCAATTAAATCAATACTACATAAGAATAAATCATTTTCACTGAAGGATATGTATGATTTAATTAGGGTACTTAGAGGTCAATCATTCCAAAAAAATGATATACTATGTTTTAATTCTTTTTAGGGTTGAATAAATGAATCATGTAGTATACATTGAATTTTAAAATGTTAGGGAAACAAATCCTAACCGTGTTATTATATTAACAAACAATATGGTGAAATGGTAATGACATGTCACAGATCTACATAATTTTTAAGATTTTGTTGATCTTTCTTAATTCATGAAATCTATTATAATATGAATAAAACTTCCTCACTCCACAGAGAGACGAAATACTCCTAAAACAATATAAATTAATAGGTGTATTTAGAGGATCACAAAAATAACTAATAAGTAATATAAAAAAATGATTCACTAATATTTCTGCGATTTTTTTGTTTAGAATTGGTACCATGAAATAGAGAAGATAATCTTGTAGTAAACATAAATATTTGGTTGGACACTATAATATAATGGAGGTGTTCATTATATTAACTTTGTAATTCATGTGATGGTTCAATGTGTGAATCTATATCATATTTCACGATATTTCAGTTGACATGGTGTACATAATAGGTGATTAATGGTTGATTTGCTGACCTTATTAGTTGGTGAAATGTAGAAATCTAATAAAAAATAATTACTATTTTATTCACAAGATATTTGGGATATAAGGGATGAAAATAATAACATATTATTTTATGATCTGTAGAAGTATGAAAATAGAGGCTATAATGAATAAAATTCCCAAATATTAGAATTTAGAAAAGGATAGGGATAAAAACTATAATACAATTCCAGATTTAGTGTCTATGTGTTTTAAAAAATCATTATATTGTATTATAAATATGTAAATTCATAGAATCCTTATTTTAAAAGATTTCACAAAAATATAATATGAGGGAGTCATAATAATATCTATATTGAATCCTTTATGAACAATTGTAACATATTTAGTGAGGAATGTTATTAGTCGGTCTGATGACATAATATCTATGTATGATTTTAATTTTTTTCATTTTCAATGAAATATTTAAAATATCCATGTGATTAAATTTATTTACAGTATTTGGCAAAAATGTTTTCTTTTATATTGAAATGTTTGATCATTTCTTCCTGAAAAAATAAAATGATTTAGTGGATGAATAGAAAGGTTGTACAACTTAATTCACCCACCCTCTATGTGAGTATTAGGGTTATTATTATAACAAGTTCTATTATACCCATATAGTACAATCTTTATGAATATTTATTTAAAGACCCATTAAGTAAGAGAAAACATTATATGAAAATTAATTTCTCTAGTTTCAATAAATTAATTATAAAATTTAGAAGAATTATATGAGATCGTTGTTATGATCTCTATGGATTGATATATACTCAGTTGAAATTCATAGTATAAAATTCAATGATAGAAAAAATATATCTACGATAAAAGTAAACCGTACACTTATTAATGACGATACATGTTCATAAAAATCATTATCTGGAGACTTATAAAACCAAATATTTCTGAATGTGATGAGTTTTAATTAAAAAGATTTATTCTGAAAAAATATGATACTTTTTTTAATTTGATATAATGGTGATGGAGGAAAAACTTTAGGTTCTTCCTAAAAAAAATGAGGATTTGAAAATGAGCCTAAATTACAATATTGTTGGTTTCTTATAAAATATCAGTATTTTTTTAGATATATTTAATGAATTTGAGATGAAATTTAAGGTGTTGAAACTGTGAGGAAAGTTACCATAATATTACCACAATTTTATAATTTATTGTTTTATCATTTTGGAGAATATAATATAAATTATTTTTTGTTTATTATTTTTATAATAAACTAGTGGCTTACGAAATTAATGTGAATCCAAAAAGCAGATATTTTCAATTTTGAAATGTGTTTTATCTCAAATCCATATAAAAAATTGAATTACATAGATCTATAAATTAAGATGTAGAAGTTGATGATGGAATTTTATAACCCATTATAATAAATATATAATGAAGGTAAATTTTGTTCCGAAGGAAAAATTAAAATTTCCTTATTTATTTATTGAAGTGTGGATGGTTTTCAAGTTAGATTATTGAGGAATGTTGATAGTGCATATAAGGAAGATTAATGATAAAAATATTGGGTATAATATCCCATATGAAGAATCCAAAATATTGTAATGAAGTTTTAATTGAAAATTATATTTAGTCGGTGGATTGAAAAACAATGAATTATGATTTAAATATGGTAAAACCTAATTTGTTTAAAAATGGACGATGTGTTGATGGGGTAAACAAGAATATTCTATATATTCAGTAGTAAAATAAAATGAAAGGTGTTTTTGATTTAAAGTTATTACATTAAAGTGATCTAGAGGATATTAAGTAAAAAATAAGAAGTATGTGAAAATTATAAGGCTACTAATGGTGTCAATAAAATATCGCAATAAAATTGAAGACAAATTAAATTTGACCAAATATTTTGTATAATAATATGAATATATCATATCTTCATCAAATTAAATGTTTGATTCTAAGGAGAAATTTTATGAAAATGACAAAGAGAATGATTACCAAAATTATTTAATAAAGAATGAATGAATAAGGCTCACATCACTTGATGTGTAACATCCATGATTTTTAATTATGTAAGGATATTTTAATTTTTAATTAAAATAAATATTTTTAACATTAAAAATGTAAATAAATTCATAAAAAGGGTTCGATGGCATCCATGGCTTCATCTGAGCCTAGTGAACTCATTTTTGGAGAAACAATATGTGGTTAATGGTTGGATCACTATTAGTAGTGAGGATGGTACTCGAACATTTTGCCCTTGTAATAGGAGGTTGTTAATCAGGTTAACCATACATAGTTTCTATAATTCCAATGAAATAAAATGTGGACATATAATAGATATGATATACTCCATTAGTTCATAGTTTTTCAAAACATGCACACAACCTTTTGTGGGGATGGCTCCCTTGTATAGCGTGGGTGTATGGTTGGGTCATAGTTTGTCCAACCATACGACTATTATGTGAACTTAATCAAAATATATAGAAATTTAATATATTAAGCTTATTGATTTCCTTCATTTCTACAGAAGCTTGGTGTGTGAGGAGATCACATCTCCCCCTTATTAAGGCTTGGAAGCCTCTCATCTTTTGGTGCTCCTATTAATTCTATGTCTATCGTGTTTGAAGCATATCAATATGATATTCAATCCATCACATCAATTTATTAGTTTATAATTCCATATTTGGTTCTATTTCTATGAGAGAAAATATTACTTATTTATAGTGTATTTGTGCTTTTCTATATTTTCTCTCATTCCAACCATTATCTAAGGTGAATAATGGATGAGTGTTCATTAGGTGCCCTAAGGTATGTGGTCTATAATATTTACCTAAATTTTATTCCCATTAATAAATGTTTCACTCATGATTCGAGATATAATTTCTATGATTTTCCTTAATATTATAAAAGTAATTAAATTATTTGTTGGAACTACAACCTAGACCTCTTATAATACCCTTTAAACTTATTATAGGTGGGATCCTCACCAAGGATCACCATTTGAGTGGGCCCTTATTTACTTGATCCTATAACACTTATAGCTCATTTTGGATTTATCATTAATAGGGAATTTGATTATGTTATTATAATTGAATAATTTTGATATTGTATGGAATATACCTTTTACATATCCTAATATGGTTTATATAAAACTATTTTAAAATTTAAGAACATCCAAATTAACCATTTTCATTTATAAATGAAATGGTTATATTTAGATTAATTATAATGGAAAATAAAAATGAACTAACAAATACCTCGTGATTATTTATAAATGGTCCCAACTGATTATGGAACTTACTCATATAAAAGAAATTGTAAGTCTTGAGGCGGTCTTGGGAGAAACCTTGATTTGTTGAGAAGTTTTATGATGGAGATTACCAACTTGAAATAATATATTTATGTTATTATTATATGAATGCATTGGTGTTGTATCAACAATTAATTTGATTTATATTAAAAAATTAGAATGCATTGGATTATCTCATTTGATTCAGATTGATATATTTGGTCACATGATTCCTTGGATCATCACCTTGGTTTCTAGTTATGATTTTCATTCGATTTAAATTGAATGTAATAAATGGGATCAAATATATAAATTTATCTTGTGTAATTATTTTTTTGTACACCTTAGATTGCACGTTGATCCTTTAGCTATGATATATGATTATTTACTATATGTTTTTATGGATTTATAATGTCAAGAATGCTTCAGTTAATCTATGGATACTCCATAATTATTACTATAATATGGGAACTATTTTTATTTTCTAGGTAATTGACTTTTTTTATAGGAAACCTATTTAGATTCACTGAGCATAGGCTTAAGCAGGTTTGGTCAACTTAGAATTCTATGAGGAATCCAATACTAAAATATTAGTATTGAGTTATATATTCATATTATTATCATTTTAAATGTTATGTATTATATTTATACTCATATAATAGAATTATTATTTACCCAGTTTGTGGTTTCCAAAAAACATTAACTCACACACCAATTGGGAGACCGATTGGTAGTCAGATTGAATTTATGGTTGTAGGTCAGGATAGTGGAATGAGTGAAGTTTTGGATTCCAAATTATCGTGATATAATGGTGTGTTTGAGAAGTTGAATAACTATATTAATAGGATCCATTATAGTATATATTCTATTATTTCTATGTATTTTTGATAATATTTACAAATATTTCATTATTTCTATTTTATAGATAAGGAGAAAATAAATACAATTTTTTATACCATGTTAATTTTATTTATCAATTTATTTAAATTAATTGGATGATTATCTATTACATTACTATAGTATATCATTGTTATATATTTACAATGTTTATTTTTTGATTATTATATTAATATGTTCCACTCAGATCATGATCGTATTTCTTCCCCACAATACCACCTTAGACACACACAACTTTTTGGTAGCCTCTTTTGTGTGGGGTGGGGGGGGGGCATCCTTGAGGCCATGTGGACACTAGTGTGGATTCCATTACCAATAAATCCTTGACAGGATTTCCAAATGTGGTATCCGATCATATTTTCATTTGCTTAATAATTAGGATGGTTAGATAGGGTATTATGAAACATCCTAACATGTAAATGAGTAGATTCTTGGGAGTAGTTAACACATGTACAAGGAAAAGACAAATTTTCTCAGATATGATTTGATGTTATGGATTATCTTTATTATATTTATATTGATTTAACCATTGGGTAATGAAAATTAATTGTTTAATATTTTATTATTTTGTATATTACCATCACCCATGGCTTGGTATGGAATATAGGCCGTGTCACATGCAGACTTATAGGAAGATGAGGATTGATATGTCATTAGTTATTATAGGAAATTTTTATTTACCACTTTCATTTCTTTCTGAATATTCATAGTGCAAATAATTTATATTTTATATTTTTCCTTTTTCACTTTTATGGTTTTATTATTTTGATTAATTAATTAGATTACTTAAATTCCCGTGTCAACATAAATGGTGTTTTCCTATATAGTATCATGGGATCACCTTAATTATTTAATTAAAGGGTGTTTGAGTCATGTACCATTATTCATCCAAGATGACACAATAGTTGGTTACAATTAAATGTATTGAAATAAGAATTTAAAGAGTGTATGGGCCTATATAAGTTGGGAATGGTGATCCATCGAATTAAACCATCACAAAATCATGGTTGCAGTTACATTTATTAAAATTTGTAACATATAAAGTCTAATAATTTATAACATACAATTGAAATATTAATCTAATTATAACATAACATAATATATATATATATATATGAGTATGCACATGAACACACTTTTGAACTATTGATTTCTAAATTTAAATAGAATTTGTTATAGTTAAATGGGGATTCCAATCATAATGTATATAATATTTTCCACAATAACATGTAATTGATAGTTCATATAAAGGAAAAAATAATTGATACATGAAATATAAAAAAAACATCATCCTTTGATATTGGGTAGTAGGGATAACATTTTTTGGGTAGTAAACCCATATTACCATCTCCCTTTACGAGTACTTCCTTACTCATATTATCGTTTTCAATGTTGGGTTCTTAGAAATTGTATATTTATGCCTCCATGATGGCCTTGGAATTTTATATAAGAGGGTAGTGATGACTGTGATCCTTGGGTGGCAAGACATAACCCCCTAGTAGTTCCACATAAATAACCTTTAGTTATATCTCATGTTATACCAAACTGGGGTGCGTATTCTTAGTTCGGTGAAGGGTTTCTATACTTAGTGTTGTCAAAAGATGGAGCTCCAAGACCCACACACACTATGTCATATTTGAAAAGGGATTTATAAATGAATAACCCACCTAAATTATTTGGGTGGGTGGTCCCCAGGTTATTGAGTCGTAGATGAGGCCATATTCTCTACCCATTAGAATCAAGAGATACCTCAAGAAAAGATGCTGTGGATCAATTTTTATATGCCTTAGGGTTTATAAAATCCGTAGAGAGATGTACTAAACCGGGATAATAAATATTATGGTATGGTGTGGGGATATTTACAATCATTATTACTTGATTACATCATTCCCAATATACTGAGAGTAAATTGAGCAAGAGGGTTCGTGCGGCTCGAGTAGGTAACTATGTCCTTGATGATCTATTATTCTCATTTCACATATCTAAAAAATGTTGTGTATATTTTTTTTGTGATGGTTTATGCAACAAGACATGTTTTTAGGTTGGGATCAATTATGAAATCTGATCCCCGGTAAATATCTTCTGATTAACTACCATTTTAGGGATAGTGCAGTACACCCTTATTACCTGGCACAACATGAGGGAAGTTGAAGTAAAAAGGTGGGTGAGTTAAATAATAATAATGGGTAGTTCATCTAGTAAAATTAATTATCTTATAGAGGGATATAAATTTTTTAGTGGAAATTAAGGTATTCATAATGGTTGTTAACATATAATCTATTAGCAGGGTCACAAACTCCATGTGAATCCTTTGTGAAACCGAGAAACAATTAAGTGTCAATACTGTGGGAAAATGGGACATATTTAGATGTTTTTATATAACCTTCCACCCATTCCTAGTATAAGAGGATCCACACTTTCTCCATGTTCTGGTGAAGGATCACTAGTACCACATCAGGCAGGGAGATGTAAAAACACTAGCCATGGAGGCCGAGGAGGTGGATGTGGTTGAGCAGGCCAGAATCAATATATAAAATTACATCTAATTGGACCTACTCTAGGTATTAAAGATGATACATAGGGTTTGGGGTCATTTTATATATATATTCATTATAAACTACAACAAAAGATAAGGGTTTTAGACTAACTACATATAGAGGTCTAATCATTGTAGCCTCTAATTTAGAATCTACTTTGAATGATATTGGTGATTCAAACACTTTTCTATCTCTTTATATCATTGAAAGACGTAGGCTTGAGGGTTTGTACTTATGTGGATTTTTGGATTGGGATAGATTATTTGGAGTATGATCATAAATAGTATGCTAATGGACAGAGTCATCATTGATATTGGAGTTTATCACTTCATGTAGGACAATTTCATTCTTGATATTTTGGAATTCGGTATAATTATATAGATGGATTAGTTAGTTCTTAATCATGATAAATTTGATTTTTATCTCCAAAGGGTGTGTTTTATATCACCCAATGGTTGCAATTATATTCAAAATGTAAAATGGGATATCTAGGAAAGTTTAGATGGACACGTGCATCATGAGATAGGAATATTGACAGCCAAGATTGATATCAATTGTATGGATGATTCACTAAAGAATCAATCTTTTTCCATCCAATGGTATAATATTTAATTTAACATTTTATTAGAAATGTTTCTAGACTACCTCTTATAATTGTGTACTATTTTTATTGAGCTAGTACTGGTAGTATGAACGATATCCATTCCTCCTTATTGAATGGATAATATTGAGTTTTGGGGGATTAAGAGGACGTTTGAGGAATCATATTCCAACGTTTTATATTACCATGTACATATCATTGGGGGTTCAGTCATTCTTTTCACTAATATGAAAGATAGTACCCTTAATATTTGTGTTGATTACTATCGATAAAACTAGCTAACAATTATGAACTACTATGTAGTACCTCATGTAGATGATATATTTTACAACATCTAAGGAGGATGGTTTTTCTCAAATATCTATTTGAGGATATGCTATAAAAATGTGAATGTTAGACCTACAGACATACCTCATAAAATATTTCAAAAAAATATCCTCTTTATAAATATTTTGTTGTTTGGTTTAGTTTTATGGATTGACCCACCATTTTTGTTTCTTTGATGAATTGGGGTTTCCTCTTGATTTTATATTTATTTGTGGTTGTCTTCATGGTTGAAAATTTGGTATACTCACATACTCAACATTAATGTGGAAAAAATATTGATATCTTTTTCACTAAACTGAGAGATAACTAGTTGTATGCTAATATTACTAAATTCCAATTTTGGAATGATAATTTCCACTTCTTGGGTAACTGTATCTCAAGGGAATGAGTTTTTATTAGACAAGAGAATCAGAGAGCTGTATTTTATTTGGATAATTCAGTGAATGTATTTTACATAGGTAACTCCATGGGGATATTTTTATGTTATAATTACTTTAGTGATGAATTTTAATTCCTTTAAGTGCAACATATTGGTCTGAAAAAGAATGGAGTGAAATTCATATGATCTGAATCATGTGAGAAATCATTTCAAGAATTTAAAGGATGACTAACTTCAGCACCAATACTGGCCCTGTCTGATCTTTTTATAAGTTATATGGTTTAAATTGATTTATAAATTATTGTTCTTGCGGAAATCTTGATACATGAAGATCAGGTTATGTCATTTAGGTTTCATAATTTAAGGAAACAATACAGGAATGAACAAACAAATTATCTCAATATAGCCGCTTTGGTTTACGAATTGCATTATTAGAGACATTACATGTTGGGAGGGTAATTTGTGTTGTTGAGAAACCATAATAAATACAAATAAATATTCAAACTGAATTATTTTAGTCTTAGTTTGAGTTGGTTGGTTGAATACCAACCATCATATGAAATTGATATTTCCTGGATATATGGGAGGTGAAATCCAGTGGTTGAGGAATTGAGATAGTGGAAAGAGATATAACTAGTGAAACAATCCATTAGTGTGTTGTAATTGATTCATATATTTTAAAAGAATTTGATATAAGACCCTGAGATATATAGGTATCCTATATTTAAATATTTATTAGTAAATTATTAAATTTTGGCTAGAGTAATGATGAGATATATTTCTGATATCAAAGGATTGGTCCAATATGAGAGCATTTTAGGTGAGCATTCACCACCTGGATAGATCATGGATAAGGATGAGGTATTTCATATTAATGGATATTTCTTGTTTATTAGATATATTTAAAAATTATTTATTTATTATATTATGTAAGTAGTTGGGTGGTAGACCATATGATTATAAAAATGTATTGTGACGTTCACCACTGGTATTGGTGGTCAAGATCAAAATTAATGATGTTTATATTTGTCACTAGTTTTTGAAAATTCTAGTTGTAAAATGAAGAACACCAAAATGTAGTATGGATTTTAAAACTATTTCCCATTATAGAGTGGAAATGGGAAAATTGCAAGTATGGGTTTTAGTGGATTATTAAGATCATCTGAAGGTATTGATGCAGTATGAGTGATTGTCAACATTCTATCAAGGGCCACCCACTTTTTACCTACCATGAAGTCCAAGTCTATTGTCCAGCTGGGTATAAGTTTGATATGTGAGATTTTCATACATGATATATTTCCATGTATTACTGTATCTAATAGAGGTTCTCAGCTCCCATTTCAGTTCTAGTAGGGGTTAGTGAGGGGAATGGTTTCATTAGTATTTTATAGTACAACATATCAACCATAGATGGATGAAAAGTCATATCAATAAATTTAGGATTCAGAGGGTACTATGAGAGAATGTTTTCTTTATTTTTAACTTCTTTATAGAAATACATCAAACTATTCGATTTCATTTACAAAAATAATTTCCATGAAACTATCCTTATGGATCCTTTTGTTGTATTATATAGTAGGTTGTCATGATAACGTATATACTAGTTTGATGATGGAGAGGAAAATATTTTGGGAACTCATATCATCCTAGAGACTACCAAATAGGTAAAACATATCAAAAAGTAAATGGCTATAGCTCAATCTAGGCTATAGTCATATACTAACCGCTTTCGAAGACTGTTTGATTTAATGAAGGGGAATTGAGTATTCCTAGATGTTTTTTCAAGAAGAATAGAAATACTATGAATCTAGGGGAGTTATAACATCATTATGTAAGTCCCTTTTAAAATTTTTAGGGAGTCAAGAAATTATCATTTTTGTTCTAGTTTTCTAAAAGACAGCGATCCATGCACCACATCATCCACATCTCTCAGATTATCTATTATGAGTCTGAACCATATAAAATCTTTGATCCTATAGAGGATGTTTTGGGAATTGATTATTATTTTGAGGAGTAACCTATTTTTTTGTTTATTAGATCACTAAGGATCTATGAGGTCGGGTAGTCCTTTTATTCTGGGTGTTGGGGTTGCAAAACCATGTGCAATATGAGACTTGGGAGGGAGAGGGAAATATATATAGTGAGTGAATGGAAAATTTCTCAAATGTTGATTAAAAACCATTATAAATTCATGGGTATGTGTTATATTAAGGATTTTTTGTTGCAAGGTATTTTATTTTTAAGGTGTTGATTTTTTATTTTATAGTTTTAATCATCCCTTTTAACCTTATATTGTTTTAAAATGTTTTAGTAAGGGTTTAAGAGAATCTAAGGATTATTCAAATCCTAGAGCTATAGGTTTTGGAGATACAACCTTAGGTAAATGGTTGGGACATTATTAGTAGTAATAATGTTGCTCAAATTTGTGTCCTAGTAAGAGGAGGATCATAGTTAGTTTACCCATGCAGGGTAGGCCTGACACCCATGCGAGAAACTATAAAAAATGTTACAGAGTATAAATACATGATTAACACATAGTTTTTCAACTATGTGCCTAACCATGTGAGGGTATTTCCCCCTTGGATATGGGTGGTTCATGTGTGTTACACTTTTTTAAAAACCATGTCGATTAACTAAGTGTCCAAACAATCCATCTCATTAAAATCATTACAAAATTCCAATTTCTCTTTTTTTTTCTTTACAAACATTAATCATTTTTATGTTTCCTATTATCATATAGAAGGAAGCATGTAGAGATCTCTTCTTCCAATTCAACAGTCATTGAATACTATCATCTATATGTGTATTGATTCCTTTTCCATCTATCTTATTGTAAGAGTGTCGGTAAGAGCATCGAACAATTACCTTCATTTCGTGGTTAATATTTACATATTTTGAGCTATTTTTTATGTAAGTGGATATTTCTTATTTTTATGTTATTTGTCTATTTTTATATTATTAATACTCCTAACATATTTCTATGGCTCATATAGGATGAGTTTTACTCCACTTCTATATGGTTAGTGGTCCATACCATTTCCCATAAAGACTCACCCATTTTGAAATATAATGTTTGTGTTTTATGCCAAAAATTCCATGCATTTCCTCGTAATTATGATACTTATTAAATTAATTGTGTATGGTTTGAGATATAAATATTATGAAACATATTTCTTGTGTTTAGGGGGTATCCTCACCAACAATCTCCCCATTGAGTGATTCCTTATTTACATGATAATTTAACACAAATTTCATTAGTTGGATTTATCATTATATGTGTTGTTTTTCTATAAATGAATAATTTTTATATAGTATGGATTGAACCATTTACATGTACCCTTATGGTTTATTTACAACATTATAATAATTTCATAATTATCATATCAATTTTTTTAATTTATAAATAAAAATAATAATTTTTAATTTTGTATGAAGGTAAAGTGGTATGGGATAGCACATGGACATATATTTTTTATATGTAGTTACAATTTTTTTATGGATTTCCTTCCTAATAAATGAATTTTCAAATTTTATCTAGCCTTGGATTATTTTTGTAAAAGATTTAATAGTTAGAGGAAGCCATCATGATTCACTAAGGTAGTTTCCAAGTGGAAATTACCACTTCATAATTTGGTATTTGTCTTTTTATTACATGAATGTGTCAGTGTAGTTCTGATGACTCATTTGATTCATATCTAAAAATTAGAATCCATTAGGTCATCTACTTGATTAAATATTGATTTCTTGGAGAAAATGACCCCATTTATCATCACATTATTACCATTTTATGATTAGGCTAGGATTTATATACAAATTACTCTTAATAATCGGTTAGAGACATTTATCTATTGGAATTAATGGTTTTTACAAAAACAATTACACATATAATTTTTATCTAGGATTTTAAAAGCCGGAAATAACTTTTAAGGTAAAGAGTGACTGAATTTAATCTTTTAAACTCCATAATTATTACTATTATATGTCCACACTTATTATATTACTGGGCCGAAAAGTTTTTTCATGCTTCTTATTTAGACTCATTTTATTTAGGATGAACCTGATATGGTTGGCTAAGCATTCCATGAATAACCCAAGCCCGACATGGTTAATATTTACTTTTCTTATTCACATTATTATAATTTTACTTTTACATTTCATTATTTTTGCGTAGAGATGAGATTTATTATATAAAACATTGGTGGTGGCGTACTGAATTTACTTACACTCTGTTCGGGAAAACCGATTGGCACCCAAATAGACTACATGGTTAGAGGTCAGGAAAAAGGAAAAAAATCATCTCTTGATACTTGATTTATGTTATAGTATAGTGTTTCGGACTAGAGAACTAATTATATTCTTTGGATACATTGATGTTTTGAATTTTTCCATTTCAATGTATTTTTTGTTTCATGTATTGATGTTTCCTAGATCATGTTTTTGTAGATTATCATGACATCATTATCATTTTTTATATACTGTTAATCTTTTTACGTGGATTATTTATATTATATAGATTTTAATCTATTATGTTATTTAGGTTATTAATTTTTATATTTTTCCATTATTTCATTATATATTATTACTACACTAGGTTCAACTATAATCATGCGGGTATAGTCTCCCCCCAATTCCACCTCAAACCCTCAGTTCTAGTCAGATGATTATGGCCTACTAGGAGGCAGTTTTGAGGCTCTATGGACACCAGTTTGGATATTATTATCATCTGTGATGGGTGAGAACATGACACTAATAATATTTTGGGTTCATTTAAATAAATCTGAAGGATGAAAATTTAAATTGTGATATTTATAATATGTAATTTAGAATGTTCTCTAAAAAATTGAAAAAATAGTTTGATGTTGTACATGGAATATATTGAAAACCATAATTGTAAAAAGGCCTATAATATAGATAAAATTTCTATTTGTAATAAATTCATGATATATCGTACATGTAAACTAGTTATAAAGTATAAAAAATGTTTTTTTGTTAACTCTAAATAAAAAACAGATGGTCAAACAAAAATATATACTTAAAGGTTACTAAAATTTATAGAGAAAACAATGACATTATAATTTCCATGATAAGTTTACTATTTTGTGGTATATAAATATAAAATAAAATATTTATTAATTTATGAAAGAAACTTGATAGGATAATATCTCAAGATTCATCATTGAATAATGTGAACAAATACTACACCACCAAGAAAAAAAATATTTCAATAGATATTGTTTTAATTTTTTATCATTAGTTACAGTGTTATAAATTATAGGTAATAATGAATAAAATGTTACTCGTATAAAATAAAAATAATATAGAATTTTCAAAACCAAAAAATATCCCCCAATAGTACAGTTTTGATCTTTAATTTGATGATGTATATTATCCCAAATGCAATATTTATGAAAACGATAAGTGAACACCTTTAATATAAACTCAATTAATAGTTTTATACAAGTAAAAGAGAAATAATGAAAAGGAAATATTGAATTATATCAACCTTAATGAAACAAAAAATATAAAAATATAAATATTTTTTAGTGGGAGTTAATCCAATATAATAGAAAACCTGAATCGTATAGAGAATTTTAAGGGCTATGATGATGGTAATGCTAAATTTGGAAATGGATGATATTTAAAATTTATTATGAATTAATGGGAAAGGATAGTTAAATATGATATGATAAATAAAGAATAATATTATTTCATTGATGATTATAATAATATATTAACTGTTAGTTGTCTTTATGACTATGGAATTTATTATACATCAAAATGGTGAGTATTTTGATCAAAGGAAAATGTAGAAATTAATTGATAATGGGATCAGGATACAAGATAAATCAATCCTATATTGGTTTCATTTAATAAATTAATATCTTTTTAAGGGGTAAATAAAATATCTTTTTCATAAAAGGATAATGAATGTTCATTAACAATTGATAAGGAATTATTCAAATTTAAAATCACTGATTTAATGTAAATACCTAATAACAAATAGGTATATGACTTTATATTCTAATTTAAGAATGAAAATAGTGGAAAATATAAAACTATTAATGAACAAAAGGGAATTACCTTTTTTTTAATATGATTCACATTAATGTATGGAGTCCCATGAAGGTTTTTCTACTATATGACGTGAAATACACCTTCATGATAATTAACTATTATATTAAAATGGACAATATCATTTTAATTTCTTTAAAGACCAATGTGAGTTAGTTTATTATGAATATTTTGATGACTAATAGAAAAGAAACCCATAGAATGATCAAAACTCTTTGATACAAAACCTGATTTTCCTATTCAAGTCATGATTAGAAAAATTACATAGAGAATTATGGAATTAGTTCTGTAGTCTTATCATTGATAATAAAAAATTATAATTGTGGTTTGGAAAAGAATAATTGAACAATAAAAAACTAAGAAATAATATTACTCATTATATGAGGTATATCACATGACTATTTGAATGAATTTAAAAAAGATGTAGTGTACATAAAGAATTAAGAGTTTTTGATTCCCATAGAGAAGAATAGCCAATAAAAAAATATAGTAAAAGGCCTACATTTAATTATTTTAGGACGTTTAAAAATATGTTTTACAATCAAAACAAAGAAGGAATTCGATGAAAATATGGAGATTTTATAGTAAATGTATATCTTTAGGAAACCCATTGTAAATTAAAATCTATAATTTCATTATCAAATCACAAAATAAGATTGTGGAAATAAAATATGTAAATTTAGGGAAATTGAATGATATAATGAAATATGGAGTTTCAAATATAAGAGAATATTGTGATGAAGAGGGAGAAATAGAATATACTTTTGATGGTATAAAATACATATAATGGGATGAAAACTATAAGTTAAAATAAATGATAGTATATTTTTGTCGAGAGTTTTGATCATTAACCAAATAGAAGAATAAGATGTATACTGTTAATGAATCAAACATAATTAGTGAAAACTTTAATCTTACACAGAAAATGAGGATGAAGAATTTGGTGAACACATCTCAACTGTCACAATGGGAACCATGTTCATTAAAATAAGTGATAAAGGATGAATCATCATTCATGTATTTGAATAATATCTTTTATTAGATGTAGAAAACATAAACATATGACTGTGTAAACACATCACCCGATTTAATGCTCCATTCCATTATCAATCCATTCTTATGAGTTTAATAGAAATTAATGATTTTTTTAATTTCCAATAATATTTTTGTTTTACAGTTTTATTGATTTAGGAAAAAAATGCATATATATAAAGAAAAAAAATTAGTCACTTCCAATTAATATCCACTTTTTATTAAAAAAATAAGATTATTTAATCTAAACTTTTGTTTTATTTGAATTTTTTACAAAGTGAATGCTGAATCCTCATTACAGAAAGATAACAATTTAAATAGTTTTTTATTGTCCTTAGGAGTTGTCAATTTTTTATTGAAATAGTGGGGTTATCAAAAAGTTCTTATTAAGTGATAAAAAAATTAATAAAACCATTATACTATTTGAAAAATCATGAAATCCATAACAAAATTTATGCTAAAAAATAATAAGTACATTCATCTGACATTAACCTAATTCCTATATTTTTAAAAAAATAACATAATAAATCAAAATCATTAAATAATAATCATTACATTTTATTATGTCAACCTGATAACTCATGACAAATGGTTTAAAAAAAATAATTTTCACCCTTAAAAGGGGCATAAATATTATTTTAAACATTTGTTCATTAGATTGACTTATTAAATCATAATTACTATGTGTTTTTTTCAATCATATAAACATAAGGTATGTACCTTGGGTCTTCATTTTCATAACAAACCTATAATATCTCATATAGGATCTCTTAGAAATGTAACTAAAGATCAATTAATTCCAACATTCATTCCCTATAAAACAATATCATTTCATAAAGAATTGGCAGTCCATATCAGGCTCAACAATCAACATGAAAAATTTACAAGGTATATAACACATATAAAACATATATAATCCTTAATTTATATCATAAAATATCATAAATTATACCCTTTAACAAATATAAATAATATATTTTTGGCATCACTTGAAAATAAGGATTAAAATCCATTTTCATGGTAAAATATATAAAACAATTACCAAAATATGGGAAAATAACATTTTATTTTAAAAAAACTAAATTTATATAGGAATATTATTAGTTAATAATGCTATTTATGTTGGGAAATTCATCTATATGTAATTTTATTTTATAAATACTTCTTTTACTATTTTTAAAGGAATAAAAAATAACCTGTATAAAAAATGATAAAAATACATCATTTTAAATAGTTTAATAAATACCAAACATTAATTAAAATTAAATTAAAAAATATTTAATTATATTAATAACATAATTCAAATATTTTAAAAAACATGTATATGGATTATAAGGAGATGAAAACATTAAAACATTTAAAATAAGGTTTTAAAGAAAAATAACTTACCTCAAGTCTACCTCAAGACATAAGTTCTTCTAATATTCTATGATAAAATTATATTAATTTATAATTACTCAAGAAAAATTTTGTTTTTTATTCATTTTTTATTATCACTTTAAATCCATATAATATTTTGTCTTTTATATTCACTAAATTAGTTAAATTTATGTCATCCATTTTGAGGATGCTAATTTCATAATCCAAAAAAAACTTTTATCAGTTGACCATGGTCAACGGGGTTTTCATTCCATAATATTAAGAATATTAATAATGGAAAATTCACATTCCATACCATAAATTATTTTTTATAACTAGTATTGAATGAAAAACATGAAAAATAAATCATGTAGCTTTTTGGATGGGGTAGTCCACACATACTTCTGAGAGACATTATCATTTTCCAATAGATGAAATATACAATGTTTTCTAATATATTATCTTTAAAAAATAAAAATTATGTTAGTAATATAATATATTTTCATTATATACATTATTAATAGTTGTATTTTTGAGTTAGTGATGTAAAGTTAAGCATATCACATCATAGAGGTGATAGTCCACACATACGCTTATGTGAAATTATCATTTTCCATAGGATGGAAATAGAGAAGAAAATTGTTTCATAATAAAAACAATAAAAATTAAGTATATGAATGATATTGGTGTTATTTTAACAAATATTTTAATGAATAATTGAAGGATAAATAAACATAAATACACATTAAATCACTTAGTTAACAGTTATACCAATTATTTTAAAACATATACAGTCTTACAACATAAGGATTATATGTATAGTCCAATAGTGAAACCTGAAAAAAAATGTCGAGGGATGTTGGGGTGTAATTTGGATATATTTATTTTGATATAAATATCTCAAGTGGTGCGAAGAATAGTGGGGAGTAGTTTCCCTTTTTTTCCAAGGGGAGTGGAACTGTTGAAATTTTTCAATGTATTAAAATAATATAATTTTTCATTCATGGTAAAATAGAACAAAAAAAAAAAATTATAAAATAAAGTTACAATGATTAAAATCATATAGTCAACTAATATTTAATACTTTATTTTGTGAAAATATCACTTAGTTTTACCCATTATTAATACATTTTACCAGTTAATTTGGTTAAAACATTTTACCACCTTGACATTTAATTATAAAAATATGAAAATAAACTCAATACTAAATTTCAACCATTGTATTCAAAATATTAAATATATATTTTCAATATAATATCTATATATGTTTTAGAATGTACATTTACATTCTAATGGAATTAAGTAGATTATGAATAATCAAAAAGGTACTATGTTACTTTGGAATGTAATATAAAATATAATGTATTTTTTTCATTACATTATATAAAAAAGAAAGTATAGTTTGGAAGAATTAATAATTAATCACGATTCAAGCAAAAAATAAACATTAATAAAAATATAAAACATCTCCCTATGAAAAATTTGATATGTTGAAATCAAAAATGGAGTCCACTTTAAGAAATAAAAATTCAAAAATTTGTAAATTAATTTTTTTAATAAAACCATATAATACATAAGAATCAAATTCATTTGAATTTTATTAAAATTTTACTTAACATAATTTAATTTATTATGACTCCATATAATATAATCATGAATATTAATGAAACATGAAATTGATTTATTATTATCATTACCTAGGTTTTTAAATTATTACCCTGTTAAAGATCATACATACTTAAAATTTTATTTATCACTTAAAAGTGTAGGGATTTATTCTTTTATATCCTCTTCTACACAATTTGTTTCCTCTTCCATCACATGGTTTTTACTTAAAACCATGTATAGGTGAGTTAATATTTTCCATAAGACATAAGTTCTATGACCAATATTATGTATTGTATTTTTATCATAAGTAATATTAATTTCCTACTATACCACATTAGGATCAAAATATGTGATTCCTTCAATATATATTTACTAAAAAATAAAACTTGAAACACATCATGTACCTTATTTAAACTCATAGAAAATAATAATTGGTTAAAAAATAATCCCACCATTTCTAGATTTTTATACATTTCAATAATCCATTATATTATGTTTCATTTTTAAACATAAAACATGACACATTCCAAGTGATATATTTTATAAATGACATGAATTCATACAACAAAAGATCTAATAATTATCCAATTATCCGTATAACTCTTCATCCTTCAATGATACTACCTCATGGGCTACTGAATCATCATTACCTTCTCAATAATTTCTGATAGTAGTTTGGGCCAAAACTACTTATTCTCATTGACTAAGTTGAATAATTCTAGAGGCTGACACCACATTCCAGATAATTCCCAAAAGGGTTCTGTTTTTATTGTGAACTAAAAAATATAATGATAGTTGAGTACCATTAAAGAAAGATGCTGAAACCAACTTCCCAGTTAATCTTGTGAGTAAGCCTTAATGATATCCTCTATTTTTTTAAACTAGGATAGTCTATTATATCGAGGATGAAAAGTTATACTAAAATGTAACACAGTATCCTCCGTTATCTAATGTCACTTCTAGAAATTTGATATAAATCTGGGATAGAATAAAATAAAAAAGAGTGATTGACTCTTTAAAATCTAATTTAATATTTATGTTAATGTCAAAAAAGATGATCCCTGGAAATAATATATTGACTAGGAAAAAAATAAACAAGTTTAGATAAAAAATAAAAAATATCACAGATCTAGCTGTGACATAAAGATGACTTTTTTAATCACACCATGAAATCCATTGAAAGTTTCGCCAATACTAATTCTGACACATGACAAGGCTAAAGAATCTACTTCTGGTATTATCATTTGTAATTAACCTATTGAAAATTCAAAAAATTCATTATGAAATTAATAATATCCATCTTAATTCCTTTCATACAATAATATTCCCATAATACTATATTAATCTTAGTATATAATGGATAAAAAATGGAGTGGTATCATATTTACATAAAAAGTTATTCTTGAACTAGTAATGACATGTCACACATATCATCTTTCCAAATATAATTACACATTCTTAATCAATTTTAAATTCTATAAAATTATGATTCTTAGACAACTCCACTCTTCTTTAAAAACCCACAATATTCCATAGATAAAGTATAATCCAATCTTACAAGTATGTCTATATTGGAATATAAACCAAAAGCATAAGAGTTATTGAATTAAAAATTTATTAGCCTATATTTATCAAATTATTTACCAAATGATCAATTACTAAACAAATCCTAACAAATAATGCATTACCTATTCTTCTCAATGAAAAGTGTAGCCTTTTTTTAAATAAATATTATAGTTTATCTTATATTCATAATCAATTAGTATTTCTAACCACCATACCAGCCTCATGTTCAAATAATTTTAGTGAATATATATTTTATAATATTGTTATAAAAATATATTTAACATTTTATCCAATAAAAACATGTATCCATATTTTTAAAGTGAAAAACTTCTACATCTAGTTTGATATCACTGGTATGGTAATTATTCTATAATTTTTTTTGTAAATCATATGTAGTAACCAAATCATCCTACATAATGAAAAAACAATTCCAATTTTAGAAAAATCACTATAATATAAAAAATTTCTATTTCAATATTGAATGTATAACACTAGAGTATTATGAATTCCTATTTGTAATCCTTGATTTTTTTATATTATTTTATCTAAAGTAATTAAAATCCATTCAAAGTTATCTTAGATAATGGGCTATATTACAAAATAATTATTTTGGTAAACCATAAATAGTAACCCCCTAATATAAGAAAACATTGAATCTATTTTAAATTCTATCATCTCGTATACCATCCTAATAATTTTTTTTTATGAATAAATCAATTTTTATAAAAAATATTCCAATAGAAGGAAATATATGGTAACAAAAAATAATATTTGGTAAAATTTTAATACAAATTATTTAGTTTTAATAAAAACGGAACAATTGGTAAAATACTCTCATGTTCCTAATCACAATTATAATAATCTATAATTTAATCAATTAAAACCACAAATAAATTCTAAATACTATTGGAAAACAATATTCATAATAATCTTGAATAGAATATTTGAAAAAATATTCTAAAAGACATAACTAAAAACTCATTAAGATAGTACCATGTATAAAAACAATCTTCAAAATATACCCCTCCTTAATTTTTAGCTTATTATAAATGAACCCGAGTTCAATTTATTAAATATACTATGCTCCCAAATTCTGATAAAATAAGTCATATATATGAGGAAAATGACACTTTTTGAAACATTAATTTTCTTTTCCATATATTTTATAAAAATATTCAATGAATCATTCTTCCTTTTAATAAAAAAATTAGAGTACCTAAAAGTGAATTACTTGGATTAATAAAACATTTATCATGTAATTATTTTAATTGAATTATGAATTTGATTAATTGTAATTGATCCATTTGGTATTAGTGTTTTGAAATTATCTTAGCTTTTGAAACTAATTAAATAGTAAATTAAACACTTTGATTAAGAATTACTCTCGGAATATAAACACAAAATAAATCCATATATTAATTTCGTACTAGAAAATCAAAAATATTAGTGAATTTCCCCTTTTCCAAAATATGAAAAAGATGACATTAATTAGCATATTTAATTTGTTTCTCAACTTATTGATACTTCATCATTAGGATGAAAACATTTTTATATATAAATTATAACTCAATTAGAAAGTTTAATTTATATTCATTATCTCAAAAATCTATCGTAACATTATAAACTAATAAAAAATAAATTCTTGAAATTACCTTGACCAAAAATATGGGCATGATAAATATATTAAATGGGAATCCATTCCCATGATAATAAAAGGAATATTATTATATATTTTTTTATTTTAAATTTACATTAATTTTTTTATGAAAATTTATTTATCTATTTATTGTGGTAATTTTCTATTTTACCAAAAAATTCCAATGAAATTAAATTATTTGTTTGGATTGAATCAAAAAATAAATTTTTCCTCACCCTAATTGAATTCCTCGGTACATTATCACCTAATACAACACTAACATGAACCAAGTTGATTTCGTGATCCCCATGGGCTAGCGACTACTTCCTATATATCAATCAAAGTAAAAGGAAATTTTTTAGTCAATAGATAAAAAAAATACGAACACAATAGTGAAACATAAAATAACGATCAGTCTATATTCCAAACACTCCTCAAAGTGAAATGGTCTATATTAAAATGGATAATTATCCAAAATAAATATATCATCCAAAAGTGACAAAACATCCATAAAGAAAAATTTCCAAAAGTCATTATGCAATGAGTGTATCATAGCTTGACAGCTCACCACCATCACAAAATATCCCATAAATAATTCAAACCCACCATATAAATGTGTTATATTACCTTTTCTTGGCATTTGAAAAATAAATATCAATATATTTCCAATGGAAAATTTAGGGTCTTGAAAAAAAACCTGTAGTATTCCAAAGAAAAAACGTCCCACAGTCAATTAAGTGAAATTAAAAGAATTTCTAATTCAAATTATATAAAATCCAGGCATGTAGATCATATTCACATTTTCAATTAAAGAAATATTTTGAAATAGATAGATGAAATTATATTTAAATAGTATTAAATTCACAATTTTTAAAAAAGAGAATGTTATGAATAAAAAATAGATATATAATCACTAGCATGTAATAATGAAGTCAAAACTAAGAAACACACTCATTTGATGTGATATTCATTAATTTATATTTCTATGATATTCCCACTACCATTTTAATCATCATGGATCAAATTGTATAGACACATCCCTAAGTCTCAATCCATTAAGACAATCAATCAACACCCCAATAGATAAATCATGCCTAATTCGGATTAGTTATAGTTTTTATCATTAATCGATTATGATGGAGTAAGAGTACAATCATGCTTATCCCATTCAACCACTAACTACCATGGACCACATGGGTTTTCAATCAATAAATCATTTAATGATGGTAAAGTAATTTAATTTAAATCAATTCATTGTTCAAAATATAAATTGATGTTTCGAAATCCCATTTCAATTTCAAAATCAAATAATTGGTTTCAATTGAGTTCATGCGGTTAAAATTCATCTTCCATATAAATATCTTTTCCTCCATAATTAACATTATATCTTTTCAAGATCTGTTTCCAAAAAATCACATCATATTTTCTATATTTATAAAAATAGATTTTCATTTCTCTAATCTAATTCCCTTAAAATCAATCATTAAGTTTATCACAACATTGGTTTCACAAAAATATGAATATATATTTCAATCGAAGTAGGAAATTATGGTTTCAATTATAGGGAATATCCATACGAGACCTCCAATCCTTAATCACAAGATCAAGCAATCACCTGAAATTGTAACTTCCAAAGGATTATTGAAGGAAGTTAATATAAAATAGGATAACCACGAATAAAAATTTAACATATCAATTTTTAGTTCTAATAAAAATATAAGGATCTATAACATTCAAATAAGGTGAGAGATGATAAAGGGAGAATTCCAAATAGATTAGATTCACTTACCATAGAGAGGTCAACATCATCCACAAACACTTTTATCTAAGAATAAATTAGGTTAGAGGGGAGAAGTAGCCTCTTAGGAACCTCTAAAATTAGAAATTCCTAATTACAGGTGAATGGGAGGTGTTTGGAAGAATAAAATAGCGGATTAAAATTTTTAAATTTGAAAAAAAAACAAACTAAATTGTGGATCACATCCCCACAACATAGAAAGAGTGAAAAATTATTAGACAATGACAAAATTAAGGAAACCATACTTTAGTCACCGTTAGTATAACTGGCCTTTAGAATCTATGACACCGACCTCTCTTATATCCAATTTACATGGGGTATTTCTATACTGAAACCCACATAACCATTGCACAACTACCCCCAAAATAGTAGAGACACCACAACTCTCTCTACTACTAATCACTCTTTAATAACAGAACCATTCCAGAATTATTAGGGGTATCAATACTCCATATTATGTAGTCATATTTTTTATGATACAGCCATTCACGAATTGGTTGAGGCATCAAAATTCTCTATTCCATAGTAGGATCGGGACATCCATTTCTATCCTCTATATAATTCCTTTATCATCTATGAAAAAACACAATAAAACTCATAGAGTACTCAGAAAACTGCAGAAACCACTCAAAACAACATCCAAACAAACAACGATCAAAAGAAAATAAAAAATAAGTAACTAAAAGATGATAACATGATGTTATAATATGCCACCTTAATCACATTATTTCGTAAATTTCTTATAAAAAAACTCATATTAATTAGATGAGGCCACTTCTCACTCATCTTTTCCTCACATTATAATGTCTCATGAGAATTAGATCTATGATAGTAAAGCACATGAACCAAGGGTATATACTTCCCATTAAGAAAAATCATATTAAAATTAATAATCTATTCAACCATGTGAATAAAAAATGATAAAAGTTCAACATCAACCTCCTTTTATATGAAAATGATATAAGGGACTAAATTTTACATCTTGAGATTAAACACATGAAGAAAATTTTGAATCGATGTCAAATAAAGTGGAAAATACATGTGTCTTGAAACCATTCCAATATAATCAATAACCTAATGTTTTCCCACATATCTTTGTGAAATATTTTTCTATTTACTAAGAAACTGGAAAGCTAATCAAGGTGAAACTCTCAAAACACTTATACAAAAATAGAAAAATCCAATATCTATTAATGATGATAAACATATTATTTATATCATCTCTAAGACAGAAAATTATATTATGTATCAACTATATCCTTATTATTTTCAATTAGTACAAACTAGGAAAAACCAACTAGGCATCGCCAATCTCTCACCAACACAAAAAATATCTTTAAAGATAACCGGAAAAGTCCTTAATGATTTCAATCCTAATCGATGTATGGTAAATATTATAACATGAAAATGCTACCAGTACCATGTGGTTGTCCTAAGATCTACCAATGTTAAGAATATTCAAATTAAGAATGTCTTCAAGAATCTAGACACCATTCTATACTTGGTATGTTGTGCTAAAAATAGATTTTTATCCCATAACATCTTAGAATCCTCTAAAAAAACGAGATGTTAAATGGAGGACCATATCAGAAACAATAATTGATGAAATTATGAGAAATATAAATATTTCATATACAAACAGAAATCCTAGGTCTATAACATCGTTTTATAAAGAATGAGGATAAAGTGAGACGATTTTTTCACTTGATAGATCACTACCAAAATAGAATTATAACATGATGGAATATGAGGCAACCCAACCATGAAATCTAATAAAATCATATCCCACTTCCAAGTAGACACATGAAGGGGGTAATGAAAACCAAATGGTTTCTACTGGTAATCGATAAACTACTAAAAAAATAAAAAATAGTAAAAAAGGTCATAAATGTGTCATCTCACACAAGGACCCCAAAATCATTTCCTTATATCATAGAATATCTAAATGGTTCTAGGGTATACAACTAAATTATAATTATAATAATCAATCATCATAACTTTTCAGAATTAAATCTATGACGTTCCATTGACAATAGTTTAGAAAACCCTTATAAGAAAACAACTACTCTCTAATGGTATCCTCACCATAATGAGATACCATAAATCCAAAGAGTTCATTTTTAAGATGATTATCCTAAAGAATTATCTAAAAAAGAGTATAGGTGAACTAAATGACACAATAATCTCAAGCTCATATTCCCTCAATCCCAAATGAATACCAGATAAGGGGGCATTCAAATTACACTATTTTTATTATGACATCATATGATGGGTCAAAAGTTACCTACACATAGAAGCTATAATGGTATTTCCATTTCCATGTGGTGTAGGCAAAGTGAAAATAAAAATATTTATGGTACTTGAATATTTTTTTTTCAAAGATTCAAGTATTTATAGGAGAACATATAAAATATTCTTTTGTAATCATAGGAAATGTTATACCATTCTCTAAAAAGGTAATGACACTAACACTTAAGATCAAGTATCAGAGCTGCGAGTTCTTGATCATGAATAAAATAGTTCATTTTATGTGTTCTAATCTATTAAAAATCATAGGATAACACATAACCACATAGGCCAATAAAATATCCAAAAACAAAAACATGATGCGTCATAGGGGGACACATAGAACTTCCCACCACATTAAAGATTCAACATTGGAAAAAATGTATTGATATTTAAACTAAATAAAATAATTCTGAAACATTAAATCCCAAAATATTATCACTCTGTTCCAGTGAGACAGGTCATCAGAGATGTTAACATTGAAAAATACTTTAATAACTCAACGAAATACCCAATAAGCCAAAGAAGAATTAAATATTGATATAATTACATGCTTTTTTAATATGGCATAACAATCCTCAACATCACATGATCAATTGAAATACAATTTATTGAGAGCATGAGTCCTATAACATCACTTTGTGAATCCAAAATTTACATTTCATTATATCCAAATAAGTTTGATGATCTTATTAGAATCACATTATCCTCTTAAATTTTATTGTAATCTGAGATTTTATCCACAAACATCACAAAAAATGAATCTGTATAGTTTAAGAACATCCTATAAAAAAGTTTCAATAATGACTACTAGAGAATTGGTTAATCCAAAAGGAATAAGAAGGTACACATAATTTCCATATCCACTTCTGATGGTGTTTTTTAGAATGGAATATTATTAATTCTTAGATGGTTATAACCACAAAAAGATCAATTATCCAAAATAATTACCCACTTTTCACTTTTCAAAAAAATTATCAATTTGAGTTAGTAGATGCTTTTTCATTTCTATAACATGATTTATGGGTTGGTAATCATCACAAAACCAAAGTGTCTCACTATTTAATTTTCAAAAACAATAGGATATTTCTAGGGTAACGCCCATAGGTGAATAAATAATTTAATCAATAAATAATTTGACTAAGTCATTATCTCTTTATGTTCAATTTGTTACCTATGGTAAGAGAAAATTACGATAGGCTGGGTAAATCATACTAAAGTAGTATAAAACTTTACCTCCTTTACTGATGGAAAACCAAAAAAATTGGATAAAAACATGCTGGTAAACTCCAAGACAATTTGATGGAGGTCACTACCAAAATTTTATTTCATGAGATAAGATAAAATATAGCTATCACCATACACAACTGAAAAACAAATGCCGTTCAAATCTGGTTGACATCAATTCAGACTCTCCCTAGAAGACAAAAAATACCTCATAAATAATTGTAAAAAAAAACCACTAAAAATAACATTAAATTTAGTTATTTTAAGTAATTATAAAATTTATTAAAAAAATGACATCTAAAGTTACTATGTTGAGGACTGGGAAATCCCAGACGATCTTTGACACTGATATAGAGAAGATTAAAACATGAATTTTATACCCTTACATCTCTTAGTTTTGATAAGAATAGAAATATCTATCACATAAGGTATAAAATATCTTGTAAGGTTCATTAATTTCCAGAAATTCATCAATATAAATGAAATAGTTCAACCAATATCGAATTTAGTCATCACTAAAGATGAGTATAGATTAATTATACCCCTCAATGGAACATGATCTATATCATATTCCAATAGAGATTCTTCCACTACATGAAGAATATTAATTCCCAATTCTTCTAGCATGATACCCTTAGATATTGAACCATTGAATTGAAATGTAGTAGTTTTATTGTATGATGATCCCATTCCACAATAAGAGAATAAAAATACAGAATATGACTTCTATATGTTTCATAAGTGAACACAAAAAAAATCATTGGTGCTTTACTATGAACTATATTCGAATGCTCATGCATTCTATATAGAAATAATGTTAATGTGATTCTTTTTTAAACCACTAAAATTCTAGATAATGACTATTATCTGGATCCACCACAAGACTTATGAAACACTATACTTTATCACATATTAATTCATGATTTGTAAAATAAGATAAGAATAGAAAAACTGAAGAAGATCATGTGGCATAAGGTATTTATGAAATTTTGTACAATGAAAATTATCAAGATACATCGGTACAAAATAATTATTTTTAAACATTGAAATGGGCTTCCATAATCCGTGGTTCTTCTAAAACTACATGTGATAAACTGTGGATGCACATCAGGAAGGGTAGAGCTATATATTAAAAAATTTGAATAATAAAATAATATAAAGAATAAATTAATATGTGTGAGTAAATAGGAATATAAAAAATAAATAAAAAGGGTAAGAGTCATAATCTTGAACAGTGAGTAATGTAATAACATGAAAGCATCAAAGCATCATAGGATCATGGATACAACATAAATAATGTCATAAGAAAAACTTAATGGTAATTAAAAATTCCATATCACATGGTTTAAAAAGTCCCATATTGGAATTGGTTCACTCCTTAATATTATATAAAATGTATCATGAGGAAAAAAATAACCCAGTACATTGGAGAGACATATAATAAAGGGTCCACCCATCACATTCATATCATGTACATGAATAAGTGTGAAACATAGACCATAGAACACAAGGATGTATTTAATCACTTTTAATAACATTATGTATGAGTTTGACATACATACATGGATTTACCCAATCAATTAATGATTGGTACATCGATATGAATACATGGGAGTGGAATTTATGATAATTATTCATTATCTAATTGTTTGGTACAAAAAAATTCATATGAAAATTTTAACAATATAATGATTATAGATAATGATTAACAGAATCGATTAATGAGAGTGAAAATTGGTCGATCTCCACATGAAAAATATATGGATAGTGGGTGGTTTATTTAAAAAAATATGACAACATGAACAATTGTAAATTAAAAGGCATAAAAGAAATAACGATCATCATAAATTATGAGAAGGTCATGAATAATTTCCTTGAGAGGGTGCTTCTTAAATATTGGGAGGAGATTCCTAGATTAATGAGAGAGCCTTAGTATTGATAAAAACATGTATGGGTAGAGTAAAAATGTGATCTATGATTTATTTTTATAGATTAATGGGATTTTGGATGAGTTTATATAGTAAAATAGAATAAATATTTTAATTAATTTCCACACTTAGGTTTTGGATTCTATAAGATAATGTAATAAAAAACACCAAGAATCCCACTATTTGTTCTCATTCAATATATAGAAGAGAAACTTATTTCATTTTTTAGTAATTCAATAAACCAAAATCCTTAAAATAATAACTTTAGTGATGTGGAATGGAGTCATGTCTATAAATAATTGATTTTAAAACATTGAAATATAATATAGATTCTTGGGGATTCACAAAAGCTTATTAAAATTAATCAAATAACTTAAAAAACAATATTTTAAAGGGGAATTTTTTTTTGGGTAATGCTATCCTTTAATGGCATTTATTACATCCCTTATGGCTCATTAATGTGTTGTAATAAATTACTTATATATATCGTAATTAATTTTTATATAAAAATTAGGCTATCATAGAAAATTCTGAAAAAAATTGTATTTTATAATTTCAAAGTGATGATTTCAAAAATAATATTTATTTTAATTCTAAATAATTTGTAAAATATGAAAATTTACTATTATGGATAAAAATCCCCATTTAATTAAAAATTACAGGTTTGTTACAATAAATATTTTTTACGATTATCATTAAAAAAAATTTGACTTTGTAAAATTATATTATCATTTATATTCAATAAATATTTTTCAGTAATATTATTTTATTAAAATATCATTTATTTTAAAAAATACTTAATTAATCATAAATAATATCATGATTAAAACGATATTTTTCCACAAATTTGATTTGTGTCACATCATATAAAAGTAACACATTTTTATCAAACATATAATTTAACTAGTAGAAGGTCATAAATGATAACTATACACACTATTTTATTAAAAATAAAGAACTTAAAACTCATACAATTATGGTCTAGATAAAAAGTCCTTAATATAATATATAATTCCCTAATATTAAGTTACATAAATAGTAATAGTTTTTCGGCATGGATCAAAGAATACTGTTTGGACCATGATCTCGATGATCTAGATCTTCTCCTGTAATTAGTTTAGTTTCAGATTTAGTTACTGATTCATGGTTTGTAATAATTCAAGGGAAACACTAGTGATTCTATCCACATCATATGATTTTATAAATGAGCGTCATAGAGTACGATCCTGTAGGTCGAGTCCATCACTATGTCCACCATCATCAGTTGGAATTTAACAAAACCCTTAATGTAGATAAATTAATGTTTATTTCAAAATGACTATATTAATAATAGTTATGATTCTTAATTTTCATTTAAAACTTACAACCTATATAATGGCATATAATTATCCAAGCAGTCCATGTTTTTTCCGTAACTATGTTACATAATAATTAATTTATTCATTCAAAAAATAAATTTCAATTATGAATATTTAGGTTGTTACATTATTTCCCATTAAAAGATTTATCCCTTTAAATTTTCATTTTATTCACTAAAAGTGGTAATGGTACTTCTATTTCATTACCTTTACATTTTCTCAAGTTACTTAATCAAATGTTTCATTCATTAACTACACTTTCAAAAGATGGGTTGTCTTATTTTTTAAACATTATCTATTTGATCAATGATATTCATACGATGATCCTCCTATGAAAGATAATTATCTAATTTTAACAACCTCTAATTCATTATATTAAATTAGGTTTTTACTTAATTTACCTAATGGGATAAAAAAGATACACATTTTACACTTGATAAAGGTTTTGTGGGAGTTGTAGTTGATAGAAGACAACATTGATGTGATCAATGATATAAATGTTGTTTATTTATATTAAACTCGTAATTTCATTCATCTAAACCTTATGAAACTAATTAATGAATATATAAGAAGGAAAAATTTATCCCTAACTAAAAACTAAATAATTCATCAATGATTTTCTAAAGATATTTTTTGACATTCCATCGATACCACATTTCCCAAAATAGTTTGACCCATATCTAATATCTATTGGACAAGACCAAGTCCCATAAAATTTAACTATTCCACTTCATCCTAGTTTGTTAGATTCCAACTCCTATTACCATACAGTGCCTCATAAGGTCCCATTTTAATGCTATAATATAATATTTATTTATTTGATAACTCTAATAAGTAATGGTTTTAACACCAAAATCATTGTAAATCTATTCGAAAATTTCTCAACATATCTTAAAGAGTTTGAATCATTCTTCTAGACTGACCATTCTTATGAGAGTTATAAGTAGCTATAATGCTTAGTTCTGTATCAAAAATTTACTTAATTCTTATTAAAAACCTCAAGCTATACCTTGAATCTAAATTAGATTCAATATATAGTGGATCTCCATACAGTCTTTCAACACCCCGTATGTATATGTTGTTCATTTCGTGAAGAGTGAACTCTTCCTTGATATCAATGAAATGTGTTAACTAGGTAAGGTGATCGACAACAAAACAAATTATGTTAATTTCTTTAGGTGACTTGTGGAGTCTATCATGATATCCATTATTATTTTTTCTCATTTAATACTTGTATGTGAAAAGATTTCATCATACCCTTATATTTATATCCCTTATTAGTGACTTATTAGAAAACCAATAATTAGGATAAAATATTCACAATCTACCACTTCATTTCATACCACTAAAAGTTTTACATAAAAATACAAAATATCATATATCTACCTAGATGTATAGAAGAGAACGAGATATTTGCATCATCTTGATGTTCCCTCTATAGTTAGTGTTTTTGTGGAATGAATATATTAGTACCAAACCATATATGTTCATCTCTAGAGAGGTTGAACTTAAAAATATTCAATACTTTTTTCTATAGAACATCATCATATATATAGGCATTACTAATCATCTCAGGAAAGAATTTAATTGGTATATAGGAATGCTAGGAAGATGATCCGTTTATTATTCACCTGTCCATTATTTTCATGTGCAAGAATATTGGGTAACTTTAAATCCTTATCATAGATGTGGTTTTCGGATATCAATCACTAAATTTACATAAATATTTTTCATCATTCTAGGATATTAAGGTATTAAAAATCATTTTTCTTAGTCATATAAAAACTGAATTCTTTGGTTCATATTGATCTCCGATTTTGTGAATATATACATGAGACTTTTTTTATTATTATTTATGTCAAACATCACCTCATTAGGATAATTTCATCTAATATTCAATTCAAAGATCACAAAATCAAATTCTATATCATTTTTTGGCTAGTTGTGTTCAAGAATCTTAAATTGAATTGAATCAAAAGATATCACATTTTTATCTTGGTTGAATACACAATAGAACCTTTTTTTTGATCCATCACTATAGATCAGAAATCATTTCCACCTAGTGGGTAATATTAACATAGGTGTAATTATTTTCCCCATGTAAAACCATTTAAATAATTACATTAATTAATAATTATAGACCATATTCAACACCTTAAAGTTTATCTTTGTTTAGTGGATGGAAAATCATGAGGATATTCTTACAAATCAATCATAGTACCAAGATATTTTGAGAAAACTACGTATTTAAATCATAATGGTTGTTCTGAATAATTCGTCAATCACCTCAATTTTTTAAGGATCTGCATATATCCCCATTATGGTTAAAAAATAACCAAAAAATGTTACTATATCTATTCAAAACACTAATTTACTGTACTTTTAATTATTAATTTATTTCTATAAGGTCCCCATTAATCATCTAAATGATCCTTACACACCTTCTTTCATTTTGTGTAGATTAGAATATAATGATTATAATCTAGACAAAATATGATGAGGAAATTCCTAAATATTCTATTAATCATGTTAATGATTATTTTATGAGATTTAGTGAGTCAAACTGGTTTCACTATGAACTTGAAGTTCTCTCACATAACACATGATGACATATTTTTGCTTGTCCACATTGTTCACCTTTACTTGGTAATATCCAAGCTGAAAATCAACTGATAAAATTTATTATTATAAAGATAGTTGATAAAAAAAGTCCCCAATTTTTTCATTGGATACTTTATCTTTATCTTTATCTTGTTGAGATCATGGAAATAAATTCATATAAATATTGAACCATAATTATTCTTGGCGAAGAGGATTGACGCACCCACGTTGAAACACATGGGAATATAATCCCTTTACTAAATGTCTCTTATGGTTGATTCTTTAGAACATCTAGTTCAAAAAATTGACATTATATAGAGAGTATTGGATGTTAGAAAATATTCAAGCATAATATTGATTAATTACTCATCCTCTTGGATATGTGGAAAGCCAAAAAATTATTCAAGAAACAGATCACCAAATTCCCTCGCAATTGGTATATATTTGATGATGATTTTTTCCTTAGTATCTATCTTTTAGAATATATATGATGTCTCACAAGGTATTAACATACTTGTTTTATATGTAGGTAACAAATAAGATTCATTATCATCCTTCACTTGTATTGAATCGGAATGATAATTACGATATATTGAGAGATTTATTTATCATGAAAATTTATATTTAATATGTAAAAGGAATTCCAATCTATGAATAGAATATCATCAGAACCCAATTATGGGATTAACATTATATTTTTTGGGAAATTAATCCCATAAATTTTGATATGGTATGAGTTATATGATTTGGATACCACAATATACCCATTAACCATTTTCCCTGATAACTCAACATCAATTTTTTTGTGGGTGAATTTGAATAGATTTACAAAACATGCATGATATGAAAGAATTCATAGAACCATAGAAATGTAGAGAATTTATGTACATGAAGGGATGATAATCCTTATTTTCAATATTTAACTCAGTTACTAATCATTTAATTAATGATTAGGAAAAATGAATTTGGTAACATAGGTGTATAACACATTAAATGGAAACATGGGTAAACCAAAATTATTTGAAAACCTCATAATTTTTTCTTATTTTCTTTTGATATTTAAAAATTGTATGAGATGACCTGTGGAGATACATAACAAAACGGTAAGCTTTAAGTCCTAGTAAGGGAATAATATAATCAAGAAATAATTAAAGTAGTACATGTGAGTAAATTGGAAGATAAATGAGATATAAAAGATGAAATAATCATAATATTTAGTAATGATGTATAATATAACAAGATTTCATTAAGGAAACATAGGAATGGTGCAACAACATAAAACAATAAATAAGAATATGTCAATGCTAACATGAATGACAAAATCACATGGGAAAAAAATTATCTTAATGGATTACGTTCATTATTTAATACCATATATTATTTATTATGATAGGAAACATTAAATAATTAATTACAGGGCTATATAATTTATTTCACACCTATTACATTCATATCATGTACATGTATATGTGTTCCTCATAGATCATACAACATAATTATTCCATCCATCACTTTTGTTACCATGATTAAAGAGTTATATATATATATATACATATTAGTACCAAACAAATGATGTATAAATACATCAAGGTGAATACCTTTGCATGTAAATTGGGATTGGTATTTACTAGAATTTTTTTTGCCTGACAATTCATATAATCATATGGATTGTTTAATTAAGGTACATGCAGATTAATCAAATGAATTAATATCAATTAAAATACCTCCCTCATCAAGTAAAAATTACAAGGAATGAATGAGGTATATGTAATAACATATTCCAAAATTAAAAATTTTAAATTAAAAGGCATAATATAAATATGGTTCCTGATTAAAGAGTTGAAGGAGATGAACCATTACATTGGGAGGGTGGTTCTTAAATATTAAGGGATAATTTTAATAACTTTTAGACACAATGGGAGTTATATAGAGAGGGAAGGGAGATTATATTTTTTCCTAATGATTTTTTTGAAGATTAATGAGAGGATATGTTGATTTTGAATAAAAACAGTGGGAATTCTTTATTAACTTACAAAAAATGATTTTTGGACTCTACCAGATTATGTAATCCAAACCAAAATCCATCCTAAGGGTTTTCCGATGAATTTAACCATATTAGAGATGATTTTATTAATATATAATTATAATAAAATAAATACATAAAATAATAACCTTTTTATGTGGTAGTATGTCAGGTTTTATCAAGTTTATTTTAAAAATCAAAAAATATAATATAGGATTTAGGGTTTTTATTAAATATTTACAAAATTAACAAAACAACATAAAATGAATTATTATAGAGAGTAAAAAAGTTTTTTCATGGATACATTTTATTTAATATATTACATAAATTTGGGTCTTTATGATGCAATATATTTATATTTAAAAAAAATTGTGTTCGATATCATTCAAAATAACAAAAACTAAGAACAATCAATTTAGAAAATATTATTATTTAAATATGAAAATTATTACCAAGAAATAAAATTGGAAAGAATGAATACGATTAATGATGTTTTTAAATATATACATAAATTTTATAATAAATACTAATTTCTTTTTTAACAATAAAAAAATATGAAATTAGTTTTTTTGAGTAAATTCATTTCATTCTACAAAAATATGTTTTCATAAAAATGATATCCTTTGGTTTTTGTGAGTGGATATTATCATTAATAGTTGTAAATATTAGAATATTTATATGAATAATAAATAACTATTTTTAAATCAACATATAAAAATTAACACTGTGGGAAATTTGGTTTTTTATGAAAACATTAAATTTTTAGTGAAAGGGGAATTTTTTTTATTGAAAAATATAATTTCTATTAAATAATTAAAATGGTAAAGGTATATTTTTTATTAATTTAGAAGTTAAAATAGTTAAATTTTATTTTAAATATTCTATTTAATTATTTAAAACAAATTTTATATGTTAATTTAGTGTAAAAATATTTTCTACTTAAAATATATATCTTTTATGAAAACCAGTATTTTATTACTCTTTTTGAGATTAATTTTAAATTTAATTTTCCACTTATGTATATTTAAAATTTAAAAATAGATTCAATATTATGATTATTTGGGTCCAAATTTCGTTAATATTACCCTTTTATTTTTTGTCAATATAAATAGTAAAAATATTATGTTTTTTACCACGATAAATGGTAAATTAAGAAATAAATGGTTAAAAGTAATTTGACATGGACAATAAGATGACCCTACCACATGACTTAATTTTTTTGAGAGAAAATTTTCTATAATCATCTGTTATTTTTTTATGTGGACTTTTATCCATTTTGGTGTGATTTTGACCTCACAAAATTATTTTTAGAGAAAAATATAAAATATCATACTTTATTTTTTAATAACCATACTATTTTAAACATGGGGATAAAAAGATGAAAAACGATGTTTCAAATAATAATTTTAAATATAATTTATTTATCTGCATCATAATAAATTATTTTTAATTTTCTATGATAAAATAATAAATTTAGATGCTTACACTATCCTATCGGAGAAGTTATCCAATTATACCAAAAATATAATAAATTAGATTAAAAATATTAAATGGAATATAATTTCAGAGAATTAACTGGAAAGATGAATTTTATATTTTAATATAACATTATAGGAATTCAATTAAATATTTTTAATTTGTTTTATTTATGTTATTAATGGGAATGTAATGAATAGTTCTACAAATTTATATTAATAATAATTTATATTAATTAACATTATATTAAATGATATACAATTATGAGAATCCATATATGAATATATTTTATTGTTATATGGTTTATAATATCAAAAATTGTCCATTTATGGTCTTTTATTTCCTTAATAGTAAATATAATATCTCTCAAAGAGTAAAAAACATTATTTTTGATGTAAGAGTGAAAAGGGTTAACTAGGCATTAAAACCAAAGGAAAGGATTAAAATATATTCAAAACCTCTGAAAATTTTATTTTATGATATAATTTAAAACTATAATAATATTAATTTTTAATAAAATAATATTTTACCATTTCATACATTAAAATTAATTTATTTCAATTTAATATTTTATGAAATTCTAATAGTGTCTCTCCCCTCTATTATAAAAGGGAATACCATATTTTTATTAATTAACAAGTAAGAATATAATTCATCCAAGATATAAATAAATTCTTTAATAAATCTTATAGAAATTTTATATAGTTCTTATTTATGACACAATATCATCATTATTGGTCTTAAGGTCTTTAGAAAAGGGGGTTTTGAAAATAAGAGGTATTGTTCTTAAAAGATTGTTACTGTTTCATATATTCTTCCACAAAATTAAATTATTCATTACTCATAATTATTTTATAAAATTTTAAGAATAAATATAATTATATTTTGTTATGTTAATTTAAATACCTATACCATCTCCAACCTCCATCAAATGAGAAATGAATTCATTATTCGTTTATGTATAGGACAACCGCCTCACAGACCGATGTAAGTCACCTTCAATCACCACCTCTCACATATTTTTGAAATGATGTAATTAATTATTAAATATGATATTTATTTGAAAATTCTATTTTCTTAAAAAATATTATATGTCATTTAATTTTTTACTTACCATTGAATAGAAATATGAAAACATCATTTGTACATGCTTGTGGACAACAACCTCCACAGAGAAATATTATTATTTTTTATTTCCACAATAGATGGCTGATATATGTATGTTTATTTAAAGTATTAATAAAATATTTATTATTTAATTATTAGTTTAGAAGCTAAAATAATACGTACATTGTTTTCAGAATGATAATTGATCAATTGAAACGTTATCCATGCGTACATATGGACTATCCTCTCTATGATTGAAATATATTACATTTTTCAAAAATATATATGTACGACCATGGCCTTTTCATGAGACAAATAAGGATATTTTAAAATTATTATTTTTCATTGTTTGGAATATTTTTTTGGGTTTTAACTTGTGGTGGGTTTGGGTGAATTATTAGAAAAAATTGAATAAAGAGTGAAGTGGACTATTCGTACATGGGTTATCTTAACCATGTGCCCTATCCCAAATTTTTTTCTAACCCTAGAAAGATGGGATTTTCATAGATGCTGCATAATTTTTAAAACTATGTGACCCCAAAATGGGAAACCATGAACCCCACCAATAATAGGTGAATAGTTAAGTTGTACAGTTAAAGGATATCACACCCATACAGAGCAAACTGTGCATGCATTATGTAAATCACTCGACCATAATTAAAAAAATTCATGAACACCAATATCATACCCCAAAACACCATATCATGACCCATAATCAATTAATTCCAATTACAGATCCCCATGGAGGGATTCTAAGGCCATCCACCATCTTTTATGGGTGATTAAAATTATGGTTGGTAGATAAGCACATATTTAGGGGTGTTGTTTCATCCCAATTTCTCCCTCCACTACCCATAAGAGGGTTATAGAGAAATATGGGTAGATTAAAATTGTTATCTTTGATTTTTTAGTGATGATTAATGGGTGTTTGGATGAGTTTATAATGAAAAATAAAAGATATTGTATATTAATTAACACGCATAGGTTTTGGACTCTATAAGATAATGTAATCAAAAAAACTAAAATCCCACTATTGTTCCCATTCTTTATATAAAATAGGGTCTTATTACAATATTTAATATCTAAATGAACCAAAATCCTTAAAATAATAACCATGGTGATGTGGAATGGTGTCATGTTTTAAAATAATTGATTTTAAAACATTAAAATATAATATAGGTTTTAAGGATTCATTAAGCATTAATAAAATTAATCAAATAACATAAATAAACATTATATTAAATGTCAAATATAATTCTGTTCCTGAAATAATTTTGTGGCATATAATACATCCTTTATGGCTCATTATAGTGTCATAATACATAACTTATATATATATATATATATCGTTAATTTTTACACAATATTTCATCTATCTTAGAAAATTATGAAAAAATCACAATTTAATAATTTCAATGTGATTATTTCAAAAATAATATTTATTTTTTCCTAAATAACTTTTTAAATATGTTAATTTACTATTTTGGATAAATATCCATATTTAATGAAATTTTTTTAGTTTTTTACAATAACATTTTTTTTGATTAGCAGAAAAATAACATTTGAATTGGTAAAATTATATTAACATTTATATTTAAAAAATCTTTTTTAGTAATATTATTATATTAAAATATCATTTATTATGAAAATTAATTAATTAATCAAAAATAATATCATGATTAAAACTATATTTCTAAAAAATATGATTTATGGTTCATCATATTAAAATCATAATTTTTTATCAAACTTATTATTTAATTATTTTAAGGCCATAATATATAACTATACACATTATTTTATTAAAAATAAAGTTATAAAAATTCATACTATTACAGTCTAGATACATTGTATTTTTTATAATACATAATTCTTTAAGAGTGTGGTGTGCAATAGTTACATTTTGTTTGCATTATTCAAAGAATATTGTTTGGACCACGATCTCGATGATCTAGAACTTCTCCTGTAATTAGTTTTATTTCATTTTTTGTTATGGATTTATAGGTTGTAATAAGTCATGGGAAAATAGTGTTGATTCTATCTACCTCATTTTATTTTATAAATGGGATTCATAGATTATGATACTACCTTTAGAGGCCATAACTACTTCTTTCATAATCAGTTGGACATTATCATAATCCTTAATATACAAATATTAATGTTTATTTTCAAATGAATATTTTATCAGTAGTTATGATTCTTAATAGTATTTTAAATCTTACAACCTATATAAATTTTCCAAAATACTAATGTAGTTTATTATTATTCTTAATTATAATACATAATAATGAATTATTATTTCAAAAAATGAATTTCAATTATAAAGGTTTAGGTTGGTATATTCATTAACATTTAGAAATTTAGGCCTTTAAATTTTCATTTTATAGAAAAAAATAATTAACGGTACTTCTATTGCACGACCTCTCTATTTTCCAAAGATAATTTATCAAATGATTTATTCTACAACAACACACTACATAGGTGAGTTGTCTTCTTTTTCAAACATTTTTTATTTGATCTAAGATATTCTAGATGATCCTCCAATAAAAGATCATTATCTAATAGTAACAACCTATGATTCATTATATGAAATAAGAATTTTACTTAATTTTACTAGAGAGATAAAAAATACACAATGTACACATGAGAATGGTTTTGTATGAGCTATAGTTTATATGTCATAACTCCGATGTGATCTAGGATATAAAAGTGGTCAATGTATATTAAACATAAAATTTCATTCTTCTAAAAAATTATGAAAGTAATTAAAAATATATAAGATGGAAAAATTTATCCCTAACCAAAAACTAATGATTTCATTAATGAATTTCTATATATATATATTGACATTACATCGATGCAACATGTCCCAAAATAGTTTGACCAATATCTAATATCTATTGGACAAGACCAAGTCCTATCAACTTCATCTGTCCCACTTCATCCTAGTATGTCACAGTCCAATACCTATTCACTTACCGAGCCTTATAAGGTCCCATTTGAATGCCAAACTATAATATTTTGTTACATGAGATCTTTAATAAGGAATTATTCTCACCCCAAAATCCATGGAAGTCTATTGAAAAATAGCTCAACATATCCTATAGGGTTTGAACCTCTCATTCATACTGACCATCCTTATGAGGGTTATAAGTAGTTCTAATTCTTCGTTTTATATCCAAATCCTAATGAAGTCATCTAAAAACCTAAAGGTATACCTTGAATCCCAATTAGATACAATAGAGATTAGAAATCCATCTAGTTTTCCACACGCCTTATATATATCTTGTTCATTTTTTCAAGAGTCAACTCTTCCTTGATATAAATGAAATGTACTAACCTGGTAAGGAAATTGACAACCAACCATATGATGTTATTCTCTTTAGGTGCCCTAGTGAGTCTATAATGTAATCCATAGTTATGTTTTCTTATTTAATACGCGTATGGAAAAAGATTTAATCATACACCTAGATTTCTATCCTTCATCCTCAACTTATTAGAAAACCAATAATTAGGATAAAATCTGCAAGAATTGTCTTTTCATGTAATACCCCTAGAATATTTAACAAAAAACATTAAAAATCATAGTTCAACCTATATGTGTAGAATAGGAATATATTTGTGCATCATCTAGATGATCACACTCCGGTTGATGTTTTAATGGAATGAATATATGAATTCAAAATTATATAAGTTCATCTCTAGAGAGGTTTAACGTAAAAATAATCAATACTATTTTATATAGAACCTCATCATATTGATAGGGATTATTAATCATGTCATGAAATAAGTAAATAGGTATATAGTAAAGATAGGATACATATCTATTTATGATTGACATGTATATTATTTTCATGTTAATGAAGATTGAATCGCTTTAAATCCATATCATGGATAGTGTTTCATGATATTTTTCACTCAAATTATCTACATATTTTTTCACCTTTCTAGGATAGTAAGGTATTAAAAAATAATTTTACATAATCATCTCAAAACCATGTTCATTGGTTAATATTTATCTCTTTTTTTTGTGAATATATACATTAGTATTTTTTTGATTTGTATATATGTCACATTTGTCCTCATAAGTAAAATTTCACCAAATATTCAATGAAAATATCACAAAAAATTCTATATCTTGTTTTTGTTAGTTATATTCCGAAAAATTAAATTGGATGGAGGCATAAGATATCACCTTTTCATCTAGGATGATTACACAACTGAATCTTTTTTGGATGCATCACCGTAGATCGGAAATGTTTTCCCAGTGGTGGGTAATACGAACATATGTGTAATTATTTTCCCCTTATTAAACTATTAATATCAACACTTTATTTAATAATTATTGACGCACTTCAACCACTTATATTTTATCTTTGTTATTGGATTGAAAATCATGAGAATATTCTCACAAATCAATCATAGTACCCAGATATTCTAAGGAAAATTCATATTTCAATCATACAGGATGTTATGGTCTATCCATCAATCACATTAATTTTTTAACGATCCACATATATCCCCTTGACGGTTATGACGTACCTCGAAAATGTTACTAGATCTTTCCAAAACACACATTCACTATACATTTCATGAATATTATATTTATATATGGTCTTCATTCACCATCTAAATGCTCCTTAAACACCTTCATTTATTTTTTAAATGAGATTGACATTTTTAAAAATTTGAAAGAATATGTTGAGGAAAATCCTAAATATTCTTTTCATCATGTTCATAATGATTTCAACAGAATTTTTGAGTCAAAATGGGTTCACAATGAATTTTATATCCTCTAACATATCATACTATGAAGTATTTTGGTGCAACCACATTATTCACAATTACTCAGTAATATCATGGACGAAAATCAACTGATGAAAAGTATTATCAACACCTAGGTGATCAAACAAGTCCATAATTATTTCATAAGATACATTCTATTTATCTTGATCTTTTTGAGATCATGAAAATAAATGCATAGACATATTGAACCGTTATTATTCTTTTTGAAGATTATTGTATCACCCATGGTGATGCACATGGGCCTATAATCCCTTGAAGAAAATCCTCTTCAGGATGATTCTTTATCACTTATAGTTAAAAAATTGAAATTCTATATGATGTATTGGATGTTAGAAAATATTCAGGTACAAGATTGATTCAGAACTCAAACTGTGGGATATGTGGAAGGACAAAAGATTATTCAAGAAATTGATCACCAAATTCCCTCGCTATAGGTATGTCTTCTAGGATGATTTTTACTTCATCTCAATCATTAATGATAGATATTATGTCTCATAAGGTAATAGTATCCATGTTTTATATGTTGGTACCAAATAAGATTCACTATCCTCCTTTACCCGTATAGAATCAAAATGATATTTTTGATATAATGGGTGATTCCCTTATCTTGGAAATGTATATTTAATTTATACAATGAAATCCAATCTAGGAATAAAATATCATCAAAATACAATAATGGGGGTTTCAGAAGATTTTTTGGGAAATTCATCCCATAAATTTAGATACGCTATGGGTTATATGGTTATGATACAACAATAGACCCATTTACCATCTTCATTGATAATGCAACATCAATGGTTTGTGGGGGAGTTTGAATAATATTACTAAACATGCATGATATTAGAAAATTAAAAGAACAATTACCATGTAGGGAATTTTTATTTCATTATTGGATGATAAAACTTATTTTCAAAATTTAACTTAATCACTAATCATTTATTTCAATCAAAATAGACACCAGGATTAGAATTTTGATATAGGAAAGGACATAAAATGGAAACCATGAACATTAAATGGGTAAATCATAAATAATATATCTTTTTTTACCCCATAATTTTAATATTTCTAACTATGTTATCCATAATCTTATTTCTAACCTGAAATAATATAGGCATTTTTGATCCATTCATAATGGTTATTAATGAACTTGTGAATTTACCAATGTTTTTCCCTTAGGAGTGCCAAATGAAGTATGCAGAAAGGCCCATTATCATACACCAGGTGACAATATAGTCCAGATTAATACACCCATTTAATGTTTATTACAACTTGGTAAATATGTGTTAGTGCCACATACACTTATTATATCCAGATAGGGATGTATTTTCTTGAAAACGAATTACTCTATAAATTATTAATATTTATAGATGATTTCATATATTACAGTCTAATCCCAAAAAATATCACTATATTTGTCTAATAAAAATTATCTATAATCACTATTCTATTGATTGATACCACCAATAAAAACCCATATTTTAGTACATCTCAATTATAATTTTTTTACTCAATGAAACAATTAATAAAATCCTATAGAATGCGAGGTAAAATGAATTTGGTAACTGAGGTGTATAACACATTAATTTGAAACATGGCTAAACCATAATTATTTGAAAACCCCATAATCTACCCTTATATTCTTTAGATCTTCTTAAATTTTATGAGATAACCAGGGTATATACATAGAAAATTGGTGAGCTATAAATCTAAGTAAGGGAATAATTAAATGATGAAATAATTAAAGTAATACATGTAAGTGAAAAAAAATTAAATGAGATATAAAATATGATACAATATTAATATTGAGTAATGATGTAGGATATTACAATATTTCATCAAGGAACCATACGAATGTAGCAACAAAATAAAATATGACATATGAATATTTCAAGGCTAACATGAAAGAAAAAATCACATGGAGAAAAAGTCTCTTAATGGATTAAGATCACTATTTAATACCATATATTATTTATTATGATAGGAGACAATACAAAATTTATTATATGGATATATAATTTCCTTCACACCCATCACATTCCTATCTTGTACATGTTTAGGTGCTCCACATAGATCGCACAACATAAGTATTCCATCCATATCTTTTTTCACCATGATTAAAGAGAGTGATATATAGACATATTAATACCCAATAAATTATGTATTGTTACATATATGGGAATACCTTTTCATGGAAATAGGTATGGGTATTAACTAGAAAATTTGTTGGCACGAAAATTCATATGAGAATATCGACAACATAATGATTGTACACACAGATTCATCTAATGGATTAATAACAGTTAAAATGGCTCTCTCACCAATAGTAAATTATATGGAATGTGTGAGGTATGTGTAATAACATATCCCAAAATGGAAAATTTCAAATGGAAAGGAACAATATAAATATGTCTCCTAATTAATGAGTAGATGGAGATGATCCATTACATTTGGAGGGTTGTTCCTAATGATTAGGAGAGATTCATTATATCTTTTGAACACCATGGGATTTATATTGAGATGGAAGGGAGAGTATATTATATCTCAAGGAAATTTCATTGAATATTAATTAGAGGATACATGGTTTTTAAATAAAACTAGGGGGAATTATTTATTAATTTACAAATATAGTTTTTGGTCTCTACCAGATGAAGTAATCCAAACCACAAACCATCCAAGGGGTTTTCCCATAAATTCACCAAATGTGGAGTGAATTTTATTAATATATAATTATAATATCTTAAATCCTAAAAATTATACACTTTTGTATATGGTATAATGTCATTTTTGAACCAAAATTATTTAAAAAATCATAAAATATAATATAGGTTTTAGAGGATTCATTATATCTTTACAAAATTAAAAAGACATCTTAAAATAAATTATTAAAGAGGGTAAAAATATGCTATCTCATGGATACATTTTATGGAATATATTACATAAATTTAGGCCTTTATTACCTAATATACTTATATTTTTAAAAAAATGACCGTGTTCGATAACATTCAAAATACACAACACTAAGCACAATCATAATAGAAAATATCATTACTTAAATACGAAATTTATTTCCTAGAAATTAAATTGGAAGGTATCAATACGATTAATAAATTTTTAAATATATTCATAAATTTAATAATAAATAATAAATTATTGTTTAACAAACATAAAATATGAAATTAGCTTTTGAGAATAAATTAATTTCAATCTTGAAAAATATGTTTTCTTGAAAACTGATTTTCATTCCTTTTTACGGGTTAATGTTATCATTATTTATTGGAAATATTAATACTTTTATATGAGTAATAAATACCATTTTTGAAATAATCATATCGAAATTAACTTTGTGTGAAATTTTCTTATTTTTTTTGAAATCATTATATTTTTAGAGAAAAGTGAAAAATATTATTTTTATTGAAAAATATATTTTCTATTAATGTATTTTAAAAGCTACATTTCTTTTTTTAATTTCAAAATGTAAATAGTTCAATTTTTTTAAAATAGCCCATTAAATTATTTAAAATTATTTTTATATGTGAATTTAGTGTTAAAGTAGTTTATACATAAAATATATATTTTTATGATGAACATTATTTTATTACTATTTTCTAGTTTAATTTTAAATTTATTTTTTCCACTTATGTATTTTCAAATTTTAAAAATGCACAATTATTAATAATATTTCAGTCCAAATTTGGTAAATATTACCCTTTGATTTTTTTCAATATAAATAGTAACCATAGTATTTTTTTTGATACCACCATAAAGATTAAATTAAGAAATAAATGGATAACAATAATATGATATGGACTATAAAATGACACTATAACAAGACATAGTTTTATTTTTTGAGTGAAAATCATCCTTACTCAACTTTTATTTGTTTATATGGAATTATTTCCATTTGGGTGTGAATTTTACTTCCCAACATTATTTATAAAGAAAAATATAAAATAATATACTCTTTTTTTTAACAACAGTAATATTTTTTACATGGGGATAAAAAGTTGGAAACTTATGTTCTAAATAATAATTTTAAATATAAATTATTTATTTACAACATGATAATTTATTTTTAATTTTCAGTGGTTTTAAAATATCCTTATATGCTTGCACCATGTTATCGTAGTAATTATCGAATTATTCAAAAAATATAATAAATTTAATAAATATATTAAATAAAATATAATTTTAAAAAATTAGTGTGAAAGATGAATTTCATATTTTAACATAATATTATAGGTATGTAATTAGATAATTTTTTATTTGATTTATTTATGTTTTTAATTTGAAGGTAGAGTATAGTTATAAAAATTAATATCAATAATAATTTATATTAAATAACATTAAAAAAATGATATAAAATTTAGTGAAATCCTAGATCAATATATTTTATTATGATATGGTTTATAATATCAATCATGGTCCTTTTATGGTCCTTTTATCCCTTAATAGTAAATATAATGTCTCTCAAAGGATAACAAACCTTAATATTTAGGAAAGTGTGATAAGGGTTAACTAGGTATTAAAACCAAACGGGATGGGTTAAAATATATACAAAATTGGTCCAAATATAATTGCATGGTATTATTTAAAACTATTTAAAATTGTAATTTCTAATAGTATATGTTTTTACTATTTCATACGTTAAATATTATTTATTTCAATTTATTATTTTATGATATTCCAAGAATGTCTCTCCCGTGACATGTAAAAGGGTATCACATCTTATATTTAATTAACACATAAAAATTTTATTTCATCCATGATCTAAAATAGGTCCTTAATAACACATCTAAAAATTTTATATAGTACTTATTTATGACATAATATCATCCTTATTGGTCTTAAGGTGTAACTAAAAGGAGGTTTTGAAAATGAGAGGTTTAGTCCTTACAAGATTGTTATTCTTTTATATATTCTTCCACCAAATTCAATTATTCATTATCCATAATTATATAATAATATTAGAACAATAAACATAATTAGATGTCACTATGTTAATCTGAATACCATTACCATCTCTAACCTGTATCAAATGTGGCAGGAATTCACTGTTCGTGTGTACAGATTACTACCCCCTCACAGACCGATGTATCTCGCCTTCAATAACCATCTCTCAGGTATTTTTATAGTGATGAAATTAATGATTAAATATTATATTAATTTCAAATTGATAAATTTTTTTAATTTTTATATATCCTTTAATTTGTTTACCTATCATTTAATAGAAATATGATAACGTCGTTCAACATGAATTTGGACTACAACCTACACAAAGCGATGTGATTTTTTTCTCACCAAAATAGATGGGTGAGATATATAAGATCATTTAACGTATTAATAAGATATTAAATATTTAATTATGATTTTAAAGCTAAAATAATACCTAACTTATTTTCAAAATGAACATTAATGAATTGAAATGTTCATTACGTGTACATATAGACTATCGTCTCATTGATTAAAACATAATTCCTTTTTTAATATATATAAGTATTAACATGGACTTTACTAGATACTTATTAGGCCCTTTTACAAGTACTAATTTTCATAGTGTGGAGTAATTTTATTAGATTTTAACTTTAGGTGTGTTTGGGTGAATTTTTAATAAAAATTGAAGAAAGAGGGAAGTGGACTATCGGTGCATGGGATGTCTTAATCATTCTCCCTAGCCCAACAAATTGTGCAACACTAGACATATGGGATATTCATAGACGGTGCACTATTTTTCAAACTACGTTCCCCAAAATGTGAAACCAAGAACCCCCACACCCCAATAATATGTGAATAGTTAAGGCGTACAATTAATAGAAATCATTCCCCCAAGCAGTAAACTATACATACATTATTTAAATCACTTGACTTTTATCTAAAAATTCAAGAACACTCATATCATACACCCAAACACCGTAACCGGTCCCATAATCAATTAATACCAATTACAGATCCCCCTAGAGGGATTCTATGGCCATATGACCTTAGTTCATGGCGATTTAAATTTTTGTTGGTAGATCCACACCTCTTCTGTGGTGTTATTTCTTCTCAATTTTTCTCATATGTCTTCGAATTTTTATCATTATTTTTCAGGTTTCAATCCTTTATTTATTAGATATTGATCTAGATTTTTTTCATTTATATTTAGGAAATTTGGATATAGATATATATTTAGGATATCTTGTTTACTTGATCATGGATTTAGGTTTCAGATTTATGATGTGTTCTTCATCGCGTTATTGATTACATTCCAATTGGTGATATCTATTGGGGAGTATTATTTGTCAAAAGAAATGAGGTAGCTGGTATATATTTTAAATCCCTAGGTATTTGTTGCATTTTTATGAAATAGTATAATTTTCATTATTTTTGTATCAATTAATATTTTAAATGAAGGAATGGATTTGGTAAATTAATTAATTGAGGGAAATGTGAAATTTTGGATTTTGATATTATATATTTTGAGATAATTAAGTATTTAATTAATTATGAGGTATTGAGATTTTTATTTGGGGTAGTAATATTTTTAATTAATAATTTATATAATGTGAGTAGAAATTGTTTTCGGTGATAATTAATTTCATTGTTAATTATCATATTATTAAATTGGGATTTAGGGATAATTAATTATATAGTTAATTATTAATATTATGGATTGGGAAATTAATAATTAATTTTTGAATTAATTTTGGGATATCGAGTTTTTAATTATTGATTAATTATTTGGAGAATTATTTAATGGAATTGATGTGACATTTTGATTGGAGGAATTAATTGAGGGGTATTGAGTAATGATGAATTATAGTTAATTATCAAATTAATTACGGGTTGATGAATGTTAACATGGATATTCAGTCATTTATTATGAAATTATGAATGGTAACATGTTCAATAAATTGAGTAATAATGAATGAAAACATTGGAATTCAGTCTTGAATTATGAAATATGAATAGTAACATGGAACTCAATTATGAAATATGGATGGTAAAAATAGATATATAGTATGAAAATTGATTGGTAACATGGGAAATGAATTATTAATTATTAATGGTTATAGTGAATGTAAATAATATGATATTATTTAGGATTCCTTGGGAACCTGGGGTGTTATGTGGTTATAAAAATAATATTTGAACAATTAAAAATGTTTACTTAATTTCTCATACTTTATTATTTATAAAAAAATAAAATCTATTTACTAGATATTGAATTATTGAATGTTGGTGTGGGACTATTAAGTTGTACTGACACCCTACTTGGTCTTCCTGATGAGTACCCGAATAGATTTAATGGTTTTAGGAAAGGATAAGAGAAAATTCCCTATGTTAGATGGTTCTGTAGGGATGAAACATGGATAAGGGAACCTAAAGTTGTTTGGGACCATTTTGGGAATTATTAATGTATTAACATTTGAATTTCATTTTGAAACATGGAACATACTTTAGCATAGAATAGCTGGTAGTTAGTTTAGATGTGGTTGTTCCAGATTTGTTCATCATGTGGTGACGTTATTTTATAGTTATGGTTATATTATTTGGTTATTTTCAATTTATTTCCTCCAGTGAATTACTCTGATAAAGACATTATAGTCTCCACCTAATTGATATGAAAACCTCACGACTAGTCACAAGTGTCTAGCATATAGGGAGGCTCTCCAGAGGTCATGTGACTAATATACATGGGTAACTGGTGCGTGACACCAAGGTTGAGTTGTTACAAACTGGTTTCATAAGAGTTCAATTTTATTTTATTATATTTTTTTTAATATTTAATAATTTTTGTCCATAATATAATATTATTCAAGCCTTGGATATGATTTCATACATAAGAGTAGATAACACATGTATGGGAGAGAACCTAGTAATCTAGTGTCAGATGATTTTTATTTGTATTTGTTTTTAATGCGGAATGTTATTTTACCATGGGCGACACAATTGTTGTGTGATGTGATTGTTTTTTATGAGATTTTATGTGATATTAATCATGGATTGAAATGGAATTAGATTTAAGTTCTCATGAATAATACTTGGAACATAATATTAATTTGTGTGAGGAATCATTCTAGGAAAACACCAGAAAATGGGTTATGGTTATGTTTTTAAAATTTAATTGTTTTTTTACTAATGAAATTGAACTAAGAACTCACCTTCTGTGAAATTGAGAGTCGATAAAACAAATGATGCAAGATGAGAATAATGTGTGTCTAATGTGAAACCTAAATATGTGATGAATTTACCCTTTGTTAACTATGACCTAGGTTAAATATGGTTAATGGTTGAGTTAATGCCTCAGTTTTGATCTTGTGACAAGGTTTTAAGAACAGACTTGTTGTGGAATATTTTGTTTCCCATATATGTGTTTATGTTTTGTAATGTGTCCTAAGGTTTTTTTAGAATTATGGAGATATAACTCTTTGAAGACACTTGTTTAGGTGGTGATATGAGGACATGGAGAAAGATGATCGACCAGTTGTGAGATCTAAGGTACCGATTGTTCTAGGTGAGGAAGTTGGAAAGAAGTTCCAATATATCATTTCCCACTTCCTGAAATTAATTAAAATTGTCCCTGGGTAAGTTTTTATGATTATGAATGATCAAAAAAGGGTGTTTCAGTTGTAGTACACTCCAACTATTACTGTAGATCTGGGGCATGAGAGAACTGAGCTCTGTATTGAGTTTATACTGAAGATACTTCAACATGTAGACACTTTGGTTGGGAAGAGGATCATGTTGGATGCTTATATGATATGAGGATCTGTGAAGCATTGGTGGGACATTCAAGCACATAATAGAAGGAATAATTATATATTATGGAAGTAATTCTTGAATATATTCTTGGAGAACATCTATTCAATTGTTTTTTTTCAGAGAGTGAAGGCGTGTTTATGATATTGACTCAGAGGAGCATGTCCCTAAAGGACGATTCTTTTCACTTTTTTGATAATCTAGATTTATCTCAAGCATTGGAAGGGTATTTGAAAACTCTAATGAGGTGGTTTATGGAAATAATTAAAATTTAGATTATGCCCTATTTTATCCTCTTTAAGTAAAATAAGTTTTATGAGGTGTTGGATCATGCTATAACTGTAGAGGGAAACCTAAGGGAGGATTCTAGTGCAGTACATGTAGGTAATTCTTGATGGTTAGGATGTACATAGTCTAAGATCGTGAATCATCATTACAAGGGTGTTATCTATGGTGAAAGAAGGAAGGGTGGCTAGGGGGAAGAGTCTGTCAAGTAGGAACTTACTCATAATTTACGAGACCCGTGCATTATAAAGTGCCACTATCATAGACACTGTCCTTGACAGAAGTAGTCTGAAGGCCTTATGACAAGAATAGACATATACCGATTTTATCCCATACAAAATGATAGATTCTAAGTGAGGGTTAATCTAGGAATAATCTAATTACTTAGAGGGAATAAACATTACCATATCACACTAGTAACTAGAGTTATTTCAACCATGATGGTATAACCAGAGGAAATGACGATTCTGGGAAAGATAACTATTATCAGCGGAGTGGTACAACTTAGGGGATTTAGAATACATCACAGAAAATGGTGAAAAATAGTAATATTTCATTAATCCAATACTTGTGGATAAAATTATTAGACTATTTATGGTGATAGGTATTATTCATGTAACTTCATCATTAGCTAGTGTCTTATTTGATACTCGTTCATGTCATTCATTTCTTTTTTCAATACATGTTAATAGTTTTATCCCAGTGGGGGAGTTTATGAGACATCTTCTTATGTCTGGGAAGTTCTCTCGAGGTTAGGGATTATCGTTTTCTATGGGATATACACATCCTTTTCATTTCATAATTTGATATAATTATGTTTATGTACTGAATATTTTTATGATGATCCTATTCGGATTGTTACCAATGGAATGTTAATTTAATGTCTTTATAGGATGACAACTATATTCATGATGGATAGAGGGATATCCAGGAAGGTCGAACAAGTAAAATTACATTGAAACTGGATGAGCTCATAGCCCTAGTTTCTAGTTTATTATTGGATGATGGAGGTGTAATGAAAGATATCCTTACAACTATAGTGAACTGAATTTATAATGTTTTTCCTATATACTTCTCAAGGATGCCACATGAGAGATATGTTTAATTCACTTTTGAGCTCATGAAAAAGGATGATCCAATTTTTATTCCACCATATATAATAGAACAGAAAGATCTCAAGGGATTACAAATAGATTAGGGGAGTTGAAGGATAAGTTATTTTTCCTTCTGATTATGCTGCCTTGGGGATATCCAATATTTTTTTCTATGAAGGATGACAGGACTCAATATTGGTGTGTCGATTACTAGAGGTTTAAATAGATGACAGTAACAAATAGGTATACTCTCCCAAATATTAATGATCTATTTCATCTATTGAGGGGAGATTGTATATTTTCCATGATCGATATGAGATTAGGGTATCATCAATTGAGAGTTCAATATTTTGATATAACTTGGACATATTTCAAAAACAATTTTTGCAGATATGATTTTGTTTCAATTTAGTTTCAGTTGATGAATGTACAAGCTATGTTTATGGCATTGACGAACCGAAGGAACCAATCATACCTAGATCAGTTTTTGGTTGTTTTGGTGAATGACATAGTAGTGTACTTCAAGACTCTTGACGATCATTACTAAATCTATAAAATCATTCAAATTACACCAAATTCCATAAAATATACTCCAATATATCATCGTTTTAGTTTTGGACTAATCAGTTACACTTCATGGGTCAAATCATCTCAGAGATAGGTTTGTTAGTGGACCCAAGTAATCTTCATGCGGTGGTTTCTTAGAAGAAACCCAATAATGTTTTTGATAACCTTATCATTCTGGGTATGTTAGATTTTATCAGATGTTTATTCATGAATTTTTCCATTTGGAAAATCAAATTTAACTATTTTAAAATGGGGTTAAATTTTATTGGTCAGAATAATATGAGAATAATTTATAGTTACTAAATTAGCACTTGATATCTATGCTGATTTGGATCCTTCCTGATCTAGGTTAGGATTACATGTGAAATTTTAAAGCTTTTGGGTTTGGACTAGAAGGAGGGTATATGTAGAGATATCAATTAGTGGAATACGAGTCTTAGTAAATTTGGTCACATGAATGGAACTACCCTACAAAAAACCTCGAGTTAGAAGTAGTGGTTTATGCCTTAAATATTTTGGCATCATTATCTAGTGGGAGCGATGATTATGATGTATAGTAATGATAAGATTTAAATTTCTTCTTTTACCATTGATATTTTAATCTTTTTTAGTGGAAATGGGTTGATTATATTCAATTATTTTATTTTGTTTATTCATTTATGCTCAATAAGGGAAACAATGTGGATTATGATTTGAGAAGGTAAAATTAAACTTAGGTTGTATATGACTCTAGTGATGAGTGGAAGATGATGAATTTACTCATTGAGTTGCATGTTGTGGTTCATGATAGTAAGGAGAAGATGAATATGGTATTAGGTTTAGTAGATTATGCACTCTTGTTATGGATTATGGATTGGTGGTATGGATATCTAATTTGGTTGACTATAATGGAAAACATTGAAGGTGGGGAGTCTTCATCTGATTAGAGAATTCGTGAGGAAGAGATCATATATATTAGGAATCAGGTTGTTGTGGATAAAAGTATGCATAAGTTGATGATGTGAGAGTTTTATTCGATGAAGTGGGAAGTAAATACAGTTGTGTACAAAATATAATGTGGTACAAATTGGAATTGTTTGTGACCAAGATTGAAAAAGTAGATAGCAGGGTTTGTGACAAGATGTTACACCTGTCAATATGTTAATGTTATGAATTAATGAACCGGTGGTTTACTTCAATAGTTTCCTATTCCATAATAAAAAGGGATGGTGTTAAAATTGAATTTTTGGTGGGTATACCAAATAATCCTTTTATAAATGATTCTATTTGGTTTAATGTGGAAAAACTGATGCAGGTAGTGAATTTCATGTCTATACGGGATACTTAATTTTTAGAGTAGTTGAGAAAAATATATATTAAGAAGATATTAAATTTGTATATGGCACTATAGAATATAGTTTCAGACCATGAATTACATTTTTCTACTTTCTTATTGTAGGGATTACAGAAGGAACTGGGTATATAGGTTTTGTTGAGTATGTCTTTCCACCTAAACCCAAATGGGAAGTTGGAGTGTACAATGTAGGTTCTGGAAATTTTTCTATGACCATCTTTTCTAAACATCAGTGGGTCTTAGGAGAAGTACCTGGAAGTAGAAGAGCTTAACTATAACAATATTTATTATAAAACTATTCATATTTCCCTATTCTAGGATCTTTTTTGTTGGATACGTAGGTAACCTCTATCATAGATGCAGGTAGCTGAGTTAGAGTTTTTAGGACCGAGTCTCATGAATGGGATGATGATGTAGGTGCAACAGATTCCACTTATTATTTGTGTGAGATATATTTGATAGAAGATATATGTTGATATATATCAATTACCCAAATTTATTTTATAGGGTGATTATGTATTCCTTTAGATGTCGTTGAGGTTGGATAATTACAAGAAACAATGATAATGAATGTCGGCACCCAGAGAAACACCAAATGACACTTCCAATGATAAATAGTGTCAGGTATGAAGTTATCCATGTGTCACAACATTGTTGTTATAACCCCAGACCTTCTAATATGATAAATCTAGTTTATATTGAGTATGAGACAGATGCGTCCCTTTAAAATCTTCTTATATGTGTGTCCTATCAAAGTGAGAATGTGTTTCAGTGAAAGACCATGCTAATAGTATTTGTATTGGGGAAATATTTCTATATTCAGGAGGAAACATCAGAGATATAATCCGATATATGGGATGAGTTGGCCCATATTTTTACTTAGAATCATAGAGATTCTTGGATGTACAACATTAGGATGAGTTGTGATTATGTGGTGAGCATGTAAAACATGGCATTTTATGGAGATATATTAAGGCTTTTTTTACATAAACTCCTTTTCTTAATATTGAATACTTTTATTTTTGGTTTTATCATGGTGTGTGTTTGGGCGATTTTTTGAGAAAAATGGAAAAAGAGGGAAGTGCACGGTTGGCACAAGGTTTTCCCTAACCATGTTCCAATGACCAAGCAAACCATACAACCCCATATATAAATATTTTTCCTAGATGGAATATGGTTTGTAAAACCGTTCTCCATAAAATGGGAAACTGTGAACACCCGAGAAGAGTATTATGGTTAAGTCACATGGTTAGATGAAACCATGTCCCTCGAGAAGAAAACCATGCATACAGGATTTTAATCCCCCAAAATGTGACATAAAAATACCAAAACCCCTATATTATACCCCTGAACACACTAGTTCAATGCATAATATATTTATATCAATTAGAGAGCCTCCTAAATGGATTCTGAGTCCCCTGGACATCCATTCTTGGGGGTTGAGATCTTGATTATAAAATCTACACCTCTTTAGGTATGTGGTTTCTTCTGGGTTTTTTCCCATGTATCTCCCATTATTTTCTCAATCTTTTTGCATGTTTGTATCCTTTATTTTTTTTGGATATAGAAATATAATTGATGAATCTTTATCTATGATTCTTTTATATTGAATATATTTGATATATCATATTTTTGTGACCATGGAATTAGGTTTTGGATCTATACAGTGTTCGTCGTCACATTTTTGACATTGTTCAACTAAGGGATATCCATTGATGAGCCATATTTGTCCAAAATAATTCAAGTAGGTGGTATATGATTAAAATATAATTATAATGATAGAATATATATGTATTCAATTGAATAATTTCTATTATAAATTTAGTAATTGTGTTCTTGATTGAATTAATTAATTTGCTGAATTAATTTATTTAGTGAAATATAAAATTGGGGATTTTGAGATTATAGATTTGTTGATATTTAATAGTTGAATTAATTATGTTAAATTAAGATTGTTGAATTGAAGTAATTATGTTTTGAATTAAATTTTAAGATATTATGTGAATGAATTGTGATATAATTATAATTAAGTGTAGAGATGATTAATATAATATTGATTTTGGATTTGGGGATAATAAAACGTTGAGTTAATTATCATGGTTGTGGATTCTGAATTGAATTATTAATGGTTTGATTAATTATGGGATATTTTGTTGTGGTTATTTATTAATTGATTAGTGAATTAATTAATGTGATTTATGTTCTTAATTAATTTGGGAATTAATTAACCTGAATTAAGTAATGCTAAATGGAAAATAATTATTGAATTATTTTTTTGTGGATGAATGGAAATTATTTATTGAATTAATTTTTTCTTCATGAATGGTAATGTGGAAATTAAATAATGTATAATGTAATTATGAATGGTAACATGACCATTCAATTGAGTAATGATTAATGGTAAAAACAAAATTCAGTCATGGATTTTTAAATATGAAGGTTAACATGGTCATTCAATTATAAAATATGAATGGTAACATGAGAATTCAAGTATGAAATATGAATTATTACATGGTAATTATTTTATGAATGATGAAGTAAAACAATTATATTTAGAAAAATGATCTTATAAGCGTCCTTGTGAATCCGGGGGTGTTATGTGGGTAAAGAAAAAATGTTTTAATAATTTATACTTTTTAAATTATTTATTTTAAATTATTTTATATTAAAATTAATAAACTATAATAACTAGGTATTGTTTGGGATACCATTGGTGGTGACATTATATGTGGTTCTCCAACCCTACTCTGGATGATTGATTGATACCAGGATATGTTCCATGGTTGTTGGATAGGATTAGTGAAAAAATGTATTAGATGGATGAGTTGGGTTGGAGCATAATTTAGGGAACGAGGCATGTTTCAGGAAGAACTTGGGATTTTTCAGTGTATTTACTCTTGAGTATTATTTTGACAAATAGAACATACTTTATCATAGAATATATACTATATTGTTTAGACATTTCATTTCATGTTTTGTTCATCATGCAGGACTAGTATTTTTTGTTTTAGTTATATCATTTTTCTATAGTATATTTATTTCCCCAAGTGAATTACATTGATAAATACTTTATAGTCTCCCTATGATTAATATTAGAACCTCAAAACTAGTCAACATCCTCAGGTATACGGGGAGGAGCACCATAGGTCATGTGACTGTCTAACTTGAGGCATCAGTGCCTAGCACCCGAGTCAGAAATTTACACTACAAAATAATTGGATTATAAAATATAATTTATGTATAAAATTATAATTATTTCAAGACTATTATTCTGGATATTATGAAACATTTAACCCTTTTTCTATGTAGAATATACCATAACTATTCGAAAATTACAAACCAAACGCCCTTGAAATACCCTACATGGAATTAACTTACTAGGAAGTTAAATATATCAATAAAATAGATGAATTAAATGATTTAATGAAAAGTTATTAAGCATATATAATATTTTTATGAAATAATATAATTCAGATATTTAAATTATCTTGGATTCAAAATACATACATAGAATATTTTGACTCGAGGTAAGGGATTTCATCTCAATTTTATTTCATTCTGGAGTATATTATTATTTTGAAAAAATTTTATTACAAATTTCCAATATAAAAACCAGTTTATATGTTATTTAATTACTATTCATTTTTGAATGATATTTAATATTTCATTTTATGTTATTTTATCACAGGGATTAGGATTGATTATTTACTATAGTGGGAAATGACTTATATTACAATAAATTACTTATCAAGACTGTTTTGGTTTAGAAATATCAATGTGGAATTCATATGATTTTATTATATCAAAACACGTCACTTTTATTCACCTCTAGTTATGAATTTTGTTTACAGTGTTAACTTCCATATACTCCCTTATTGATTAAAAAAATATCAATAATTTCAGTATTAAGTTATACTAATTTTATATTTTCTATTAAAAGAGGAATCATTCTCTAAAATATCCTTATTTTCTAAAATGTATGTATATAATGTTATTTTTTAAATATAATTTATTTCACTTCTTCATTGGCCTTATTTTAAAAGGTTTTAAAAAAATAAATTTCCTAACATTTCCCTAATGTGTTACTTTTGGATCTTTATAAAATACAATTGAATAGAAAGTATATTTTATTTCATTTAAAATATACTTTATTAACACAATAAAATCCATTATATTCATTGAAGATTCATTTATTTGTTTCCCAATATATATTCAATGATATGTATTTTCAGAATATTTTGTAATTTGTTTTGACTAATTGTGATTTTCCAATTTAAATGGTCATTTTACTCATAAAGTATTTTAATTATCTTTTAATTTCAATTATATTAATGAATTCCAAAAACCGTTCATGATACTTTTTTTGTGCTAGATAAATTTATTATTGATACCATTATCATTATTTTTATCTATGGATTATTATTTTTTCAAAGATATTATCACATGACATATTTTTCCCATGGGTTATTAATGTTATAAAAGGAATAATGGATGTTTAAAATAGTTTTATAATGAATTGTAAGATATATATAGATTAGTTATCTTATAGTTCATGGGAATTATTTTTTATGATAGTTGATTTTAGTATTAACAATGTAGGATGAGACCATTATATATATCTAATTAATTGTGTAATGAAATGGAGTTAACCGATTTTATTTCTCTTATGAGATTATGGTAATATACAATGATGTTTTTTCGATGTATAACAATGATTTTTATTTCATGATTAACTATGATGAATACTAAATGTATATAAATTAGGGTTATTTCATGTGTATCCATGAGGTTTAATCCATTAATTTTCATGAGGTTTATTCAATATGTAATATTTATATGTAAATATTATAAGATACCAACACATTTTAATTTTGATTGTGTTTCTGTTGAATCCTTGTATCTTGAATGAGATCCATGGGTAGATGATGATTATTTTTTATGATTATTTCATTTTAATGATTTTATACATAATTAAGATATAGGTTTTTCTGGTTAAGAATTCCATTTTTTTATCATACACTATTATTATGTCATCATACACTTATGCTTATATTACTAGTGCTGATGAAATATAATTGTTAATTCTAATGTTTTCACCTACTGTGCATTTTCTGTCACCATAATCATAATCCCTTTTCTATATGTTATGAATAAAAATACTTATTGATTTGTTTTATCAATTTTTTCTTATGTAAAGAATTATATCAAACCTTTTAAATTATTAAAACAAAATATTTAATGTTGGGTATATCTGAAAATGAATTTGATATTTATGAACCAGTTCTTTATGAACCCAAAATATCATACTTTGTTTCCTAATTCTATAAAAATTTAAGCTTAAATGGTACATGGGTTTTTATGTAATATAATATTTATTATAGAGGTCATATGTTTTTGAATGAATTTTTCTTTAACATTTATCATTATCCAAGATAGAAATGCAGAGTTTCCTTTTTTAGCAGAAGATCTGGAAGTGTGGGTTCCAGGTTTTTATAGTTGTTATCAAATCAGGGGTTAAACGATTTTTACAAAAAATATTGTTTTCATGAGAGAATATAATAAGAGTTATTAATACAATCTTGGTATATATGTTTAATTTTTATCATTACTTCAAAGACTTATACATCACTTTTGTGGTTTTTAGTGATGGAATTTTATGGTAACTAATGATATATTGGTAGGTATTTTATTTGGTTAAGTTATGTAGAACCATTAGTTTTTGAAATAATTATTATTTGAGGATTCCTATTTTAATTGTATTTTGGAACCAAATATAATCTTAATATGTCTTTTTAGTGATTTCTAGAGATTATATGATAAGGGAATATTCCTTTTTTCGGTATATGAATTTATTAGTGACTTTTGTTATTTTGAGATAAATTTTACATTTATCATATATGAATATGTGATCAGATCCATATGATTTTTTGGTTTTCTTTTTTTACAAGAATATTTTCTAGAATGAAAATTATAAATATTTATATAGTGATTTATTTCGTAATTTAGGTATTACTGTTTAATTTTTAATATTAATTTATTATTTCTTCATATAGATGTTTGTTTATTTTTTGGAAGTATCATAACCTGTTAAACCATTTTTGTTTTTTATGTATAATGTTAAGGGAAATAGATCATAATAATTTTTTGGAAGTATATGATGAAATATAAGTGCATCAGGAATAAAAATATTCATGTAAAATACCCATTGTTTAGATCAAAAGATGATATTATCGTGGAAAATAACTAAAGGATGAATTTATAATTTTCTAGTAAATATAATTCATTATGTTATTTGAATATATGCCAAATTAATCGTTGCACTATAAGGAAATTTTATTTAAATAAAGGCATGTTCTGTTTATTTTTTTAATTAATAAATCATTTAACTTTTTATTCATCACCAGTGTACGGTTTTTTTAACGGTTAACTTTCTCATTATCATGTTCTATATTACCCTATGTTAATACTTGGGAATTAATTTTATCCTAAATATCCATATTTTCACCACCGACTAATGTTATACTATTCTAAATCCATGTTTTTTGTTCTTTTAGAGGACTTTGATAATTCCCTTCCTCTCTTTTCAAGTCAATATTTAATTAAACTGTTTTATGAGGTGGAATTTCAACAAACGAAAATTTAAAAATTCAAATGACTAGTTATGAAGATTGATTTAAAATTGTGAGGTTAAAATTTATATAATTTGTGGTGGGGAGATAAAATATTAAATTATTTTAAAAATAATGAATATGTTATATATCATAAAAAATACACAACATAGAGAATAATCAGTTCGTGAGATATTATTATTTAAATATTACCAATATAACCAATCAGATAAATTGGTGTGTATGAATATGATTAACTAATTTTTTATGTAAATATATATTTATTATAATTAATCCATAATTTTTGATTAATTATTAAGATATAAGATGTTTTTTTAATAATGTAATTTTAATCTTAAGAATAAATTTGGTGGAAATTTTATTTTTATTTCTTTATGTATGTGAATATTAATTTTTTTAAACTTTTAGAAATTTTAGTTTATAAAGTGAATATCATATTTTAAATCATCTTATCAAAATTATATTTTGGTGAAAGTTGAGTATTTTTATGAAAATATGGTTTTTTTATGGAATAGAGGAAAATAATAATTTTTATTGAAAACTATATTTTATTTAATAGTATATTGAAATTAAAAAAATTGAATTTTTATAATATTTTATGTATTAATTTTGAATTTAAAAATTAATTTTTTAATTTTTTTTAATTTATTTTAATACATTAATTCATTAGAAAATTATTTTGCACTAACAATAGGCATTTTTTGAAATACTAATTTTCATCATAGATTACCTGTTTAATTTTAAATAAAATTCTACAACTGATGTGTTTTTTGTAGATGTTTAAGTATTTGGAATAATTTAGTCTAAATTTGGAAAATAATACCCTTTCCTAGTCAATATTAATAGTAACTATATAAATTTTTGTTACCATAGTAACCATAAAAGAAGTTAATTAAGGCATAAAAATAATATTATTAGAATAATAATACAACCCAAATAGTTGATGAAATTTTATTTCACGAGTTAATATCATTTTGAGACATCCATGATTCTTTTATATGTAATATTATCTCTATTTTTATTTTTAAATGACCTTTTTAATATTTTAAATAAAGAAAACAAAAAAATGGAACACTCTTGTTTTATATAAGAATAATGGTTTTAACATAGAGATAATCAGAAGATATTTTCTGTTATTAAAATTAATATTAAATATAAATTATTTATATTCATTATCACATGTTTTTTAATTTTTGTTATAGAATTAGTTACCTTAAATTCTTACACAATGTTAATGTAGTAATTATAAAATTAATGGAAAAATAAAATTAATGATAATAAAAAAATTTAATAGAATATAAATTTAGAAAATTAATGTGATAAATTATTCTTATATGTTAATATAATAGGTTAGAATTGTAATAAATTTTTAATATTTAATTTCATTTGTTTTCTTGATGTAATTAAGAACATGGTAATGATTGTTTAATATATTGATATAAATATTATTTTATAATAATTAATATTTTACTAGATGATATTAAATTAAAAAAATATAATATTAAAAAAATTAATTATTATATGGTTTATATTAACAACCTTGGTACATTTATGGGTCTTTTTTCCAAAAATAGTTACATTAATTACAGTTAAATTTTAGAAAACCCAATTTTCATGGTGTGTGTGAAACAGGTCACTCAGGGGTTAAAACAAAATGATAAGGGTAAAAACATAGACAAAACTTCCAAATATAGTTTTATGATTTCATTTCATCTCATAATATGCATATAATATAATAATATAAATTTTTGTCCACTTTCATATAAAAAATAATTTATATTAATTTTATATTTTAAAAGATTCAAAGAGTGCCCATCCCCTGTGTTATAATAGTGAATCTCTCCTCTTCATTAATTCATAGTAATTTTTTTCACCCAATAAATAACTAAATACCATTATAAAATCCCTAAATTTTTTTTAAATGCCTTATTTATTTAATAATATATACTATTGTGGTCATAAGGTGTTATGTAATAGAGTTTGGCTGAAGAAGAGGTATTGTTCTTAACGAGTAATTTTGTTCTGATTTTATTTCAAACCTTTTAAAATAATTCTTAAAACTAATTATATAATAAAAAATGTATCCTCAATATTTTTTTTTATTAATTTAATGTAACAATCTATATCCATATATAACCTTCATTCATTGGGAAATGAATTCATCATTCGTGTTTTAGATAGACTGTTGCCTCATGGGAAAATGTGAGTCGTTTTCCATCACCACCTCTTATGTATGGTAATAATGAAAAAATTTGGGTCGATATATGATATTTATGACCTATTTATCATTTTTAATTATAATTTATCATTTAATTTTTTACCAATCTATTCATTGACAAATGATTACATCATTCACGTGAAGGTCTCCAAAATACATAATGTGTACTTAATTGACTATGAAATTAAATATTTCATAAAAAAGATAAATTTAATGGTTTGAGAATATTTTATTAAAACTATAGAATTTTCTTAAGAAATAAAATAATTGATATATATTATTATATAATAGTTAAAGAACATATATGAAATGTATGGACTCGAGGTGATAGACTTCATCTCAATTTTACTTATTTGAGGCATATTTTACTATTATACTCAAAATTTATTCAATGATGTGTATTAAATACCCATTTGACATTCTATTCAATTAATATCATTAGGTTCTTGATATTTACTCTTTAATTGGATGTTATTCTCTCATGTGTGTTATGATTTAAGAGTTACCAAAGTGAAAAAATCTTTTTTTACAATCCATTTCTTCTTGAGATAGTTTATATTCAATAATAGTATTTTGGGAAATAATATAATTTTATTTAAAAAAAAATTATTTTCATTAACCCTTCATTATGAATTTGGTTAACATGTTTAATAACTATTTACTACATCATTTATTAAAAAACAGAATCAATTTCATTCGTAAGTGATACTAATTTGGTATACACTTTTTGATCTGGAATATTTATCTTCCATATCCATATTTAGAAAAACGTTTTTCAATAAATTTATTCTTGAAAAATACAAATATATTTAATTTAACATCCCTGTATTTCTAAACAGAAAAACTATAATTGATAGTGTACATGATATGCCACACTAAACTTAATGGAAAAAAGAAACATTATTATTTTAATGTGGCCATTATAACATAGCCATTAATTTGGAAGGAATTAAAATGAATATATAACTTATGAAATAAATATAATCATAAAAATATAACATTAATTTATTGTTATATTATTCAAAAATAATACCACATTGTATCATGTAAATTTATTTTATTCATAAAATGCCTTTTTTCTTCAAATATGAGTTTTTCTTATTTTTATTAATGAATATTATAATTTAATGAATTTAAATTAAATTTCTTAAAAAATGATTTCAATTTTTAAATTCACCATGTCAAAATAATATTAAAATATTTTTTTAAAAAATTTGAAAATTTTGACTTTTTAAAAAACAGTGAAACGTACTCATTTTTGCAGAATAATGAATTTTATTTTAAATTATTTAAATTGTAAAAATTATGTTGTGGATTTATTTTATACTATTATTAGGTAATTATTATTTAAAACAATATAGTTATATTTTTTTAAATTAATTTTTTGCATGAATGTAGAATAAAAACATTTTATATTTAAAAGGCCATTTTTCTAAAAGAACACTTTTTCATTGAATTTTTTCGGGTCGAGTTTTAAATTAAATTATGAATCTAATATGTTTTGAATTTAGATTTTCATAAATTTTTTAATATATTGGTAAAAATTTAATAAATAATTTCCTTTTAATTTTTTTCAATAGGAGTTTTAACATTGTTATTTTTGTTTCCATGGTAAACTGTAAATCTATTAATTTAAGGTTACAAATAAAATGACCAGGACTAGAAAATGATCCTTAGAACATAAAAAAATTATTATTAGGTTAATATTTTCCCATCATTATTCAATTTTTAGGTATATGACTATTTTAAACCATATGGATATGATTATATCCTTTATTTTTTTATTTAAAGAAAAGTCAAAGATGTCACAGTCTTGTTTTTAATAAGTGTTATATTTTTAATATGTGGCCATACAAAGAATATGTTAGAATATAAATAGTATTTTTAAATGAAAATTATTTATATTTATCAAGGTAATTATTTTTCAAATTTTAGTGAATAAATAATTACCTTTTATTTGTTCACAATAATGAAATAATAATTATTTAATAATTGGAATATTAAATGAAATGGCATTAAAAATAATAATATAAATATAATTTTACCTAATTTTAGGTGATATAATGATTTTATAAATTAACTTGACATTTTTATTATATAATAAAATATTAGGTTATAATTTTAACTACTTTCATGATTTTTTAAAATTCATGGTATGAAAAATATACAATTTGAGAATAACGATATTTTATACAATTAATATTTTATTAAAATATTGAAATATCATAAAAATATAATATTATAACTATGGGTAAAATTAATGGTCCATAATTTTATTAAATAGGAATTTATAGTCCATTTTTCTTCATTTAGCTATAGAATAGACCGATTATATATTAATATTTGGATAAACTACAAGACCACCCCTCCGCTCTGTTATAGAATAAATCCTTTTATTATCAATTATTAACACATAAAAAAAATATATTCAATGGAAAATACCTCACAAAATATAGTCCTAGAATACCTCCCTTCATTATAGAGTTTTATTTTAGGAAGAAAACAATCCTTAGTTGTCTTTTGGTGTTTGGAAAAGGTACTATCAGAAAATGAGTTGTCATTTTTAATCAAGAATTTTTAAGTTTTTTATTCAACCACATCCATAAAACCTTTATAAAACATATTAAAAATATTAAATAAAATATAATTCATATATATATATTTATGGTATTATGTTAGTTTCATTTTCTATTTTCAATTCTACCTCCACCAAATGGGAACATATTTCATCATTCATGCGTACGGAGGACAACTATCTCGTTAACCAATGTGATTTGTTTTATTTTACCACATCATATGGATGGATTATAATAATTGGATTAAAATTTATATATTATATTAATGTAATATTTCTCATTTATGAAAATTAATATATAGATTAGGTTTTTATCTTTCCATGCACAAAAAAGGATAACATCATTCAGGCTTACATGTAGACTTCGACCTCCCTGAAGCGATGTGATTCAATTTTCATAACCAAATCTCAAGGATGACATATATAAGTAGGTTTTAATAAATAATCTGATATATATGATATTATGTTAAATTTTTATTGTTAATTTTAGAAATATTTTTTTCTGAAATGATCGATGAAAAATGGAAATGTTACTCATGCATACGTACGTCCTACCATGTCCGTGATTGAAACGTAGTTCATTTTTTCATAAAAATATATAATGGTAGGATTTTAATGTATAATTATAAAGAAATAATTATTTAATTTATATAATTCTTGTTATTATGTGATGCTACTATATTTTATGATAGTCAACCTATAAAAGTAATTTTGGAATTTTAACTGATTATCATCAAAGTGTGTGGCCTGACCATAAATAATTAAGTAATTGTAATAATATGGTAATAAGTTAAATAAAGGGGTAATACACCTGAAAATTGTAATAAAGAAATAAAATAACCAACATTATTTATCATTAAATAATAAAAAAACTCAACATGATGATTATGACTTATGGTTGGAGAATTCCTAACTCAATTTACATTTTTAAAGTTAATTTTCTACTACATTTGTTATATCATGATAAGATTATATATGAAATGAGATTTAATTATATTTTGTTTTATTTATAATTTTTTATTTTTATTTTTATATAATACAAATAATCCATTCATTTAAATAATCTCACATCAATGAATTCATAATTGTAAGGGAACTTCTTTTAAAAATGAAAATTTCATGTTTTATTTTATAGAAGTCAAAAGGAATGTTCATTTTATATATATGACATGAGTTAATATTATTATATTAAGGAAAACAATAAAATTTTTATGATTCATTTTAAATATTATACATTTAATTTCAAAGAAATTTATTGGAATTTTATGTGAACGATTTTCTTTTTAAATAAGATACTTTCCTCATGATCTTTTTTTAATTATTCAAGAATTCATGTTTTATTATTATTTTATGGATCTTTGGAATTGTTTATGATTATGGGTAGTTTTATTATAAACGAAATATTTGAGGTTTCATGATATCCCTATCATATATTGGGTATATTGGATGTTGACCTTGAGGTTATTACAAGTTTAACTAGGATTGTCAAAACCAAGTATAAACTTTAGGGTTTTGTCACGTAATACCATTAGGGTAATTCATAGTAGTGGTGAGGGATAAAACATAAATAAGTGTGATAAAGAAAATGATACTAAAAGTTAAAAATATTATTTATTTAAATATTCTAAATTTTTATAGAAATATCATTTTTTCACCATACAAGTTATCATTTTTTGTTCAAATGAAAGTATATATTAATTTTTAACGGTGAAAAGTATAAATTTAAGAAAAATATTTCATGATATTATCATGTTTTCCAATAATACTTTATTTATTTTCTCTTTAATATTAATTTTTATTTTTAAAGAAAATTTTTTGGATAAAAAGTGTTATGTCTGGAGTATGTAAATCGTTATTTTGTGTCTAGTGTTTACTTTGAAAAAGAGATGATTTTATAATATCAGAAACTAATATTTTCTATATATTTTTTTCTACCACATAATGATATTTTTCTTCTTCTCCCAAATTATTTTTAAAAAATTCAAATGGGTAAAGGAATAGTAAAGAAATGGACTAGTTTAGGATGAAAATTTTCATTATTTTTCCTAATATGAAATAATTTATTATTTGAAAACAAATTATTTACTGTGAAATGTGTACTGAGTATAAGTATCCACTTGAATTGTATGCGTTTATATTTTTTGAGTTTTTAATAATTTTATAAAACTCTAAGAAAAACATATTCTCTAAATTTTAAGGATCTGAATTATTGATCAGAAACACTAGATTATATAATTCTTAAGCCTAGGTCCTTATCGTTGTTATTAATGAAGTGTATAGTTAACTTAAGAGAAAATGATTCTTCTGGATACATTTTTTATGATTTATGGATAACACAGTGGGTTTATATTTATAATAATGACTATATATTAAATGTATAAGACACCCCATTCATGTTTATATATTATAAAATTTTAATTTGACAAATTATATCTTTAGAGACATTTATTTTTATGGTTATTGGGGGTCATTACAATTTGGGGATGAAAAAGTAATGGTATTAGATAACCTATGCGGTTAAACAATTCAATAGTGATGAATATATTAATGTTATTTTTTATGATGTTTCACACATTTTTGTAATTTAATTTATATTTTATTAAAATATTTTTACAAAAAGGACATCCCGAGTATGGGTGCAAACCCATCACATTTGGATGGGCCATGGGGAATGAATCTACAACCAAAGTAAGACATGGTTTCATCCCCTACCACTCAAATACATTATTTCCTCGTCGGTAGAGATTTTTTCTGTATTTAATCTATCTAAGGGATAATGGAAAGGATTAATTTGGTTACAGTTCTTTTATAAAAAATTGATTTTGTGAATAAAGTTATTCTAAAAGATTTTAAATATTTTTGTAACCCTATACGAATAAGATAAATAGAACACTATTGTATTTTATTTGAGTATGAATGGTTAAATTATATTTTGGAATAATATATTAATATATATTATATATTTATATTGATTTAGTTTATTGACGGTCATGTTTATCATATTTGAAAAATTATGTGATTAGGGAAATAATATTTTCATACTATAATTTAAAATTAATTGTTGTAATTCGGATATAGATATTTAAATTTTCATGTATGACATTGTTATTTTCTTGTTTCAATAATAATGACTAATATTTTTGAGAAATTTTTAGCTGACTTATATTTTGAATGATCTATGTTGATCTTTTGGTATTACATCTGAATTTGGGATACTAATGTAGTTTCTACGTATATAAAGGTTTATTGTTTTTCCAGAATTATATTATCTTATTCTAACTGTTCTGGTTTTGGTTAATTTATAATGGTATTAGAATATGTTGTTTTTATTTTGTGATTTTTTTCTCTATGGAAGTTGATCGTAATTCTTCTAGCTTGAAAAATTCAACTTCAATACTTATTGATTAGCGAGAAATATTAGACTGTGGAGATAAATTATTAATGGATGAAACACTAATTTTCTTGTTATAATATCTAGTTATGGTCTTAATCTCAATTATAATAAAATTCCTAATCTCTAGTAATACTTTTTTGGTAAAAATGTTATTTATTTATTGAATATTATTACTATGTTATTAATGGAATTTTAACCCATCCTCGATTTATTATTTTGTGTTGGTTATCTTTTTCATGAACATGATCTATATCAATATCTATCATTCATTTGGAGATTTTATTATCTTAAATATACAAGTTTTCACCCTATACATTTGTTTTCCAACGTGTAAAAGTATTCTGTGTTACTCCAGATAACCTCTACACTTCCCTTTTATTTATTTTCAAGTGGTTGGATTGTAGACCGTTTTTACGATGTGGGTTTAAAATAATGGTATTTAAAATAGTAAAACGCAATGTTTTATTTAGTGAAGTAATATTGTGGGGATGAAATTTTAATGGTGGGGGGGGGGGGTGGAATGTAACAACTAGATATTTTTAAAATAAGCACTATGGATGATAATGTAGAGGATAAGCTACATCAAGCATTGAGAAAGACAAAAATATCATTATTTTAATGTGACCATTATAACATAGTAATGAAACTAGAGGGTATAATTAGGAACAACTGATTTATAAAATAAAAATAAATTTTTTACTCAATAAGACTTATTATAATGTTTTAACAATAAATCACTCATTTTTTTAATAAATTCAATTTATTATTGAAAAATATATTATCTTAAAAAATTTGTATTTAGTTTTTTATGATTAAATATTATAATATATATAATTCAACGAAAACTAGTTTTAATAAATGAATATTATTTTTCAATTAATTATGTAAGAATTATCATCAAATTAAATTTTCAATAAATTTCAAAATATATTTACTTCTCAATGAATAAAAAATTCATATTTTTCATCGTAAAACTAATTTTATTTTAAAATAATTACATGAAATATTTTTGTTATTTCTTAGATTTAGAATTTTATTCTTTTTTTATAGAAATTCATAAAATTAATTTTTTTGAATGGGGTTGTATACAAAAATTTATTACAAATATAATTTATAATTGAAAATTTATTTTAAAAAAATGACAATTCATTGCATTTTTTGAGGGTTAGTTTTAATTTTAATTATTTATCTTCTAGGTTTTCAATTTTCAAAAATGTATTCCATATTTTGAAAAATTGGTTCATAATTTAGTAAATAAGTCCATTTTTTTGAATATAATAATATAAACATAGTAAATTTTTTACCATAGTAAATGGTAAATCAGGTAATTAATGGATAAAAATAAAATGATAAGGAAGATAAAAGGACTCTAATACATTAATAATTTAATTTGATTATTATTTTTCATCTATTATAATTCAATGTTAGGTTATATGACCATTCGATTCCATTTGGATATGATTATAACCTTTTAAATATTTTATTTTAAAAAAGTAATTTATGTTAAACTATTTTTTCAAAAATTGTTATGTTTTTAATATGTAGTTACCTAAAGAATATGTCAGACTATAAATATTTTTAAAAAATATTTAATACTGATCACCCCAAGGGTAATGTAATTTAATTTTTTAGTAAATAAATAATTACATTAAATTTTTTCATAACTCTAATGCAATAATAATTTAATTAATAGAAAAATGGAATATTTTATATTAAGAAACAAAAAAAAATATTATTTCATTATGTTGATCTCTATATTGTCTATATTTCATTAAAATTATTAAGATATAATTATTATTTTTAAATTTCACTTCATTTATAATATTTTTAATGTCAACTTAATGAATAATATCAAATTTAAAAATAATGATATTTTATATAATTAATATTTAATTATTTATTTCAAATTAAAATAATAATTAAATAAGGACAAGGGGTTACGATATAATACAAAATTTTAATCCTTTTGAATTTATTTTCTGTTTTGATTTTTTTGGATCTAGAGTAACATTATCATATTTTATTATTTTTAGAAATTCGATGATTGCCCATCCCCACTCTTATATAAGAGAACAATTTCTTCTCAATTAGTTGAGATATAATTTTTTTGGGCCAATCATTACCTATGAAAATATCATCCTTGAATTCCTTCCCACATTATACATGCCTAATTTTATGCATAAAACCATCATCAGTGGAATTTGGTTGTTAAGCAAAGGGATTGTCTGAAGAAGATGTATTGTTTTTAGTCAATCGTCCCTTTTTTAAAATATTCTACGACTTCTATAAAACCTTCTTAAATCTGGAAAAAAATATTACCCAATTATAATAATTATAATGAGATTTTACTATGATATTTTCATGATCTATATTCATCTCTACTTCAATCAAATTGGAATTGAATTTATTATTCAATTTTCCAGAGGACTACTGCCTCACAAATCAATTTAATTTTTTTCCATCACCATAAATAATGTATTTATTATGATAAAGTAATTAATATTTTTATATGATATTAATATAGTATTTATAATTTTGAAAAAATTAATATGAAAATTTCATTCTTACCTTTCCACACACTGAAAAATGACAACGTCGTTCATGCATATGTGTGGACCACTACTACCATGATGTTTTGGGATTCGTATTTCATCACCACATCACATGGATGACATATATAAGTATATTTAAATAATTAATATGATATTATGATAATTATATAAATATACACTAATAATTACCTTCCTTTCATAATGATTGATGAATATGAAAACGTCACTCATACGTACATACAACTTACTATCACCATGATTATAATATAGTTCATTTTTCATATCCATTTTTCATCATTGTATTTAAATGTTTGATTAATTTATAAAATATATAATTATTTCATTAAAATTATTTAATATATTATGTAATTATGATCACTTTTACCATATTCATCATATTAATGTCATTTTGGACTTATGAACCGAATACTATCGAACTGTCAAATGTGAACTTAAATTATTATGTAATTTAGATAACATGATAATAGATGAAATAATAGAATAACAAACACAATAAAGGTTTAATATACAGAGAATAATTAATATATATTTTTTATTCTGGAATATAAAGAGAATGTGTGACAATTTGGACTTATAGTTAGGGAATTCTTAACTGAAGTTATATTATTTGAGTTAATACTTTACTTTATTTATTTTATCACTTTATTATTATTTAAAAAATATATATTATATTATGTGGTCTTTAAAAAAATATGTGGATTTAATTTTGATACACATAATAAATTATTTTTATTAATTCTCATATCAATGATATTATATTTATAAGAGAATTTATTTTAAAAACAAATTTTTATGTTTAAAAAAAATCAAAATGGAATGTTTTTAAACTGACATGATATGAGATAATTTTAAATCCATCAAAGAACCATTATTTTTTGAATCAGCTTCGACAATACTACTTGGTTATTTTCAAATAAAATGCATTCACTTGTATGCGCAAAATTTTATTTATTATATTTGATATTTTCTCAAGAAATGTATTTGTAATGCTAGAAAATAAGTTTTTGGGATATTTTATGGTTTTTGGGAACTATTTGTTATGATTAGGGATTCCATTATAATGAAAATAATTATGGATCCTTGATAGTTCTCCAATAAATTTGGTATGATAGATTTTGATCATGATATTTATTCAAAGTGTAACTAAAATGGATATATCCTAGTATAACCATGAGGGTTATGTGAAAAATAATCAAGAGGGTTACAAAAAAAAACATTGCATGATAAGAAAATGATCCCCTAAGTTACATTTATGATTTCTTTATTATTTCTATATTTTTATATTAATATCGTGTTTTCCTAATGTATGTTTTCATGTTTATCTTAAATATGAAGTATATATTAATTTTAATGGTATATATTATCACTTTGAGAAAATTTATTCATGGGTTTATCAGTTTTCAATGGAACTATTATGTATCTTATTTTTTTCCATTAATATTTCATATAAAATAATTCAGGGAATCTTTTGTGATGAAAAGTGTGATTTTTTGATAATTAATTACTAATTAAGGGCGTAATATTTATTTATAAAATGAAATTTTATTTTATTATATTGGAATAAAAACTTTTTTCCAACTTTTTATGACCCTTACTGATAATTTTTTTATAATGCATTTTAAAATTATTTTCATAGTTTTTAAAGAATATAGGGACCAGGATGAGATAAAGATAACAATTGTAAATATTTTTCTTTAAAAGAATCTTGTTTTTATTTTAAAACGTTTCTGTGGGGGGAAAATGGAAAATAAATTTAATTTTTCACTTATAATAAAAGGTTACCTTTGTGAAATTTTATCCTAATTATATAAGAATTTTTTAAAAAATATCCTTGTAATTTTAATTAATTTAATTGTAGTTCACAAACACATGAATATGTAACACTTTTGTTACGTACTAATATTAAACATGGTTTTTTTATTTATTTTATTAGGTTTAAAACATGAAGTTATGTAATGTTTTCTAATTGGTCACATTGATCTCTCTTTTATAGAAAAATAGAAAAAATATTTATTTTTAATATCCACAACAAGAATAAATATTCCCAATATCCTATCCATTATTTTCCTTGAATCAACCTTTATATTTTCCATAAATTTTTTCGATGAAATATATTTGAAAATTGTTTATAAATTTTTATGTTTAAAATTTATTTTCAAAGTAAAAAATGTTATTTTCCTGAAGAATTATATTAATTATCTTTTAATGTAATTTAAATTCATCAAATTCAAAAACACTTGATGATATATATATATATTACATTGGATATTTTTTACTAATATCATCCTCCATATTTTTCTTGTTGTATTATGATTATTCCCAAGAGATTATTATGAAACCCGTTTATTTTCCCTAGTTAAGTCATGTGTCGAATTGAATAATGTATTCTTATAAGAGTTTTATAAAGAAAAGAAATATCTATATACATTCTTTATGTTGGATCATAATATACATGTATGTGTATATCAGATGGAAAAATACAAGAGGGGGTGAATTGTAGGATTAAAAACATTGTATTTAAATAATTAATAAATAAATTAGTTTAAAATATATTAAACTAATACAATTCACAAATAATACAAATTACCATAAAGGTATTTGATATTATGGGCATGAAATTATATAATAATATAAGTAATGAAATAAAATTGTATTGGAATTGAATACAATGATCATAGAAAAAAATGTAAATTATTCTATCATATATCTTATGTAATCTCATTATATAATATGTAATAATGAATCATAATTGAAAAAAATTACAATCGAAATGAATATTAAAAGAAAGAGGAAACAATATAACCCCCTTTATAATCCTAATAATATTAGAAATGTTAATTTATTACGATTATTTGATCCCAAAGTGTAGTGTATCCTTTCACATAGAATAAAAGGTCTATCATACCACTACCTTGGTAAGCCCTTGATATGATGATCATCATGACTATCATCCTATTCCCAGAATCCCTTGATTAAGCAGGTATTCAACAAAACTCTCTTTCAATAAATTTAAATACCTCGATACGATGACCGGCCGAACGTCTTCCTATCCCCCGAATCCCTCGATCATTATCACAATGATCGGTCATAGAGAGCAGAAACAAAGCACTTATAAAATACAAGAACACAGAACAAGTAGTTCACTTCTTATATCATCACATATTATTCCCGAAGCAAGAGAGATATCAAAACATATCTCTCTAGAACATGATATAAGAAAAAGTTGTATATTCTAGTTTTAATGTCCTCTTATTTGTAGGAATTAGTATCTAACAGTCAAATTTCCTTAAATGGTCATATTTCCCCAAAAAACATGGAGGGACATGGGCATATGGCATTACAACAGTAAGAAAAACAGAATACAAGACATATTTTTGATTGGTAAACTACAAACTCCACAAAATAATTTTAGGTTAGAAAATAGTAAGTGAAAAGATATGAAATAATGAGATGAGTAACATGAAATCAGTGCGGGAGTTATGATTATAGAGTAATGAATTTTAAAATTTCACTACATAATTTGTTTACTAGGATTACCAAGATAACAATGCATATAGTGATTACAGTTTATAACATAGTTACCATTATTATCACGGTTCTGATGCACAATATGTAAACTAATTAATATACATTAATTCAATGTATAAATAAGAATTCAATACATAACCTGGAAACGATTCGTGATTACAATGAAATATTTAACATGGTTATGATGCATAATTATGATGTGATACTTAGTGTACTCATAATTAACATGGTTAAGACACATGATCTAGTTGTGATGTATACGATTAATATGCATGACCTTTTTATGATATATGTGGTTACGATGCAGGTGATTGGGATTCTTAATTTTGATTCAATACATAATCTGGATATGATTCTAGATTATGATGTAATATGCAATATGGTTACAATTTTTTATTACGATGTAATACACTATCTGGTTACAATTCCAAATTTTGATTTATTACACAATCTAGTTACGATTGTGAAACAACATAAAAAACAAGGTGAGTGAACAATATATATGTTTATGATAAGAATACAACATATTGTAAAGACATACTGAGTAATTACTATAATGAAACAACAAACATGATAAAAAATATATTTGATTATGATACTTGTGATTTATGATTTAAAAAAAACTTATTAATGGGAATCATGAAGAAGGTTTTGACGCAATAGTCTCCCCCTTTAAGGAATGAATAAAAAAAAAATGAAACAAATAATAAAAAAACATATCCCCTAGAGTTTAATAACACTTTCTAAAGTAATAGTGAATAAGAAAAATTCTACCCATGGTTGAAACCAAAACTCTAGGGATATTATTCTCTTTACATTTACATGATTTTCCCCTTTAATAAGGCATTCATAAAAATTATTCTTTTCAAAAAAAATTCTCCCACATTGTGATATTTGAAATGAATAAGGGAGAGTATTTATTTCATATAAAAAGAAAGAGAAACAGAGTATGATATAATAAATATATTCATTATTTTTTTTACAAACATCATTATTTACTCTTTTGTTCTTCTAAAAGATTAAACATCAAGAGCTTCATATTTATAACTACTTTATGTTCCCTGTGAGATTATCAATAGCTTATTTCTAAACCTTCATCTTCTCATCTTGATCAGTAATAATATGTTCAAACTTCTGGATCCTATCTTCATGAAGCTGATTAATTGCTCCCAAAGCTTTTAGTATTTATTCTCTGTTATTGAAATCATATAACCGGATTTTTCCTGATTATTCTAAGCTAGAAACTATATTTTAGAGTTAAATAATTTCATTACCCTGATTTTCAAAATTTTTAATTAAACACTCAATATCATATGAGGATACAACTTTTTTGGTATCAGGTCATTGAAAGACATCAACCATTTCATTAAAATCATCAATCAAATTTAGATTGTGAGAGTTGAGTTTAATTACCCAGTGTACCATTTCATTATCTTTGTCCAGATGGTACTTGAGGCTTTCATCAACGTTGTAAGACAACTTCACAACCATATTGTTAGACTCATTATGCTCAGAAGCATGTTCCTTGAAAATAATGAAATCCAATTAAAGATTTAGAATTGTATCCATAAAAACCATAACAAAATCCATTATATCATTATGGGCATTTGAAATAATTTCCATCCTGAATTCAACTTTTGGATTTAATGATAACAACTTCAAAAATTTATTTAGGGAATGTTCTATGTACTGAATCCATTTCATAGTGATTGTTCTTTCAGAATCTGTGCCTCAATGTATTGTGGGAGATCACCAAAATAAGTTTTAGTGCCGATCACTTGAGCTAGGTGATTCTGATTATTATCAAATTCATCCAATTATTCTTCATCTTCTTTATAATAAATCTGAATAAATTTATTTGAAGTGAAATTTGTTTTAGAATTCTTGGAAGACTGAGGATACGATGATGGAAAATTGAAATATGGAACTTATGAGGACAATTTGGTACAACATATCCTATTTGTATCTTCTTTTTCATCCACTACTATTTTTTTCTTGTTTTTGTTATTCTTCATCTTCTTCTACCTAATATGGTACTTACTCTTAATATTCTTGAGGAGGATATTATGTAGCCGAAAGTTCAGAAACATGTTTCTCCTTCCGTTTCATTACTTGAACTGATTGATTCTTAATAGTTAGCTCCATAATTTAAATTCCATTTATTAGTTTTCCAGCTATTCTGAGAGGACTATCAATGTCAATAGCATTAACCATTCTCTTCATCAGTCAATTATTTATCTCTCCATCATTCATGTTTTCTTCTGGCCTTATAGTCAATGCCAACACTTCAGCAGCATCCAATCCAAAATGAGGATCCCCTACTTTCCCATCTTTCCTTTTTCATTCAACATTCATCAATAACCTCATCGGATAATTTTTTTTGTTTATTAAAAGGATTTATATTCGTATTCATAATAACCTTTGTTTTTTTCAAGTTGTCTTCGATGTATTAAATGAGTTTTCCCTACCATCCACTACTTCCTTTTCTTTCTCGACATCTAGATCTTTCTTAGACTTTATTGATTCACGATTTAATGGTTACATGAGCCTAAATTTCATATACTTATTGATTAAGGGTTCTTTGAAGGATGTTAGATAAAAAATTGTTACAAAATTACATATGATCGAGAATTCTATCAAAAACAATTTGGATAATGCTGAGAAACCTGATCAATTATAAATTTATACCTGTAGATTTGAGTTTCTTGATTATTAGAAAAATGAACCTCATAAGGTATAATATTCTCATGGTTACTAATTAATCATGGACATAGAAATTTTAATTTTTCAGTGTTTTTTTTTCAGTGTTTATTGGTAGAAAAAACACTAAAAATCTATATAGATATTGGTTTTTTATCTCCTGATAAATTACCCACTTTTCTCTTATCCTCATGAATCTCAAAATGTGTTTCTTCGGCTTTAGACCTATCAAAAGGTCCATCAGCATCCAGTAATTTATGATAAGAACATAATGAATCTCAATAAAATGGAACTCCTAGAAATAAATATATCTTCTTTGAGGTGGTTTAATACTTCTTATCGTACATCATAAAATAAACCATAAGATCATTGTCTGTCTCTACTTATTCATAAAATTTCAACACATCAGCATGATACACATAATTCGGATTAGAATATGTTTTTTCCACAAAAATTAATTCCCAAACCTAAAAACATATAATTATTTTCAATGAAAAATCAAAGGACTCATAAAAGTCTCGGGAGATTAACCTTTCACACCAACAGGTCATGGAGGAGATTTTTTTTGGAAAAATTTCTTTCAGATATGAAATAGTAGACTTAGTTAAGAAGTAATAACTCACTCCCTAAGATCCTGTGGATTACAAAAGTTGAGTAGATCATTGACTACAAAAAATAAGGTAATAACTGATTTCAAACCATGCTGACTACTCATAGAGAAAATAATCATGAGAGAAAAATATAGGAGTTTGATGTGGGATATATTATTTTATAAATGAAACTGACGATTAAGATTATATATGAAAGATCCAATGGCCAGTAATGATTTTGAACTCTTAATGTTTTAATTGATATAAAATAATATTTAGACTAAAAGCGATTTTGAATTAAAAGAAATAAATGACAAACATCCATTAGAACAACCAAAACAGGGTTTTAGAAATTATACCTATCATAGTACCAGGATATATGTATAGGTTTAAATATATTGTTCTTATAAAAACAATACAAACAATAAATATTTAAAACTAATAAAAATCCTATAATAGATAAAATTAAATAGACTGGTATCAATTATTTAGTACCGATAGAATATAAATCTACCAATAGTCCAGTAACGACAAGGTAATACATCCCCAATAATCTAGTACTGATGGAGTATTTCAATGAAGATAATTTAAAACCAATAATGTATCATAATATAGATTTTATAACCTAATAATGATAATTATGAAGCTGATTAATTTATGAAACTTATAAATCGAATACTGATAAAATAAATAATTTAAGAGTGAAACTGATTATGGTGAAACCTATAGACATAAAAATTGTTTATGAAAAATTGGTGCATGCTGAATCGATATATACTAAACGGATAAGTAGAACTAATAAAATATAAAACAAAAAAGAAAAAATGGTAAATTTTGTTTACTACCACATTGAAAAGGAATAACATAATGTAAGGAGAAGTGTTAAAAATGATATAGATGTGAATGATTACTTTAGTGTGATCATTATTAGTTTCTATTAAATTTATTCAAATCTATCATAAGATAATGGTTTTATGAAAAAATCAGCATGTTGTTATTGCATTATGATGAATTGTAAAGAAATATCTTTTTATTATGTGTGACCTCTATGAAAGAGATTCCTAATATCCATTTGTTTTTTACGTGAGTGATGTAAAGAATTTTTAAAAAAAGAAATGGAACTAGTATTGTCACATATTATTTGAGTTTTGAAAAAAAACTCAAGCCATAGTTAGTGGGTGTGTGTTGCATCCATGAAACCATAGCACAACAACATCTATCTGCTACATATTCAACTTCAATAGTGGAAAGAGATATTTAGCATTGCTTCATTCATGACCAAGAAACTATAGATTCTCTTAAGATCTGACATGTTTTGGATGTACTTTTTCTATCCATTTACATCCACCAAATTAATTATTTGAAAAACATTTCAATAAAAAATAATTTGTAAATGAATATAAAACTCACAAATCCATAGTTCCCTTTAAGTAGTGACAAATTCTTTTCAATAATTTTATATGAGATTATTTTGGAATAGATTATTATTATGCACATAAGCATACTGATAACATTATGTCCGGATGAATAACTGTCAAGTTTAAAAAAATTACTATCATACCTATAAAAGATTATTGATCCACTAGTTTCTCAGTTTCATCAACAACAAGTCTATTTGAGTTACCGATTAGAGTTTTAATACATTTAGTGTTGTAATATGAATATTTTTGGAGTAAGTATTTAATATAATTATTATGATATATATAGGTTCTTTTTAGTTTTTGAGAAATTTTAAAACCTAAAAAGAATGTCAACTCACCCATCATACCCATTTCAAAAACATATATCATTAAATTTGTAAAGAATCGGTTACGGAATGACTATTTGAAGTGAATATAATTTCCTCAACATAGAGTTGAACAATCAAAACATTTTTCATTTCCATTTTTATAAAATTATTTGGGTAACATTACCTTTTGTATAATTGTTTTGTAAATGAAATCATATATGTCTATAATACAATGCTCTAGGGTATTTTTAACACCATACAACTCTTTGGTATGTCTAAAAACATGATGAGTCTATTAATAGTCTATAAATCCTAGAGGTTGTTCTACAAAAAATACTTAATTTACAAAACCATAAATAAATGTACATTCTACATGCATTTGAAAAAGTTTGAAATTTAAGTATGTTGTACAGGAAAATAGAATTAGAATATAATAAAGTCTACATACCAGATCACATTTTTCTTCACAGTTTATTCCAACTTGTTGATCATATCCATTATCAAAAAGTCATTCATTATTTATTATGATGACTCCATTTTCATCACATTTGTTTCTAAGAACACATTTTACACCAATTATAAATTTTTAGGTCAATTAAACATGTTCTTGAGTAAATTACATTCAAATTAATTGACTTCATCATGCATTGCTTAATACAATCTTCATAACGTAAGGCTTCATTAGATATTTTCTGTTTGAACTAAGATAGAAGTGCAAGATGTTCTATTTCATTTATCAGTGAATTTCTGGACCTTATAGGTTGATTTAAATCAACAATTATATTATCACTAAGATGATTCATTATAAGAATCTAATTTGGGTTTCAACGAACCTATTCATCAATATAATATTGAATATCTTCTGGGAAAAATGATTCCGAAACATTTTATTTAATATTCCCATTGATAATTAGTTGGTGAAATCACATCTGTTGATGTAGGTAAATATTGTTTAAAAACAAAGGTGTTAGTTTTATCAATCATAACATGGAATGTTTCCTTATCAGCATAAGAGTTTTTGTTAAAAACACTATACACCTGAAAAGTAGTACAATAACATAGGAAGATTCTTTCGTCGGAATTGGGTGTGAATTTATATAAATTATCTATTGTATTCAAAAATCATACTTTGCATCCAAACACTCAAAAGTATGAAAATTTTCTATTTCATACTGTCCACAATTCATAAGTTGATTTATTAATAAAAGTTATAGATAAGACCCGATTTATAGTATACCATGAAATATAAATAGATTCAGCCCAAAAATAATAAGAAATTATGTATTCACTCATCATGGTTCTTTTAATTTCATGAAGAATAAGATTGCTTCTCTCCATAGCACCATTTTTCTGGGGGTTATTGAAGCTGAAATGTTGTGAGTAATACGTTTCATACATCAAAAGATTTCAAAATCTGAATTTTGAAATTCTCCACAATAATCACTACGAATTGTTATCAATGATAAGTTCTTCTCATTTTTAAAATGTGATATGATGTTTTGAAACAAATAATGGATTCTCATTTCTTTTCTCTAAAATAGACTCATGTGAATCTAGTATAGTCATCAATAGAAACAAATACATATTAATTTCCTTCAATGCATCTAGTTTTTCTAGGATCTAAAAGATCCATGTGTACTAACTACAATTAATTAGAATATGATACATAATTGTTTGATTTAAAGATAGTTTTATATTGAATTCCATATTGAAAAGGGTCACAAACTTTTGAAGTATCATGCCTTAGATCCATCAGATCCTTAACAAGCCATTTATTTGAGAGTTTACAAAGGATCCATGGGTTTCAATGTCCTAACCTTCTATTACATAACCAAGATTGGGTTTTCATTTCAATTAATCAAGGTATGTCTTAGTTCCTTATATCTTCTGTTTTGATTTTGTATACAATCTCATGCCTATGGGCTCAAAGAATAGAATTCATCCTTGGAATTGTGAACTAAACATTTATCATTCCTAAATTTCCCAAGGCCAACTTCATCACATGAATAACTTAATATGATAATGTTATGCTTAATAAATTTTCAATTAAAACATTTAAAATTAAAAATTTTCTTAAAAGAATAATATTACCTATACCAATGATCTTTCCTTGATCATTATCTCTGATGGTCACTCTTCCACCTATCATTTCAATAAACATTTCAAAGATATCTTTTTTTTGAAATGTGTCGAGAACAACCACTATCCATATAACTAATGTTATTATTGTTGGTACACTTCTTGTTTTCTTAAAAAATAAACAATTAGTTTTATCATAACCCAAACATGTTTGGATCCTAAAATGTTATATAAATTAATTTTGGGAATAAAAACTTGTTTTCAAAATAGGATTTATGAAATCCAAATGATTGAGATTTATTAAGAGAATAGTTTCATTCTCAATTCCCTCCCTATTGATATTGAGTGTATAAAGGAGCATCTTGAGGAACAAAATAGTTATTACTAAAAATCAGTTTGGAGTGATTATAAGTAATTCCAAAACTATTCCTCAGTTTAAGATTTTGAGAATACCCGATGTTAAATTATTTCGTTCTAGATGTAATGTTTGATAAATGTTTTTTAAGATAAAATATTTTAGATTTTAACATAATCACTAAATTATCATCTTCACAAGAAATTATATTGGAATTTTTAACAGTTTCAAAAACATTTTTATTTAAAAGATGCTTTTCAAAGTCCATAGAATGTTTATCCTTCTATGAATTTATATCCATAAGGATTTTTGACACATTTTCAAAATCTATAGTTTTCTTATCAAGATCATTTGAAAGATCTAATACATATTTTTTAAGTATATATATTATAGTATTATCCTTTTCATGTTTGTTCTTGATTTTTGAATTTTCATTCTCATGTAATTTGGAAAATCCAGATACTTAATCAAAAGTAGGTAAATTGTTCTCTAATGAGGAAGATTCATCATCCAAAGAGTAAGAATGTTTCAAATCATGTTAATTTGATTTTAAATATATTATCGTAAGAGATTTAGAATTGTGTACCTCAGCAATGAAACAATGACTTTCAATTGATAGTCGGTCTATATGTCTTATATTCATCTAACTAGATGATTCGTCTTCTGATGATTTTTCTAGAGAATCACCACCACATACACTCCAAATATCATTTTCATTCAATACATTCTTAGTCTTTTTATTGCAATAATTTTTCTTATCTCTCAGAATATTTATCCTTCATATTTTTCTTTTTAGCAAAGGACTATATGGTCTAATATGAAATTATCTTCTAAATTCCTAACATGATACATCTGAGTGTTTTTTCCCTTTATGTCTTTCTTTTTGAATATATATTGTACATTTTTATTTTCAAAAATCTCATTCATCCTTCGACCAAGACTGGCTCACTCATTTTCTGAGTAATCACTTTTACTAGATTCTAATATAACAAAAACTTTCCTAGATTTGGATCTGGATATCATTTTTGGTGTTTTATCATTGAATGTTTTAGTAAAAGCTACACTCCCAACGACATTTTTCTACATAATGGATTGATTATATTTATTCATTATTTCCTCATACCGAAGAAGAGTTCCAAGTAACTCATTAAGAGTGATTGGAGTAACATTCCTATTTTCATCAAAAACTACTGTTTTCGATTACCATTCATTCTTAATTATATCAACTATCTTTTCCAAAGTACTTCATCATCATGATCATTCTCACCCATTGATTTTAGAATTTTTATGATTTTCATAATAATTTATTGCACCTTCTATACTGGTTCTCCATAATGAAAAATAAACGCATGATATTATACTCAAAGAATTGATCTTTTTATTTCAATAACATTGGATGTACCAAAATGGGTGACATCCAATTTCTTCCAGACACATATGGCGGCTTCACATGATGATATCTAACTATATATATTTTTGTTCATGGACCACAACAATGTATTTTGTAACTTGTTATTTATTTGATATTTTTTTTCTCTTGGTTGGTGAAGGTACAAACATCTTTATCTAGAATTTTGTAACATCCAGTAAGCATAATAATGATTTCTATTATAGTATTAATAACTGAGCATTTCATTCAATATCTCTAGTAGTTTTAATCCATCCCATAAATAATAGTTGGTTTTGTTGGATTCATATTTTCAATTGATCAAATATTCATTCCTTTCATCTTATAAAATAATAAATCTCCAAACCATATGTTAGTGAAGTAAGTAGTTATAAACAAAATATTTGTAAAATCAATTCAATTATATTGAAAAATGAAATAAATAATGTAAAAATAATTAGTGGAAACTTCCTCCGATACTATTTTTTGGATCATAATATAGATATATATTTATATTAGATGGCACAATAAAAGAGGGGATGAATTGTAGTTTACAAAACATTGTATTTAAAAACTTAATAATGAACTTAGTTTAAAAGGTCTTAAACAAATAAAATTCATAAATAATACAATTGACCATATAGGTCATGGATCCGACACTTATAAAATTATGAAATAACATATGTAAATAAATGAAATTGTATTTAAATTGTATACAATGATCAGAGAAATTAAAATGTAAATGATTATACCATATAGAGTATATAATATCTTAATTCAATATGTAAGAATTAATCATAAATGAATAAATTAAAATAGAAATGAATATGAATAAAATGAGAAAAGAATACAATTCCATTTATAAAACAAATATATGAATAAATGTAAATGTATTACAATTATTTTAAATCATAGAGTATAGTATCCTTTCATATAGGATAACAAGTATGTATTACCACCACCTTGGAATGACTTCTATATGAAGATCATCAAGACCGTATTGTTATCCCCAAAACTCCCTATTAATAAGGTAATCGACACCTATTTCTTTATGGAAATTGAAATCCATCAATATGAGGATTGAAAGCACATCATCCTATCCCCAGATGCCCTTGATCATTATCAAAATGATCAGTCTCACAAAGAAGAAAAAAAGATCTTATAGAAATACAATAACATAAAACATGATTTTTACATCTTGAATCTTCATGGATTTTGCACGAAGAAGGAGGGAAGTTACATCATCTCTCTTTAGAACTTGATAGAAGAAAAAATTGTATATTCATGTTTGAATGACCTCCTATTTATATGCATCAGGTTCCAATGGTAATATTTCACCCAATAGTCATATTTCTTTGATAACAAAATGGTACTTGGAATCCTCACATTATAATCATCAAAACAAACATAATTCATGACATCGTTTTGATTGGTGAAAAACTAACTGAATGACATATTTTAGGTTGGAAAATATTAAGTGAAATGACAAGAAAAATTGAGTATGACTAACATGTAATCGGTGTAAGAGTTATGATAAGAGTGTAATGAATTTAAAAGTACAATAAATATCTTTTTGATGAGGCTTACCATGATAATAATGCATATAATGATTACAATTTATAACCTGGTTATGATTCTTAACATGGTTACGATGCACAATATTTAAACACATTATGATTCATGAATGTAATTCATAAATAAGAAAACAATATATAACCTGGTAACGATTCAGGACTATGATACAATACTTATCCTTCTTACAATGCATAATTATGATGCAATACATCTATAGGAAATAATGCACATGGTTATAATTCATGATCTAGTTGTGATAAATGTGGTTACAATGCATGACCTGGTTATGATTGTGAAACAAAATAAAAAACAATGTGATTGAACATCATACATGATTATGATAAGAATGCCACATATAATAAAGACAATGTGAGTATTTAAAATTATTAAAAAACACACATTACAAACAAAATATGTGATTACGATATGTGTGATTTGTGATTTCTAAAACAAATGATTGATGGGAAATTTGAAATATGCTTTGAATCAACAATTTATATTATAGATATTGGTAATTTATTAAAATGATTATTGTCTCTATTGTAATCCACGTTCGGGTTAACCCATTATCTCTCTCCAATGCATTTGGAAATGTGAAAGAGTTAACCAATTTGTTTTTTCATAATAGATTATGGGAATATACTATGACAGTTGTTCCATGTATAACTATGCTGTATTATTTTATGGAATATATGATAGTTACAACAATTAAAAAAATGATGGTTATTCCATTTTAATAGTGATATTTACACTACTTATAACCATGAAATATATGATATATGTAAGAGTGATAGGAAAATGATTCAATATACATGTATTTTTTCTATATTGATGGGGTTTTGTTGATTACTTTAGTCAATACTGCAATCTTTTGGCATGTGATTATTGATTCTAATGTCTTCTTCCTTTATTAAATATTTATGCCATGATTTATGATCAAGGTATTGTTGGGATTGAATTCCATTATGTCACACTCATGGAATATGATTCTTCTATCATAATCATATTCTTATATTACACACAATGATTAAATTCAATTTTTAATTATTATGATTACCCTCAATGGTCTTTTGATATCACCCTTAATTTATTCCTTTATTTAAAAAATTATAATTAATGATACTAAATTATTTGTGTATAAAATGGTTTCTTATGTGACAAATTTTATAAGAGATTTTGAATATCTAAAATGGAATATGAAAATATAGTTATAGTGTGTGATGTTGACATTTATGTACTAATTATTTATGAACCCATGTCGTTAAGAGTTTATCCTAATTCTTTAAAACCAAAAACAAAAAATGTAATTATGTATATAAATTAAAAAATATTTCTATTTGATGTTGTATGTTTTGGCAGGAAAAAATAATGTCATGTTTATTATTATTTAATCTATAAATGTGTTTTTTTGTATTTGGCACTAGATCTAGGAGTATGGGATCAATGTATTATCATATGTTTTTATAATACATAATGTATAATTAATCAGTTTTTATTTTTTCCAACCAAATATCCTGTAGAAAAATATATTGAATATTTCACTATTGGATAATACTGAAATGATGATTTCAGAAATAATATTTATTTCAAAAAAATAAATTTATATGTATGAAAATTTACTTTATTAAATCCAAGTCCCCATTAATTTAATGCATATTTGTATTTTTGACTATAACAATTTATTGTACCAACATAAAAATTATATTTGACTTCATAAAATTATATTATCATTCGTATTTATAGAATATTATTTAATAATAATATATTATTAAATATCATTTATTTCTAAAATTCATGAATTCAAAACAAATATTTTGTGTATTGAAACTATTTTATCCCAAAACGATGTTTTGTGTATCATTGTATCAAATAAATTATTTTTTATCAATACTATTATTTAATAATTATAATGTAACAAAATAAGAATATAATAACTATTTTATTAAAAATAATAATATTAAAATTCATTTTGTTAAGATATGGACAAAAATACTTTTTTCCACTAGAGAATGCCCTATGATCAAGGTCCATGGTGAAGTGATTTTCTTTGGGTTATTGGAGGAATAAATGTTAGGTCGTGATTTCAATGATCTTGATGTTATCCAATAAATGGTTTCATTGAAAATTTATTTGTCGAGTCTCACCATAGAATTTCTCAAGGGTAAATCCTAGTGATTCAATCACCCTCATAAGCTTTGATAAATGGGATTTATAATGTATGATCTTATATGTTAAGACCATCATTCCTTATTTCTCTATAAATTAGAAATTATCAAATACCTTAATATAATAATCATAATGATCCTTTTACAAAAACCATATTATCAATGGTTATAATTCATAAATGTATTTTAAACCAAAAATCTTATATAACGATACAAAATAACCTTAGTTGTGCATGAATTTTCCATAACTAAAATATATAATTAACATTTACCAATTAAAAAATAATATTTCATTTATAAATGTTTTTTGTTTTACAAGAATCATTAGTATTCCTCTTTTCTCTAGTGGAACCGTTATAACTTATCTTAGGAGTAGGAGGAACTCCTATCAACCCCGACTTACCATCCAAGTCAAGCACATCAGTTAATTCTCTATTATACACATCCATATTTTTTTTGATAATAATCATAAAATCCCGAAATCAAAAATCTGATAAATGAACCATATCAAATATCTAGTACATTAGCTTATCATTCATTACTATGTTAAGAGAAAATTGAATAACTTTTTTCAAAGTGGCTTAAATACTCAGTCACAGTTTTATCTCAAAATTGGTGTTTTAGGAAATCTATATATATTTTTAAAAACATCAGTTCATTATTTAATTTCTATATTAAAATGGTTTTAATGTGCTTCTACCATAGTATTTCATGTATCGTCACCATAACCATTGGGTCCCACCACCTCATGGTAATACCTTCAAACATGATGGTAGAACATTTAAACATTATCAATTTATGAGTTTCCAGCATCTAAAAAATATTATTAACCATTTTGATCCAATCATATGACTCTTGAGGATCATTCAAGACTTGGATTTCATGTGGTTTCTAATAAATAATATTTTGGTCATGGTGTATAGTTTCATCCCATTGAAGATCCAATATTTTAGCCTTAATGAGAATGGGTGTGGATACCTATCCCAAAGAATGAATAACAAGAAAAAATATCTCAATGATATTATCATCATTTAGAGTGTACACTTGTGATGGTTCATCCATAACTCCCACCTATGGTTTTATCAAATGACTTATTAGGGGCTTAGTTCTTCATAACATCAACATGCAATAAAAAAGAATCGAAAAAGACACACAGATCATCTTATCAATGAAAAGATACAATAATATAAATTAAATATGTTAAAATTTAAACATTGACTGTTTAATATAATAATATAAAATTTAGGGTAATTAGTAAAATTAGATCATATTTAATTATCAAGGAAACATTTAATAAACACCCATGGTGGCATAAGGCTTACTAAGATGCGATATGGAAAAAAACATGACCGTAACTACCCCAAATGTCTCTAAAATCACACTTTTTATATAACAATACATACTAATATACATACATATATCAATGAATGTTGCAAAACCTTCCATATTTGATTTTATAAGGTCATAAATCAACCAGAATACCCAAGTACATTGGTACCCATGTTGAAAATAAAATGACTCGAAGGGCGTTCCTGAACCCCACCTGTTGGTGGTTATTGCCTGAGGATCTATCAATGTCATATAGAATTATATCACCCTATGATCAATATTTAAGATTAAAATATAAGAACATAAAATAATGAAAATATGACTTGAAATCACTCCGTAAGGAGAAAATCCCCATGGGAATACATATAATTATTCAGAAGAAATACAACATCCAATGGAGACCCAACATCCAATAGGAAAAGATCCAATTTGTTTTTATAAAAAGTGGATAACATCTAAATAAATGACTTCCATCAGACAATGTCCCATTAATTAAGAACACCCCAAACCTCCAAGTGATACATGCCCTTTTTATGGACCAAAAATAAAAATATTAAGAAGTTTTGAATGAAAAAACTTGTCAGAATGTAGATCCCAATATGATTCATCTGACATTTCATGAAGAAATTTTCTATCAAATAAACAATCATTTATTAATTTTTTTTTTAAAAAATAGTCTTTAAAGGACATATTAACATTATCAATGGAAATATACATTCAGGAAAGGATGAGGACATGTATAAAAAAATATGAATAAATTAATATTTTAAATAAAATAGTATGCATTAATAAAAAAATGTTTATAATCACTTTCTTGTAATACTCATGTCAAAATGATGAAACAAGTTCATTATCCCTCAGGATCATTATTTCCTTTCCCTACGATCCTCACACTACTCAGTCAATCATCATGGCCCAATGTCTGTTCACATTTCTTTATGGGTCAATATATCATGGTAATCAATAAACACATATAACAACCCTAATTTTTATATAGAAACACCTTTTTCAATAGTGTAGATGTTATTCCATATCATGCTTAAAAAAACAAGTGATTGTAATTGTTTACCTATTTATTTTATAACCAAGTAATTTGAATGAAAAAAATGAATTATATTAACTAAATATTGAAAATATTGTTTAAACATTTATATGTAATTCATTGAACAATTAATTTTAAATTAATTTAAACCCATTTTCAAATAAAGTGATATGTTTTTCTGAAAAACTTTTTAAATGTGCACAACTGACTTTGATTCCAAAAAAACTAATAAGTCCATACTATTGGATTATATATATATATAATACATTGTTAATTGTTTGAAATTCATCTTACATGTTTTAAAAACATGATATAACAACCAATTGAATTTTATGCATAAAAGGATTATTTTTCAATTAAGGAATTTATAACCCCTTAAGATGGAGAACACATTTTAAATCTATTTTTTGTTACATTTATAAAATCTATTTGATAAAATAAACCTCTTATTTATAATAGTAGTAACAAAATTTAGTTTTACTTGAGCTTTATTATATATTTTTTGAGAACTTTCATATTTATATGAATAATAAATAAATCAAAATATAAGTTCTAAACTTCTTTTTAGTAAAATTAATTTATATATTTAAATTATTTCGTAACATGTTTTAATGAATAATTTAATAATATATTTATAGTCAATTCATTTTTGGACATTTGAATCATTTCTACAGTAAATTTTAATATAAAAATATAGTAAACTCTTGAACATTTATAACTTCGAAACTTATTTTCTCGATCCATCGAAAATATTAAATTTAAATTAATTTTAGCCACTTATGTGATTTTAATTTTGAAAAATAAACTAACATGTTTTAAATTAATATTAATATATTTATATAATATGAAAAACATAATTTATTATGAACATCAACTTATTATTTTTTACCACTGTTATGTGTAAATCATATAATTTAGGGTTAGAATAATATTATAATACTTATAAAATTATAGTAATATTTACAAAAGTTTAATTGGATTAGTATAATTAGAAAAAACCAATTCTTGGGTCGATTTTGGGACTACTTTTTTACACATGGATGACTCGAATACTATTATTATATTATATTTCATGGAAATCCAATTTTTTAAAATTTTATTTTAACATGTAAAATTTTGTTACTATGAGGTTATATAAATGATATGTTCGAATATAAATAGTAATTTCAAATAGTAAATATCTATCTACATAATGGTAATTTATGTACAATTTTTAGAGATAGAATAATTACCTTAAATGGTAAAATAGGAATGATTCCAATAATTGTTTAATTAATAGAAGAATCAAATAAATGAAATTAAAAATATTAATATACATATAAATTGAGATGACTAATATCATACATGAAATTTTTATAAACATTTTACATGTTATTGAGATCTAAAATGAATTGTTTCAAATTTATTGTGTTATTATGATTTTTTTAATAGTCAAAAATTTAATAGTGTAAAAAATTTTCATTATTGGTATTTTAAAATATATAATATTTTATTGTCACAACACGCCCTCGGGGACCATAGCATGACTACCCCATGACCTCCTTCCATAGGCCAGGGGCTGCCAACTAGCACCAAAGGCGAATCCCTGATAAAAAGGGAAGGCATTGTCTTTCAACCTGTAACTGACGCAGTCTGAACACAAGGAGTAGAAGCAACAAGTACTAAAAATATGAAAGAATAGTGTGATGAATTTAAGTGGGCCAGAATACAAACCCAACTGAACAACAAGTACATGTACAAGTAAAAAGGGAAAACTACTCCTAGATAATCCACTGAAGAATCCTACGTGAAGGGTAGATACAAAACTCGAACAACTCGTCCCTGAGATACGTCCCATCTAGTCCAGCTCTGAGCAGCCTCTCTTCCGTCACCCTCCGCCTCGATCACTGATGTCTGTCGTCTACACAGTACACAACAAGTTGTGGGTGAAGCCCGTGCATGGGTGAGTATAAAAATACACAGTAGGGGATCCCAAGACCCCTGAAGGTCTCCCAGAATCTACTAAGGAAAAACCACAGATGAATCATACAATCATGAAGTATCATCCAACCTTACTTAGGTATATGCCCATACATATACCTAAGTTACCAATCACAGTTCGGCTCCAACTCTCGAGCCCAAGCACAACTCATTCCGCAAAGGAAGTAAATTCAATCACCACGATGATAATGGTTGAAATAAAAGACACAACACAGACTTGTATACATATTTTGTAGAGTGATGGAGATGATCAAATGTAGTCACTTATTCATCTAAGCTATTATACCCACAAAGGATACATGACTAGACAATACCTGGAGGAAGAACATATGATGTATCGGTACACGGTGGAGTCTATCGGACGTGGAGTGCTGTGGAGGCCATATGTACCTTCCCTTCAGGTAGGAACCCCAGAGGACGATCTAGGATCTTCAAGGCACTTTCCACCTGTTTGAATTTTTAGTTCTACATGTTTTTCCTTTCCTTGTACTTTACTGTTGGGCTTGTATTTTCGTCCCGTTTTACTTTCAGTACACTTGTTATACAGCTTTTACTTAGTGTATTCTTCTGCTTGTACTCTGGTTGTGTGTGTTTATGTTTTTTTAAAGGAAATTCCATCCCAGTTTTAGGGAATTTTTCCTTTAGTGCTAGTCGCCAGCCCCTAGCCTATGGACGGCGGGCTTGTGGTAGTCACGATACGGGCCTCGGGGGTGGGTCGAGACATTTATTAATTGATATAAAAATATTTAGATTCTAATAATTGTTAATTTTTTTTGGATAAGTCTTATAATGTCCTAAATTACTCTTATATTGGTCTTTTGGCATGTTTTGGTTAATATATTAACCTAAAAAATGTACATTACATGATAATATTGTAAGAGGTAAAAGGGTTAAAATAATATGATAAGGATTACAAAATATTAAACACTAATCTAATTTTAACCACATGAAGGGTATTTGACTAAAAACATCATATCTTAGACATAAATAACTCTAAACCCGTTTGGAATAGAAAATTTATAAAGAACCAATGTTTTATCAATGAATTTCGCTTTCTTATAATTATTTCATATAGTACAATCTCATAAAATCACACTACGAAAATAAAATATTTATAAATGATAAATGATTGAAATAAATTTAATTTCTATATGTTATGGAACATATTCAAATGAAACAATAAATTGACATTTAGAATAGTAATCTGAGCTTTATGAATAGTAAACCACCCAATGTAACAGTAACCTAACCATTGAAATAATAAATAAAAGTTATCCATATTACAAGTGACAATTTTATAAAATTATATAATATTTTATGTATGTAAATATTTTAAAAATTATTAATTTAGTGTCTGTATATTTTTAAGTCATAATTATTTAATTACAATTAAATTAAAAATTTAATAATTTAAAATAATATTTATTTTCATAAATTTTACACATAAATTAATTTTTTCATGTCTTATGATTATAATATTATTTTATAATACCTTAGTATAATTTTCAATGTGACAGAAAAGTTGTTCTAATTCTAATTATTTAGTTTTCCATATAAATGATGTTTTTCATAAGAAATTAAAATTATCTTATTTAGAAAAATATTTTCATAAAATGGTGTTCATTTTTGAATTCTAAAAATTGATAAAATATTACGGTGATTTTTTTTCTTTTACAAACATACTTGATTTTTCTGTGAATAGTTAAATAACATAGTTTACTGTATATGTAAATAAATTGATTTTTAAGTCATTATTGAGTCATGATTGAGCCATGGATAATGTAAGTGAAAATTATTTCGAATTCAATTTCACAAATTACATTATTTAGTCCCATGAATCATTAAAATTTATTGTCTGGAACAAAATAATAAAGTAATTACTATGATAATGAAAAAACCCTCCAACCCTCCCCCATAAATACTACACCTCACACCACTTCTTCTCATGCTTCTCAATACTTTTTAATCGCCAATATTTATCCCAATACTCTTAAAAAACCTCTCCCAAACGTCCAAGAGATGTTGGTCTTAACAAAATACCTGAATCTAATCCCTTAAAGAGGCTCTCAAGAGGAAGGAATGAAGAGTTAAAACCCTCTTCCTTTTTTATTCAATTTCATTTTCATCTTACATTACATTATTTTCTACCATAATATATAATCTTCCAAAAGGTATGAAAATTATGATACCTAACATATAATATAATTTTATTATGATAATGGAATAATTTATCATCGTCTCTCCTTTCCCATAATTTTATACTTGAAATGAAAACACCACCCAAGATGTGTTAATTTATCACATTCTAGGAAAATGGGTATTCAATTTCAATTACTGTATTCAATTCATGTCATTAAAAAATTTTTATATTTGAACCATATTATTATAAAATTTATATATAATATTTATTTTTCTAGAATAAATTATTACAAAAGATATTAATTTATAAAATAGAACAAAATTTATTGTGAGGAAAACATATCAAAATAATCCATGAACATATTATTAATGATTAATCTAAAAAATTATCATCACTTATAAAAAATTGGTATTTTAATATTGTATAAGTCCATTAATAAATTATATGTTCATTTCTATAGAAATATCCTCATTCTTAATACTTTTTCATCATCTTATACATGTATACCAATAATTAAAACCAAGAAAATCAATGATCTCAAACGAAAAAATTGAATTTGATAACCCACCAAAACAGTCATAAAAGAACATACTAAAATTGCACCAAATAAAATAAATTTATATATGGTTTTAGAATTTTTAATTAATGAATATAATTTGGTAATTTAGGACATTAAGACCAAGTGAAGAACTGTTTCAGACATAAGGTATGAGATTCTACTTGAACCTTCATTATTCCATTTGGTTACTCTAAGTAACTTTTTACCCAAATGAATTTTTCTTTTATTATTATGTAAATCATATTAATGTTATGTATATATTCCAAACTCATTAATAAATATCCAATAATCCTACTTTTTATATATTTACATGTTCTTAAATGGTTTCCTAATAAATTCTTCCCCATAAGAATGCTTGATTTAAGTGAACTTACAGAATTCATACCCATTTTAATGTATGGTAGATACTCTATTATAAAAAACATTGTTTTTATTAAATCAACCATTTTATCCTTAATTATATCTTGGATAATATATGGATTTATGCAAAAAATATTCCTTTTACATTATAAATTATCTTGATATTTATCCATTAATCCATAGTAAAATGTTTTATCTGTAAAGATTCAAAAATTATATTTTCACTTCAGTTTGACCTCACATATCATGATATTTTCTTATAATCATTTATTATTATAAGTGTCCAATTTAATTCCTTTGGTTCATGAACACTTCTATTATACTCCAATTTATTATGCTATTGATATGATTATGATACCCAATTATTTCCAAGGTCAACCCTTATGTTTATGTTTGATTGATTATGTATGATTAATTACGTGGAAATAATATTCTTTAAAATGTTATAATGGGTAAACCCCGATAGAAATCCAATTCCTTGTGTAATTTTTTTTATCTGATGTGACGTTTTTTGAAATTTTCGTTGTGGTCTACCTCGATTTGTATTCCTATATGTGCAATGAGCATTGAAACAATATTCACTATATTTAAAAAGATTAGAATCATGATATAGACTTGTTTTATGTTTATTCCATAATATCAATCCATGATTATGTGATAACATGTTATGATTCCTTATGTTTAATCATGTCTCATTACTTTTTATATCATTACGTTATGCCTTATATCCCATGTTTCCAGCTTTATTTTAATGTTTATTCCATTACTGTAATTTTTTGAAAATGCATTTTTTCATGTTATTCCGTAGTTATTCAATGTATATGTAAGGACTCAAGGATTTTTAGTATAGATTTATGAAGATTAAATTAAAGATGCCCTTAGTTTAAAATCAATATGTTTAATTATTTTCATAATCTCCAGGATAGTTGACCTTACCATCCTTCTATTTTAATTGGATGTGTAATTATGATTAAAATAACTTAATGATAAGTGAAAAAGTGTAGGGTTTCTATAGTTTGAATTAGAAGAAAATTTTAGTTATTTTTTGAGACTAAGAATAGATGACATTAGTACTAACTCTTGGGATAATAATTAATACGAGAAAACATCCCTAAATATTGGTATGTATATAGTAACTTGTTTATCAATAAATACATCCACATCTGAATACTACAAGGGGACATGGTTCTGGAGAAAATATACCTTGGAGTGAAAACTTTTTCTAAGTGTTCTAGGCCTAAATCACGGTAACTTTGTACATGATAATGAGCCATACTGTGCACCCAGATTGAAACTCAGAAAATATATTCATTGGTAAATTTATAAGCACTTTACAAACCTTAGTTATGTGAGAAATTAAAATTCCCATAATAATATTTGTTAGGAAATAATTCATGGATATCCTGGATTTATACCTTTGGAATCACATTTTATTATATACTTTTCCTTTATGAATTTTTCTTTTTCTATTTAAAGTTTAGTTTTTTTATTAGAAAAGTATTGAAGCCCCATATTTTTATAATATTTTTCATTTCTAATTATGGGAAATATAAGAACATGTTCCAACAAACAATGAGATATGAAATTTGATGACTACTATAAATAAATTCAAAATATGATGTGAATGGGTGTTCAATACATTATGACAATACATAAATTACTGGATCATGATGTGAATAATAACATGAATCATGTAGAACTACTGCCTTATACATGGAAAAAGAATGATTCCATTTAATTTATACTACTGTAAAGGCCTCAATGTTTAAGGAATCTTCTTATCCCCTCTTCATGGAACAACATATTAACACCATTGAAATGTTATTCATTGTCCACCAGTGCTCATAAGAAGAGAATGTTATGTTGGAGTTAGATTATATTTATGTGGTAGGTAATCAGTTGGGGTGACAGATAAAAACTACAATTTCTAAAAAAGAAATAGATTCCTTGGATTGGGAGGAATTGAAGAAAAAAATTTTGAATAATATTTTCCAAAAACATCTTTATCAACATAGAAAGAGAGTGCCTTTGACCAATGAAGAAGGAAAATGAGTCTACCAGGGAGTATTAATCAAACATTACATGGAATTTAAGATATACATTCGAAATTATCATTAACATGAAAATGAAGGCAGATAACTTCATTAGCAGGCTAATGATGAGTCTAAAAAAGCGTTACTAATTCGAGACACTGAAGCATATAAAGAGATTTATTGTTGTCCCATCATGGTTGAAATGGAAATTGGAGACTCTCAGAGTTCTCATGGATCCAATGAAAAAAGGTAGAAAATAGATACTAATATGGGTGGATCAGAAAATTAATCCTATGATGAAAAATAGCATGAATAGCACACATGTTAAAATTGTGGGAAAATTATCCCAAGAACTAACTCAAACAAAATAAGAAATTCTTCTACTATAAAATAATATGGTAGTAGGCTATAAACTGCTGAAGGGATTTGATGAAATAAAATAATGTGGAACAAGAATTGAATGTTCATGTCAACACATAGCTTGTATTGTAGTGTTTCAACTATGAGGAACATTGTAATTTTTCAAACCAATTCCCTATACCTAGGGTTTTTAGAGGCAATCAACCACAACCTCCCTTGAAATAAGTAATGACATACGATAACACTACTAATGTGATTGAGTTGGACAACTATGTGGTGAAAGGTATTCATTTTTCTCACTCAAGAATAGTTAATGTACTATTGGATAATTGTTATATTCAATATTTAATATCTTTCTTGTATAGTATATCTATTCAATAAACACAATAAAATACCGATGATATGTTATTTATTAGAATAGAAAAGGGGTAAATTAATGCATCTAAAGTATATAACTCCTAAGAGGTTAATCTTTGTGGGGTGAACCTCCGACCAAATTTTGTCACACTGTAACAACCCGAGAATTCATGTTTCGTGTAATGATATGTTTCCCCTTTAACTGGACCATCTTTCTCTGAAAATAAAATGAAAATAAACAAAAACCGTAACAACAAGCATGAATGAAATACTCCTTTATTAAGAAACATGAAGATTACAACTCCCCACAATCAAAACATCACTAACCAAATATTCCAACCAAGAATCCGATTACAACGATGGGAAGACTTCTTAGAACTACTAGGAGCCCAAGAATGCGGTAGGGATTTCGAGCATCCATCATAAGGAACATAAGTATGGCTAACGCCACCACGACCGTGCTCAGCACCAAGGGGATCACGCGAACCATATTCCTTTTCTCTTTCGGTCACTTGGGGTAAGGGACACCCGCGACCAAACCCTTTTATAAGCACCAATATGACCGTTGGACCTCAAATGGCCACAAATCCGACCGTTGGTTCCCCAAAGAATCCAATGTTCATTTTGACCGTTGGAATAAAATGATTCACCCCAAATGGATCAGTATGATAATTGTGTTTTGTTTTTCTTTAATTTCTTAAAGTGTCCTCAATGTTAATTTAGTTTTCCTAAAATGATAATTCTAGTTTATGTTTCTAAACGGTGAAAATTGATATTATTGTTTTCTTCCATTATACATATTAAATTGAACAATTGAACTTTTATTTTCTATCTATATCAAACTGGATGAATTTTCATGAGTTATATATATACTGCAACAAATTAGATACATTACTTCTTTAATAATTTGACCTTTATTAATTATTTTGGGAACTATATTAAATTATGGTTTTAATTACAAATCTCGCGTCTTTAAGTTTACACAAATGCTTTTAAGAAACCAATCTCTTTTTCTCTCATCAAAAGAGTGTATCCGAATGTTTTCATCAAACTATAAATTAAAGTAATTATTATTTTCAGCAAAGGAAAAAAATAAATAAATAAATAAACAAATAAATATATATATTAATGAGTAAATCGATGCTTTTTTTAATTGATTTAATTTTCCAAAATATAATAACTATGGTTTAAATATAATATACTTAATTTAATAAGGCCAATAAAAATTATTAGTATTTTTTTTAAAATGGAATATATATATATATATATACATATGTTTATATAATAACAAGCTTTTGATTAAATCAATTTATAATTTTTATTTGACTAATGATTTTTATTAAAATAATAAAAGTCAGATTAATAATTGATTTTTTTATAACAAAAAAACAATGTTATAGTAAATTACTAATAACTTTAATAAAACATTTTTAAGGAACTAAAGGAACCCCGTTTTTTTTAAAACCCGCGACAATCAAGAGCCGTCCGATCCGGCTCTCTCAATCACGGCCATCCGTGATTTTAATGTCACCTTGCATCCGAGACGTTCGATCGGCCAACGTGTAATCCCAGCCGTCCGTTTTTTTTCCAGCCAGCTTCTTCCCCGCGGTTTCTTCATCCACCGACGCGGTTCTCCTTCTTCCCCACGTCGCCGGACCAGTGGATCGTAGGGTGACTATTTTCTTCGTGTAGGCCGACGAAGAGACCCAGGCTGCTCCCTCCTCTCCACAGGTTGACGCCGACCTCACCTCGGCCCGATGACTCCCCCCGAAGTCCTCCTCTTCTCCTTCTGTTTTTTTAAAACCCCTTGTTGCACCAAAGGCCGACGGGCTTGCACCGATCTCCTTGACCCCTCCGACCTCCAGACGTCATTGCTGCCTCATACTCTCCTCCTCCTCGTCGAGCTAAGGTAAGGGAGAGGTTTTCCCGTGGTTTCTGTTTGAGTTTCGTTTTTATATATACATATATATATATATATATGTTATGTATATACATATATACATCCTATGGTTATGCACCTGTTTTCACTTGTTTTATCGCCTTCTCTTCTCCTCCTCTCCATTTTGTAAGGATCATACTCTATTTCTAAATTTTGGTTTTAAACTTCGGTTTTCTTATAAACATGTGTATATTCGAATTATAGATATGTATATATATGTGTCTACAACTTCTATGTTTATACCCCTGGTTCCCCTTGCCTCATCTATCATTTCTTTTCCTCCTCTCCGAAGGTAAGAGGAATGTTTAATTTGTTGTGTTTGAGTTTTGGAGTATATATATATATATACATTTTATGTGTGTATATATTTCGGGTATATGTGAACCAGGTGCGAACCCAGAATTTGAGATCTCTCTCAGCTTGATAAATCGAATAGTGGGTAAAAAGGGAAAACCCCTTCTTATGTTTAGTTTCCTCCGGCCTTGGTAAACTATAATTTATACACACCTTACATAAATATATATGTGTATATGAATTTCCATCATGGCCTTAAGGACCGGTTACCACTGTTTTCATCATCCAGAATTCGACCAAGTTAAGAGCAGTTTTCTTTTGAGGTTCATTTTAAATCGGTTTTAATGTTATACACATTGTGTATATAAATGTATATATATATATATACATTTATATACACACAAGTATAAGAGGATATATGAAAATATACAATTCTTCTTTCATATTTATAACCCTGAATTTTTTTTATTTCGCCTATGAACATGGAGGTTTTGGGTAATTGTACGAACATGCAAAATCATGCAAGTATAGGAAGTATATTGGTAAATACATACATGCGATTATATCGATGTGTATGTACACCAACGTGTACTTGGTTTTCTTATCTTTGTTGTAATGTATTACGGTATAGCATGATGAATTTATGGGTTGGTTGGATTTCAAAATCATTCTCAAAACTGAGAATTTTCATTTACCACTGCTTCGGATAATCAGGATTTTTCTTAAAATGGATAGTATGGGATTCTTGAACTTTTATAAATGCATTCATGTATTAGTAGGTGTGTTCTCAGGTGATAATGGAAGAGTTTACACAAATATACATGATGAACTTGATTATGCACTTTGTAACCTCAGCTGCCTGTACTAAACGTCTAGGATATCCATTTATCATCACATGTGTAATTAATGAGTGACCATGCTTTAATTGGGAATTTTGATGTATGGAATGTTAAGTGTTATGTTTACTTTCTTAAAACCCATGTTTTCGAATGTTAACTTCTTATGTGCATGAATCATGAGCATGCATGTCTTAATGTTTTTAATGAAAGAACTGTTTTCATGTTATGTACGTGAAAATGGGGTTGAGGTAAGAATGCATAGAACCCCATTAACGAATGACCATGTCAAGATATGTGAGGGATGTATAGGACTTACATGTGACGGGTGCGCCCGGAATTATATAGCGCAACAAGAATGATGTGACGGGTGCGCCCGGAATTATACAGCGCTCTAATGCATTGGGTAAAGCAAGAGTCTCATGAGACGAACATGTGCGGCGGTCTTGGCAGTTAGCCTTGACTTGTGCTAAATAAACAGGGCGGGTGGTGAGCCTCGACCTGTTAAGTATGTTATACGGTCATGATGAAAAGTCATGACAAAGTCCAGGATTATACATTACCTCTACATGTAATGATAAATGATAACCAAGGGTTTGTTCAACTAACAGGAAAACCCCAAGTTGAAAGCTCCCAAGATCATGAAAGTGTACTCTATGTAACAAGAATTGTTTTTCATATGGTAAACTGTTAGATAAACTGCATTTTACTCATGAACCAGGATATGCATGTTTTTCCTGCTTAGCCATAGAATTCTTTTAGAATTGAAGTAACCTTTGTTTTAGAATTATGCATTGTTTATTTTGCGCACTCTGATCATGATCATTTCAAGTACGTGCTTCTTTGTGCAAGTGGTTTTCAAAGAATGATGGATTTCATGTTTTTAAGAAATCATAATGTTTTAGAAATGTATTTTTTTTTCTTTTTAAAAGGACTTATTTAAGAAAGTATTTTCTTAAAAATTCTTTTTAAAACCCCTTACTGGGCATTTTTGCTCACCCTACGTTTTGTTTAATATTTTTCAGGCACGGTTGATACTAATGAAGTCAAACAGAAGCAGTCGGTTTCCCAGAATCCTGAGCCTCGTGATCTTCTATTGTAAATGAGACATGATATTTAATTTGTAATGATGTAATCTAAATTATATCATGTCTCATTAAGCACCCCAGTTTTTGGGGGTCGCTACAGTTGGTATCAGAGGATCGGTTCAGGAAACTCTGGAAAACCAGGTGATATAAATATATTGCTAAGACTAACTAAGTAAAAATAATTTTTAGATGGCTGATGTACCTACCGACCTTTTGTCACTTCCCACCGAGGCTCTAGAGAACATTATATCTCTAGCTAGCCGTGAAAACTTCCTGAACTATGCCCAAATTCGCATGACGTGTAAGCACTTGTACGATGTGTCAAACTCATCTAGGGTGCTTAGTCTCCACCGGGGAATGGGGATGGACTATCTCCTAATTATGATGACTCAGTTTCCCTCGTATGCACGTCGAGGAAGGTATCACGAAGGACTCTTCCGAGTGTTTACTACGGGTGAGGAGTTTGACACAATGCTAGATAACCCTTTCCAGGAAGCTGCTGCTGCCGGAGACCTCCGAGCGGCTTATCTGTGCCAGGTCCTGCAATATGGCTTCTGGGGTCAGTTAATGGACTTCGGAGCGTTGGAGAATGAGTCCACACGTGTGTCTCTTAGGCAATAAGTGTACACCGACGTTTCCCAACTCCACACCCCTCACGCAAAACTCAAGAGGCGTTATAAATGTTCCCATGAGTTTAGTCCGGTATGTTCATCCTGTGTATGGTTTGTGAAGTTAGAGAGTTTCGCCTCTCTTTGTGGTGTCCGTCTGGAAAACTCAGACTTTAATGTGTAAACTTTCTAAATTAAAAAGTTTATGATCCCATTCTTCCTACTGTTGTTAAGTGACCTCTCCTGTTTACCTTTTCTTCCAGATGGCAGGTCAGATGAACCTCTCGTCTCTACCTGACGAGTTGGTAGAGGTTATCTTGATCAGAACTTGTATGGTGGACTTTCCCTCTATTCTCCACCTATGAGGGTCCTGTCAACGTCTTCTGGACATAGCGAACAGTCCGGAAATTCTCCGCGCATGGCAGGAGAATGAACATGTGATTCACCTCCTTGCCACCACCCATCTCCCCTACTATAGGTGAAGGGGGAGATACCATGAAGGGATTTTTCAGTGTTTCTCTATGGCACAGAACTTCTCCGCTAGAGCTTGCTTTCTCATAGCAGCTCAGGATGGCCACCTCAATGCCGCCTACATGTTCCAGATCCTGAACGTCAGCCTTCTCAATCACGTCGTTCCCCTCGACTACCTCGAGCGTGATGAAGTTCGAAGGGTTACTAGGGGATTCGTCCGCTCGGACGTCTCAGAGCTGTTTATTGCACGAGCCTCCCTGTGGAAGCCTGTGTGTAGTGCCCATGAGCAGGAGTACAAGTCTTATTGCTCAAAGTGTATCTGGGTCAGGGAAACAGCGGAACTGTGTACCAGTTTAGGGGTTCTGTTAACCGATTCAGGCCTTCAGTTTTGGTAATGTTGTGCGACCAAGGTCTTTTTCTTGTATTTTTATGAATAGAATTGCGAGGACGCAATTCCTTGAAGGGGGAGATGATGTAACAACCCGAGAATTCATGTTTCGTGTAATGATATGTTTCCCCTTTAACTGGACCATCTTTCTCTAAAAATAAAATGAAAATAAACGAAAACCGTAACAACAAGCATGAATGAAATACTCCTTTATTAAGAAACATGACGATTACAACTCCCCACGATCAAAACATCACTAACCAAAGATTCCATCCAAGAATCCGATTACAACGATGGGAAGACTGCTTAGAACTACTAGGAGCCCGAGAATGCGGTAGGGATTTCGAGCATCCATCATAAGGAACATAAGTATGGCTGACGCCACCGCGACCATGCTCAGCACCAAGGGGATCACGCGAACCATCTTTCTTTTCTCCTTCGGTCACTTGGGGTAAGGGACACCCGCGACCAAACGCTTTTATAAGCACCAATATGTCCGTTGGACCTCAAACGGCCACAAATTCGACCGTGGTTCCCCAAAGAATCCAATGTTCATTTTGACCGTTGGAATAAAATGATTCACCCCAAAAGGATCGACATGATAATTGTGTTTTGTTTTGCTTTAATTTCTTAAAGTGTCCTCAATGTTAATTTAGTTTTCCTAAAATGATAATTCTAGTTTATGTTTCTAAACGGCGAAAATTGATATTATTGTTTTCTTCCATTATACATATTAATCTGAACAATTGAACTTTTATTTTCTATCTATATCAAACTGGATGAATTTTTATGAGTTATATATATACTGCAACAAATTAGATACATTACTTCTTTAATAATTTGACCTTTATTAATTATTTTGGTAACCTTATTAAATTATGGTTTTAATTACAAATCTCGCATCTTTAAGTTTACACAAATTCTTTTAAGAAACCAATCTCTTTTTCTCTCCTCAAAAGAGTGTATCCGAATGTTTTCATCAAACTATAAATTAAAGTAATTATTATTTTCAGCAAAGGAAAAAAAATAAACAAATAAATATATATATTAATGAGTAAATCGATGCTTTATTTAATTTATTTAATTTTCCAAAATATAATAAATATGGTTTAAAAATAATATACTTAATATAATAAGGCCAATAAAAATTATTAGTATTTTTTTAAAATGGAATATATATATATATACATATGTTTATATAATAACAAGATTTTGATTAAATCAATTTATAATTTTTATTTGACTAATTATTTTTATTAAAATAATAAAAGTCAGATTAATAATTGATTTTTTTTATAACAAAAAAAAACAATGTTATAGTAAATTACTAATAACTTTAATAAAACATTTTTAAGGAACTACAGGAACCCCGTTTTTTTTGAAACCCACGGCAATCAAGAGCCGTCCGATCCGGCTCTCTCAATCACGGCCATCCGTGATTTTAATGTCACCTTGCATCCGAGCCATTCGATCGGCCAACGTGTAATCCCAGCCGTCCGTTTTTTTTCCAGCCAGCTTCTTCCCCACGGTTTCTTCATCCACCGACGCGGTTCTCCTTCTTCCCCACGTCGCCGGACCAGTGGATCGTAGGGTGCCTATTTTCTTCGTGTAGGCCAGCGAAGAGACCCAGGCTGCTCCCTCCTTTCCATAGGTTGACGCCGACCTCGCCTCGGGCCGAAGACTCCCCCCGAAGTCCTCCTCTTCTCCTTCTGTTTTTTTAAAACCCCTTGTTGCACCAAAGGCCGAAGGGCTTGCACCGATCTCCTTGACCCCTCCGACCTCCAGACGTCGTTGCTGCCTCGTACTCTCCTCCTCCTCGTCGAGCTAAGGTAAGGGAGAGGTTTTTCTGTGGTTTATGTTTGAGTTTCGTTTTTATATATACAAATATATATATGTGTTATGTATATACATATATACATCCTATGGTTATGCACCTGTTTTTCACTTGTTGTATCACCTTCTCTTCTCCTCCTATCCATTTTGTAAGGATCGTACTCTATTTCTAAAGTTTGGTTTTAAACTTCGGATTTCTTATAAACATGTGTATATTCAAATTATAGATATGTATATATATATGTGTCTAAAACTTCTATGTTTATACCCCTGGTTCCCCTTGCCTCATCTATCATTTCTTTTCCTCCTCTCCGAAGGTAAGATGCATGTTTAATTTGTTGTGTTTGAGTTTTTGAGTATATATATATATATATATATATATATATATACACATGTTATGTGTGTATATATTTTGGGTATATGTGAACCAGGTGCGAACCCAGAATTTGAGATCTCTCTCAGCTTGATAAATCAAATAGTGGGTAAAAAGGGAAAACCCCTTCTTATGTTTAGTTTCCTCCGGCCTTGGTACACTATAATTTATACACACCTTACATAAATATATTTGGGTATATGAATTTGCATCATGGCCTTAAGGACCGGTTACCACTGTTTTCATCATCCAGAATTCGACCAAGTTAAGAGCAGTTTTCTTTTGAGGTTCATTTTAACTCGGTTTTAATGTTATACACATTGTGTATATAAATGTATATATATATATATATATAAATTTATATACACACAAGTATAAGAGGATATATGCAAATATACAATTCTTCTTTCATATTTATAACCCCGATTTTTTTTATTTCGCCTATGAACATGGAGGTTTTGGGTAATTGTACGAACATACAAAATCATGCAAGTATACGAAGTATATTGGTAAATACATACGTGCGATTATATTGATGTGTATGTACACCAACGTGTACTTGGTTTTCTTATCTTTGTTGTAATGTATTACGGTATAGCATGATGAATTTATGGGTTGGTTGGATTTCAAAATCATTCTCAAAACTGAGAATTTTCATTTAGCACTGCTTCAGATAATCAGGATTTTTCTTAAAATGGATAGTATGGGCTTCTTGAACTTTTATAAATGAATTCATGTATTAGTATGTGTGTTCTCAGGTGATAATGGAAGAGTTTACACAAATATACATGATGAAATTGATTATGCACTTTGTAACCTCAGCTGCCTGTACTAAACGTCTAGGATATCCATTTATCATCACATGTGTAATTAATGAGTGACCATGCTTTAATTGGGAATTTTGATGTATGGCATGTTAAGTGTTATGTTTACTTTCTTAAAACCCATGTTTTCGAATGTTAACTTCTTATGTGCATGAAGCATGAGCATGCGGGTCTTAATGTTTTTAATGAAAGAACTGTTTTCATGTTGTGTACGTGAAAATGGGGTAGAGGTAAGAATGCATAGAACCCCATTAACGAATGACCATGTCAAGATATGTGAGGGATGTATAGGACTTACATGTGACGGGTGCGCCCGGAATTATATAGCGCAACAAGAATGATGTGACGGGTGCGCCCGGAATTATACAGCGCTCCAATGCATTGGGTAAAGCAAGAGTCTCATGAGACGAACATGTGCGACGGTCTTGGCAGTTAGCCTTGACTTGTGCTAAAGAAACAGGGCGGGCGGTGAGCCTCGACCTGTTAAGTATGTTATACGGTCATGATGAAAAGTCATGACAAAGTCCAGGATTATACATTCCCTCTACATGTAATGATAACGGATAAACATGGGTTTGTTCAACTAATAGGACAACCCCTAGTTGAAAGCTCCCAAGATCATGAAAATGTACTCTATGTAACAAGAATTCTTTTTCATATGGTAAACTGTTAGATAAACTTCATTTTACTCATGAACCATGATATGCATGTTTTTTCTGCTTAGCCATAGAATTATTTTAGAATTGAAGTAACCTTTGTTTTAGCATTATGCATTGTTTATTTTGCGCACTCTGATCATGATCATTTCAAGTACGTGCTTCTTTGTGCAAGTGGTTTTCAAAGAATGATGGATTTCATGTTTTTAAGAAATGATAATGTTTTAGAAAAGTATTTTTATTCTTTTCAAAAGGACTTATTTAAGAAAGGATTTTCTTAAAAATTATTTTAAAACCCCTTACTGGGCATTTTTGCTCACCCTACGTTTTGTTTAAAATTTTTCAGGCACGGTTGATACTAATGAAGTCAAACAGAAGCAGCTGGTTTCCCAGAATCCTGAGCCTCGCAATCTTCTTTTGTGAATGAGACATGATATTTAATTTGTAATGATGTAATGTAAAGTATATCATGTCTCATTAAGCACCCCGGGTTTTGGGGGTCGCTACACACACACTTTTAGTAGAGTTACATGCAATATTGGTAATCGATTTTGTATCGTTATAAAAATAAAAAAAATCAACTGTTGAGAAAGTTAGATCACTTTTCAAAAACTAAAGAATCCTCCAATTCTAAAAAAGTTCATGGAGGAAGATGAATCTCGTTTAGAATCATTATCTTAAGTTGGTAAATTATTTTTCAATTATAAAGAATATATATCTTAATTGAATGAGGAAAATGATAGAATCGTTCTTGAATATATGCCCATCTCGAGGGATAACGTTGATGTATTCCATGACGAAATGCATGGTATTCTTCCAGACTAAGAGGTTGAGTTCTCAACTAATTTTATTCCAAGATCTATTCCTATATAAAATATACCTTATATAATAGACACCATATAGATGGAAGAGCTAAAAAAGATGTTACATGAGAATGTTGAAAAGGATTTTATATGTCTGAGTTATTCCCCATGGGAGGAACATTTCCTCTTCATTAAAAAGATGGATGGATAAATGAACCTTTAAATAGATTATCATGAGCTCAAAAAAATAATGATAAAGAACACATATCCCCTTCCATAGATATATGTCTTGTTTGATCCGCTATGTTGGGCAAGTTGTTTCTCTATGGAATACCTTTGGTCATGATTTCATCAATTATAGGTGGAGAAGGTTGATATTCATCAGAAGACCTTTTGAATGATATATAGAAACTATGGTTTTTTTCTTTTAAATCACTAATTATCAAGTAATTTTCTTGGATTTAATGAATATATACTTTATATATTACCTAGAAAAAATTATGTTAGTCTTTAAAGATGATATTTTGATATACTCTAAGTGTAAGGAGAAACATGATGATAAATTGAATACTATTTTAAATTCATTTATAAGGGATAAAATTTAGATAACGTATAGTAAATTTGTGTTTTGTATGGAGGAAGTCTCATTCTTTTTTAATGTTATCACTAGAAAAGGGAAATTTGTGGACCCTTCCGAGACAAGGGAAATCGAAACGTGGACCAGAACAATATCTGTAACCGAGATCTATAGTTTATTTGTCTTATATAGTTATTAAGGAATTTTTTTTAAACTTTTGATGATTTTAAAACCCAATGACCACGCTGATACCGATGATAGTTCTGGTTTTTAGCACAGAAGAATGCGAAGAAAGCATTATGGAGTTCTGAAAGAGGCTTATCACTATGCTAGTACTTACACTCTTAACAAGTGGAGAACTCTTTTTTGTGTAGAGTGATAGTTCAAAAAGGGCTTCGAATGTGTAGTAATTCTAAATGATAATGTGATATCCTATGAGTCATGTTACTCAAAAATCCTTGAGAAAAACTATCCCACACATGATCGGGAGTTGGTGGTTTTGAACTTTACGTTGAACATATGGTGGAATTTTTTCTATGGGGGAAGTGTGAGATATATACTAATTACAAGTGTAACAAATATATATTCACTTAGAAGGATCCTAATATGCACTGGTGAATATGGTTAGAGAACATCAAGGATTATGAATACACAATCCACTACCATCCTGGTAAGACAAAAAAGGTGGTGGATGCTCCATGTAGAATGGATCCTAAATCCTTGTCAATGATTATAACTGACAATGATACAAGATATTTTGAACTTAAAATGATGAAAATGGGAATCATTTAGGCAGGAACGTCATCAATCCATTCTCAAGTGAATTTCCAACCATCTCTTGTAGAGAAAACATGGAATGTTTAAAGAAATGATATTGAAATTCAAAAAAGGTGAAAGATATATAGAATGGGAAATCCATTGAGTTCACGATCAACGATTAAGGGGTTATAAGATATTGGTCATGACTATGTGTAAAATCTAATCCATAGATAAAGAATTATATTTTGAATGACGCACATAGCTCAACCTTCAATATTCACCCAGGGAGAATAAAGTTGTATCGAGATCTCCGAGAGAACTTATGGTGGGACAATATGAATTTAGAGATAATTTAATATACATAAATATCCTGGTATATCAACCAGTGATGGATGAAAGTAAATAAATTATAAATTTTTGATTAAACCATTAACCATACCAACATGGAAATAGGATAACATCACAATAGACCTTGTCATTGGACTTCTAAAGGCATCAAGAGGAATTAATTCTATATTGGTTACTGTGGATCGTTCTTACAAAGACATATCACTTTATCACAATTCGACGTGAATTATTTGGAAAAACTTTCTTGGATATAAATCATATAATTGGTAAGGTTTCATGAAGTACCAGAATCAATTATGTCTAATCGAGTTCTGAGATCCACCTTGATGTTCTGAAAATGTATCTAACATTCTCATAGCACTGGGCTAAACATCGTTATAGTCTATCACCCCTAAGATGAGGTCCAATCCAAGGGAACTATTTTGTAAATAGAAGACATGTTTATAGCATGTTTTATCGACATCAATGAAGGATATGACAAAAATATGAATATTATTTTATTCTCTAACAACAATTGTTTCCACTATAGAATCTGAATGGCTCCATATGAAGCCTTTTATGGGAAGAGGGGTAGAACAACGACATTATAGGATGAACCTATTGATTGTATGATGCAGGGACCTAAAATAGTCGATGAAATGGTGGATATGGTGAAAATATTTTTGTAGTATATCAAAGAGTCCCCATATCGACAAAATCGATTTGCCGAAAGTCATTGATGACACCTAAAGTTCAATGTTGGAGACACAGTATTCCTTTGAATGTCTCTATGGATGAGGATCGTGAGATTTGGAAATAAGGGGAAGCTTAGTCCAAGGTAAATTGTCCCATTCATTATTATTAATAATTTTAGAGATTTTCCCTATCCACTAGAACTTCTACCTTCCATGTATTATGTACATGATGTATTCTATGTATTCCACTTAACAAAGTACATAGATGAAAAATCACAAGTGTTGACTTCATAAGTGGTAGTGTTGGAGAATGATCTTTCTTATGAGGAACAACAAGTAATGATATTGGATCATAGAGACAAAGTTCAATGCACCAAGACTACTCACCTACTTAATGTACTATGGGGGAACCATAATCAAGATTAGGCAACATAGGAACTGGAAGAAGCAATAAAGGAAAATTACCCACATATATTTCAAATTAGAATGTAAAATTAAATAGCAACGGTGAAATTTCATAATGGGGGAAGAATGTAATGAACCAATGTTTTATCAATGGACTTCACATATTATAATTATATAATACTGTATAATAATATTAAATCACATTAATAACAGAATAAAAACATTCTAAAAGATGAATGGATGAAATAAAAGATGTTTTTAGAAGTTATGGAACATATACAAATGAAATAATAACCTGACCATAAAAAAAGTAATGTAACCCATATAAATAGTAAACCATCCAATTTATAGTAACCACACTAATGAAATTATAAATAAAATTTATTCATATTATATTTTTCAATATTATATAGTTATAACATTATATATTTTATTAAATATTATAGAACATATAAATTAAATCTTGGAATTTTTTTGAGTAAAAAATATTTAATTACAATTTTATGAATAATTTAATAATTTAAAATAAAATTTATTTTCATAAATATTGTTCATAAATTATTAATTTTATGTCTTATGATTATAATACAATTTTATGCTACCTTAATAATAATTTCAATGTGTTGGAAAGGTATTTTGAATTTTAAAATTATTATTTTCCTTGAAAATAATGATTGTAATTAAATAAAAAATTTATCATATTTATAATTTTATTTTTTATAATTTAGAGTTCATTTTTTAATTCAACACATCAAATAATTGTTTGGGTGAATTGTTTATATTTTTCTAAAATACATGATTTTTTTGTCAATAGTGAAATACGATAATTTATAGTATATGTAAATAAATGAATTTTTGAGTCATTCATACATCATGGATGATGTATGTTACCATTTCTTATTATTAAAATGAACATATTAATTTATTTACTCTCAATAATCATCTTTATTTATTGTATTTACCAATATAATAAATTAATGATTTAAGTAATGAAAAAACCCTCCACTCCTCCACTATAAATACCACCCATCACTGCCTCTTCTTCTAACACCTCCCTTGCCATATACCATGTATATATTCTTACCAATTATCTTCACAATATTATACCATATGTCTAGGATTAATTTTACATACAAAAATACTAAAATCCAATCCTTTATTGAGGCTCTCAAGAGGATGAAATCAAGAGGAAAATCCCTCTTACATTTTCATTAAATTTCTTTTCAAGTTCTTTTACTTTCTTTTATATCCTCACCTATCCTCATCCAAAGTGAATGAGAACTAAATATACATAAATGTACTATATGTTTCTATTATTATGAAAAAATAAATAATAATCTATCATTTCCCTTCCTTTTATACTTTAATTGAATACAACATACGAGATGTTTTAATTTATCACATTCAAGGATGATGAGTTTCTAGTTACTATTATTGTATTCAATTATAATAATGAAACCATTTTTATGGTAAAAAAATATCATTAAATATGTTATATATCCTATTTAATGTATTGGAATCATTTTTTAAAAATGGGGTTAATCTATAAAACAAAACACGTTCATTGTGAGAAAAACCAATCAAAATAATCCAAGCATTTATCACTAATGATTTAACTAATGAGTCATCCTCACATAGGAAAAAATGGTATTTTAGAATTTTATAAGTCCATTAATAACATAAATGTTCTATTCTAGGCAACATTACTCATTATTTATCATTTTTCAAACCCATATACAAATAAAATGATTATGAAAACCATGGAAATCAACACTAAAAAATGATGATATTGAATTTTATACCGCAGCAAAAGGGACATCAATTAATTAATAAAATTGAAAGAAATAAAATACATGTATAAACGGTTATAGAATTATTAATTAATGAATTTAATATTGTTATTCATGATATAAATCCTGAATATAGAATCATTTAAGACATAAGATAAGGGATTCTACAAGAAATTCAATTTTTCCATCGGGTTACTATTACTCTCTTTTTACACAAATTAATTTCTCTTATATTTTTATTTACATATTCTAAATTTTATTTATATATTCCTAAATTTTTTATAATGATCCATACATCATTATTTTTGGGGATATAATTTTTTTAAATGGTTCCAGACTCAATTCTTCCCAATAAGCAATCCCAATTTAAGGGAACATCTTTAATTTATACCCATTTTAATGTGTTCTCCGTTATATATTTTAAGACACCTTAATTTTTCTAAAATAAATATTTTTTTTAATAAAGAATTATATCGGTTCAATTATGGTTTTATAAAAACAATTATGACTTTTCCATTTTAATGAATCTTGAATGTTTTCCCTTCAACTGTACTAAAATGTTGTATCTCAATAATTTCTAAAATACTATTTTCAAATTAGTTTGACATCAGATATCTTGATATATACCTATATTACTTTATGAATGTAAATTTATGACTTAATTAATTTCTTTTATAGAAAATTTAATGATACACCCATTTATTACTGTTTTGACTTGATTATGATAGACAATTGTTTCCATGAGAAACCATTATGTTAATGTATAATTAGTTATATATGATTATTTATGTGGAAATAATATTCCTGAAAATGTTACGATGGGTGATCCCATATTGTTCACCAATTCATTGGTTAAAGTTTAGTATCATGATATGTTATGTGAAACATTATGTTGGATAGCCTTTACACATGCTCATCTATAAGAAATGAGTCTTGACTCAAGATACACTATATGAAATGATATTTGACTCATGTTTATGTCATGTTTTATCTTTCAAAAAAATTACTAATACATGATTATATGATACAATGTTGTCATTCAATATATATAATCATGTTTCATGGATTTTGATATCATTATGTTATTCCTCTTAAGAAATGTGTTAAGCTTTATTTTAATATTTATTCCCGTACTAGGATTTTTAGATCATAAATTCGTTAATGTTATTCCTAGGTTATCCTATGTTGATGTAAGGACTCAGAGGAAATTAGAATATATTTATTAATATTAACTATAATATTTTCCTATTTTTGAATCAGGATGTTTAATTATGAACCCAATCTCTAAGACATTAGAACTTATAATCCATGTCTTGTAATTTTATGGGATAATTATTCTTTTAATAATGTAATAATATGTATAAAATACATGGGTTTCTATAAAATTAATTTATACTAAATTAATATTTTGAAAAATTCCTAGACATCCTCTCCCACATCTTATAAAAGGGAACCCATTATTTTCTCTTCTTCACACCTCAAAACCAATTTGGTTTGGCCATATCTACCCTTATACATTCATATCACCCCTTTTCACATTTTTTAGTCCTTATTTGAGGTATAAAACCCTCCTTAGAGGTGTTAAAATGTTAATCAAAGGAGATTTTCCAATGGATTGGTATCCTTTTTTAATTATGCGTTTCAATTTTATTTCATCTTACTATTCTATCAAATCATATTCAAAAATAATGAAAAAACTAATCATGTCTTATATATATACTGATATTTTATTATGATAACATCAATACATAAATATATCTCCTTCATAATATGGTAATAAAATAAATCTTTAGTTCATACATGTGAACTATCACCTCGATGAACCTATATAATTCATTTTCTAATACTGAATGTCAAGAAGGATTATAATGATGTAATTAATGTTTATATATGATTTGAAGGAAATATTTTTAATTATAATAGATTAATATAAAAATTACATTTTTAATTTCCATGCACATATAAATTATAACACTGTTTGTTTGTTTGTGTGAACTATCACCTACACAAAGCTGTGTGATTCATTTTTTATCACCACATAACATCGGTATTATATTTCAAAATGATTAAATTATTACTAAGATAATAATTAAATAATTATAATAATATAAAGATAAAATAACATGTACCTTCTTCCCATAATGATCGATGAAAAATTAAGACGTTACTCATGAGTACATGCGACTTAAAATCTTCACAATTGTAGCATTGTTCATTTTTCATATTCATATATAATAGATTGATTTTAATGTATAATTGATTAATGAATGTGATTTTTATGTCAATAATATTATTCTATAGGTAATTTATTGGTTTCCACTTTGACTATTGACATCACAATAATTTCATTTTACAATCAAATACAAAATTTCCTCAATACATCTGACGAGAATATAAATAATTTTGTTATTTTAAAAAATGTTAATAATTTAAAAAATATAATAATAATCATAATTTTTTTTCTAAATCCTGTATATAAAATAATCAACATTATTATTCTATATGATGATAAAAATATGTGTCGAATCAGATTCAATGTAATAGATTTTGTCTCAACATCCTTTCATTGAGGAATTTTTTGATGATACACACATTTATTATTTTATAATGTGTATATACAGAGTATTTGGAATTTAATTACCATATTTTAGTAATACTAATGTTATTAAATGTTTGGGTAAATTTATTATTTCATGGATTTTATGATTTTAATGTTCATGGAGGTATGAGACACTACTAATGTTTTTTGATTTATTTATCAATTAATCTTATCCATGTAAATATTATTGATCTTATTTAACATATTATTTTCTATGGTTATAGAATAGTTTTTAAGGAAATATTATATATATTTTTAATTTCATTCAATTAATTTAAATAGGAATCATTCTACATGTTTTTATACAGATCAATTTGACAAATAACATAAATGATTTTTCTATTCTTAATATATCTGGTGAAAAATAATTTTCTACAACAATGACCATTATTTTATTATCAACTTAATTTTTATGATTTCATGTTTCCATAAATTAAAACCTATATTTATTTTTTTTGTTATTTTTTCATTGAAATTGGGTTTTCAATGAAAAGGTTGATTTGGTTTTGAAAATGGGATCCTGAATGAAAATTTTATTTTTATCATAAATTTTTTACATAAGGGATTAATATGTGTTTTTCACATACTTTTTTGAGTAATTTGTTTTATTAATGATATGGTAAAACAACTTTATAATAAATTTGTGAGCTCTATATAGATTATACATTTGGTGGCCTAGATAGAATTTTTAAATCCCATTATAACTTGACATGGGGTGGCCCAGATAGTGCCGAGAAAGCTCATTAAATCATAACATGGGGTGGATCAGATAACACAATGAAATACCATTATATTATAATATGGGGTGGGAGAGATAGAACCTCGATAGGATAAAATAACTAAATTGGATGTGGCCATAGTTTTATTCTAATTGAAAGGGTTTTTAATGGGTTTTATGCATATGATGCTCTATGTCACCAAAATTAGATCTAATTTCATGATATGGGTTATAATAATTTTTTGAGTAAAAATTGTTTTTGTTTATCATGAGAAAATGTTTTATTTATAAAAATGTTTTATTTTAGAAACTCAATTGAAATTTTTGATAGAGGTAAATTTTATATGATATATTATTTTTTACTTATCTAAATGATTTATTTATTTTTATATCTATTACTATGAATTTTGTTTATATCTAATGTTTGGAAATTTTGTCCATTGGGTTTATGAAAGATTGGGTTCATGGGTGATATCAAAGGAAAACTGTGAATATGAAATAGCATAAGAAATCATGTTTTATATGAAATAATAATTTTTTATAAAATGAGGATATTGAGTATAAGTGTTGTTTTGTAATATATGGGTTATATTTTTAGAGTTTTTCCTTATTAAATAAAACTCTAAACTAAAAATATCCTCAAATGTGATTTCTAGTTCAAAAACACTAGATTATGTTTTTTTAAATATGGGTCTTTATAGTTGGTATCAAAATATGGTTTAGGAAAATTTGGATATTAGGATGTTTTGATATGAGTGATAGATATCATTACGAGTATATAATTTTAAGGTTGATCAAATGTTGAATAAAATTGAACCCCCTTTATTGGATTTATGTAATGAAATTTTATGGTTACTAATGGTATTTTTTGATGAATTCATTTTTTCGGTTATTATTTTTTATTTCATCAATTGATAGAAAAGAATAAATATGAGATAACCATTGAGGTTAAAACATGTTATGGGTTTTTTGAGTATTTAATCATAATATGGAATGTTATAAAAAATATATAGCATTAGAAAAAGGATAACCCATAGGTCAGGTAACAAACCATCATGTACGGTAAGTCCACGAGTATTGAACTCATAACTGAAGGGTGAGAAGATTTCATCACAAACTTATGGCCTATGTGAAGTCATTCTTAGTATGAATCTTTCTTTTATAGTGAAATAAATTTTAATCTAAAATAAATTAGAATTATGGGAATTTTTGTTTCATATTGGAATATAGATTTTCAAATTATGAGATGAATGTTACTTTGGAAGTTGTTCGCTATTTTGTGAAACCTATATGATCATGGTAAACAGAATACAATGGGATTTTATTCAAGATATAAAAGTTTAATTATATTTTGGTAAAATATATGATTTTATTGTGTACATAGGGATATTTTGTTTTTTATGGAAATAATTAGAATATCTTGGAGATTTTATAAGTTAAACAATTACTATTTTTTTAATTAGACGTTAAGAGTGATAGATTTTTCATAGGTAAATGCTAAAATTTATCTTAGAAATCCATGTGATCAAACAATCTTTGGATTTAAATAATAGTATAGAATATTTTTCATTAATTTTATGGATATTTCAATAATTTATGCTAAAATTATGGTATTACTATTGAATTTTGTAGATTAAATGTAGTCCTTTTCTTTTTAAAGGTTTATTATTTTTGTGGAATTATCTTATATTATAATAACCATTTGGTGTTTTGTTAAGGTTTCAATATAAAATGAACAAACAGTTAATATTTTTTGTATTATGAGTTTCAATAGAATTTTTTTCATGCATGATAAATTCATATTGAAAACTCATTAATTGGAGAAAAATTTAAATTTCTGGTGAAAAATTATTATAGGGTGAAACTGTACATTCCAAGAAAGTATTTGTTTTTTCTATTTTCATACTCTAGTATGTAAATTAATTCCATTGTATTATTAAAATTATCATAGAATATAAATGTTATCCAATTACATTTATTACTTTGAAATTAATGACATTTTAAGCAATATAAAATTTATTGTTTTGTGATAGTTAAATTTATCCTAGATAGGTAATCAAACACTCTTCACTAGAACATGATAATTAGTTTTCACATCCATTTCAACATTGTCATAAATGGGACCCTCCTATGAGTTATCTATGGCGACCTTCTTACTCCCTTTCATTATTAAAAAAAACGAAAGTTTCAATTATCCTTCTTTCGATGTTTGATTTTAATAATGGAATTTTGTAATCTCAATCCACTAGTTATTGATCATGAGATAAAATTTAAATGAAAAATTTATTTTATTGGGGAATGTATCATATGAAAATTTTAAAAGGAAACAAAACGTTCAATATTGTAGATGTTACACCACATCAACATTAAACGAAAAACTAAATGTTATTATTTAACTGTTATAGTTATAACGTAGCGGTTTGAAGGGAAATAATGAACATTTTTAACTTAAATTTGAATGTGTAATATAAAAAGTTATATATAATTCTTTGACAAATTAATTATAAATTAATTTAATCCATTTTAAATATTATATGAAATGTTTTTCTTAAATACTAATTAAATTATATCAAGTATGTTTTATATTAAGACATTAATAAATAACTATTATTGAATTGAATTAATGAAATATATATATATAGATATATATATATCATATTTAATTAAATGTTTAAAATTTATCTCATATGTTTTCTGGACATGATATATGAACAAATTCATTTTTCTGTATAAAAGGAGTATTTTTCAAAAAACACATTTTACAACCTTTTGATGGAAAACCGACTTTAAATATAGTTTTATTTTTCAGTTTTAAAAATTCTATTTGAGAAAAAAAAATATTATTTACAGTGATAGTATTTTTTTTGGAATTTTTAGTATTTTTTCGAGAACATTCATATTTTGATGAATAGTGAATAGTCCAAAATTTTACTTCAAACTTTTTTTTCAAATTTATTTTATAGTTAAATCCGATTTTAATTATTATAAATCTATTAGAAAAAAATATTAATCATTTAATCCAATTTTTGTAATTGGAATCAATTTCACATTGAAATTGTGAATAAATACATAATAAACTGTTGAATGTTTTTACTTTAAAAACCCTATTTTTTGATCCTTTAACAAAATAAAATTTAAATTGATTTTATCAACTTCTATGTTTTAAATTTTGAAAAAATTACATAAATGGTTATAATTAATAAGAAATTTTGGTTCAAATAGAAACAAATTAATTTTTTGTGAATATAAACTTTAGTAATTTTTTTACCCTAATTATGGGTAAATCTGATAATTAATTTTACAAATAATATTATAATCATTATAATAGTACCCTAAAACATGTATTAATTTAATTCGATGATTGTGTTTAATAAAAATAATCATTTGTTCTATTTTGGGACCAGTTAGAGAGACATGGATGACTTCAATACATTTATAATATTATATTTAATAAAAAAAAATATTGTTTGTCACACCCCGACCACAGATGCCCTTATTTTACTCCTTTCTTGGTCCCGGTTTGAATTTTTGAAAGTTTAATAGTGTTGGCGGGTTTTGCGCCTGTACGCGGACACCACAACATTAGCGGTGGCCATGTGTTTGGCCCAGTTTATCGTGTGTCTTCATGATGTTTTAAATATTAATAATATTTTAATTTATTTTGACAGTATTATAATTATAAACGTTAGGTTTGTTGTATCATTATTTCTATTATTAGGATTGTAAATTACTATTATTTTGATATTATTATTATTATAACAAAGTTTATTATTATTATTATTATAAGGTTTCTTAAAACATTTAATGTAAAGTTCATTATTATTATTAATATTTGATTTTATTTATTTACTTATTATATTATATATTATTATTATTAATATTATTATTATTATTATGATAATAGAATGAATAGAAAGGGAAGCCTAACCCTCATCCCGTGGGTGAACCCCCCCTGCTCCTCTCTTCTGCTCGTGCGAGGCCAGCCGCCCCCTTCCCTATTTCTCCCCCTCGCCACGTCCCGCACCTCCACGCTCCGGCCACGGTCACGACCTCACCCTACCACCTCGCTCCCTCCACATCACCCTTCCCTGGCACCCTACTCTGACCTCGCCGGCCTCCCCCGTTCTCCCTTCCTCCCGTCCGGCCTCCCCCTTCACCAGAAAACCCCACTCGCACCCTGACCTCCCCCATTTTCTCTTCCTCCAGCTCGGCCGCCTCCACTCCAGCTAGACCTCTTCTCCGGTGCGGCCTCGTCCGGCGGTTCCCTTCCATGCCGACACATCCCCATCCAGCGACCACCCCTTTCCCTCCACCAGCGAATCCCCCCATTTAGTAGTTTTTTTATCTCCCTTTATTTTTGATGTTGTAATGCTACTGAGGATTCCTTGGTTAGGGGTGATCCCATTGTTTTGGGTTTACTATTACTTATTAGTGTTGTTTTTAACAGACTTTGGGGTGCGAACGATGTGCGGTTGATGTTTGCACATGAATTTCGAATGATTATTTATTCATGAAGTTGGATTCCATTTCTTATGCCCCTTTAAATTATGTTTACCTTTTTAAAATAATGTTCAATTCTCTTAGGTTTTTGGTTATGTGTTTTGTTATTAAATTAATTATATCATGTGGAAATTTTCGGTTATCCTTTGTTTAGATAATTGTTTCACCATTTTATTTGAGTTGATGTGTTTTGTGGCTAGTTGGCTTGGTAAAAATTTAGTTTCAAAAAAATAATTGAGGTTGTGTTTGATATGGTGTGTGTGTGTGTCAAGTATATGTTTAGTAGCCCGTGTTTTTCAGTAAAACCAGCTTTTGTGGTGTTTAATATCTTTTCATGGGAATGAGTATTTAGTTTGTTTCTTCTATGTGTGTGTTGTGTCTCCTATTCTAGTATGTTTGGGTTGTTCGTGGATCAAATATTTGTTATTGAATGAATTTTGGGTGTGTAAAGCTCTGGGTTTCTCTTTGGTTTCTTTTATAAATTTGAAAGTGTTGTAGTAAATAGTGTTGAAGGTGCGAGTTGTGTTTTGAAAACGTTTCATGGTGGTTCTTTCTTGTTGTTTGCTTGTTTGATTTGTTTTTATTTTTGTTTAATTTTAGTTGTTGTGCGTTTTTGTAGCGTGTTTTCTAGGTAACCTCGTGATACTGTGGTTGTTGACTTGCGCACACTTGGGCGCCGGTGGGAGGCGCGTTACGTGGTCATGTCCGAGCTGCATCTTGAGGTAAGTCTCCCACTGCACTTGCTTTTAAATTTAGAAATTTATTTATTCCTAGTCATTTCATTATTTTTCCATAAATTTATAGTAGTACTAGATAGCTGTTACTAGAGTCGTGACTTGTTAAAATTGAAAACTGTTTATTCATTGCATCACACTGAAAATATTTTCATGAATTTAATTGTGTAACTTTATTGTGATGTTTCTAAATGAGTACATTATGAAATGTGCAAGTCTTGTTGAACAGTGTTTTGAAATGGATTTGGTGTGTGTGAAATGGAGGGTGTATTGTTTATTGAAAACGGTGATTCTTGAAAACTTGGATAGAGGAAATGCCCGTTTGGCCTTTAAACTGGATTTTGGAATTTTTTAGAGGTGGTTTGGTTTTCCTTAAATGGGTTTCTAAGTATGTTTTCTGGTTTTCAATGTGATGGCGTGTCTCATATCTTTTGGAAATGCTTTAGTATTAAATGGTTTAAATGTAAATAATGTGGCGGCCTGGTTGGAACTTTATTGATTGCGACTGATTACATATATATATACATGCATACTTATGTTGCATCTCTACAGGGGGAATTCCCTTTGAGGGTTGTCGTGTAGCGGTGTCCGTGTAAGGGGTTCGCAAGTGCGGTGAGATGAGTCACGCATGCGAGGGCCTCCCACTTACACAGTATTATTAAAACCACCATGGGTTCCTGGGAGTCTTTTAGAGAATCGAGTGACTGTTTCTGGCTAACCCCGATTAGATGGGTTGGTCCCCCTTGGTAGGTAAGGTCTTGTGGGGCGTGCCACAGGTTGGCTGTTAGGGCGGCCAGTTGGTTATTGACTATAGAGTACCATGCTGGTAGTTAGTCTGAACCCGAGTACGTCTAGGGGTTTTCTAGAGATGTTTAGGATCACCCATGGTTACTTGTTTTTCATTTCTTGTTTACTCGTAGTTGTCCTTTACAAGTTATACTATTCTACTTTGTGAAAATGGTTTTCAAATGAAAATGCTTTATTCTCTTTGTGTAATATTTTAAGATATAACACTTCTTTCCCTTTTTGAATGAGTTTGGCACTAATAAAAGGATTCCAAGTTTTGAAAAATAACAATGGTAATGTCTCGTGTTTTGGTTTTTCAAGTGAAATATTATGGGAGCATACTTTTATACATTTTAGTTCAAACCTGGAAATTGTGAATTCTTTATTTATTGCCAGTGCATTGGGATTTGTTGTTGGGATCACCTACTGAGTACTTGTTGTACTCACACCTATCCTTCACCATTTCAGATGTAGGATCCTTTGTTCAGGTTTTCTTGTTTTGTGCCGTTTTGTGTTAGAGAGGGGTTTGTCCCTTGTTTGGGTGGTGACCTGCGAGGTCACGCGGAGGTACGTTAGTCGAGTATCTTTTATTTTATTTCTGTTGTTAGTGTTTGTCTTTTTTGTTTAATTTCTATTCTATTTTGATCTTGGTTTTGATTGGGCTAAAATCGTTCTCAACAGTTAGATTTTGATGCCCGACGGTAGTTTCCATCCCGGGGGGATTGGGAACGCCCCTCGGGACTTGCTACAGACCGACTCGAGTGACCGGTTCAGGGTTGACCCGGGCTGGTTCATGATAAAATTGTATCAGAGGAGGTTCTTATTATTTGGGATATCTGGTAGATGGATATTAGGTGTGTCGGGACTTGAGAGGTAGGTACGGGAAGGATGTCATGAACCCTCACCCGTTCCGCACCTCAAGTCACCAGGGATAGTTCAGGAATTGAGTCTTTCTTTTGTTCTAGTTTGTTTTGGAATGAGGGATGACAACAGAGGTAGACCGATGTCACATCGTGATCTCTCATAGAGTAGTGACCCATGTGGAGTCCGGGTACACAGTTTGAATCGCTCCTAGTTGTTGACGATTACTTGGGGCATGACCCACTACCATGTCATCAGGTTAAGTGTGACCGCTAGTCCCTCACTCTGGTGGTTTGATGTATGATGAGTGTCATTTTCATTTTATTTTGTGTAAGTACGTTTTTGGAAATGAAAAAAAGGTGATTTTGATAATGGGACTAATTTCTTTTAAATGAATTCAAATTTATGAAATGAGTGTTAAAACTGAAAGCATTTGGTTTGGAAAACTGGTGCTTGCATGCAAATTGGTCGAGAATGGTTTTGGGTGAATCCGCATGTACTCCTTATGAACATTTGCACATGTGAGAGAATGTTTGGAAAGTGTGTGTTGGTGCGTATGAATGAATGTGGATGAATACATGTGCAATGGTTCATGGGATTCCCTGGGAGTGTTTGGAGTTAAAGTCTTGACCTTGTTATTTTAAAGTGATTTTAAAAAAGGGGAAAATGATCTTTGGAAATTGAATTTGGTTTGAAAAAAAATGGAATTTTTATTTTGAAAGTATCCTTGAAAGAAGGTGGTTTAATGAAAATAGGTTTTGGGGTTGTGTTTGTTTAGTTTGGATTTGAGCTAGTTGTTTTTGGATGAAGGTGATTAGTTGATGTTGCTTTGAATGATATCTGTTTCTGATTGGGGTTTTATATGTTGTTCAGAAATGCCGCCCAGAAAGGACCCCAGAGTTTTGATGAGTCATGCCCAATTTTTAGTCTTTCTCGGACAACATCTGTGCTTCATGGTGAATGGAGTCCGTTAGATACAGTGGAGAGTCTTGAAGAGGTCGAGCGCGTCTTCAGGGTGTTGGGAATCTGGGTCTGTTTGAAGGTCCATCTCTAGACGAGGAGTTGTTCACCCGCCATTACTGCAAGTTGGGATGATATGGTGTGTCTTTGAAACTGTCTTCGTTCAATGGTTTATAATTGTGCAGGTGAAGATGAAGAAAATGGAAGAGCTCATGCGTGTTCAACATGGCCAGCAGACTGCAAAAGCATATTCTGACCATTTCAAGGATCTTGTGCCTCTTTTTCTATGGGTAGTGTCACATGACTGGATGCAGACATCTCCCTTTATAAGGGGTCTTCATCCAGAGATCAAGTAGCAAGTCCTCCCTTTTTGGGAACATCACTTTTGAGAAGTCGGTGCATGAGGTGTTTTTAGCAGAGTTGGATTCGAGAGCGCAAACGGTTGGAAATCCACCGCATCCAGTTGCTCGTGAAGGCCCCCCATCTGACGAGCAGAGTGTGGCAGGTAAATTTGTTTCTAAAAGAGTTCTTTGTAGGGGCTCCACATCCCTGTTCTTCGGATCGTCTAATGGTGTGCTGTCAGTGTTGACGTTTAGGGCATGCAAAGCCATCATGTCACACTCCACTGAGGACATGCCATTATTGCATGTGTCTGCATCATCTACAGAAGCTTTGTAAGAAGCGTCTCCTGAAGAAGAAAATGTGACCAGAATATTCTAGTGCCTGACTGTGCGACAAGATATGATTCAACCATCAGAGCCCCAACCACAGGTCTTGGGGTGGAGCTCGCGCGTAGTCAGGAGTTGTCAGGGGTGTGACGCCTCAGTTCGGGTTTCATTTTCCGTGTTGGAAAAAACATTTAAAGTCCCTCTGTTCTCTCCCTTCCACTTTTAATGTTTTGGAGTTGTTTTGAGTTCATTGTGTTGTCATGAGGTTTGGATAATTATGTTCATTTGTAATCCAAGCAGTATCGTTTGTCTGATTACGGTGTTCCAGATCGTGTGTTTTTCTTAAAGGTGTGTTTGGATCTTGTGTGAGTTGATCTAGGTTTGATTGTGTTTGTTTGGCGATGTAGTGATTTTGGAATTATTGATGTTGTGGTTATTCTTGAGTTTACCTTGTGGATTAAGTTCTCCTCATATGTTTTCTCAGGTGTTTGGGGTTTTGGTCTAGGTTGATAGTTCTTAGTTTTAGTGGAGCTGTTTCGCTTGTGTTACAAAGGTTAGTTTGGGTTAATTGGGAGTTCCGGCATCACCCCCCTCCTGGGATGGTGTGATTGGGGATTGAATTTCCGCACTAGTCGAGTTCTGTGGTGGGGATAACCCTTTCATGTTCTCCCATTCTCTTGGATTGTGGTCTCTTTCGTTTTTCAGCCGGACATGGATTCATCCTTTGTCTATCGTTCGATTGAGTGACTTTCTGGTGGTAGAAAGTGTTTGTGGTTGGGAGAATTGTCACACCCTGACCATAGTTGTCCTTATTTTACTCCTTTCATGGTCCCAGTATGAAATTTTCAATGTTTAATTGTGTTGGTGGGTTTCGCGCCGGTGCGCAAACACCGCAACATTAGCGGTGGCCGTGTGTTTAGCCTGGTTTATCGTGCGTCTTCATGATGTTTTAAATAATAATAATATTTTAATTTATTTTGACAATATAATAAATATAAATGTTAGGTTTGTTCTATAATTATTTATATTATTAGGATTGTAAATTATTATTATTTAGATATTATTATTATTATCACAAAGTTTATTATTATTATTATTTTAAGGTTTCTTTAAATTTTTAATGTAAATTTCATTATTAATATAATGATTTCATATTATTTATTTAATTATTCTGTTATATTATATTATTATTATTATTATTATTATTTTCATTATTATTATTATTATTATTATAATAGAATGAAAAAAGGGATGCCTAACCCTAATCCCGTGTGCGAACCCCCCCTGCTCCTCTCATCTGCCCGCGCGAGGCCAGCCGCCCCTTCCCTGTTTCTCCCCCTCGCCGCGTCCCACACCTCCCCGCTCTGGCCACGGTCATGACCTCACCATGCCTCCTCACTCCCTCCGCACTGCCCTTCCCCGTCTCCCTCCTCTGACCTCACCGGCCTCCCCCGTTCTCCCTTCCTCCCGCTCGACCGCCCCCTTCACCAGCACGCCCCGCTCGTGCCCGGGCCTCCCCCGTTTTCCCTTTCTCCTACTCGGCCGCCTCCACTCCAGCCCGAACTTCACTCCGGTGCCACCTCATCCAGTGGTTCCATTCCCAGCCGACACAGCCCAATCCAGCGACCCCCCCTTTCCCACCGGCAGTGAATCCCCCTTTTGGTAGTTTTTTTATCTCCCTCAATTTTTGATTTTGTTATTCTACTGAGGATTCCTTGTTTAGGGGCGATCCCATTGTTTTGGGTTTAATCATACTTATTAGTGTTGTTTTTAATAGTCTTTGGGGTGTGAAAGATGTGTGCTTAATGTTCACACCTGAATTTTGAAAGCTTATTTATTCGTGAAGTTGGATTACTTTTTTATGCCCCTTTAAATTATGATTACTTCGTTTATCTGATTATCACTTCTTATAGGTTACTGGTTATGTGTTTTGTTGTTAAATTAATAATATCATAAGAAAATTGTAGGTTCTCCATTTTTTGGATAATTGTTTCAGCAGTTTATTTGAGTTGATTTGTTTTGTGGATGGTAAACTTGGTGCGAATTTAGTTTAAAAAAATAATTGAGGTTTTGTTTGATATGGTGTGCGTGTGTCAAGTATATGTTAAGTAGCCTATGTTTTGCAGGAAAACCAGGTTTTTTAATGTTTAATATCTTTTCATGGGAATGTGAATTTAGATTGTTTCGTCTATGTGTGTCTTGTGTCTTCTATTATAGTATGTTGGGGTTGTGCGTTGATCAAATATGTGTTCTTGAATGAGTTTTGGTTTTGTATGGCACTTGGTTTCTCTTTGGTTTTTTTTATAAAATTTAAAGTGGTCTAGAAAATAGTGTCCATGGTGTGAGTTGTGTTTTGAAAACGTTTCAAGGTGGTTCTTTCACGTTGTTTTCTTGTTTGATTTATTTTATGTTTGTGTTTGTGTAATTTTAGTTGTTGTGCGTTGTTTCAGGGAGTTTTCTAGGTAACCTCACGATACAATGGTCATTGACTTGCGCGCACTTGGGCGCTGGTGCGAGGCGAGTCACGTGGTCATGTTCGAGCTGCGTCTTGAGGTAGGTCTCCCACTGCACTTTCATTTTAATTTAGAAATTTATTTATTCCTTTTCATTTCATTATTTTTCAATAAATTTATAGTAGTACTATATAGCTATTACTAGAGTCGTGACTTGTTGAAATTGAAAACTGATTACTCATTGCATCACATTGAAAATATTTTAATGAATTTAATTGTGTGACTTTCTTGTGATGTAGCTAAATGAGTACATTCTGAAATGTGCAAGTCTTGTTGAACAGTGTTTTGGAATGGTTTTGGTGTTTGTGAAATGGCGGGTTTATCATTTATGGAAAATGGTGATTTTTGAAATATTGGATAGAGGAAATGCCTGTTTGTCCTTTAAACTGGATTTTGGAATTTTTTAGTGGTGGTTTGGTTTTCCATAAATGGGTTTTTATGTATGTTCTCTAGTTTTCAACGTTATGGTGTGTGTCATATATTTTGGAAACACTTTGGTATTAAATGTTTTAAATGTAAATTATGTGGCGGCGCGATTGGATCTTTATTGATTGTGACTGATTCTATATATATATACATACATACTTATGGAGCATCTCTACAGGGGGACTTCCCTTTGAGGGTTGTTGTGTAGCGGTGTCAGTGTAAGGGGTTGGCAAGTGCAGTGAGATTAGTCACGCATGTAAGGGCCTCCCACATACATAGTACTATTAAAACCATCGTAGGTTCCTGGGTGTATTTTAGAGATTCGAGTGACAGTTGTTGGCTATCCCTGATTAGAGGGGTTGGTACCCCCTTGGTAGGTAAGGCCTTGTGGGTCCTACCACTGGTTGGCTATTAGGTTGGCCAGTTGGTTATTGACTATAGAGTACCATGCCAGTAGGTAGTCCGAACCCGAGTACGTCCAGGAGTTTTCTAGGGATGTTTAGGATCATCCACGGTTACTTGTTTTTCTTTGCTTGTTCACTCTCAGTTGTCCTTTACAGCTTATACTATTATACTTTGATAAAATGGTTTTCAAATGAAAATTCGTTATTCTCTTTGTGTAAAATTTGAAGATGTAACACTTCTTTCCCTTTTTGAATGAGTTTGGCACTAATAAAAGGAATCCAACTTTTGAAAAAGAATAAGGGTAATGTCTCGTGTTTGGGTTTTTCAAGTGATATATTATAGGAGAATACTTTTATACATTGTAGTTCAAACTTGGAATTTGTGAATTATTTATTTATTGGCAGTGCTTCGGGATTTGTTGCTGGGCTCACCTACTGAGTACTTGTTGTACTCATGCCTATCATTCACCATTTCAGATGTAGGATCCTTTGTTCAGGATTTCTTGGTTTTTATCATTCAATGTTGGATAGGGGTTGGTCCCTTTTTTGGGTGGTGACCTACGAGGTCATGTGGAGGTACGTTAGTCGCGTAGCTTTTATTTTATTTATGTTGTTAGTGTTTTTCTGTTTTGTTTAATTTCTATTCTGTTTTGATCCTGGTTTTTTTGGGCTAAAATTGTTCCCAACAATTAGATTTAGATGCATTACAGTAGTTTCCATCCCAGGGGAATTGGGAACGCCCCTTGGGACTTGCCGCGGACCGGCTCGGGTGACCGGTTCAGGGTTGACCTGGGCTGGTTCGTGACATTGTTACTCTTTTTTTTAACATAAAAAATATTTTTACTAAGAGTTTATATAGATGATATGTTAGTCTATAAATAGTAATTTTTAATATAAATGATATATCTATATCATGGAAATTTATTAATAATTTTCTGATATAAAATAATTACATTAAATTGTTACATAATGATGATGAAATAATTGTTTAATTAACGAATGAAAAAAAATAAATGATAATAAATATAAAAAAATAAATAAAAATTGAGATTACTAATGTAATAATAGAATGTTTTATATAAATTTTAAATTTTATAGAAGTAGTAAATGAGTTTATTAAAAAAATTTATACTGTTATGATATTTTTAAGAGTCATGTAAAGAAGAATGTCTAAAATGGAAATTATTGATATATTAAAATAAATAAAAAATTGTAACATGATATAAAATTTATAAAAAATTAAGTATTAGAAATATATATATATATATATATTATTATTATAAATTAATCTTTCATTGGTCGTTTGTTATGTTATGGTAATTATAGTAACCCTCAAAATGTAAATTACTTGATACAAATGTAAGAGTTAAAATATTTAAATAAAATGATAAGGATTAAAAAATATTCATAACCAATAAAATATTTATTGAATAAATCATATTAAACACAAAAAATCATATATTCTAGATAAATTAGATTTGACATATTTTTAATAGAAAAATATTTTATATTAAATTAATATATTGAAGAATTCCTAGAGTTCCCCTTCCCTCTTCTATTAATGAGAACCAATTTCTCACAATTCAAAATACCTAATTTTTTCCCAAATAAAACCAAAATTCATTTATATAATACATTCCCATGTTTTTGACGCATTTTTAGGCACAAAAACTTTCTTATAGGTGTTAATGTTTTAATCAACATAGATCTTATAAAGGAGAGATAATTTTTAATTAAGTGTTACTATTTTATTTCATATAACTATTCATTAAAATACCATTCAATCATAATTAAACAATAAGTCTAGTATCTTAAATATAATTAGAAGTTATTATTTTAATATTATCTCAAAAATCAATATCCACATCCATAAAATTTGAAATGAATTAATCGTTCTTATGTATGTGTGAACTATCACATCCACGAACTGATATAATTTATTTTCTATTACTGACATTCAAGAATGGTTAAAATTATGTAACTAATGTCTATATAAGATGTTAATTTAATATTAATAATTATAAGTTAATAATATATCAATAATTTTCTTACATTCAATGTATAAAAACTCATAATGTTGTTCAGGAATATGTGTGAACTATAATTCTCTAAAGAGATGTGATTCGTTTCTAATCCCCACGTCTCATGGATAATATATATAATTATATTAAATTTATTAAATTTTTATTAATAATATTATTATAATTATGCAAGGATAACATAATATTTACCTTATTCAATTAAAGATCATTGAAAAATGAAAATGTTTCCTATACGTAGGTACATCTCAATGTCTCCAGGATTGCAATGTTCTTCATTTTTCATATATATAGTTAATAGATGGATTGAAACGTATAATTTATGTATTAAAGAGATTATTAAGTAATGAATATTATTATGGATATATAAATTTATGATCACTTTTAGTATAGACATCATACTGATTTCAATTTGGACTCAAATACTGAATATCGCCAAAACTTCTGACGTGAACAAATATAAATAAGTATTTTCTATGACATGGTAATAAGTAGTATAATGATGAATAATAAATTAGAAAGATGTTTTAATTAAATTAAATAAATAACCTATGATTTTTATTCATGATGATAAATAAAGTATGTGATCAATTAGACTCAAGGTAAGGGATTCCATCTCAATATCCTTCCATTGAGGCATTCTTTGATGATACAAAACATTATTCATTTATAATGTTTATGTATTGACCTCTTGAAAATTCATATCCATATTTTATCTATAATTATTTTACTTAATATTTTTTAAATTTATTATTTAATGGTGATTATTGTTTAAATGTATAAATTTTTATGGGAAACCTTTATTGTTTAATGATTTAATTTTTAAATTTTTTTCTCTATCTAAATATTTTTGATATTATTTTTCATATTCATATTTATGGATTGAAATTTATTTTAATGGATTTTTTTTCTATATTTTAAATTTCATTAAATGTATTCTGAAATGAATCTTTCTACATGATTTTATACAGAATGATTTTTCAAATAATAAATAGGAATTTTCTATTTTTAACATATACAATGATAAATAATTTCACAAAATTGTGGCCATTATCTTATCGTTTACATTCATTTCAAGATTTCATGTTTTCTATAATTAATTACATTTTTTAAAGTTTTCTGTATTTTGGTATTGAAAATGGGGTTTCAATGAAATGGTTGTTTTGGTTTTGAAAATGGGTTCTTTAATGTAAACATTTTTTTATTAGAAAATGTTTTCATATTGTATTAAAAGTGTTTTTAAAAGGGGTTTCTGATGAAATATCTTTATTAATGATATGGTACTTTAGAATTGTAAGAAATGTTTGATCCCGATATAGATCATACATGGGGTGTCCAAGATTACATCGATGAATCCTTTAATATATTAACATGGGGTGGCCCAGATAGTGCCAAGGGAGGTTGTTATAGATTAACATGGGGTAGCCCAGATAGAATCATGTAATCCCATAATAAATTAATTATAATTAGACTATATAATTATTCCAATTGAATTGGATTCTAAGGAAATTTTTTGTATATGATGATCTAAGTCAACTAAAAGAGTTTTAATTTCATGTTGTGGTTTTAATAATTTTTTGAGAAAAATGTTTGTTTTTTTTCATGGGAAAATGTTTTATTTCATACACTTAGAGAACATTGAATATTATGGTTAATGTTATATGAGATTTCATGTTTTTAATGTCAGAATAATTTCCTTTATTTTAATATCCCTTAATAATATTTTTATGACCATCCCACATTTTGATTTTTTTTAAATGGTATAAAGAAGAGTTTCTTAATAGATGATATAGGGGAAAAAATTATAGTATATATGACCATACTAAATCATGTTCTACTTCACAGATTTATATTTTATGGAAAAAAATATTTTGAGTATAATATTCAATTTGTAATGTATAGTATATATTGTAAGATTTTGTAATAATTATCTAAATCTAAAAACTGGAAAGATCCTCAAATGTGAATTATTATTCAGAAATCCTAGAATAAGTTATGCTTAAGGCCTGGTCCAAAGTACACCAACTCAGGTAAAAAGTGATGCATTTGTTTTATTTAGAGTTTTCATCATCAATCCATTACATAGGAGTTATATAAATTTTAATCTTATCCATATCACCCAAAAAAAACCTAGTATCACATATTCTTTTAATCAATAAATAATTCATTCATGGGAAATACATAGTTTTTAAATAAATTCATAGCTCAAAATAAAAATTCATGTTTCATAAATTCATTTCAATTTCAAAACAAAATCATGGGTTTTAAAAAATTTCATTCCTTTTAATATCATTTTTCATACAATTATTTTTTCCACTACAAATAAAATTAAATCCTTTGAATATATCTTTTCTCAAAATCATAAAAACATATTAATGATGTGTTAAAAAAATTCATTTCAGAAGTCACATGAATTTTAAATCCATCATCAAAATAATAATAAAGAAATTTTTATAAAATAATTTAAAATATAACTCACTTGAAGAATCAAATCAAGGTTCCAATTGTATTGAATTTCATTACAGAACCACATATCATTAATCACATGATTAATCAATCTAGTGAAACAAGAATCGCTAATAGATAATTGAATGATATATAGATCAAATAGAAAATATAAGAAAAAAATTCATCAATTCAAGTATTATATCCAACAACAACAGGAGGATCAATCATTCTAACTGACAGTCATGGATTAATAAGGAAAAATTACAAACGAGAGAATATTACCATATTGAAAAGAGATAAATATAATTCTCCCACCCTTTGATATGAAAAGAATATTGGTTGTCAGAGGAAAATTAATTATTTGGAGCACCCAAAAATATTAGATTATTTACAATGTTGTTGTGAATGGAAACATAAAATGGAGGTGGGGTGTTTAATTTTAACTATAGAAATCAACATTCAATGGCATAACCTACATCAAAACAACTTGAAAATAGTAAAAAAGGACAAGACCACATTGTAATATGGTGACCACACCACAATCAACCTCAGTCCAATTAGCCTCTAGAATCCATAGAATGCCCCAATCTATGATCTAATTTACCTATGGCACAGATAAAATGGATCCACCATCACTATTTCATATCAACTTCCAAAACAATAAAGGAACCACAATCATCCCTATATAGGATATAGCTCTCATCCACCACACAAACATGCTATAATTAGAAGAGGTACTAAAACATCATACATCATAGTATTATTTTCTTCCACAAAAATATATCATAATTCATAGAGGAATAAAAACTCACTATGCTATAGTCACATTATCCACACATTATCTATCCTATCTATGTTGAGTCCATTCTCATCCATTTGGAAACTCCCTATATAACTCCAATATTACACCAAAATATCCAGAAATCAACCGAAACAACACCCAAAAAAACAAGATCAATGAAAAGGTATCAATATATTTGAAAATCTAGTAACCTGACATTATAAATTTTTTATAAATTGATTAGAAATGTAATGAATCTTTCACCACATAAGTTGATGGTCTTGTATTTTCATAGGTTTCTTTAAATATCTTTTCCAAACCTATATTCTTATTACTTTACTAATTACTATCATTCATGATTTTATTTGGGCATAGATCAACATAATTTGAAATCTCATTAGTTTTAAATATTCTAATAGTTTTCTTATAAATATTGGTTAGACCATTAAATTGATTAATTTATTTAAAACCTAATCCAAAAATCCTACCATTAAACATCGCTAAAGATTTCTATATTTTTAAATGAATTTGTTAGTACGTTTAATTCTACAATTATCATAAAATGGATATTTATACCTCTTAACATTTTATTTATTTTATAGATTCCTTCCCATTTATTTCTACATCATCTTTCTTTTTTTGTTGTTGTTTTAAATTTCAACAAACTCCACATTGAATTTCTAAACAATCAATTAAAAAATTTTCATTAATTTTAAATTTATTGGAGGGTTATTCTCTTCAAAATTAGGATGATTAACTTGAATAAATCCTATAATGTCTAATATTATAGTGTATAATGATATTTGGGTCATACAAGGTGAATTTAGTAAATATTTCATTATAGGTGGAAATAATGTAATTCACTTCTAGATTTTAATTTTCCAACATATGTCCATCTACCTCATAAAAAATTTCTCAGTGAAGAGATAAATAAATAATTTCTACTCCATGAAAATATTCTCCACATTCTCCTTGGTATTCTTAATTAGATTCCATAAATAGTTGAACTAACCATGAAAATAATTAACAAAATGAATTACAATTTGTTGTTAAAAACAACCAAAAACATAAAATATATTTTCAACAACCTTAATACATCATTCATAAGTTACTAGATATGAGATTACGCAAAATAATAGATAGTTCTGTTTTATACAATCCACCCCAACAAACATGTTCCCTTATAGGGAGTTTGTATTCTCTCTATTATGGGTATCACTACTAAGAACCATTTTCAAATTATTTAACAGGGATATAAACTTCATTGTTATAATTCTAACCATTTATGGATACTTATTTGGAATGTTATTTTCCTCTCAATTACTTTCCAATTAATTCAGTAGGTTTCCTTTGAAGAAAACAATGGTGAAATTGACATAGATTATACGATTCAATATTTAAACCCATGAAATATTTCTCATGATAAACTAATCCATATAAGAAAAATGATTTTATTTTTTATTATATCCTCATAATATCTAAATCTACCATAACAATTATTTTATACCAAATATAATTATCTAAACATCTAACACACAATAATTATGAGGATTATAGCAAGGATTATTTTAGCTTATATTTTCATGAATTTTTTGTTTATTATATTATAGAATTAGAAAAAACTATTACATATGAAATCCTTAAAATTGGGATACCACCTATAATTATCTATTCATTCTATAAAAATAAAATTCTTAAATATAGACTATTATTTCATTCAAAAATATTTCATTTCATTAAATATTAGGGATCATAGTGAAGAGATAGAACTTTTTACAGTTATTTATTATCTTTAATCCCTCTAAAAATATTTAAAAATAGGAAATAGGTGAAAAAATAAATGTAATAGGTAAAAAAATAAAGAAACTAATTAGTTAATTTGGAAAATCTTTAAATCAACAATGAAATTTCTGATAAATTAAAATTCATTACATATATATGAAATTAACATTAAATAGCAAGGTTTAAAAAAATATATCACATGAAACAAAAATGGAAAAATCCAAATTGGGAATGATTTTTATGAAAAAATAGTAACTAATGCAAACATGTTCTGGAAAAGAAATCATTTCACAATTAAAAGGGGCATACTCATTCCATGAAATATATTTTCTTTAGACAACCTTATAAAAAATACCATGAAAAATTACTTCTAAGAAGATAAATGTATTTTAGGTACCTTGGGAAATTATCTTAATTTCACTATCATAATCACTGAAAAAATATATTTATAAATGGAAAATTTTGAAAGTAAATTCAAATATATATTTCTAAGAGAAAAAAATTATTTTCTAATGCATTAGAGGGATATATCATGGTCACCTATCATAATAAAAAAAGAAAATAGAAAATTACATATATAAAACACATATATTATTTCATTTACATCATAAAATATCATAAATTAGTCTATTTAATATATATGAATAAAAACTTTTATGCTTAATATAAAAACTCTGATACAATTATTTTTCATTGAAAAAATAGGATCAAAATTTCCCATGAGAATGGGAAATGATATTTTCTTTTTAAAAAATGAACCATTTTAGGGAAGTCATATCAAATAATAACGTCCATGGAGGTGAGAAATTAATCTAATGTAATATATATGATTAAATGTATTTCTTTAACAATTTTGTAAAAATATCAAAGAAAACACGTTTGGGAATTATTAAAAAGTATTCTTATAAAACATAAACAATGAAAGTAAAAAAAGGATTAAAATGAAAATCAGAATATTTTTAATGATATTAATCACATAACTAAAATATTTTAATGATCATGTATATATAGGATAATTTGAATATTGTTATAAAATATTTAAAATATGGTTTATTAAGAAAACATTACCCAGAGTCCGAATAACCAAATATACACATGAAAACATGTATAATAATCATATATTACTTTTATTTACAATTAAGAATATTTTAATGTTTAATTACTATATTATCATAAATTTTAAATAGTTTATTTACATTTATTAAATATTTACTAAATTTGACAATTTTATGTCTGATGTCTGGTGGATGTTCGGTTCATAATCCAAAAAAACTTAAATAGGTTGGCCATGATAAAAGAGGTCAACATTATATAATATCAAAACAATTAATCATAAAAAATCATAATGTTTATTTAGTGCATAAATCATTTGAACCTGTTTTGAAATTAGGACATAAAGAACAAGTTATATTTCTTTGTGGAGGTGGTAGTCTCAATATATGCATGAGTGACATTCAAATTATTTAACAGATGGAAGGGTTCTAAAGTAAGAAATATATTATAATTAAAAAATCATTATTATGTCACAAATATCATATATATTCATTAAATATATCAAAATAACCAAATTTATGATGAGGCGATGAAAATGAAATGCACCAATTTGTGGAGGTTGTAGTCCACATGTATACACATGTTAATATTTCTTTTTTCCATTGGATGGAATCAAATAATTAAATGGTTTTTGAAATCAACATAATATTATTTTATTATATATAAGATACTAATGAAACTATAACATCACATTTAAATAATATTTTAATTTTTTTGAAGAAGAAATAATCCTGAAAATAGTCGGTTATGAGATATACAAAGTATTTGAAAACCACATTCGGCTTACACATCATGCCTTCAATGTTTGGTCCTTTAGTTAGTCTATAACCACAAGGAAATGATGCATGATATTGAGTAGGTACATGACTTTCCCTTAGATATAAGAAATAGGCTCTTCAAAAATCCATGTATTCATGTAGATAGGTATTTTCCCCTTCATAGGGCCTACCAACAAGAATAAATAGGTCATGAGAAAAATGACTATCCCCAAAGGCTATGAACATGTTAATTGACATGTTTTTTCCTCAATCACATACACCTTAATAAAATTACTTTGATATCTTTTCACGACCCATACTTTATAGCATGAACTGTGACTACCCCAAGCCCACCTCCAAAAGACAGGGGCTTGCAACTAGCATCAAACGAAAATAACCTGTCTGTGCGAGACTTTTGTCAGGTACCTATACCCAGGCACACTCACAACACCAACCCACAATGATGAGCGGGAAAACATCAATGCCACCAATACAACCATTGTGAGGGTAATTTAAAGAAGAATGAAAAGGGTCTAGAATACAATCCTAACCAAGACAATATGGAATGAGGAAAGTAAAAAAGTGCTATGAAAGGTTTTTCCATAGAAAACCCTACCTTAAGGGAATGTGAAGAGGAGCTTCAAAAATTTGTTGGAGTACAACTCGCCATGTTTCACCTCACTGGGCACAATCTAGTTCAAGACTATGAAGCTAGCTATCAATGCGTCGATCATCTTACAAGCTATGTCACATTCTAGCAAAGACCTTGTAGGGATGAGTAACACAATACTATACTGGGACATCAAAACACAATGAAAAGTCAACAATGGAAAAGAACAAATGAAGCAAAATGGCAGCTCACACAAGCATTACCCAATGTATAGAAACAAAGTTCGTCATTCATAAAGATGATTATTTTTTACTATTGAGGGACTCATCTTTGATGAGTTACTGAGTTCTATTAGGCCCTTGAGGTCCATTCATATTGTAGGCCACTAGGGTCTTCTTGGCGGCTCGTCTGCCAGGCCACCGAGGTTTGTAGGGATATTTGTCTACCGAGCCATTGAGTTCTATATGACTATTCATCTGTCAGTATACTAGGGTCTGCAAGACTTTTCATATGATCTCAGGAGAATCTAATCCTCAAATTATCTTTCATAACTCAACCTCCATGTAAACTCATTTTGAGTATATCAAAATGACCAATCCAATATGAGTGTCCAAACGTTTTAATCAATTCGTCAACCAGACATATGGTATGAGAGTTATCACTATTTTACTAAAAAGGGGCTTGTTGGGTCATGGTCTGATATGATTTGGTTGGAAAAACCAACCTAGCCAGACTGAAATGACCTAACCCGACCTGGTGTCCACCTACCCAACTCGGCTCTGGAATGTTGGGCTACTGGTCCGACCTATTGGGTAGTCGCGGGTGCTGCTAGCCTAGAGTGGCCAACATCTTCCTACCCGATTAGCTGTTATAAGGTATTCCTACTCCAGCTGAGACACAGATTGAGTTGTGTCTCTAATACATCCCATGGTTCCTTCACCACCATGGTCTATTTGTATCGTGTCCCTGATCCACGTGATGTAGCGTGGCCACCACGTCTACTTGCACCACAACTTCTAGCTATTTCCATTGTCCCACTCCACCCCTCATGGATTCAACCACGGGCTCCCTTATCACCATCGTGGCCTACATACCATTGTATCATGGGCCTGACATGGTTCCCCAATAGCACCAGGTTTCTGAACCGTTACAACATACTATCCAGTACCTCCTCTACGGTGGTGCACCACATTCTGTATGAGGACGCTACCACATGCCGCTACCGCTCCCACCACCGACCTTCGAGGTTGTGGCCACATTTCATATTGGCCTCCATGAACTGTATTTATCTATTTCCACCATGATCCACTTCCATGTTGAGATCATTCAGTTGTTGAGGAGAATGAGATTTAAGAAACAAAGAACACGGGGAGGCATACATGAACACCCAAGGTGGACATATCAGTCATTGTTCGTATCCACCTTGATCTATCCACTTGTGAATTTAACCGTGGATAAATTATTATTTAAATCAAATCACAGGTTCTACATGGATCCAAAATCCCAATTTTTTTCACAATATCAAAACCATCCCACAATTACAAACTACCCATGGATCAACCTCTTAGTGGGTTGATCCACATTCATTGTAAAGGAAGAAGGAATAGTGAATTTCAATTCACAATGATAAAAACCTTACATGATGTTAGATTTTTCATTGGAAAAGTTCCATGTCACTGTGTTCGTCATTCCATGATACATCATTTGAGGTTGTTCATCGATCGATGTTCGCCAATGCCAATGTTACAATGGTTCACAATGTTTCAATAATGTTCCAGTGATCAACACTTGGTCAATTCATTAAATATATAAAACATATTTCTATTATGATTCATTTCAACATTATTAGGCAGCAACAAAATTCAAAATTAAAATAAAACAAAATAAAAGTTTTTTTATTTTTCCTTAAGAAAATAATTCTATTAAATTTTTATTGAAGTCTGAAAAATAACTTTTTCCCTTGAACACCACCAGTTAAGATTAATTCCATACTTAGGTAATGTCGTTATTACAGATTTAACAGTTTCCTCAGATTATGTATTTCGGGCACCCATTTACATGTTTCCAAAACCGCTCATGTGTAATATTTTAAATCAACTTAAAAAAAGTTCAAAGACTTATTTCAGGCTCACCAAGGCTCAAAATCAAGTTTTATCTGAGCGATTGGTCACAAATTAATCCCATATAATTTTAAAAAAATTACCTATAAATTTAGGACAATACATTTCCCCCACCATTAGGGATATACATCCTCAAAATCCAAAATAAGGACTAAAAAATAAATGGGGGTACAATGAATAGATCTGAGACTCCCACATCAAAGTGCTATCCTAAAGATTCATGTGATGCCGCTGGACTCACACCATTGGAATCGATCGTCCTCGAGGGACCCTCTCTTATCGATCCTCAATCTCTATCAGGAACTCTACAAACATCACACCATCATCGATGTCTAACTTGCATCAGTCAATGACTTGTAATTTATCATGCAAGTATCACTTATTCTATGATATGTGGAATAAAATATTCACATTGTTCATCAATTGGGGGAGATATAGGTGGTATGACACCTCAACATCTCTATAGAGAATCTAAAACGGGCCAAATAATCTCAAAGATAAATTCCCACCCCGGTGAAATCTTTGCAATTCCCATCAAGGTGAGACCCATGGGAAGACATTGTCTCCATCCATGAACTCCAAGGGCATCCGTCTCATATCATTATTAGATTTATGTCTACTCGGTGATGTTTCCATCCCCTCCTATATGACCTTCCCATACTCGGTGGTATATTGTACAAACCATGGACCAATGATTACAGACTCCCATGGGTCTTGATAACATAACATTGATCTTTATAGTCACCCATACATCACCATGAATGGTGCCAGACTTTTAGTGGAGTTCTATCTATTGTTTTATGGGAACTCCACCAACGGTAGGTGATACTCTCAACTATGACCGAATTCCAAGATACAAGCACAAAGTAAGCCTTCTAAAACATAGATAGCCTCTCTGTCTCACCATTCATTTTATGGTAGAATGATGTACTCAGGTGAAGAAGGGTCACGAACTCCTCCTAAAATCCCTTCCAAAATCAGGATTTGAATCATGTGTCATGATCAAAAACTATAATTGATTGGACCCCATGGAGTCAATATATCTCCTTCACATAGATTCATCCCATCCCTCTACTAGACCCTACTCTCGATTTGGTAGGAAGTGGGAAAACATGGTGAGTCTGTTAATGATCACCCATATGGTATCATCCCTTCTAGATGTGTGGGATAAAACCTTCACAATGTAAATAATGATATCATACCATTTCCTATCTGGAACCTCAAGTGTCTGAGTCATGCTTAAGGAACATGATGCTCATCCTGCACTTTTCTGAAATGTGAGGCACTAAGAAAAAAACTCCACAACTATGTTCTTCATACCCATCCACGAGTACTATCATCACAGATCTGGGTATATCATTGTCACTCCTGTATGTACTAAAAAATGGGAGGTGTATAACTCCATCAAAAATACCTCACATTATTCGACAATTACAATTGTACACCCTCTAAAATGGATGGTGTGTCCCCACCTATCAAAAATCCATTAAGAGATTATCATGACGACAATTGAGAACCTCAGGAATCACAGTCACCATCCACAGGATTTTCCTCCCTAACACGCTATTTGAGTGGGGGAATGACTACCATCGACTTAAGATAATATTCTCCATCAGTATCCATAAGTGATGTCTACATCACGACTAACAAGTCCATCACATCACTCTGTAACTGCAAAACAGTCCTACTGTTGAGTGCATCTTCAACCATGTTCCCTATCCTAGTAGTATGGACTATCTAAAATTCATATCCCAAGAGGTTATCTAGACTCTTATGTTCTTCATGTTGAGGTCATTCTAGTAGAAGATATACCCGATACTTTTATGATTTTAGTAGATGGTAAACTGCTCACCAATCATGTAGTGCCACAACAACTTCAAGAAAATGTCCACTACTTCTCACTCTTGGTCATGGGTCACATAGTTATTATTATTCTACCTTAACTATCATGAAATTTAGGCTATCACTCATTTCCCCTGGTTTAGGACACAATACAATCCGGTCCCAAATCTGTTGTATAAAACAACATACCCAACACCCTCCTCTGGTAGCCTCAAGATGGGGGTGCTCGTCACTCTCTTCCTCAGCTCCTGAAAACTCTGATGGAATCTTTCTATCCATAATAAGGGTTATAAAATCTATTTAAAAGATCATAGTTGTTCTTCTAGACTAGAAAAGTCAATAAAACATCCGATTGTATCCATCCAAAACTAAGAATCTCAGTACCTCAGTCATGCTCATACGTGGCTCCCAAGCCAGCACCATGTCTAAAATTGCTAGATCCACTACAACTCAAACCTACGATATAACATGTCCTAGAATATTGAAATTTCGAATCACAAACTAACAATTTGAGTTATTCTAATAAAGATAGTTCTCTCTGATTTTATCCAAGACTTTCCATAGGTGTTTCATGTGCTACTCTGTGGATGCCGATTACACCAGGATGTCATAAATGAAGACCATGATGAAATAGTCATGGTAGGGCAAGAATATTCTTTTCATGTGTCCCACAAAAACTGTTGAGTAATTATCCATGAAAGAAAGAATCTCTATGAACTCATAGTGGCCATAATGGAATCTAAAGGCTGTCTTCAGTACATCCTTATCCCATACACGAAGATGATGATAGCATAATCAATGATCTGTCTTTGAGAACCATCCCACTCCCTTAATCCAATTGAATAGGTCCTCAATCCTTGGTGGTGGATACTTTTTCTTCATGGTCCCCTCATTCAGGCATGGGAAATCCATGCACAAACTCAAACTATTGTTTTCCTTCTTGGAGAAACAAATTTGGGCTACCCATAGTCAACCGATGGGTCTCAAAAAGACCTTCTAATATAAATCCACCTTCTGCACCCTCAACACATGAATCTCCTTGGGAGATATCCAATATTCTGGTGTAGATATAGGTGCTCTCAAGGGGAATATATCAATGTAAAATTCAATCTCTTTATGAAGATGTAATCCCGGTACATCTTCTGGAAAGATGTCTTAGTACTCGTCCCCCACTACAGGAATGTAAGGAATATTCCCATCCACCGCACCAAGGGTAAAACTATCCAATAGGTGATTTATCTGATGAAAAATCCTATTGGATTCTTTATCTTACTCTACAACCACTCCCTTTTCTCTGGGGAAGGAAAACCTAGCCTTGTCTCAGCAGACACACCACACTCTGCATCTAAAGCAGTCGATCTGAGCATGAACCATGGATAACCTATCCACACCCAAGATGAGGTTATAAGTCACTGACGCCACTAAAAATAGATCTTAGCCAATACATTAACCTCCCAATGGGTGTTCATACACCCATCACCAATTTTCAATATTCAAATCCCCTCCCGTAAGAGTCAACAATCATATGGGTTTTGCTAATGGCTCCACTACAATTTATGAGTTTAAAACATGATCTGTAGAATGGAATGAATGAGTGGAACTTGTGCCTATAAGAACTGTATATAATATGGATAAGACACTAATCGTACCTCTAGTAGTGTTTGGATTGTCATGGTCATAGGACTCTATCGCCTAATGTTGGGATGGCTCGTGTACCTCCGCTCCCAGAGCTGGGGTGGACCACTTGGGGGGTAGCACCACGAATCTCATTCCACTACCTTATAATGTCCTAGATCCTCTTCCATTTATTCCTCACTATGGACCACATCAGTCGAACATCTATTTTGGCCTTGGTATTTCCTTGACCTTGTTTCAGTCACTTGTATATAGAGTCGGGCAGTCACGATCCATAGTCCCCTGCACACCACATGAGTTGAAAATAATCCTCTTTTGATGACTGTCTCTATACTGGGTGTCTTGTACCCCTGATCATGAATCCTGGGGTCACCCCTCTAAAACTCCCCACCCACTCCCCCCTGTGTTTTCTTCCTGCAAACCACAACAGGAGACTCCACTTCTTGGGGTCTATTCGTAGCTCCTAATACTAATGAATTCTCTTCTAGTAAGCTCTCCATGGTTAGTTCTTTCTCCAACAACACAACATGAGTAGGGATGCTAAGTGATAATGTGGACACATTGATCTCCCGATCCCAGATCAAGATATTTTTCTCTAAAGAATAGTTCATGCACTATGTCCATGGAGTAGCGAGATAGCTTAGGGAATCTCAATGAGTACTCCACTACTGTCATTCCATCATGCTGTAGGTGCAGTAGCTCTTGTATGTGCAATCTGTGAAACACCACTAGAAATAAATCCTCTGTAAATAGTACATCATATTCATTACAGGTGAGGTTCACCTAATCATGTGTATCTATCATCAAGATCTACCATTTAAATGTCAATCCTTGAAAAAGTCTCATAGATAAGATCACGATCTGGTCGTGAGGCATCTTCACCAGATGGAAAACTCGCGTAACCGCCACGAGCCAATCCTCAGCTACATGGGTTTCAGTCTCACCCATAAACCTTGGATGTCTCTGCCTCTGGAACTCATGTATGGAAATGAGGCAACATGAATCCTCTACTGGTAGTGCTGGTAGAAACTGTTGACCAATGGGTGGTGGTAATGTTGGTGCACCTCCCTATGGGGCCATATACAGTACTAGTCCCTAAAACTATTGCCTCATCACTGGGAATAACATCCTCATGGTCAGGCACTGGACCCTTGCTGGCAGACTATGTGGGAGAATCCTGAAACAAATCAAGATAAACCCCATTCAATAAGTTATTGATGGTGCGATGACTCAAAAAGTACATGATGAAACATTGAAAAATCCTATATAATGCATGCAATCTAGTGATTTCTTATACCAAGTCGAAATGTAGAATTTAGTGTCCCGATGTATGGGAATATCCGCAACCATACCATCACTGGACTCCTAGAACCTAAAAGTCAAACTCAAAACGTTTAAAACTGTTTCCCAGAAAAACAAACCACATACCCTCAATTTTTAAGTTTTGACCGACCACCTTTGATACCGATTTGTCATGACCTGTCCCCCATGGCCTATTTGAGGACTACCCCAAGGCCACCTCCCAAAGGCCAGTGGATAGAGACTATCACTAAAGGCAATAACATGTACATGGGAGGTATTTCTTGAGTACCTAAACACACGCACGCACACAACCCCAAACCAAAAATATGAAAGGGATAACATGTACACCACTAAGATAAACACTGAGAGTGTAAATCACAAGAATAAAGTAAAGGGGATAGAATACAAGCCCCATGAAGACTATCTGAAAACAAGAAAGTACAAAGGCCTCTAAAAGACTCATCTATAGAAAACCCAACCTAATTTGTAGGTGAATATTATATGCTGGAAGTTGTGGGATTACATCTCACTTGTCTACCATCACTGGGAACCATCTGGTCCTGGACCATGAAAGACTTCATCAATTCATCGATTGTCTATACACGACATCTCGCATGCAGGAAAATCCTGTGAAGGGAAGAGTAACACTATACTCTGTAGGGACCCCAAACCATAATGAAAAATCAAAAAACAAAAATCAAACATGTTGTAATGGAAAGATCACATAGGTAAAAACTAAAGCATAGAAATAATGTTCATTAGTTTTAAAGATGAATATTTTGTTCTACTGTGGGACTCATCCATTACAAGTCATTATGCTATTTCGGGCCACTAAGGTCTGTTCGTCTGTTGGGCCACTAAGGTCCGCTCAACTACTCGTTTGTCGGGCCACTGAGGTCTACACTAATATTCATCTATCAGAACACTAAGGTCATGATAGATATTCAATTGCAAGACCATTGAGGTCTGCATGACAATACATCCTGCAGGCCACTAAGGTCCACACAACAATTTATCCTCTGGGAAACTGAGGTTTTCATGACTATTTGTCTGATTCTGAGAGAATCTACTCCTCAAATAATCGGTCATAACTAAGCATCCATGTAAACTCACATGGAGTATATTGAATTTATTGCTCAATTTTGAGGGTCCCATTACAGCAAAATGGTTCTTCAATCATACATACAATTTGTGAGCTATGAATTTTTTATTTAAAAAGGGGCTGGTGGGGTCCGAGTCTGGTCTGACCTAATCTGATCAACCCAACCCAACCTGAATAGGCCTTGGGTCCACATTCCAAGCCCGGATCCGACACAACCCAAATCTGACCCAGATCCAGCTAGGCCCAGAGCGGGTGCACCACAGGTCTATCCCACTGGGATACTATAAGTTTAGCCCGCTAGCCCACCATGGGTGGAATCCATCCACATTCTGGGCCTGCTATGAGCGAAAAAACATGCTCCATGTGAGACGCGATAGAATGTTCTGTCTTCGGGACACCCCACGAGTCACCATGGGGTCCACCACCACTACAATTCAACTAGACCACAACTCTCCTATATCATGATGCAGAACGACCGCCGCATCGACATGCACAATCTCCCCCTTCCGTTTTTGGCGGTCGGTTCCACTACTTGTAGCTTCCACCTCATGCCCCCCTTTTCGACGTCACAACCCACAAATTTTTCTACCTAAAATGGATCTCGTCCGGTACTCGGGTCCCATACTACCACTACCCACTATCCCCAGCCTCATCCGTTGAAGTGCAACACCAGCATGTGGGGCCTTCCATATGCGGTTGCTACCGCATGCGGCTGCTATGTCCTCTACCGACCTTTGAGCTAGTGGCCCCACATCATCATGGCCTCCTAACACGATATCAATCGACATCCGCCACTATCAGATACGAGGATGAAATCATTATGTTGTTACGGTGATTAGATCGGAGAAACACTGAATTGGGGGAGGTTGACATGAACAACCTAGGTGGATAGATCGAGACTTGTTCATGTTGGTCTTGATCCGTTCTCCTAATAATTAAGGGGTTTCTTAATAAAGATTTAAATCAAGTAACATTTTAAAAATGGATCTATTTTTCCAACATTTTATCCCATAATTAAACCCATTCTTCTCGAACAAATGACCTACAGATCAAAATGTTAGTGGGTTGATCAATGTTCGTTTTTTAGGTGTAAGGAACTAGGAAATATAATTAAAAAAGAGAAAACCTTTACCTGAAGATGGATCACTAGTTGGTGATGATTAGGGTCACATCATTTTTCATTCCACGTTCCTTCATTGGATGCTATTTGTTGATCTTCATTCACCAATGCCAAAGATCCAACAGTTCAGAGTGATTATCTGAGGTGATAACGATTAATTCTTGGTCAATATATTAATGATTTAAAATTAATTTCAAATAAGTATAATTAAAGTATCCTTAATCTATATCATTTTAGAAACAACATTTCTGTTATGTTACAAAAAATTCCCATTACAAGTACTAAAAACTAAAAGTTTATTGTTTTTTTTACTTAAGAAATTTATTCTATTGAATTTTCTTAAATGTATGAAAATTATCTTTTTTCCATGACCCGCGCCATTCATTCCTAAGTCCATTCTATGGTAAAGTATTCATTCTAGGATCAACATTTCTCTCATATTTGAAAATCCAAGCACCAATTTAGATGTTTCCAAAACCACTCATGAGCACTATTTGAAAAAATCATTGAAAAAGATCATACACTTATTCAAGGGTCATTGGGGCTTTGAGTAAAGTTCTGTATGATCATCACGTCACAAAATAATCTCTTATTATTTATTAAAAAAAATTCATGGAATTTAAGAACATTACATATCACCCATAATGATCACTACTTCAGGCCAATCCTGTTTAAATGTGGTTCTGAAATTCTTTCGGCTACTAGAATTAAATGTTCAACCTTGTTGACATGGGTAACAAAATTTAGCCATTTAACAAAGTAAATTTTAGGGTGTTACATTCTAAAACGATTTTATAGATAAATATCCTCGTTGTGTACCCTACATCATAACCCATGTAGTTTTTCTAAATGAACAAATAATAGTAAAAAGTATAATACCATTACACATGCTCATTTTTGATATTTTTGTAAAGGTAGATACTTAATTATATGTGTTGTGAAATGGTTAAACAACTGTTGTTTATGTGTCAGATAATTATACAAAAACTATGTAAATCTCTCTCTCTATTTTCATATGCTGTATAAGGGTATGTTGGGAATTATATAGGCTACAAAAGTGTATTTTCCTTACCACGTACGAGTAACATTAATTTTCAAAAGGATGTGTATGGTCAAATAAGAGATACATAATTGTACTTCTTATTCCATATAATGGTAATATCTAAATTCTATTAGTTATATAAGGCAGACATTGAGTCTACAACGGGTGTCTATGTATAAATATTTACCATAATGTGATGGCTATAAATCATGTTAGGGTTAAACCATGTCACCCTAATGCAATGATAATTTGAGGATAATTATATTTTAAAACATTATATTCACTCATTATCTCCCAGGATGATCCTATAATACATTTTTAATCATTTTAAAATCATATAATCAAGGAAATAAATTATTTGACACATTTAATGTTTGTGACTCATATTAATTTAGATTTTAAAGACATTGAAATTACAAAAACAATTAAAATACATTTTAAATGATTAATTAAACTTTTGGTGTTAATTTCATGAATATGTTTATGTATTTCTTTTTTAAAAATATCATAAAGTTACTTCCCTTTATTTTGGGGAAATTAAATTAAGTTCTAGCATTCAAACAATTCCATTGTTCATATTTTCTGAAACCAACTATGAACAATATATTCAATCTTTCTAGTTTCTAGGAATGGAAGAACCTTACAGTCTCTCAGCTATTTTTAGCTGTTGTGTTTTGTAATGATAGAACCTGGGAAATATTTCCATAAAAATTACAACATATTCAGTTTTTAAAATATCCTTTTTGAATAATTTTGAAAAAATTATAATGATTTATTAAAATGATATAATAAAATAATTTTAGAAAATAATTTTAATAATTATAATTTCATATCCTAAATTATTATGGATGGAGAAAATTAGTACCATATATTGAATTATAATTTTATCTAAGGTAGAAATGGTCCATACATCCTTCGGATTAAATAGACTATTTCAAAACTATATAGGTGGTAGAATTTATTATATGATGTGGGATTTTATTTATTATAGAAATAATATAGTAAAATATTTTTTAAGAAGCCCTTGAAAGTATATTGAGATGAAAAACACATGGACCTTATTCACGTGACAATTCCTTGATGAACCAGGTTGTTGGAATAAAAAAGTAAGAGGTTTGATATTCCATACCATTAAGAAGAAATGTATATGATTTTTAACATGACATGACGATGTGTGTTGATGTTATTTTCACCATGTTGAGTTTGTTAACATGTGTGAGTGATTTAGTTGTTGGTCACACTCGTGACATGCTATGTAAGTCATTATATAATACTAATATTCCCTTGAGTTGTATTTGTTATATCCAATATTTTTATTATCCTATGAATGGTACAAAAGTAATAGGTGACACTTTTTTGGATTAGTATTAATAGATGTGTATTTTATTTAGATTCTATGTGGGACTTGATGATAAAAAATCATTATATGATTAAGCATGATGGCCACGTGTGGCCTCATTTTGGGGCATGCTCGTCATATGTGAGTGGACCCGTGTGATGAATGTAGGGATTTCAATCCTATGTGACCTAACCTCTATTTTATTAGTGGGGAATGATGGTCCAAGTGAAATGAACAATGTGTAATTTTTTTCCAATTATAGTCTATGAGACCAAACCAGATAGATAGTGATTGGGTTTGATGGGATATTGTGGTCTGACCTAGAGGACTATGGACTATATGGATATTTAGAATCTATAATTCTATCACATTAGTTTTTAGCATATCGATGAACATTTTCATATCTTATGAATATAATCTTAAGTGGGTGTAGATGGATTTTCATTCATCATGTATAGCATAAATAAATTTGGTATGATTTGTTACATGTGTGCACATTTATTTATTATTATGTCATACACTTTTAGGAACTTGAAAAATGTTTGGGATAAATTAGTGGTTTCTATATGGGGTTATATTAATCATACATTTTTCATGAATCATTATGATCATGTATATTTAATTTATTAGAATATGAGTAATGAAAAGGGATCCATGGACTATGGCTGATCAGTGGATCATGATGCTAGATGTGGGGCTTGGATAGATTCTATGAATTCTAATTGTTTTATTAATTTATTTACCATCTACATGTTTGATTTTTGGTGGGGATTTCCAAATTTAGAGCCTCTTATTAATATATTAAATTTAATCCATATATTAGATCTGTATCTTTTTTATATTTTTTTATTTATTAATATTTTTTAAATGACATAATAATGATGGTATAATCTCCCCCACTAATTGACTTAGACACTTGCCACTATTCAGTTTCCTGTTTCATATGATCATGTATTCATGAGGTCACGAGGAACTCTAGATCATACATGATTTATTGTTATAGGGTGTTACACTGTTCAAAATAAAAGTAACAAGTGGTGTGAAGATTAAAGGTAGAGTTTTCACTTTTATAATTGTGGTGAGAGGTAGTCTTCTAATTATTCAATGTCTTAAAATAATATAAAGTATTATTCACATAAAAATAGAACCTAAAAAATTATTAATATATGATAATGATATAAGGTTTAAAATAATCTCAACCAATAATATTTAATATGATAATTTGTGACCTTAACACATAGTTTTTGCATTAGTTTTTCCATTTTTACATTTATTAATGTTTGAACATTTGACCACAATTAGTATTCATTATAACGAAAAATGAAATAAAACTAATTATTAATATTATCCTAATGTTTAATAATATTAATTATATATTTTCAAAATAAAAATTATATATGTAGAAGAAATTAAATCTAATATAATAATGAATAATTAAATGAAAATTATTTTTTTTAAAATTGGTTTCGGACCAAATCATGATCATATGTTAATATAAAAATACTGATGAATCCAATATAATTATTTAGAATAAGTTAAATTATAAAGATTTTATGTTACTTTAAAACCAAAAATTAAATATAATGGGACTTTAAATTACTGTATTTAAAGAAAAATAATTATAGGTTTGAAATTATTACCATTTTTCACTATTTAATAAAAAATCGATATTTTCAGAATGTACCGAAAACATAATCCATATTAATTTTTGAAATGTGGATATTATAAATTTTTTTATATTTTAAAAAATTAAATTTCGAATTTTTAGAAACATAACAGTCAAATTAAACTATATAATATTAGTAAAACACTTATGTTTGAATAGAACTATTTCTTTTTCAATTGAAAAATAACATTAAATTATTATAGTGAATATGAATCAATATAATTTATCCAATAATATTAACAAGACTTAAAATTTAATTATTATTAATTTTAACTCACTATTAATATATATCAGATAATTAATTTGAGAAATACTTTAATTCAAGAAAAAATATGATGAAATTCAAAATGTGAAAGAAATTATGTAGGAGTGGTAGGAAAAAAATATTCCTAAATCATATGAGTTGAAGTAGATGTGAATTTCCCACCCATGGATAAAATATATTCAATTATAATTCTCTTACCTATAGTAATACATATATATTTATAAACCCAACAAATTTTTGTCAACACAACATTCTTGAACAAAATGATTAAACATGATGTCTATATATAAAAACAATAGGGAATTTTTTAATGGTGATGATTAATCAAATATATACTAGTTGTTAAAAGATATATATATCTTGATAAATAATTAGTAATAATTTATTAATAATTTTTATAAAATCATAATGAATTTAGATATTAGAATACGTTCATTTAGTCATAATATTTATGTGCAATTTAAAGGGGAATAATATTTCCTGGAACATGTCTATGTTGTTGACAACATATTTGGGGTAATTTATCTAAATTTAGTAGTTGAAATTATATGGTTGATGAGTTAAAATTATAAAATATCAAGTATTGAATATATTTAATATTTCATAATGTTTAAATGAATTTAAATAAATGGATACACATTTTATTCCCAACTTAAATTTTATAGGTGACCACTGATGAAGTTAAAAATAAATGATATAAAAAAATATTCTACCCCAATTATGGTTAGTAATAAGAATTTAAAATGACAATAAGTACTATCTAATGATCCCACTATGTGTTTAAGATTTTTTTAGTAGTTCATTATTTCACATTACAATAAGAACAAATATCATTTTTGAAATGTTTATGACAACTCAATTGCAGAGTAGTCTAAAATGAGAACACATGGAAGCTAAGAAATGGATCATGAGACACATATGGGAAAGATATATGATGTTTTGTTTTATTTTATATTTAATTTTTTATACTTAAATATATAATAATATAAATATTTTAATATAAATGATATTGACAGAATATCCATAAATTGAGTTACATTCACTATCAGGGACAAATCTATACTATGTATTAACAAGATACAAGAGAGAAATTCTATTAGTAAAGATGAAACATAACATATTTTTTTAAAAAATTCATGTTAACAATTGATGGGGATGAAAAAATGAGTAGATCATGATGTCTTTGTGAAGCTACCCATGGCTGTCAATTGTTACATCCAATGTGTTAGTGAGTTGATCAAAATACAATTGATAATTTATAGAAAATAAATATTGATATACAATAAAATTTTATTAAGGATAATGTGGAGAAGTAATATATCAATCTAGAACATATTTCCAAAAAATAATAAGTGGATGAAATATTCCAAAACCATTGCCAATATTGATATTTTAAAAGCATCAGTTTAACCATAGTATAAAAACACACCCCCTTAATGAATAGGTTTTGAAAATCCACTATAATCACTCGAATCAAACACATGAGATGAAATTTTTTGTTTTATATTACATGGCCTTTTTGGTTTTATTTTTGAGGGGGATAAATGTTTTTCAAATGAAAATTCCTTGATGAAATATTATATCAAGGGGTACTTTAACAATTAGGAGAGTATATAATATGATATATAGAATGATATATTCTTTATATTTAAAATATATTAATAGTAATGATATTTAACAACAGGGATGGAAACTTAATAATGATTTCAAATTTTTTCAAGAAGTGGAATGAGATTAATTGAAATGGTATGTGTTTTAATATTGATATCTTGTTTTCATACAATGATATTTTTACAAGTATACATATAATGTTGTTTGAGTAAATTATTTTCCATTGGTAACATCTTGAGTGTAGTGGTTTTGAATTTAACTAATGACATTTTTCATTTCCAAAAAACCCACATGAGGAGAATGTTTTAACAAATTTTATCATTATATTTTTTTTTGGAATAAGTTACTGTTTATTGATTCCAATATATTTGTATATTATTTTCAATTAAAATTTCTCAATTGCTAAAATGAATGAGTCTTTAAATAACTTATATGAACTGAAAAAACTAATAGTTTTATTTTATTTTCAGTCACGAGAATATATAGCCACAAAATTAAATTATAGTGTTCAATCCACAAAGGGTATCTATATTTGATTAAAAAATATAATTAAAAGGAGTTATATATTATTTACTTGTGATTAATGATGTTGTATAAGATTAAACACATGATAATCCTAAAAAAATAATACATGTAATTCCCTGAAGTGTATATGAGGATAAATAAATTAATCATGATATAAAAAGAATGTGTTTAATTCAAGAGATAACCATGTAATAATTTGTCCAACAAGATAATATATCAATTTATTTCAAATTAATGAAATATTTAATTGAGGATACCAATGGGTAAATCACACTATAAAGTGATGTATCCCACCAAAATTATATATATGTATAATTTAATTACTATGGAGTATGAAGTTTACTATACCATGAAGGTAAGGATAATTACATATTTGGGTTAATAATAGAGTAAGTAATATTAGGAAATTATAGGGCCATGTTATAGATTCAGATCATGACATAGAGTTTTCAATTTCAGTATAATTCATGAAATACATTGTTATATTGTTAGAAGGTCCCCATGTAATATGAATAATTATGACACCATTTGGTATCCCAAATTTCATGGTTGGTAGAAAATATAACAACATGATCTTTTATGAAATATTAAATATGATTCACATTAATTTTATATATTTTTGTTTCTTTTATAATGCTAAAAGGAAAACACAATTCAATAATATTGATTTTTTAAACATGAAATCTCTTTGATAGTGGTTTCCATGAAATAAAATTTTAAATTCTAGAAATTATTTATCTGATGAGTCCATCATGGATTTAGTGGTATTTTGGTTGACATGGTTCTATTAATGGGTCATTATTAATTATTTAGAAAATAAAATCAAGGGATTATATATGGAAATTTTTTAAAATATAATTTTGATGTTTTATCATTATTACTATGAAGATATTGGATGAAATTAAAAAATAAGTGGTAACAACTTCTATATAATTATAATTATGAAAATGGAGCGTGTTATAATGAATTTTATTAAATATTATTATTTTAATAAGTTTATGAGTAAAATTAAAAAATAATGCTAACATAGTGTGTATCATTTTTATAACACCATTTTTAGTGATTAATATGTCACATTTTATTGTATATCTAGTATAAAAGTTATTAATATGGATATAACATGAGGTGGTAATCACATTATTAATAATGATTCTGCAAAATATTTTCATATATATAGTTTTTAGTGTTATCACCTTGTATATCAACCCACAATCACTTCACGATCCTTAGATTATCCCTTTGTAGTGAACCGAGAAAAAATAATTTCGTCAATTTATTTATTTTTAAAATTTGTATATTTTCTGTGTTTTAGGATTTTATGTGTTATGGGTTATTAAAAACACAATAACATGGTCTTTTCGAATTTAAGAATAATTGATCAATTAAAAAACGTAATTTACACCCCTATTAGGCTGTATTGGGGATGCACATGTAATTGTATACATTATATGAGGTATATTTTTTAATTATATGTATATTTAAAGTTATGGTTTGACATATTTATAATAAACCTGTATAATTTGTATGTGTGTACATTATAATTTATATTAATTGTTAATAAATAAATTTTCTACATGTCACCTTAAATAATATAATTATATATGCATTACTATATATATGTGTGTTATATATATTTGTGTGTGTATATATTTAAATATATGTTTTCGTGTTCTTCAGTTTTTATTATATGTTTTTATACATTTTTACTTATAAATATATATATGTGTGTGTTTTTTATTAATTTCATCCATGATTTTGTTTTATGAATAAATTTTACTTAGTGGAATATGAATATTGATGAAGCAATTGTGATGAATATATTCAAATAATTAATGGATAATAAATAACATGGAGAAAAATTATAGTGATAGGTTCAACGATTCTATCTTTTTTTCTTCACCGAACATGCATATAAACATTCAAAAGTCACGTATTTAGATTTTTTTCCTTATAAAAGAGAATTTATCAATATGAGTTAGAATAACATTTGAACAAATATAAAACTATCATAGTTATATAAATTAAACTAAAAAGTGAGAATAACTAAATGTACTTAGAATGTGGATTGAAATTATTTTTTACTAATAATATGAAATTAGTACGAGTGTATAAAATAACGTAGATCATTTTTATTAAATCAATATGTTTGTTAAAAATGATCCTACTGATTGTCCAATATTTTTTATATGAAAAATAATTCAAAAACTATATCATTTTATAATGGTTATACATAATGCATAATATTATCAATAATATTACAACTATATAATTTAAATGTTGAAAATAGATGGAAGTATTAAAGTTTTATTGAAATGAATTATCATTAAAAGGATATAATTAATGATAATAATGATATTCATTTTTGAATATCTTAATGTAATGGAATTTTATATTCCATGTGAATTAATTGTAAAAAATAAATATACATATTAACTACTAAAAATTATTTTTCAAAATATCATACTTATTAAAAAAATCCAAATATATAATCCTTATTTGTAAAATAAAAAAATTAGGACTTTCAGAACTATTATGTTACTTTAAAATAATTACATAATTAAAATCTTATATTGAAGTATAAAGACTTAATTTTAATTGATAAAAAATATATAGAAAATAATTAAATATTGAAATGAAAACCTCTGGGAATATTTCCTTAAGTGGTGGAAAATTTCACATAATTATCTCAAATTTTGAAGTAAGACAAAAAATGTTTTCTAGAATTATTAATCCACGACATGAATCATTTTAGGTTAGAAGGAAAAAAATATTAGAACCTGGAAATTTATATATGGAAAATTATACCATAAAACCATGTTTATATAAATATTCAATGTGAAAAATGATTCCAATAATTATCTCATAGTAGAGAATAAATGGTTATTCATTATATGATCATTTAGACCCATTAATAAAATATAAAAAATTAGATAGGTAATGTGTATTATAGTGTACGGTGATGAAAAATAAAAATTCACATTTTAAGATATTTTAGAGGAAATGATATATGATTTTATGTTATTCAACCGGTCTTTTTGGGTCTTGTTATTCAATTGGTATTTAAAGGCCCTATTAAGCTACCTTTATACATCCCTATGATCATCATTTTGTATGGGACTATTTTCATGCTCTATCTGATTGTTCAACTAATTTTAGATGCCACACATTTATACATAGAGGAGGAGGATGTTCTTAAGTTATATGGTGCGAAAAATGTTTCAATTCGTCATGCCCTAACTATTGATGACCACCTTCCACTTGTGTCTTATAAGGATTACATTTCCCTAACTCTTTGAAGATCCATATAGTGTTATTCTGCTCTAGTCATTAAGGGTTCACTTTCTATATTTTTTCCCAATTTCAAACTCCATTACTTATTTCCTAATGAAGAAATTTTCTTATTCCCTTCAATTTTGCAGCATTTATAAATGGTCAATGAAAGGAAACACGAAATTATTTGGTTTTGATAGTTTGTCTTCAAGAACAAGTCTTAAAACCAATGGTGAATGACTTCTTTTTATTTGAATGAAATAGAAACCATATCCCTCAAGGGTTGTTACATCATATAATTATGTACATTATTTTCAAATGGAATTACTTAGGTTTATGCACCTCATGTAAATATGATTGTATTTTCCTTAAAACCACCTTTTCTAAGCCATCAATATTTCTTATTTTCTAACCCATGGATGTTTCTAAATCACAAAAATAAACTTACAAGAAGATACACTACAATCCATTCATTCATGGTATTCTCAATAAAAACTATATTAGAGTATTTTTGGAATAGAAATGTACTAGTAGAAATAATACAGTCAACTCAATATCGATTGTTCGAATAAAAAACAATTTTTGGTATTTTACAATAAAATCCTAATGGTTTAATTGTCAAATTAATATGACCATCATGGTTCTTTCAATTAAACCCATCACCCCAATTCCCACATTATTTTTTATGTATAAACATGTGATGTAGTTAAAGGATATTTTCTATAGAAATAAAATTATTCACTCAATATAGGTCCTCTAGACTGGTTTTCTCTTATGGAAATTATCTCCATCCAAGATCATTCTAATATTAAGAGTGGGTATATTTACTCTATGAAATCCATATAAGGGATTTAATTGATTTTATATCCTCTAATATCATAGAAGAAATGTTGTTCTAAGGGGATCCTTTAAGTTGGTTCAATAACATGGGAGTTAGTTCATCGATCATTATCCATATTAATAGATTGCTAGAGAACATGTATGAAATATCCAATATTCTAAGTTCCATTTCGAAACATCATACCCCTTTATCTTTAATTCCAAAATCCATTATTAATAATATTTGATGTTTAGTGGGGAAACATTCAAAGGGATTCTTCCACAAATAGTGTCTTGTAAAAAAAAGGATACATATATATAGAAACAATGTCATGTGAAAACATGTATAGGACAACCATAATATTCAATACAATTAGAACTAAGATTTCATATAGATGATACATTTTTTAGTCCCAAAATTTTTATTAGTATACTCTAGTTATTAATATTTAGAGAATAAGATTGAACATCCTAAAAACATCCCGTAAGCCCAATGTTACGTAGGATAAGGTAATGGTTGATGGTCTAGAGGGGACGGGTGAATTGACCAACATAAAATTTTAAATCAAATAAATTTATTAATAAAAATAATAATCAACATTAATAATTATGGTTAATTATAATTTAAAAAAGTAAATAACGCAAATATGTTTTCTATAGTAGTTTAGTCCAAAGTGAACCAAATCTACTATTATACATCTCTACACGTCCATAGATACATTACAATAAAAATGTGTTTTTATGGGGGTATTTTAACCCAATTATAAATTCATTTTCTCTTGGGGGAATAACAATGAAACTAAATTTTTAATACGGAGTCACAACCCTTACAACTGAAATATAAATAATAGGAGTCAAATCCATATAAATCATTACATTTTATTGAGGGAGTCACAACCCATAGATCCTAAATTCAGAATCCATGATTCACAACCTAAATACAATAACAAATAATTATTTTGTGAATAAAATCCAAAAATGAAAAATAGAATGTGTGTGAGAGATTGAAATGATTTTATTGTCTCATCACCGGATGAAAGATGATAAATAATGAAAGCACAAGTAATGGTTATTGAGGATTATATTTTATCATCCTATCTAAGAAAATAATGTAAATGTAGGAATAATTCATCCCTTGAGAGATCATGAAGGTGATGAAACATTGTGTCGTATGACATTGTAGATTTCAATTAAGGATCAGTGTTCAAAACACTGTTCCTTTTAAAAAATATAAGATCAAATATATTAGCCCATGCCATTTGTGTAACGAAATTGTGTCTTGCTCTTGTCCATTTGACGTACAAGAGAGAATGATATATATATATATATATATATATATATATATATAATTCCACAGCATCAGGAGCCCCACATCCTCTGGATAATCAAAATAAATTGATTCAATAGATTTCATTAATATATCCATAAAAATAGAAGCCCCATTTACTTTTTATTCCTGTAAAATATTCCTAAAAATAATTTAAAATTATTTGAATAAGACTTAAAATAAATATCTCTTGAAAATATGGATTTGTTAAAATATTTATAACCTCGTTTAAATTTATTAAAACTAATTTAAATCTATTCAGAACGATTACTGAAAACTAAAAATAGAAATCAAGAGTAAATTATAATATAGGAATTTAAATAATTTTCAAACATTAAAATTTATTGGAAAAAGATGTTGATATAAGTTATTAATTTTCCTATTTTAATATTGCATAATTCTTTTAAAAAACTCATCAATACAAATCCTCTGATTGAATGAGAATTTTTCCAGATGAAAAACAATTAAAACTAATCCATATATATATATATATATATAGAAAATCACTTTTTTGCAAAACACACATTGAATGAATAGTAATTTTTGAAATGAACAGTAATGTATCATAGGTAAGATTAATGGTAATATATGGTTGATAAACCATACTTTTCACTATTCATGAACAATAACTTATGAAATGAATAATAAGATAACATATAGAAGAATAACAATAACATATGGTTGATGAACCATACATTTCAGTATTCAAGAATAGTATATTTGGTAATGAATAGTAACTTATCCTAGAGATGATGTATAATATCATAACATATGGATGATGAACAATAACATAGTTTTGAGGAATAATAACATAGCATAAGGATGATGAATAGAAATGTAGGGATGATATACCAAAAATTTATTTAATCTTTAACAATAATGTAGCATTGATGAACCGTACATTAAACTATTTATGAATAGTACATTGGGTGCATGAATCATACTTTGAAAAAAATAAGACAACATACTTTAACAAACATCAAATAATTTTTAAGAGCTGTAAACAATGGATTCAGAATTTTTTAAAAATGACCTATTTTTAGAAAAACTTATTATATTTCCAATAAATTAAGAATTAAATAAAACTTACATCTACTGCTCCATAAATCATTAATAAACAAAAGAAAAAGTTTCTGAATAAATTATACAAGAAATATTTTTTGGTAGAACTTAAGAAAAATTAAATTCAATCTAGACGACATTTTTATTCATTCAAGTAAACTGATAATGTCAAGATAAAAATATTTTATTTCTAAAAAAACATGTTTCACGAGAATCTAATATCTATAGAATTTTCTTTATAATCAATAATTATTATTTTTAAAAAATAAAAAATTTTATAGTTTCTAAAAATACATTTCAAACATCATTGACTTTTTAGAGTTATAAAAATGTGGTTTTTGACTTCATCATAAACTAATAAGAGGTAGAAACATCCATTATATATATTACGCGATATGAATAACATAAATCCATATTTTTTTAATAAATAATCACAACACATATGTTTTTAAACATAGAATCACATTTATTCAAACAAGTAATCTATCAAAAGAGAAAGCACATGCACAAAAAAATCATTTCGTTTTTGTTTGATTAAAAAAACAAGAAAAATTTAATGATTAAAACCAATTTTAAAAACATTTAAAACAAATTTATTTCTACCCATTTATTTCTACTACTTTTCTACCAAAATGTCATTCCCATAATATATATGTCCATTTTAGTTAATAAATTAAAACTATAATCAAACTCCTCATAAAAAATACTGTAATGAAAAATTATAATTCCAAGAATTCAAGATCAAATTTATTTTTTTAAAATGGAGAAAAGTCTAAATGATTTTTAAAAAAATATACTAGTTAATTTTCATAAGGAATTATTTTTTAGGAAATATTTCACCCTTGTTCACCTGATCTATAATAAAATGAAATCAATGATCAGTATTCTTAGTTCAAGAACGTTATATGGGGTATTTAGAAATAGAAATTGAAAAAGTATTATCACAATTAATAGGAATATTATCAAGAAAAATAGAAAAATCACTTAATGTTTTTGTAATCCATAATCATTGAGCTTAAATAATAACCAAAAAAGATATACTCAGATACTATAGTAGATAAATAAAAAGATTTTTGTTTCCTATATAGCATGTAAATCCAACTTTTTCTGACAAAATGACATATACCTAATGTGATTTTTATATCAATTCTACATCCTCATAAATCAGATTCATAATAAGATGTTATAAAAAAATATTTTTTTTGATAAAATAAAACAAAATCTACTATTTCTTTAACATATCTAATTATTCTATTGACATCATTAATATGACTTTATTTAGGATCTACATTAATTATATCAGATTAACAAACAGTAAATATGATTCCAGGTCTACAAGCAGTTATACATAGAATGCGACCTATCATGCCACTAAAAACATTAAAATCAATAGATTTACCAGAAGCATCAATATCTAATGTACAATTAGAACCTATAAGTGTTCCCATTGATTTAGAATAGTCATGAACAAGTCATTTAAATAAATCTTTAGAGTAAATAGATTAATTATGAAAAAATTCTATATTTTCATTGAAAAATTGGAAGTCCATGAAAGAATTTTAATTCTCCAATTAATCTCAAGTCATATTCCAAAGGCATCAAAAAAGAAATATTATTGGAATGTATGTCACTAGAGGTACATAAAACATTATATTCAACAGAAATTTAAATGAATAAAATATAATAAAAATTTATTTGAATAAAAAATATGGATCAACATTGACATTAATAAGAGCATTATATACAAAAATAATGAGTGCCTTCCATAACAACCACAAGGTTCATTTTTGAGACCATATAATGTTTTATATTTATGGAAAACATGGTTGATACATTTTTAACTTTCAAGAAAAGAGGGTTGAAAAACCTAAACTTCATCAACTATAAGACCATTTAAGAGAGAGATTTTTACATTCATTTGATATATTTTTAATGCATTAAAACAAGAAAAACCAATAAAATCTGAATTGACACAAACCAAAAAATACTTACAATATAATCATTGATGTTTATACCTTCTATTTGAAAATATCATTAATACCCTAGAACCAAATTCCACTATATTGTAGCCCCATACGTAGTTGGCCACATGGCCTCAAGGGAATTTCCCCAAATTCCAAATTCTATCACAACATAATTGAAAATAATAAAATAGAGGAAATATTAAAAAACATACAATTGAAATGAATAGGGGAATACTAGTAAGATAAATAACTGTGAATCATTCCATAAAAATATAATATATATTGTCAAATGTTATAGAAAATCATCCAAAATTTAGTACACTATATTCAAATAAAAATTCAATACCAATATACTAAAATAAAAAAAACTCTGAAGCCTTGCATTCCTAAGCATGGTCCTATTCTCTCATGCTTCTAATAAAAAATAATGTACCTATAGAAGGGTACATTCCATAATTGACAACTACAACAAAATAAGTCATTTGGGACCAAGATAATGACCCAAACCGGGTGCATGAAATAAATCCCATTAAGAAACCATCCATGATCTGTTCATATCTATCATTGTGTATATACAACAGGTTGTGTACAAAAAAATCAGAATAGTAAAATAGGAAGAACTCAAAAATAAACAATATGAAAATACTTGTTTTCCATTTTAATTAATTTTGTTTAGTTCAATCGTTCAATTATATTGAATTATATATGTCTCAAGACCCGACCTATGTTCATAAATCCCCCATATAATTTATTCACAATAGATACCTCATAAGAATATCAAAACAAATATTGTGAAGACTAAACCCATGTTTGTTTTTTGGATTGGTAGAAGAATCATAAGATATTCCATTTTCATATTCAATTCAACACCTTAATCTGATACATAGTAAAACTGTTCCTATAGGCCTAACCAATCCTCTCCCATTGGTATAAAATATCCTTATCAGTAGGAATATAAAATCCTCTCCCATAGTAATAATAGTAAAATAGGGTCTAGCCAATTATATCAACATTTCTACAACATCTACAACACATGAAAAATTCAGTATTACATGGTTAATATAATAAAAACTCATGTGGGAACCATACTTGACAAGAAACAAGTGAATTATACTATCATAATTCATAACCAATAATTCGAATAAAATGGGAAAAAGGGAAAACAATAATCACAATCTCATAATCCATCCAAAAGAAATTTATCCAAATTGTTGACCCATTATAGTTTAATTCATTTTTATTAATCCAAAAGGGAAAACTAGTCTTGCCTCATAGGGAACCTTTTCCAAACCTCCATGAATTATAATTCAAGGAAATCACACCCATAGGGTGGCCTTAATTCATGGAAATCAACATTACTCAAGAATAAAAACACATATTCAATTCCCTAAAAACCATTTGGTAATAACACATGTCTAAAATAAATAAAACTAACACCAAAAATGGGAAAAATTCACTTCATCACATATATTCACCTCAACAATTTAATAGAGCCACAAGACAACCTACCTTGCCCCATGTTAATCTCCTCGTCTAGCTTTACCAACCAATTTAGGTGAGAACAAAGTGGATCTACAAAATATGGTAAAACACTTACGTTAAGATAACATAGTTGAGATAAAAATTCACAAATAATAGATTAAGAGGAAGAAAGAGATTACATTTTAGGTTCAAACCCATATGATAGGGGTCAAAATAGAGTTCTGATAGATAATCGGGAGACATAATGAGCTCTGGTGGTGCTGCTCATCATACCTGGAGGCCCCTCTATCCAAATGACTGAAAAATGATGATATGTTACTTTTTAGAAACTAATAAAAAGATATTAAGAATCATTTACTAATTGGATACATGATGTGTAATTACTAAAACAACCCTCCTCTTATGAATCCCCATACATTCCATTTTTAATCATACATAGCTAAGTTACACGGTGTGTATGAATAAGTACACAGCGTGTAACCACAATGTGTTTTCGTGTAAGGCATGAATCCATTATCTATCCTCATTAAATCTTTTTCCTATTATTTTAAACAAAATGAAATGATTCACACATCAATAGAAGAACTAGGTTTTTACAAATATCCACCCTTAATGAAAATCACCCCCAAATTTCCCTTACAAGGGTGGTGAAGAAAAATCTGAGAATAACTCTATCCATTGAGAACATACATTGTCCTCACTCTCCCCTATGTTTTCCTACACCTATCCATGGTCCATATCACCATTACTAGAGGAACTGAGTAGCCTAGGATAACCTTCACACTACTATCTAAAATAAAAATTAATACTCCTTATAGAATACATCCAAATGAATCCCAACCTCCTCCGGCTCTTAAAGGCGAGACATGATTGAGTGATTGTGGAATATTTGAGATAAATGGAAGGAATCATGAATGGATTGTTACCATAGGTATGTACAACATATAGGCAACTGGTCTGACCCTTTATAGAATAACAAATTACTCAATATATCACGGTGAAAGCTTACCCAGTCTCCAGAACCGCCGTCATCCCAACATTGGAGAAAATCTCAAGGAAACGTGATCACAAAAAACATGAACTTGTGAGGTCCCCTGCAGTGTTAGACATAAGATTTTTACTGAGAATGTGTAGTTTCCATAAACTTCTAATTCAACTGGATCTTCGCAGAGGTCCCCCACATGAGACGTGATCCTAGAATTGCTTCCACACCCACATCTAGCCACCACTGGGGTGATCAGAATGGGCTACCATAAAAATCCTCATAAGGATTCATTCCTATAGTCACCTGAAAAATTATATTTTATTAAAATTAAACTAGGGTAAAATGTTTATCACATGATCCCCAAAGTCTAGGATGCATGATCGCAACATGTACTCTAGCACCAGTATCATATGCTCTGACTGGCCATCAGTCGGAGGGTGGAATGTTGTTCTCAAAAGCACCTATCTATCCCTCATCTTGTTAAATATATTCCTGAAACAAGATGGAATGAGAATTTACCTATCTGAAATGATATTAAAATGACTCCATAAAGTTTTACCACCTCTAGAATATACATATTTCTATTCTAATCATCACCGAAGGTCTCTATTATAGGAATGAAGTGAATGAACTTCCCAAGTCTGCCAACCAAACCTGACACCACATCGTTAACTCTAGGAGACGTCAGTAACCAAATAATAAAATCCATATATATATCATCACATTTAATCTTTAGAATAGGAAACTACTATAAAATCTCATATTTCTGTTGATTTTATTTCGTCACTTACTGATAGATGGAACACATCGTAACAAAACAAGTCACCTATCTCTTTATACCCGACCACCAATAGAGAGGAAAATTATTACAATACATCTTGTTAACTTCGGGATGCAATTCCCAAGATGAAGTATGAAACCCCCACATAAACTCCCCATGTATTACCACTAGAAAATAGCCACATCCATGGATACTTCAAATCCCATTGACACATACAGTCTATCCAAGAGGGGGATCCTCACTTGCTACACCCTCCCACAGGACTAAGTCTTTATAATCTGATTGCTACATCATCTTTACTCTGTCAAGGAGGTTAAATGTTACTGCTAAAGAACAAATGAAATTCTATCCATGAATATCATGCACCACAAAGTTCATCTCATAGAAAAAGGACATAAGCTTCCATTCAACACCAGCTTCTTACACCACCTGTATCTGAGTCCTCCTCATTAATGCCTCATCCACTGCACTACTTTTCCAGGGTGTGTAAGGAAGCTCAATTTTGAAAGGATGAAGGTATTCATCCCATATTCCTTATCTCAAATTTAGGTCGCACTGAGTAAATATTTATTTGATGCTTTTTTGGTTTGGGTACACCACAAAATGCTTTCCAAGTAAATAGTGTCTCCAACAATGCAACACATGTACAACATTAGCTAATTCGAAATCATGATTAGGGTAATTCCACTATTGAGGCCCTGACTGTCAATTCCCATATAACATGACTTGATTTACCTACATTAGCACTTCCCCTATCCCAATAAATGATTCTCCATAGTAGACTATACAACTCTTTCCCAACTCTGGAAGTTTTAGGACTGGTCCTGATGTCAGTCTCCCATTCATCTCTTGAATGGTTGTCTCGCAAGCATCTGACCACACAAACTCAACACCATTCGTAGTCAACCCCAACAATGGTGATGATAAGCATGAAATATCCTGAATAAAATGATCATATTACCCAACTATCTATAAGATACTCTGTTTATAAAACACATTCAGTGGTTTTTCCAAGGAAACTAGTGCCCTCTCCTACTCTGGGTCCACTGACACTCCTATCAATGAGATTATGTGACCATATAATTGAATATAGTCCATAAAAAAGTGTAACATTATGGGATAATCATATAACTGAGGCTCTCTCAGTTTATTGAAAATGATCTCAAGATGGTTAGCATGTTGCTTCCAATTATAATAATACACCAAGATATCATCCATGAAAACCAGAAATAAAGAATCCATGTATGGATGGACCAGTCTGTATATCATCACCATGAAAATTGCTAGTGCATTCCTGAGACCAAATGGAATAACCATATACTCATATAGACCACACCTTCTATGAATCACAGTACTAGGTATGTCTGTAGGTCGAACATATAACTAGTTATAACCAGATCTCAAATAGATCTTAGAGAATACCAGAGATTCTCAGAGCTGAACAAAGAGATCGTCTATTCGTAGAAGTGGATACCGGTTCCTAGTAGTTAACTGGTTGAATTTATTATAATCCACACATAGCCTAAGGGTGTTGTCCTTATATTTTAAAAAGGACTGGGGAACCCCATGGAGAAGTACTAGGTCAGATAAACCCATTTTCCTATAAATCTTCTAGATACATCTTAATATCCAATAGCTCCATTTTAGCCATCCTATAATGAGGAATGGATACTAGTGTAGCTCTTGGAAATAGATTGATCATGAACACTAGCACTTTCACCAGTGGTAACCCTCAAAAGTTTTTAGGGAAAACCTCGTAGAAACAATCAGCTATTAGAGGGAAATCTACCTAAATTGTCCTCTGGTCTTGTGAATATCTACTCGCAATATGTGCAGTCACTCCACCCAACCCATGATGTTCAGGTCTATCTTTTCCTGCATGTACATCCCATTCTCCTTTGTGTAGAAACGATCCACCTTATGGTGATGTGAATCTCAGCCTATGCCGATAGCAATCGACAAAGTCTCAAAAAAGAACCAACCAGTCCATTCATAGAATGAAATCAAAGCCTATCATATCAATAAAATATATATCCCATAACAAGTGACACCCAGAATCCTCAATGTGGAACTCATTACATTGATGAACACCTGTCATTATTATCCCTAACTTAGTGTCTTGCGGCATAACATCATTATAAAAGAAAACCTAGAGTTCATGGATATCCCTAACATGAAAAGATATAAAACTATGTAAAACCACTATATAAAAAAGTAAAAAAGTAAAAATGGAAGTGACTAGAAATTTATTTTTGATAGTAGAGGTTTGGAGATCCTATCCTATTATGTCTATTTTACTACATTGTTCTAAAAGATATCATAACCTTATGATACTACATGTCTAACATGGGATGATCCACACTCATGTCACTGAAGCCCTGGGGTGTGGCCACCATGACCATAACTACCACCTCTGCATGAATTCCATCAAGCACCCCAGCTAAAAGTATGGTGAGAAGCCACTAACTTTGATCCTCAAAATGGAGTCAGTGCAGAACATCTGAAACTACATTATGGTGGAAAAACCCAGCAGATACAATACAAATGTCACATCGTTCCATAAGCTCATCACTTGACTTGATCCATCGACCACTATGGTATCATATATCTAGATCTTCCACACTGGTATCACCACATATAGCTAATCGAAAGGAACATTCTGACATCTCTTGTCACCACATGAAATCTTTATACGATGCTTCATGCTCCCAGTCGAGACCATACAAGATCTCGGTGTTGAACCACCAAGGTTCACACCTCTAGATTCTCACATATTAGGAATGATAATTGGAGCCTGATTCATGAAGGAATATATAAAAGGAAACCTGAAAAACTCACCTACAATCAAATTTGAACCTGATGTCATCCTTGAATCTCCTAGCCCTCAATGTATCTTCACCCATCAGAATAAGATTGATTCTATTAAAGCTCAGTGAAAAAGGTAGAGTAGTACATCCTTGACATAACTACCTACTCAAGACGCAGGGAATCCCGGGTTTTATGAGCCCTTAGAATCTTGTAATAAAAGTATTCATAAAAGACCGTCTAAAAATATCCCCATGACACGTCCTAAGGACTATTTGTCAGAGTGGTAATATCCCACCACCACTTGTCCGAATCACGCAAGAAATAATTCTCGTGATGGACCCTCTTATCAATAGGCATCTCTAGATTCACGAAGATCATAATCATGGAATCCAACCTTAAATCAGATTCTTGTGGTCCACCATCCCCTAAAAATATAGGTGAATGATACATCTAAATTAATTGTGTTAGTTCATCCATAAACATGGAAATCTTAAGTACTCTCTGGATGGTCTACATAATCATCATAAATCCATCACATAAATATTAATTAGCACCTTTATCTGGTATAATAGCTGGTTCGAAAAACTGGCATGACTAGATGATCCATTGGTAGGTTGTGGCGTACCACATCCACAGTAGGGAAAAAAAAATTCCGGACATACCAAAGGAGATCGTCAGGGAGGAATGTCTCTAACAGTTCAACCACACACCTCATTCCAACTTCTAATCAAGGATCCCATTTCGGGAGTGAAATAAATAAACAAGAGCATAAAACCTTCAAAATTTAATAAAATATGAGTATATGGTGTGTAGGTACTATACATAGCGTGTAAAATTAATCTCTTACATGGTCATGTACTTCCTTTGGCCTAGGCATGTAATCACCACTGTTACATGACCAGTTAGTCAGGTACACTTCATGTATAAAAGTTCCCCATCTCCATATACATGTATACAACCATATTCACAAGGGGGTCTGTTTGAGTAAGCCCACATGCATGGCATGTAATGAATATACATGACAATGTACTTGTGAAAACCACAATCCCAGGTTGCTTCTCACAAGGTCGAACACACTATCACTTACCACATAACATGTACTACCTATTCCTCGTTTGTAAACATGAAAAAAATTTCCTTCCCTGAATAGTAAGAACACACATTCTGTTAGGATAAAATACACAGTGTGAAAACTAGGTTACTTAGAAAAAAACTCTAGATTTTACATAAAACCCATATTCTAGAGAAAATCGAACCAGTGGTTCTCCAAATTATGATCCATGAGGACCCATAATCCCCACAAATAATAGTTTGGTACCCAAGAAAAACATACCACAATACAATTCTATAAAAATCGCAGAAACAGGATCCCCCAAATTCTAATCCAAGATGTCCCATACAGCTCATGGATCAAACCTTGGAGTCTATCAAATTCAGACATTAACATTTATCAATACACATATCACAACATCAGATATATCTATCATGATACCTATACCAATATCATGAATCTATTGAATTACATCTATCACAACATCTTGTGATCAGTCATCTCACTGGGTTCCTAAAAAATAGAACCAAAATAAAAAAGAGTATAAAACAAGTGAATAACCCAATGGTGAAATTGAATTAACTGTAATAGCAGAAAATATAAAAATCATAATTAATTTCATGAAATTTGGATTTTCCTTATACAAAGGGTAGCTACTCCCTGGGAAAACTAATCACAAAATTATATTACATTCCTATCCATATCTAATTTCACTAAGTAGTGAAAAAAATAAAACAACACCCCAAAACAACATTCTAACATCCTGGATTTGGATACCACTCAACTTGTGCCCTATACCAAGTTGACCACATGGAGTTAAACACATATATTTAAACGCCATAGGAATCCAACTAATAGCGATGGCCTACAAGGTCATAGTGGAGAAACTATGACCTCAATGGAAATGTATAACATAGTGGAATCAATAATTATTCAATAGAAGCAATAGTAAACAATATAAAACTATAATAAACAATGGAAGAATGATAATTTAAAAACCCTAGCATCATTCCATAAAAAATAAGTTGTAGCAAGACATATTTTCTATGAAATCATCCAAAATAGGATACACTGTAGTTAGATACCAATACAATACCATGGTAGAGAAATACAAAATTAAATAAGAAGCCTCACAAGACTTTGTTTGGTCTTTTACTCTCTTAACCCTAAAATAAAATAGGGTACCTATAAAACGGAGATTTCAATTATCAACGCCTCTTACAATATAATCTATTTGGGCCCAAAAAATGACCCAAACTTGTGGTGTGAAATAAATACCAGTGGGGAAAAATCTATTATCTATGACAATCATTTAGTGAGTATATGCAACAATTAGTGTACAAAAATAAAAAAACCAATAAACTAGTAAGTACTCCAATGTATACAATTCTACAAGTCTTGTTTTCCATTTTCACCATTTTTTTATGTTCAACCAATCAATTAAATTGAATTATATATGTCTCAAGAGCCGACCTATTCCCTTGAATCCCCCATATAAATGATTTGCAACTAATACCTCAAAAAGAAATAAAAACATTTAAAGTCATGATGGAATCAACGATTTTTCTTTGGATTTCTAGATGCGTCATAAGAAATTCCTTTTAAATTTTCAATTCAACAACATAATCCAAAGAATAAAAAAAACCCTACCCATAGAAATAACCAGTCCTCAACCACATGAATAACAAATCATTTCCCACAGACATAAAAAATACTCACCCACCGGCATAACAGTCAAATATGGTTGAGCCTAATATATAAGCATTTCATCATAATATAGAACACATGCATATTAGACTATTACATGGTTAACATGATAAAAAATAATTTGGGAATCATACATGTTAAGAATCATATGAATTAAACTATCATAAGGGTTAAATAATAAGAGGCATAACATGGGAAAAGGGGCCAAACACTAATTCCAGGCCCTTAATCCATCCAATTGAAATTTAACATTACTGTCATCCCATTATAATTAAATTCATTTTAGTAACCTAAAATGAAAAAATGATTGCTTAATATAAAACCTAGTCCAAATGGTGATAAATGAAAATTTATGGAAAACTAACCCATGAGGTGGCCCAAATTCAAGGCAATAATCCTTACTCAGAAATAATTACACATATTAAATAACTAAACAACATTATTCAACAACAAGTGTCAAAAAAATAAATGTGACACAAAAAAATGGGTGCACAACACTTTGAAACATATATTCATCTTGGAAATTGTCAAGAGGTATAAGATCATTTACCCTTTCAATGTGTGACTCCTCTTGTCAAACAGAAAAATTCAATTCATGGTAGCATGAAGTAGATCTAAAAAATAATGTAAAACACATAATTTTCCATTTGTTCATCAAGAGAATGAATTACGAATAATAGATCAATATAAATTGAGATCTAACTAATTGGGTTCAAACAAATCTTACAGTGGTTGATATAGATTAAGAATGGTAAATTTGGTGCCAAAATGATCTTTGATGGTGCTTCTTGGGAAAACCGGCTAGCCCTCTATCCAACTGACCAAAAGACGACGCTACTGCTAGTTTTATAAAAAAAGAAACTACATGGCATGTACTGATCAGATACTTGCTGTGTATGTACTCACACTATCCCCTCTGTTGTCCCCTCTTACATTCAATGTTCAACTATACAAGGGTATGTTACAAGCTGTTTAACAATAAGAACACGATGTACGACCACCATGTTTGGCCATTTAAGGCCTAAAGCCATTATTCAGCCCTATAAACTATTATATTCGTACATGAACAAAAAATAAATGATTTGTCTCTCAAAATAAGAACTAGTATCTTATAGTCTCCTTGAGAAACAAGTCTACCATGGTTTTTGAAAATCTATCAAAATTCATACAGCCTGTTTTTAAATATCTACATAGTTGAAGTTACCTTCTTATCATTATGCAATTATACTAAATTCCAAAAATTATTTATAACAAACTTATTTAATTAATATTTCATAAAAACATTCTAGTTTACATATTTTAATGCATCAATAACATTAAATGAAAAAATATCAGAAATAAAAGCAGAATTGGAACAGAAATATAAAATAGAATATATAGTATTAATACAAGAAACAACATTTACAATTAGATTTTAAACACAATTATCTTTGTGAATATTCCATTTTTTTGGTTTTAGTTAAGAAAGAGTATCCTCCACCTTAATTGATTCATTCTAATCATGATAAATTTATTCACAAAAATTAAATTCTCTAAACTCTTTTTCAAAACATTTTAATAAGAATTTATTTTAACATAATTTTCAAAAAACATTACAGGGAATTATTCGTCAATAATCATAGTTATTTAATTATAAAATATATAAGATTTAATATGTTTAATATATTTGTGAAAGAAAACCTTCATCACTTTTAGCTTCAAATTTAACTAAGTTATAATTTGAATTAAAAATAAAAACATTACCTATAAAAACTAAAATGTATCTAACATTATAATTTTTATTTTTTAATATTCATAAAGTGTTTTCTTTAAAAATTGATACACAATAATTCTATTTGGAATATAACCTACAAAAAAATAGTTTAAACCCAAAAATATCCAAGAAAATTATATTCACATCACATAGTTAGAGCTATTTCAATAAGAGTTATATTTTTCTATTCATCAACACCTTTTTTTGTTGTGTTATAGAATTAGAAAAATTAGGATAAAAACCATAATTTTCACAAAATATAACAAAATATAAATTATGAAATTAACCTCCATTATCAATACAAATAGTGCATATTGTACATCCGTTTTAATTTTGAACTAATTTTCAAAATTTAGCAAATCTATTTAAAGAATAATTCTAAGGAGCAATAATGTATACCCAAGTAAATATATAATAATCGTTAACAAAAACTATGGTATAATTCATTCCCCAATAGATAAAAATTTTTGTGGGGACAAATAAATAAATATTTACTAATTAAAAATTCTATTAGTACTTATCGGATTGATGGGTCCAAATGAAATTCTCTATTGCTTCCTTTTTTAGTATGCTTCACATACTTGAATATTTTTTTCATCAAGGAAGGAAAATGTAAACCCTTCTCTAGTTTTTAGAGATTATATAACAATCTGAAATTAACAAGACCTAAAAGTCTATGCAAAATTATGCTATCATTTTGTACGAACTTCAATCATTTTAAATATTTATCGGTTAATTTAGAAAAAAATAAATAGAATAAATATTATATTTTTTATTACCAATAAAATAATAATGAATCACCTTTAAAAATTATTAATCTATAATTTTTAAATATAACTTATTTTACATCATCACATAATTGTGATATAATAATTAAATTATGTTTTAATCTTTTTTATATAAATCCTCAATAATAAGCGTAGAATTTAAAATACCAACATTACCAAAACCTTTTACTTTGATGGTTGAATTGTCTCCAAAAGTAATAGTACCTCTATCACATGTGTTGTAAGTGGAAAACATTGATGGGTCTCTGTTCATATTCCAAATTCATTCATTATACATGTACCATATGTAATTCTTGATACATCTAAGACATTTTTCCTTCAAATAACAATTTTTATATAAAATTATGGTACCCATGATACTTTGGTTCTAATTGGATTATTTATAAAATTATTAGTACCCATAATGAATTTAAACATATATTTTAAGGTACTCTTAAGAATAATGATTTTGAAATATTAGTTTTTGTAAATCTCAAAGAATGTATAAATGTAAGAGAACAAGAATTTTCATAGTGAACCATCATTCCAAATTAAAAACAAGTAACAGTAGAAGTACACAAATTTTTTATTTTAACAAAATGAGTTATAAAAATTTGTTGAAATATTGTGTCATGGACAGAAACTTATATACTTTTATTTTTTATTTTCACAGACATCATCTCATGATATTTCTCACAAACATGATTAAATGAATATAATCATTATTTAAGACATTAAACGTCCTTTTTCGAATTTAAATTTAAATATTGAGAAGATTTCAAATTTTCATAATATTTTGAATAAGAATAAGAGGAAGCATTGAAACATAGTTTTTCATTCTATTTCAAATGTATTTTATTTTTAGAAAGATGTTTTTTCATTGATTTAATGAATTTTATTTTATTAAATAAAATATTTGAAAGTATATTTTTGATAATCATTAAATATATATTTTTTAATTAAAAATTATTTGGGTTTCTAGTATCTCGATTATATTCTAAATTTCCAGAAAAAAGTAATTTCTAGCATTATCCAATGATTCCTTTAAGCCCTTGTTAGCCCATTATTTTTCATTTTCAGATTTTTCATGAGAATAAGATTATTCTATGAAACTCCAACTAGCGGTGAATGAATTACTTTCCATATTTCTATATTTTTCTTTATTCTTTAGTTTAAAAAATCATATTTAATATTCCATTTCTGCACAGATATAATTGTGCATATGAAGAATTAAAATTCTTAACACCTTTTTAATCTCCCATATAATTTTCATATTGATTGTTTCTAAAAAATAGATTTTTGAGTCATTTAGTTTTTCATTAATTTGTAAACTCTAGTCACAATTTTAGCCATATCAATTTTTATGCAGTCCTTTATATCATTCATAGAAGTGTCTGTTGAAAAAACATTCCCATATTTAAAATCTAAACCTTTTATTTATATTATGTCCTAAATATCAAATTTATTTAGTTCATGTTAATGTCAGAAAAGTGATCCAATCAATTCATCCAGGGTGTGTTATGTTAAATTCAAACTATTATTACAAGAAACCATTGTTGAATGTAATTTAAATGTTAAGGCTCTTAGGACACTTTCAACAAGTACTAGTTTTTCCAAATCTTCTACAAGTGAATTTATTCCATTCACTATGCCTGTGAATCTATGGAACATTTTGTTTACGGTTTTATCTTCACTAATATTATTTTCTTGGTACATAGCATGAAGTATTCCATGTTTGGTAGAGATTTTTTTAGTACTATGGTGAGTATCCTATATAATCTTCCATATTTCATGTGCATTGTTACCAGAACACATATGAATAAAAACACTTTTATTAATAAAAAATAATAAATATTAATATATTTGTAATTTAAAACATATATAGTAGCATCACTGCTGTTTTCAGTATCTTGGTCAGATTTAGGTAGTGTGTACTATTTTGACATGATAGACCACTACTCAATACTTATCTATTTGAGGTTACCATCCATTTAGGATCTTTAGTAACCATAATAATTACCATCAAAGTGTGATTAATTTTTAGGAAATTAATAATCACTGTAGTTCAATCCTGCAATCTTATAAGATATTTCCCATATACTATAAGGTCTATGAAAATGTTAGCACAATGAAAATCAAACCAGACTATTGAGAGGTATTTTATAATTCTAAGAGGAATAATATTTTGATACAAATTGAAAGGTATCAAAAAGAGAATAAAAAAACTAACCAATTCTAGAATGTATTTCCCTCTAATATCAATTGTTAGGTTGGATTGGGTAATGGAAGATGGTCTAGAGGGGTGGGAAGTGAATAAAAAAAATTAGACATTTTTGTCAAATAAATTGAAAATTGAAATCAATTATCTGATTTAATAAGTACAATTATTTATAATATAAAAATTAACCCATGTATGTTTTATATAGTAGTTTAGTCTGAAGTGGGTGAAAAATACTCTTATATATCTATACTTGATGAGAGATACGTGTGAACAAAAATATGATTTTTTGGGGTGAATAATAATCCAATAACAAAATATTATTCTTGTTGATGGATAACCACGACACTTACTTTTGTATGGGGAGTCACAATACATAAAACATGAATTTAAATAATGGGAGTCACAACCTAATGCGTGAGAACATTAGATATATAGAGTCACTTCCCTTTGATATGAACATTTGAATTCATGAGTCATAACCCGAACTGAATAAAAAAAATTCTTTTGTAAGCGAAAGTATAAACAAAAAAAATAGAGTGCGCGTGAGAGATGGAAAATTTTGTTATAAACACTGCACTTGACCAAATATGATAAAAAAATGAATGCACAAATACTGGTTATTTCTAGTTAGATGGGATCATCTTGTCATGAAAATGTATTTCAAGTAGAATTAATTCATCCCTTGATAGATAATGAAAGTGATGAAACAAAGATTCATACGAAGTTGTAGATTTCATAGATGGTTCAAAATTCCTTTCACTTTTCATTATAAAAAATACAGTGTAAAATTTATTATCCCGTGTCTTTTGTGTATTGATATTGGGTATTTATCATGTCCTGTTAACATGTAATAGAGAATGATATATATATATATATAAAATTATAATTCATATGTAGCAACAACTCCTATTCCTTCAGATATTCAAAATAAATTGAATCAATAGCATTCATAAATATCTCTATAATAATCTTGACACCACTTCCTCTTTATTCCTATAGAATTAATATTACAATGAATTGAAAATTATTTTAATAATTCATACAAAAAATATTAATAGAAAATGTATCATTGGTGAATGATTTAAAAATCCAATTTAAAAATATTCAAACATATTTAAATTTAGTCAAAATAGTTACTAAATACATCATCCACAAATCAAATGTAAATTCAAGTTTTTGAAAATAAATATTTTTGGAACATCCAAATTTATTGGTATAATAAGTTGAATCTTTTTTTCAAATTTTCTATTTAAATATTTCTCTAAAAATTTTAAATACATTTTGATAAATATCCTTATATTTATTGAGAAATTTTCAAGTATAAAATACCATTAAAAATCGATATATATATTGAAAATAATTTTTTTTAAAAAAACACACGTATTGAACAGTAACATTGGAAATGGATAGTTACATAACATAGGGAATATGAACTGTAATGTTGGGTTAAGGAAAAATACTTTTCAATATTCATGAACAATAAATTCAAAAATGAATTGTACTGTAGATTTGGGATGGTGAACAATAACGTAGGGTTGATTATCATTATTGTTGTGTAGGGATGATGAATAGTAAATAGGGTAGCTGAACCACAATTTTCAGTATTCATGATCAATAATATAGGGATTCTAAAACATAGTTTTCACTAGTCATTAATAGTATGTAGTGTTCATGAAACCATACAATGTTAAAAACTAAACAACATACTTTAACAAACCTCAATGAATTTTAAAGGCTCTAAACAACATCATTAACCTTTGGTCAACAAGACTTTATTGTAGAAAACATATTCTCTTTCAAACTAATTACTAATCAAATTAAAATTACATATACTGCTCCCAAAATCATTAAAACACATAAGATAAACGTTAGTAAATATTACTACATAGAAAAATTGAAGAAGAACACAAGTTAAATTAAAGTCCAACCAAAAGTAATTTTTAGACATTGATGTAAACTAATAAAATCAATATAATCATGTTTTAGTTTTATAAAATCATGTTTCTTGAAAATTAAATATCTGTATAAGTTAAAATAAAATAATCTCATTATTTCTTTAAAATTGAACAATGTAGAGTTTAAATATCATTAGTATAATAGCATTGAATTTTTGGAGTAACAAAAATTCATTTTAAAAAATTCTCATAAAATAAAAATATTAGATAAATAGCTTATCTATCCAACATGATAAGAATAACAAAACTAAATATATTTTGATTTATAAAATCATAAAATTACATAATTGTTATAAACAAAAAAATCTCATGTAATCAAAAAAGTATTCAAATAGAAGAGAGTGGGCATGCACAAAAAACAAATGTGTTAATTTTTTTTCACTCTCATAGATAAATAAAAAGATATTTTGGATTATACAATGAAATAGTATACCATTTAAATGGAAATGTGTAGTGGTTACTATCTCAATGAAGGTTACTGAATAATTTCCTACTTCTAGAGTTTTATAAAAGAGATGAAATTCATTGGAAATATGATCCTTCAATAATATGATGGAATATTCACTTATAACATGAAAACTACAAAGAATTACTGGTTTAATATATTAAAAACATAAAATAAAGGATCATGAAATTACATTGGATGGATAGAATATACATATAATGGAGAGAAGAAAATTTTCATAGAATAAATACATCATCTTCTGGAAAATAAAACCAATTAAAGAATGCAATCTATTCTTTTTAAGGATAAAATTCTTGAGGCTATTAGATCCATAAATCAAAAAAGTTCTATGATACACAACTAATATAATGGGTCCCTCTATATTTAAACCTGGGTCTCCACCACTATTGATCACATCGTATAAATATAAGCCTAAATTAATGGTTGTTCACATCCTAGGTACCCATATGAATTAAATATCATCCAAAATTCGGAAACATCAACACTTAGAATATTTAAGTTATTACGAACCCATTACGTTTGGAATGTTTTCCAATATGATGTAGATGAATATAATCATTGAATATATCTCTCTACTATTTTACAAATTAGTGTCTAATGAACATCAACATTTAATAAGATAAAGGAGTATCCAAGGTTCTATTTTCCAAGAAAAAAAATATGATTCATGATATTAATTGTAACATGATGGGATCGAACTACATGACCAATATTTACATGGAATATTCTTAGATAATTTTGGAATGGAGTTTTATATTTAAATCCCTAAAAATCAATGGCATCCTATAGTGGTTCTATTATATTCCATATTAATGCTTCTTCTCTCCTTAATTCTCACTATTTCTGATGGGGAGGAAATTTGGATTCATTATTTCTACTATAGGGTTACATCATGTTTCCCCAATATTTCGCATGTAGATTGTGATTTATAAATATATTATTAGAAGGAATATTCTCAGTTATACATACACTCTTTCTAATTCTCATTTAAATGAATGAAGAGCTCTCAAGGTATTTACCATATATAATTTTATGATGATATATTGTATTTTTTAAATGTATGTTTGAATAAGATCCTAGGTTTCAATGTGTTAATTAACTCTTAAAATAAATACAGTGTGGTGAAATACAGTTTTAATTATAGAAGTGGCTATATATCCATTATTCTCTCAATCAGGATTGAATGTTAGACTAATGAGTCACATAGTTTCCCATGAGGTAATTTTTCCATGAATTGTCATTGTTACCAAATATCCTATGGGAGAATATAGAATAGCCATAATGATTATTTGGTTATCATAATCTAATGTAATATTAAGAAATGTAAAATCCAATTCATTTACTTTGGAGAAATAATGATTATTATTAACATTGTCTTAGTATTGCTTCCCAAGAACATTCTAGCGATTGACATAGTCCCAAAATAAATAAATAGGGGAATTGAATCCTTACATATCTAATTCCTCAATAAACATTGAATAGATGGAATGTGGAATTCAGGTTCCTATAGAAAACTAGATATTTGAAATAGGAAAGGAATGAATGGTTTACCTTACATTTGTATATTTATTAAATCCATTATAATGATATTTTCATTGGAGGTTGTAGAAGGTTACATATTTTAGGTGATAATAACCAGGTCCAAATATGGAATATTTATTAATGGATTCAACTAAATTCCCTATTGTACCTCTACCTTTTGGTAAAGCCTCCATGGTCCCATTTTTTGCCTCTAAGATAAATCTAAATGGATAATGATGAAATTAAATATGTCCTTTTTATATAATAAACTTCTAGTAAATCGTTTCATTTTCCAAAATTCCCATTGACTAACCTCACATTAATACAAACAATGAATAATCAAAACATAATTTCATACATCACCATGAATGAATAGATATAAAAGTTCAAGACAATCTAATTGTTGGATAAACTAGTAAGGATCTTCTAAATTAACTGAAAATAATTTTTTTTTCTAAATTTACCAAAATGATTTAGACTTACAACATGGTATTAAGCTAGGGTTAGGGTGATGTTGGATGAATTAATTATCCGAAAATAAAACTTCCTTGGTTTTAATTTGTGTAAATTTAATATCCCCAATGAAAGTTTGATTTTATTTAAATGAAACTACCTAGACATATATTTCTTCTATTGGATCCATCCTCTAATAGAATTTAGGTATCAACTATTTTTGGATGTGGAATTAGAGTCCTTTGTGTGAAACTTTTAGTAGAGCACATGGAAAACATACTCCATATTTACACATCATGTATTTATTTGATTATGGTTTTATTAAATTGATCCACCATTAAAGAGAGAGATGGCTACAGAAGTAGCACTTGTGATTACGTGGGTGTAAATCATGGATCTTTACAATAAATTTATTGATATTTTTTCTCACATCTATTTAATATTACTAAAAATAAAAATGGAATATCTGATTCGCAATATGAACCATTTATTAGGTTTTTATAACAATTATAACATTTATATTATATTTTATTCCCTATAGAATCAAAGTAGAATTACTAATTTTTTCTATTGGCATTGTTGGATTCCTTCAACTTATGGATTGAAACTAAAAATATGGTTATTATTCCAATTATATCATGAGATATGGGGGAATCATCAAGGTTATGCGTATCTTAGTTATCTATGATTTTTTTTATTTACATGAAACAAAAATTATATTGAAACAAAAAACCCATGCCCTTATACTGTCCTCTCCCATGGATTGTTGAAGGATATCCATTTTTTATTGTTTAAGATGACTATATGGTACTCATCAAGTACCTATGAGGTAATAGATTACCTCACAATACTATTTAATATCATATCATATATTTTAGGAGACTGATAAATACTGATATAACATGAAACACACCTTTCATGAGGGTGAAAATGACACATAAATTACATATTTACAAGAAGATTAAAAACTTCCTTTAAATATTTACACGTTTTATTCTCCTTCCCTCAGACTATAATGATTTAATTAGTGTTGATTCCCTTGGTCAACATCACACTATACCTATATAATATTTTTCTTATGTTATGTTATGTTGTATTAATATGTTTTATTCTAATGAATATAAATTTTGTATTTGTCATGTCAATTAAATGATAATAATTTATGAACATAGTTAGGTTGAAATAATCTATGTCATATATGTATCTAGGAAATCATAAAAATTTCCATGAATGAATGAATATATATTGTTAAGAATAATATTTATAGGTTGTTAAAAAAATTAAAGACACCTTCTCCATTAACAGGTTATGAAAAACATGACAAGGTAAAGCAAATTTTAACTTATAAAAATAATAATTGTTTGAAAATATAATGATTCTAGGGAAAAAAACAAAAATTAAAAAGAATATAATTTATTAGCAGTGTATGCTTTACAAACACTTTCTTATTATCATGAAATGAAATAAACATTCAGGTGATAGTTTTATTGTATAACAAATCAATTGTTAATGGAAATACCAATGATGAAATTATGTAATGTGTTTGTAAGATTAACATGGAAATAAGGGAAGAGTTATGATAATGGAAAGATTCCTCATGCAGATGTATTCTCCCAATAGTTTAAACTCTTCCAAGGAATGGGGTATTTCTATCTTATAACATCAAATATTTATTTAATTCTTTATAATTTTAATTAGTCTATTATAAAAACTTATTTTTATTATTAACTTGTTTTTAAAGTGAATAAAAAACCTTAAATATTATATTTAGATAAATGATTAAATTTATATGGATATGTGTACTATTTCCCAATAATATGTTTGATAAATGAAAATTTTTATTATATTCTGTTATAAATAAAAATATAATAATATTATTGATTCGAGAAGATTTCTGTAAATGAAAAACGAAATTAAAATCATATTATAAGAAAATTAGATATTTTTCCAAAAATCATTTAATGAATTTATGGATCACTTAATTTTCCACATTGTAATAGATTTATGAATTCGTCAGCAGGTATACAGTAAATTATTATACACTATTGATTAACATATAAAGATAAAAATAGCATATAAAAAACATATAGCTCAATTTTTTTGATTATATGGTGATTTATTATTAATTAATCTTGTGGTTTGTTTATAGAATACCAATTCACTATGGACTAAATAATGATCTAAAAATATCATCACATAATTCAATTTGAGAGAAAATGTCTTTATCGGGGAGATACTGTCACACAATATTTAAATGATTTGGAAAAATATAATTGGTATATTTTATCAACCATGTTTTAGCATCAAATTACATATTTTAGGTTTTTTTACATTTATTTGACCTCCATTAAGTCGAGTCTTGTTTTTGGGTCATTGAAGGAGATTTTTTATTTTTTGGAAGATTTTTGGGTAGTGCGTAGTTGGTGTAGGATATGTTTAAACATGAACATCCTAGTAAAAACTATGCATCCCTTAGAGAATGGGGAATTCTTGTGTGGAACAAAATTCTCAAACCATGTGCCCAAGTACTGGAAACCATGAACTCAAAACAGTAGGTCCGAATGGATGGAACATCCTAACCATGAACTACCCCTAGCTAACTGTGAATGCATTATTTAATTTTTTGAAATTAATTTTAGAAATCAAAACCCTTGGTTTATGTTCTTAATCAACCAACATAGACATAATATTAATGGTTAATACTTATAGGCTCCCTAGTGATGATTTTAGGTCCTCCAACGTCCTCATTTTTGGAATCAAAGTACTTGTGGCAGATCTAACCCCTCTCTTATAAGTTGATATCCTCCCATATATTTTATTTTGATCTTCATTATCATTATCCTTAGAGATTATTATATTTTCATCTTTTTTATAGATCTAAAATCCAATTCCGTGGATCTATTAATTTTATTGTTAGACCAATATTCTATATCTGATTTATATTTCATATTTTCCTTCAATCATCATTGGAGTTCCCATTTTAGGTGTTCTTTATTTGATTATATTATTTAATGTATGGGTATAATTTGATATTTTACATGAAAATGAAACCTTTATTTTCATTAATATTTTTAAATATATTTCAATTTATTTTTAAATCCTTTATTTTATGTGATTGGATTAACAAATGGAATTACATGGATTTTGAGAAAAAACCCCAATTCCATGGGTATCAGAAGTAAGGCTGTAATTTTTATAATTATTAAATTAATGAATATATTTCATATTTGTTTTTATATAAATTATTTAATTGAAATGATGAAATCCCATTATTGGAATTAGATTTTAATTTAATAAAAAAATGACAAACCATGTTTTGGTGTTGAAATTTAATTGGCATATTGAAAAAATTTGCAAATAAATTGTAAATGATGATGGATTTTAAATGAAATAAATTAACTATTTTATATTAGTTAATTGAGATCATGTGATCCTATGATGTGAGTTGGTTATTTTTTCTATAATGACATAATATTTATAACTTGTTAATGTATTAATATTGAAAACTCTAAAAAGACCTTATTTTGGCCTGATTTTCAATGATGATATGTTGATGAGTCCAATTTGGGATGAACCTGATGGGAGTGTGAACATATGTTCATCCATGATCACTGATTTGTGAAGCATGGGTGTCCTATAGCAAGAAACTAATGAACATTAGGGATGATAATGTTGGTTCTTATTATGAATGTTTTGATCTTATATTCCCATTAATATTGATCAAATTTTTTTATAGGAAATGATTTATATGAATAATTTTATATAGAATTTGTGTTTAATGCATTTTTGGATTTATTTCCATCCATTGGAAAGAAATCATGTCATTTTAACATGAAAATGATATCTCAACCCATGCATTGATAAATTAAATTTTAAATAATTATTTGTTGATTATAATTTAATATATTATGGATTACATGGTGAGACCATATTAGTATTTATAGCTCACACCCTATATTTTTTGTTTAGTGTTTGGGTATTTTTATATTCCTGGATTTTGAAAAGGAAATGAACTGTATGGCGGTGGTGGATGTTCATGATCTTTGGGGAAATGGAGTAGTGATGGAGACTAATGCAGATTAGTCCCCCTTGTTATCTGGGAGTTTGATCCTATTGATTATTTATTAGTGGTTGTATTGGTTTATTCTTTCATTGAGTTTTTTAATCTATTTCTTTGGGTTCTATTTTACCTGCTTGACTTCTACTACATTATCCATTGAGATTTTTAATATTCTGACTTGTATCTTTTATTCCCCTCTATTATTTTTGAATATTTATTCCCTCTTGATCTTGTATGATTCTGAGTGATAGTTTCCAACCCTTGGGGATCGGAAATTCCCACCATGATTTGTTAGTGATATCTAGGGTATCAAGGTACTAGGGTGTCGGGGATGGTTCATGAAAATGTATTATCCAGGGGAGGTGAATAATCCTTCCATTAATTAGATATGTGTTCTTGGTTGTCCTGGTAGATATCAGATAGGTTTTATCAGATTTGTTAGTTAGTTATGAGGGAGTTCACAATCATATCCTTTCATAACGAGCCAGAATTCACCATGAATGGTGGTTGAATGTTTTATTTGATTATTATTTTTATATGTTTGTCATATTTTCATTGTTTAATTGGAGTTTTCTAAAAATAATCTACTTTTAACTACCATTTGTGTTATTGATATTAGTATCCTTGTTAATATTTTCCAGTTTTCAGTTGATGATGTGAAACATTATGCATCGATGATGAAATTTAACTTAACATATGAAGGGACCTATCTATGAACAATTGAAAGAGAACCCTTTAGTAGATTAGAATCTAATTCATATTGTGTTTCATATGGTCTATGATTTTGGAAAGGAAGCCACACCTGGTCCCATTTATGTTTTATTTGTAGAACCTTGAATGGATGTCCCTAGAGATCACGTGTATATGTTTCTTTACCAGAAGAAAATTGATTCTGAAGGTGTTGATGATCCTTATGGGAAAGGGGATTGGTTGAAAATAATTGAGAGGAATTTTCAGTTCATGGAAATCTATGATTAAATTAACATGATGTGTGCATCCTTAAATCTGGAGGGGTCTTGTAGGAGATAATGCGACTTAATTGTGATGATGAAAAAGATGATAATTTTGTGTGGAATGAATTTAAGACCCTATATAAAAATAAATTATATCTAATGCTAATAATTTTTTAAAATTTATTGGGATACTTAATGTTCATCAAAATGAAAAGATCATGACTCAATATGAAAACTAATATATTATGCTATTGCATTTTTCACCGAATATTGTAGCTAATTAGATGATAAAGTCATGACAATTTGATATGGGAAATTCAAATATTATTAGATCCTAGTTTTTCATATTAATGATGTCGTCTTATGATAATATGTGGGAAATAGTGTTGATGGATGAGCATGACCTGGATAGAATGTCAAGGTTGATGAGAGTTCATTTTTTCTGAGTTAATGTTACTTGAGTTTTTTTAAAGTAAAGCCGAAGTGTGATGAGTCCCATGGTGGAACTGGATTGAATGGTAATCCATACCTCCTTTAGTGCCTAGTATATTCCCCTTTACTTGCTTCAAATGTGGAAATAATTATCAAATGAAGAGGGATTTCACTGATATACCAAAGACCTGAAATTCGTGTCGATTGGAATGTCACATGTACAAAATAGGTTATGTCATTTATTCTCCTAGAACTGTAATAGGATCATCAGCACCTAAATGTATAGTAGTGTAATTAGGGGCTTCATGAACAATGGGGTCCAAGCCGTAGGAATCTAGAACATGGATTCTTCAGGTAGTGAATGAGTCTATAATGAAGATGACATGGGTCCAGTGACTGTGACTGGTACCTACACTATAAATTTATCCTTATTGACTTCTTTTATTTGATCCAAGTGCAACTAAATCATCCATTTCAAAAAATGTTATTGATGTCATATCCTCTCATATTGATGTTTTATCTTATTTAATGGATATTTCTACAACCCTTGGAATAAAAGAGTGTTGGGTATCTATTTTCCTACTTATGTTTCCCCTTTATCAAGGATTGAGTGAACATAGAATTTTTAGGTATTGTTAAGAAATATCAGGACATTATTTTTAGGATAGATTGTCTGATTTCTCATCAGGCCAGATTAGTTATTATGCTCAGTGGGTCCATTTTACCACACCTAATGGTGCGGGCCATACCTTTTAGGAATAATGTGACTGAATATCAAGTGTATATGAACATTATTTTTTGGATTATGGTATGGTAATATCAGTATTTTATTTTTAGTTTCACTAATAATATTTGAGTGATGATCTCCCTTTGTTGTCTTCATGTATTTTGATATTTTACTTATAACCTACATTGTTTTAAACAGGTAATATATCATAAGATTTAGAATGATTTAGTACCTGATACTCATTAAATATCAATTAGTTCTTAACATACGTAACTAAAATAACTAAAAGTTTTGAGTAATTAGTTGGGTGATTTTCATTGGATTGGTTTTATATTACTGAGAATGTAATCAAGGATAGAAACCATTCTCTTTACAAAAAATTATTTAGGTGAGATTCACATATGGTTTGATTAAAAAAACTCCACCATGTAACTCTAAGTAAGAATTATTTGTGGTCATAAATAAATGACCTATTCGATCAATTGAAAGGGGACAAGGGGTTCCCTAAGATTGATATTCGGCATGGATAACAGTGGTTTTGAAATAATAATTTGGTATTTTGAATACTGCATTTAAGAGTAGGTTTGAAAATAATTACCATCATTTAATTCCATTTGTTCTAACCAATGTTTCAATAGTTTTCATGGAGTTTATGAACACTATTTCCCATTAGTACCGAAAAATGTTATTTATTGTCAGGACCCTTCCCCCAGGGCCTATGCCATGACTACCCCAAGACCACCTTCCATAGGCCAGGGGATGGTGACTAGCACTAGAAAGGCATATCACTTAAACGAAAAGGCATCAACAAAAAAATTGTACAAACAAAAAATCCTTGAACACAAAAAAATCAACCATGAAGTAAATTGATGTATTAAAATTATACTAAAAGTAAAAGGACTAGAATACATGCCCAAATGAAAAGTAAATTTACCACTTAAGAGAGAAAACAACTTCGGGATCGCACACCAGGGATCCTACATGAAGGGTAGGTACAAATCATGATCTATATTCACTGCATGACACCACGTAAAATGGTCCAACTCTGAAAACCATCTAGTCCTGGACCCCTCATCCTTGATCAATGTTGTCTAATATCTACACAAGACAGAGAATGGTGTGAGAGTAACCCGTGCTGGGGTTAGTATAACAATACACAGTTGGGACCCTCCGACCCCCGAAGTTCTCCTAGAGTTCCATAATGAATTAACCATAATGTAAGACCACAAAAAAAATGCACAAAGCAGTCAACAACTCTACATAGGAACATACCCATACATATAGACATTTTATCATGATATACTTGTCTAATATAAGAGGAAACATAAGGTTCCAACTAATAAGCCATTTGCACAACTGATCCACAAGGGAAGAATACCACAAAGGTAACAACACGAAGGTTACACCACAAAAGAAAAAAGTACCACAACAGTAACACCATGAATGTAAAGAATCTTCTCACATCAGGTATATAACATAATTATAGGTGTAAAAAAGATTATATGTATCGATGGACCATCTAATTCTATCGAGAGGCTTTGCTGCTGACCCACACACGATCGATAGATGCTGAGCCACAAAAGATTTCAAGGTGCTAACTCACACAAGATCGATAGACACTAACCCACACAAGATAGATAAGTGTCAAACCACACATGATCGATGGATGTTGCCCTACATATGAATTAATGGATTGGATCCACATATGATCGATGGATGTGGACCCACATAGGATCGATTTTCTTTCGTCACGTTACAGCCAATGATGATATTATCTCACTAAGAATGCCTTATTGTAGAAGGATCTACTCCTCAATCCTTCATTTGTACCTCAAAATCAAAAAATTTCTACGAAGAAGAATCCCAAAATACCTCCATGTCATCTTAATTCCAATGCGATAGACGGTGTGTCAATCTGACACTCGGTCTATGACATATAAGTGTTTTAGTACCGAGGGCCCGATTTGATTCAGGTTTGATCCAACCTGGTCATACTCCAAAATCATACAAAACTCAATTGGAGTATACAAAATGGACCATCTATCACCAGGGATCCCAGTGTCGTAGATGGTTCATCAAATGTATTCTTGGTTCACAAGTTATGGATATTTTAGCGAAACTAGACCTGGAAGGTTTCTAGAATTTTCTGACCAGGTCGGGCCGACTCGGTCTGGCTAACACGACCAAGTACAGGTCTGGCCTGGCTCTGTATAAACAGGCCTGGGCAGGCCTAGTTGAGTAGGGCTGTGGGTTGGCCCGACCCACCATGGTGGTGTGGACAGCTAGGCTGGGGAGGCCTGACAAATGGAGGGGCACAACCCAATAGGCTCCTGTGGCCTTGGCCATGAAAAGCGTGGCCTACTAGAGGTGAGAACCATTGGATCAGGGTATGCACGAGCTATCTTGCGGGAGTTTCCCTCGTTGAAATATTGGAGCGGCAGTGCCATGTGGCGGGGCCTGCTCACTGGTGGGACCCACATGGAGTGGGTCCCATCCCGCCACCATGTCTTTTTAGTCGCAACATCCATCAGCGGTGTATTCCGGCGCACCACTTACATCAATCCCCGGTCAGTTAATGCTGACCACTGCTGTTATATGATGCAAACCCATTCTCTGGTAGCACGTTCTAGCACGCCACTATCCTCTTTCGCGGTTGGCTGTTGCTGAACGCCGCCTTCACCCACCAGTGTCGGTCGGTGGTGCAGCCATACCAGTGCTACACGAGAAGTCTTCTGTGGGTCACGGTGTGAGATTTGGTGGCCCTTTTTTCCATATGAAGGTACCTACATCACTATTGAGACACCCTCTTCACTGCTTGTCCATCGTTTCTGAAATCTTTCTAATCTGAACAAAACCCCACGAAGAACAAATAGGTAAAACAAGTTGCAGAGGGTCTGAGCCTTGTTTTTTTGGATCACACCCTCAACATTAGTTTTATATCATTAGGGAAGATTAAGATTCAACAATTATTTTAATACTTAATCTAATTTAAAACACAAAATTAAGATAGTTGGAGAACGTTCTCGTTCGAGGAAGATTCTGTGTTAGTCGGTTCATGATTCGGTGGTGAATGTCACCACTTTCTGGAACCAGTTCCATCCGCCAAGTGGTTGGTGTAACAGTACTTTTCGAGAGATTTATCTCTTTGTGATGCAATAGAATCACTCCTCCCACGCTCCAAATAAATACGATAGGGTGAGGTTGAGTAACACCATTGGTATTTTATGAGGTATGTTTAATGAACGAACCTCCCAAATTCCAATGGTGTTGTTACACAGATTGAAGTGTCAAGGAAATTGATGGCTTTACATTTTTTTGGTCCAGCCACTACCACATTTCCAATGAAGGAAAATAAAATGAAAAATATAATAAATTTGTTAATTTATATTATTCTTTTAAAGGTCCAAAATCTAAAAAATATTCCTGACATACGATGGTCGAAGTGAAGCCTTTATTAAGAAAATCACTACACTGTGGATTCAATGGTTCCCTCAGATTTTTTTTATCCAAGAAACCATTCAAATGTAAGAAAATAATACTCAAACATTTAATGAACACACCATAAAAAGGTTATAAATTCATTCTGGGAACACCGGGCCTCGAATTAATGTGCACTCAATTTTTGTGGACTCGTAATAATTATATATATCTAAAAAAAATTAAATGGGAAATATGGGTCTTTACATTCTCCCCACATTAGTGATTTTTATCCCCGAAAGACACAACATAGACTAAGGAAATAGATGGGGGTACTGAGAAAAAATTTGACCCTCCAATTTCTAGGTTCTCTACTAGAGGTTCTTGTGCAGTCAGTGAACACGTACGAGAGGTATCGATCATCCACAATGGCCCCACTCTCGTCGATCATCAATCTTTACTGGAACCTTCGTAATTGTCACCCCATTCTCAATGTCTAGCTCTCCACGGTCGATTACATGATATGGGTCATGCAGACTTCTCCTTAGCGGCGACATGTGGAAGACGTTGTGCTCCCTCTCCAACTGCGATGGCAATCCCATGTGATATTCCACCTCTCTAATCGTCTGAACTATGAGAAATGGTCTGATAAACCGCAGAGATAACATATTTCCCTGGATAAATCTTCAAAACCCTCATCAATGTGAGACCCTATGTAAGTCATGGTCTCCCATCTCCAGCTTCAAAGGCCTCCGTCTCCTATCATCATAAGAATTATATATGCTCTGTGTAGTCTTCATCCACTCATGGATGATCTACACCTTCTATGTCGTTTCCTATAATAACTTGGGTCCCATAATTGCTGACTCCCCAGGATATTTCAAGCATATATATGACCTACACGATCTTCTGTACAAGGCCTCAAATGGTGCCATATCAATGGTGAACTGATAGTTATTATTGTATTAAAACTATACCATGTAAAAGTGATCCTCCCAACTACGGAAAAAATCTAGAGTGCAAGCACGATGCATATCCTTGATTGTATGTACGGTCCACTCCATCTAACCATCTCTTTGAGGATGAATGGTGGTGATCAAATGTAGCTGAGTCATGAATGCCACCTATAATAACTTCCACAATCAGGAAATAAAATGTGTCTCATGATTAGAGAGAACCATCTATGGAACCCCATGAAGTCATACAATTTCATATATTTAGGGGAGTCCCATGGCCTCTACTAATCCCTACACTCAGATGGGATGGAAGTGGACTGACATGGTGAGTAAGTCAATGATCACCTAGACAGAATCATGCCCCATTGATGTACATGGAAGACTAATCTGAATGTCTACAGAGATACCATCCCACTTCCACACTAGAACCTCCAGTGGTTGCACTAAGCCTACTGGAACCTTATGCTCGTCATTCAATTGCTGACAAATGAGGCATCACGAAACAAACTCTGCCACTAATTTCTTCATTCATATCAAGTTGTTCAATTACTAGACATCCTGGTATATCTTCTCCACACTAAGATTCACTTCCATAGAGGACATATGGACCTCTCTGAACACCTCCTCCCACAACGCCACTAGTTCCATGGTGAATCCTTTAAATAGAATGATTTGATCCCCATATTCATAAAATTAATTAGGTGCATGTCCTTAGGATATCCAAGCACATCGAGCCTCAATGTCTAGTCCCCAAGTTTTCCTCCCAAACTTGCTGAAGGATTGGGGGAGTCACAGTCACAGACTGAAGGTAAGCTCCTCCATATCTATCTACAAATGATATCTAAAATGCATCTAGATACTATGTTTCCTCACTCAGCCACTGTATACTAGACCATCAACTGAGTGCATTTTCTACTATGTTCCCCTTCCCAAGAGTGTATTCTATCTCAAATTCATAGTCTTGGAAGAACTCAAGACAATTTTGCTGTCTCATGATCAAGTCATTCTGTGAGAAGACATACCTAAGACTCTTTTGATAATAGTAGAGTATAAAACATTATCACATAAAGTAATATTTCCACTTCTTCAAGGTGAAGACCACTACATCTAACTATAGGTCATTGGTAGCATAGTTTTTCTCATGTTGTCTTAGTTGTCAAGAAACATACATGATCACTACTCCCTCCTACATCTAGAAAAATCCATGTCTAGTCCCTGATTCGTCACAGTAGACAACATACCCAATTCCATCCTCTAGCATCTTTAAGATAAGGGCACTCACACTCTCTAACGCAGCTATTGAAAACTATGCTGGCTTCAATCAGTCCATTCAAAGGGATGTCCCTCCATTCTCAATTATTACAAGTGTGTCTCACACTGTAAAAGTCAGGTACCATTCTATAGTTAACCCATCCAATCCCAGTAAAATTGACACCTTGGTCAAACTCCTTGGTTGATCCCAAGGAACCATTGCCAATATTTTTTCTGGATCTACCACAACTCCAGCCTCCGAGATAACGTGTCCCAAAAAGTCGAACTCCCATATCTAGAACTATTACTTTGAGAGCATACCATATAGTTGGTGCTCCTGGAGTGTATCCAGAACTATTTGACGATGATAGGCATGCTACTCCTCCGATGCCGAGTATATCAAGATATTGATGATAAAGACCACCACAATGCGATTGACATATGGCTGAATGTTCTTATTCATGAGTCCAATGATCACTAGAGGGGAATTGGTCATACCAAATGACATAACCAAGAACTCATAATGCTTATATCGACATCTGATGGCTGTCTTTTGCACATCCACATCTTGTACCCTGAGCTGATGATAGCTTGATTTGAGTTCTATCTTTGAAAACCATCATACTCCCTTTACCTGATCAAAATGATCATTATTTCTCAAAAGTGGATACTTTTTCTTCACAGTCACCGGGTTCAGTCATAGATAGTCCCCACAGAGTCTTAAACTCTCATATTCCTTATTATAGAACAATTTTAGTTCTACTCTAGGAGAAACACTAGTACTTATGAACCCCTTCCTTAGAAAGTCTTCTAGTTGTACCTGTAACTCAATAAGCTCTGCGGGACAAATCTAATATACTCATGTAGATATAGATGATTTTTCTAAGGTAATGGTTGATGAAAAAGTATACCTCTCCTCATGGTGGTAGTCACAAAACATCATCAGGTAAGACATAGGGATATAGGTCCACCACAACAGGATAGGTCAGACTCTAAACATCAACTTCTTTGAGGGTAAGTCTAGCCAACTGTTGAAGAAAAAAATGGACCCTTCCTTGCAATCACACTGCACTTTTTCCAAAAATAGTCGATTTGAGAATGGATTGTGGTTAGCCAGTCCGTACCCAAGATGAAGTCAGAAGGCCTTGATGACGCTACTAGAAGATCCCAGCTGAAGCTCTTGCCACCTAGATTATGCACACATATCTGGAACCGGTGTGTAATGGTATAATTCCTTCTCCTAGGATTCTCTGTCCATAACGATCGAGCCAATGACATCATCATATTCTACGAGCCCAGAACGAGTGTCGTGAAAATGAAAGAGTGACTGGAAACTATGTCTATAGGTATTATAACTAAGAAGTACTAGACATAGATCATACATAGAATCATCTTGGGAGTGTTTTGGTCATAGGCCTCAGCTGCATGGATTGGAGCTCATCCCCGTTCACCTTCTACTTGTGGTCGGGGTGGACCACATGGAGGTGGTGGAGGTAGAACCTCAATTCGCCTCCCAATTCCTTCTAAATGGACATATCATCTTACACGTTCTCTTCCCTGTGGACCTCCTCACTCAATCCTCAGCCTCACCTTCGTCACTCCCTTGACTGTTTCTTGACCATTTGTATGGAAGGTCGGGCAGTCGTGAGCTATGTGTCCCTGCTCACCGAATGAGTAGCACTGCCTACTCCTCACCTGTCCTCTATCCCGTGTGCCCTACACCAAAAACCCTATATGATAGGGTCATCAACAAGAGGGTTTATCCTGCATGGTCCCCTATGTCATCCATCTACTTCTTGATGCAGATGACTCTGCTACCTGATGTACGGTGGTGGATCTCACTGTCGGTGCCTGCATAGCAATAAATGTTTCCAACAAAAGTACTCACTCTAGCACCCCAGCTTGCATCATAATGATTAACGATATCATCAATTATATGATCTCCCATCGGAGACCCTACTCAATGGTCTGGGCCATGAAAAAAGAGTATAGTACCATTTTGGTGGAGTATCAAGAGAGATTAGTGAACCTCGATGAGTACAGGGCCACTGTAATGTTTCCCTACTATATGTGCAGCAAATCCTATATACGCACTGAGTGTACGGTCTCGGAGAAGAAATATTCCCTGAAAAGGACCTTCATTTCCACTTAGGAGAGGGTTTCATCATTATGTAATTGGAGTGTCAGACTCCACCATCTCCTATATGCTTCTTCGAAGAGACTGGAAACTAGGATCACCATCAAATTAGATGGTGTCCTAACTAAGAGAAAAACTATGGCCACAACCTCCAACAAGTACTTAGCCACCTACAGATCCATCTCGCTTCAGAACATCAGAGGCCACTTCTGCTAAAACTATTATAAGGTGCCCAGTTTTCAGGCACCATGAATTAGTGGGGCTTGTGGAAACAGCTACCGAATGGGTCGTGGTGCTCCTGGTACACCGCCTGCATTTACTAACTCCATAAGAGGGTCCTACAACGAGACCCCATCGCTCGGTGAGACATCATCATGTACTCTCTTGGGAATCCTGGCTGGCTGAATACATGGAAGAATCCTGAATGAAAACAGGTGAACCACTGTCAATAAGTTATACTTGGTGAGATGACTCAAAGTGGTCAAAAATAAAACACATTTAAAAAAAACACACTTTTAGTGTTTTTGATTACCGAGTCAGAAATCAGAATTCAGGGTCTTGGTTTAGGGATAGGTTGGCCCCTTCACCAACATTGGATTCCCCAAACTAAAAACCACACTCATAACAATTTACACAATTGGCACATTGAAAATATGAGAGTCCTAGTTCTTCGGTAGAACCGACTCCTCTGATACCAATTGGTCATGACCTGTCCCCCGAGTCCCGTGCCATGACTACCCCAAGCCTGACTTCTACAGGCCAGCAAATGGAGAATATCACCAGAAAGGCATATCCCTATAACAACAAGGAATTTCCTTTAAACCCTTACAAACACAGAATCCATGAACACAAAAACAATTAATCACAAAGTAAACTGGTGCTATAAAAACTGTAATGAAAGTAAAAGGGCCGAAATACCAGCCTAACTGAAAAGTAAAAATTAAAACTGAAGTAAGAAAAAAACTCCTAGATTGTACACCGAGGATCCTTTATAATGGGTAGTTGTATCTCATCAACAGTTGTTAGTAAAAAACATCACATCAAATGTTCCACCTCTGAGTACCGTCCATTCATGGCTCCCTCATCCCCAATCAATGCAATTCTTCATTTGCAAAAGACACAACAAGGTGCAGTCGTAACACGTGAAGGAGTGTGTATAAGAATACTTTGTATGGACCCTGAGACCCTCATTGGTCTCCCATAGTTATAGAAATTATTAACCACAATGTTGGACATCAAATAAAAATCATGAAGCATTCATCAAATCTACATAAGAAGATTCCCTTACATATACCAATGTAATAACTATATACTCATCTCATATATGAGGAGACATAAGGATCTATCATTTAATCCATTTGAAAAACTAATCCACGAGGAATGAGTACCAAAAATGTAACACCATTAAGGTAACACTATGAAGATTACATTACCACAAAGGTAACGCCACAAATGTAACACAATGTAGGTAAAATTAACATTAAGGTAAAACCATGAAATTAATGATTAATTTTAACACCAGGTATATATCTTTTGTAAAGAAGTGAAAATGATTATATGTATCTCATTATCATCTTATTCTATCTAGAGGCTCTGCTGGTGTCCCATATAGGATTGATAAATGTTGACCCACATGGGATCGCTAGGCACTGACCCACATAGAATCGATAAATCATTACCCACACATGATCACTAACTACTGAAAAACAGTGGATCAATAGATGTTGACTCACAAAGGATTTATAGGCACTAATCGACATAATATAGATAGAAGTTGACCCACATTAGATCGATGTTCTTTCTTCAAATTATAGCCAACCACGAGATTCCCACACTAAGCACACTTTATTATAATAGGATATGCTCCTTAGGCCATCAGTCATACCCCAACCTCTACAAATTTTATCAAATAAGTATCCTAAAGGACTACTAGGTCGTAAGGGTTCCAACGTGACAAATAGCATGTCCACCAGACACCATTTCTGTGAATTATCCAAATTTTAGTACCGAGGGCCCGATTGGGTTTGGGTTCAATCCATCCGGTTCATACTCCAAATTCTCCCAAAACTGATGTGGATTACACAAAATTGACCATAGCCTTCATAGGATCACAAAATCGTTGATGATTCATTAAATGGATTAATGGTTCACATGTTATGGTTGTTTTAGTGAAATTGGGTCTGGGTCTGGTCAGACCCGGATGAGCCGACTATATCTGGCTGACCAGAACCGATTCAGGTCGACCTGACCCAGTTCAGGTCGATCGCGGCCAGTCTCAATCATTCCTGAGTTGGCCCAATTGGGCTGGGCCAGGGCAGGCTCGACCCGCTGGGGCGCGGACCGGTCCAACCCGCCTAGGCTATGCGGCCTGACCTGAGGAGGGGAACCTCCCATTAGGCCCCCCATGTCCTGACCCATGGATGGAATGGACCACTCGACTCATGGGGCCTGGCTAGCGGAGGGGAATAACCCACTGGGCTCACACAACCAATAGTAGGCATGGCCCCTAGAGCATGGTCCACCCTTGGTGGAACGTGTGGGTGTTTCCCCCTATTCGGAAATCAGAGTGGTGGCGCCACGAGGTGCCGATAGGCCACATCCGGGACCTGTAGAGAGTAAGTCCCATCCCTCCGCAACATATTCTAAGCCAACTCTATCCTCCATGGATGTATGCTGCAACCCCCTTATCTGCATCACATGAAGACGTGCCACAACCTCTTTCACGCCCCGCCGTTGCTGGCCGCTGCCTTCACCCGCTGATACCGGTCCCCTGTGCTGTCATGCCGGTGCCGCGTTGATGTTCTTACGTAGGTCACTAGGTGATCTCTTGTGGTCAATTTTTCCATTATAAGGTAATAATGGCCCACTTGGGACACCCTCTTCACCGGTTGTCCCTACATTTCGAAATACTTCCAATCCGAACAAAATCCCGCAGAGAAGATGTTTGTAAAACAAGTAGTGAAGGGTTAGGGCCTTGTTTGTTTGGATCGTGCCCTCTGTATTATCTTGATATGATGATGGGATAATAATATTCAACAATTGTTATAAAAAGTAAACCAAAAAAAACTCTACCTCAAGAACGTTGGAGAAATTCTGCTCTTAAGGTAGATTCGGTGTTCGGCAGTTCATGACTCGGTGGTGCTCGATACCGTTTGCTAGAACCGGTTACATCCTCCAAGTGGTTGGCATCATAGTACTATTATAGAGCTTCGTCTATTGATGAATCTAGGCCAACACTCCAACCTGAGCTCCATATAAACAATATAGGGGGAGGGTGAGTAACACCGTTTGGAATTTATGAAGTTCATTTAATGAAAGAACCTCCCTAATTCCAGTGGTGATGTTACAAAGATTGAGAGGTCACAACTATTAATTTATTGACATGTCATTGGTCCCACCCCAAATGCATTTCTATTGGATGAAATGAAATTGAAAAAGAAAATAATTTTGTTATTTTATTAATATTTTAAATTTCATAAATCTAACCTTTTCTCTTGACCTAACCGCACTAGAAATGAAGTCTTACATAAGAGAATTCTGGTGCTACGGATTCAACAATGCTATTAGACTTTTAATCTGAGAAACGGTTCAAAAGTTAAAAAATGCCGCTTGAGCGTTTAATAAAATCACCCTAAAAAAGTTCAAAAATTCATTTATGCCACACCGGGTATTGGATTTATGTGCTGTTAACTTTCATTGACTCATAATAATTCAATATATTTATAAAAATTACATTAAAAATTAAGGTATTTATATTTATAGTCGTTGTGGAAGAAATCATGGGTTACTCTATAACCATGGTGGATATTATATTTTACATGATGAAAATATGAATAATTTTGTGAGATCAATATATTTTGGAAAATATTTTAAAATATACTCTTTGGATTCAGAAGGGGATTTTAGTGGGACACATGGTCTCAAAACATGGTATCTCAATTGATATAATGATTTTTAATGCTATCATGACATGGGAACAACCATGAAATGATTTAATGATTTGAATATTATTTTATTTTTTGGGGTATTACCTCTAATTTTTGTGTATTTATAAATGTTTTATATTATAATGAACTCCTTCATTGAAAATGGAGTAACATTTTTTTGGGTTCATAAAATCAAAATTTCTTTTATTGAGTTAAATAAACTATTTTTACTTATACATTTTTGTTCATTCTTCTTATAAACGAGAAGGTTTATGTGGTATTCTCTGACTCATTAGGTTCTAATTGGGTATGTTTTCTTATGGAGGTTTATCATATTATTTCATATGGGTTTTGATAACTTTTTGGACATGGGATGAATTATCTGACCCCTGAGCTCAAACTCACATCCACAAAGAATTGTCTTAAATATTGATATATTTACCATTTCAGAGAAAGGTTTACTATATTACCTAATCACAAGGTCTTAATATATATATTATCTAAAATATAATAAAAATTTTTAATTGAGGGAATATGTGGAGAACCAGTAATTGGTCATCATCAACATAACTTATACACCAAGAAATAGTAATGTTTTCAATGATTATTTGAGAATGAATATTCCAAACCAGGACATGAAATAATCACTTGAATAGATTAAATTTATGGTCCTTTTTGACCAATTTGACTTAGGAGTCTAGAAGACTGGTTCTGAGACTATTTTAATTACTTTTAAGTTTAGATTTTCTATTTTAGAGATGATAATTGGAGATTAAAATGTGATGATGAATTCCATGGAATTAAGAACCCTGTTTATGATGAGGATACCATTAGTGTGTGGGTTCTATCCACATAGGGTATTCGATGTTTAGAGAACTTGTAAATTGCTTTTTATCAATGAGGAAGGTCATGATGTGGGACAGTCATTTTTCTCAGTGGATAGTTCTCTTTGGTACCATGAAGAAGTTCTTTTTTATGCATCAATGATTCAAATTTCCAAGTATCTAAAAATGCATCACTGATTTTTTTAACATTGTTATAATTTTTAACTTGTCACGGTAGTGAACTAGAGACCATGTTATTTTTTTTAGGTCCATCTAGTGAAAAAATGGACATATGAGAATATTTCAAGGAACTTAGTGGTTAGTTTGACTCATACCCCTTGAATTAAGAACTCAATATGGGTTATAATAAAATTTTTTACCAGATCGGATAACATTATACCCATCTACGATAAGACCAAACATAAATTGTGGGAAAAATATATGTATATATGGTTTTAAGGTTTCATGGTTTTTTATCCGTGATTGTGTCATAAACTAATCCAAGATACCCTCAAACATAGATCCTCACATGATACAGAATATACCTAAAGGATATTCGCAATCCCCATGGGCGGCTGAACACCACCATGGCATCAAACAACAAAACAAAAAAAAATTATTTTTCCCAAACTGTACAAACACATGACATATATATAGACTTGAAAAATAAACAGACAATGAATGTTAAATAAATTTATTATGTAACTAAAAAAATAGTGGAGAAAATAACAGTAAAAGATGCCAAAACTCTAAAATAAAAGTCCAACTACAAAGGGACATATGCAAATAGCTACTCTATATGTTGGTTTGGAAAACACAAACCATCTCACCATCATATACCCATCCCGTGTGAGAAAAAAACTCACCACCTCACTACGGTTCCTTTCCATTCCTTGAAATGGAAGACATACAATGGTCTATGAACCACTGAATTGGTGTGTAGGGTGTAATCTAATAGGGATAATATGATCCCACCCAATTGTTCCATAACAAGTCCCTGATATTTTTTTCATATATGATCATTTCAAATAAAACCTGTATAGTTTTGTGGTAAAGAAGTTTTATTAAAAACATGGTAAATATTTCCCTTTTATCTAAATTCAAAAACAACAAGATGATAAATCAATTCCAAATAGCATTTTTATATCGTTTTTCCACAAACACTATCACACATATTAGGAATAAAATTAAAATACATGAAAAATACATTTTCACAAGTATCACCACAATAGATCACTATAGGTTAGAATAGAAAACTAATTAAACCCCAATAAATCAGTTTCACTGTCTGAACAGTAGAATATAGTCAATGAAATAATAATAATACCCAATGAGTAAACCCCCCAAAAATTTTAATATCATTCCCTTAGAAAAATAAACCAAGGAAATAGAGGAAATATCTATGAGAAATACTATCGATAATAAAAAAAGAATGGAAGATGACCTCATGATATACCATCCACCTTAGTACCCAAGGTAACCCATGCATTCAATATCTCAATTGATTTCAATGAATTGAAAACCATTTCAAAAAAAATTCCTCAATCGTTTTCATTTCTTGAAGAAAAAAATCATTTAAATTCAATTTATCAATATATAGTGGACCACCATATTTATTTAAAATTTATTTTATACCCAAAGTAATTTTTATTCCAATTCCATGTATGAATAATCTTCTAAAATAGGAACAATACTGTTCATCTACATAAGCATGAGATTGAACCACAAACATCAAAAATTGGGGAGCAGATTCCCACAATGGGATCAAAAATGATAAAAACCAACAACGCCAAATAGATACATTAGATTCCAATGAACATATCTTGGGATTGATAATATTGAGAATGTGGGTTCACAAATAATTGGAGATATGACATACCTCAATAAAAAATTCCCTATGCACTATAACCAACAAAAGGATAGACTCTAGAATGAGACAACACAACAGATCTTGGTAGAAGTCAAGAAAAATACCAATTTAAATAGTTGATATATATGGGTGATGATATAATGCCACAAAGGTATCTATTCTTTTCAAAGACTGATAACATTATTTTCAAACAAATGTTTCTTATCCAAGATGGCTATCCCATTATCTAATGAATTCCATGACACATGCATGAAGTATATCTTCAAGGATATGAATCACTCACCCCATAAATCCATTTATGTATGAATGGTATGTTGGTCTCAACATGACCTGACTTTCCATTCCCTCTTGGAGAGTCTTATAAAATCTCAAGGTAAACCTATGAACATTATAAAAAAACAATTATATAAGTATTTTCATGTAACATCTCACCCTCTAACACATACGACACACCCAAATTTTAAATTGTAGTTATTTTATTGATTATAATTAAATGTGAATACAACATCATGCAGTATAAAAACATGAAAATAGAATTCCTTATTTTGGGAATCATTGGTAATCCAAAAAAAATCCATGGATACCTCATCCCATTTCCAAACAATTATTAAAAGAGGGTGAAGAAAATTAAAAGGTTTCAAGTATTCCACCTTTATAATTTGGTAGGTGTTACAATGTCCGCATAATCTAAAATGTCAATGTTGATACCTTGCCACTATAATCATAATATAATATTGTAATAAATCATCTTAGTTCCTAGATGAATGACCAATAAAAGGGTGTGATAATTAATAAAGACTAAAATCATCATAGATTATGGGAAGACATCCTACTTCCAAAAGTATAGCATACCATATAAAGAAAGAGACTATCTAGAAAAGGTATTCCTATAGTTAAGACCTTTTTAGTTTTTTATAAACTCAACATCCTTCTACTAACTATGTAAAATATACTCGAGGGGGGGTGATGATAACTAAACACTGGTCATGACCATCCCAGAACCATCCAACAATGTTTCCAAGTGACTCTAATAGAAAATTATTATATGGTTCCACTCCTCATTCGATTCCAGAACCACATATGATGGTAATTTCCTTGTATAAGAATCGTCATAAACATTCCCCTTAGTGAGGGATACTACATATTGATGTAAATAATCTAATGTTTTTCTATATGGCATCTTTTTCTGAGATTCATGTAATTCTATGAATCAATATAACTCAATCTCTTATGACCAGATAAGTCTGTAAACCATTTCCCAAAAAGATTATACCTCCGACATTTAAGCACATACCTAACTTCGAGAATATCTATATCAATATTTGGCTAATTCCTCTCAAGAGGATGAAGGTCAAGAGAGATATAAGCTACCACATGGTCATCCTTTATAAGTTTCCATCCCAAATAAGCACGGGAAACATAAAATAACACCACATATCCTTTATAGGGTTCATGTAATATTAGAATCAGATCTGATGTCATCAAAAAAAGATTGAAATTTATAATCCCATATGAATTTCACCACTTTCCTGTAAAGAGATATCAAATGTGATACCAGTTTATAGAAATATATAAAAAATGTTGGCAATATCCAACAAGAACAAGGAATCTCAATATACCTATGAGATTTTGTGTTTACTTCTTAGAAAGAACTACGTCAACCATCACTGGATCAACTGATAATCCATGTATGGAAATATTTTTACCTAAGATCATCAATTCATGAATCAATATATAAAATTTGAAAAGAATTAAAAAATGGAAAATTATCAAAATCGGTCCTACCATGCTCTGATAGTGCTCATGCTCACACTCAGATTTCTAATGAACCAGAATATCAATCTTGAAAACTACAAATCAAGTGTCAATATATTTAGGTAAAATCATATTAATTAAATACATAAAAACTACATGAGATTTGGTCATACCAAAAGTAACCATTTGATAATCATAATGAAAATATCATCAATCTAAAATTATCATCGGTATATTTGAATCCCAAAATATGAGATGATGATAACATGATCGATGATTAGTATTTGAAAACCAGTTTTCCCATTTAAGCCCTTAAAAAATCATCCACATAAGGAAAAATATATTTGTTCTTAAATTTTAGCATCATTATCTTCTGATAGTCCATAGAAAACCGAAGTGAACCATTTTACTGCTTGGAATGTATCATATGGACTGAACAAGGTGAAAAACCAGGGTGGAAGAAACATTTTTTTTCAATAGGTCATCCAACAGAATCTTTATCCCTTTTATCTCTTCTTGGTCCATACAAATTTATTTTAACAATATCCAAAATATACCTAGAACTTGCTCAACCATAAACTCTACCTCTCTCTATATAGGAAGGGTAGAGATGTCTTCAGAGAAAACGTCTGTAATGTACTAAAAAATAATGTGAAGAACAAAAATATAACAATCATTAGGTCCAATCTTAAAAATAGACAGAATACCGGATATACAAGTGATATCTTGTCAGCATTAAGAAATGAAACATGTGGATGATTACATTCAAATCAGCTCAATGATGTTCATGCCAATACTTATCAATAATAAATTCAAAATGTTCTATAACTCTAATGATAAAATCATAGTGAAACTCCATATCATCTACCAATAATTAACAAGGACATTGAAATCCATGATCTTTCCTCTTTCCAAGAAGTTTATCAAAATATATTATAAATGGAATATATTCTATTAAACCATTATGATTATAATAAAAATGTGACGATATAATTTAATGGGAGGAACCAGTATGAAATAAATCAATTTCCAATGAAGGGTAAATAATTATATGATCTTGTAATATAGTCGGACCTACTACAAAATATTCCAGACACTCACATTCTATGTGAATGTTCTTCACTCCTGATCAAAATTACATACCTCATAAATGATAGACTAAATGTGATTCTAATATATTGGTTGATTCCCTTGAGGAAAACCTACAACACCCTCTTGAGGCACATGATAAATATATTTTAGAGGAATAATACTACAAAACAAAGCATAAGAACAATCATACAATAGAAAAATTTTTAGTTTAATTCCAAAAATCAATTATTAGATAGTAAGAATTAAAACAAAACCCAATACTAGAGACACATATCACAACATCCCATGGAAATATGAATCTGGTCACAATAAGAGATAGCTAGGAACTTACCGTAACATACGTCTCACATCCTAAAAAACCCCTCTCCAGTCTAGTATATGCACTAAGAAAAGGACTCTAGAGGACATACCTCCTTTGATAAAAAATCATAACGAACGGACCTAGGCTACACTCAAACATTGAACCCAACCAATCTTCCACATACACAAAGGGGAATTCATGATCCCCGTCAGTTGGTGAAAATAACATAAGCATTGAAAAAAATAACAAAAAGAGAAATATCTCCCAACAGATTTAGACATATGGAATATATATACACATGATGAAGGAAGAGATAATTAAAGATTGATAAAATTATTCTATAACTGTAAGAAAAAAATAAAACAATGTATAAAAAAATATAGAAACAAATATAAATGATAATTCCAACTATAAAGAGCCAAAACCAAATAGCTACCCCACCTGATGGTGTGAACAATTCCCACCATCTCACCACTAGTTACCAATCCCATCTGACACCAATCCTCACCACCTCACTGTAGTGCCTTTCCTTTCCTTGCAATGGAATAAAAATAATGGTGTATGACCTGTTAAAGAGGTGCGTAGGGTGCGAGATAATTTGATGAGTAATATCCCTCCTAGGTGTATTGTAATAATTATTTCTATTAAAATTCATGTGTGCTCATTTTAAATAAAACATTTCATGAAATGATGTAAAATAGATTTATAGAAAACATGGTAAAAATTACCTTTTTATGATAGTTCAAGAACCACAAGTAGGTATATAAATTTCAAATCACATTTTACATTTCTATTTCTGAAATAAAAATTAACGAGACCCTAGAAATTTACACATATCAAAACATTATTTGATGCATAATAAAAAATCATATTACCAGACAAGGATCACAAAGTCTAGTATCTTGGATGAGTAGATAAATAAAACTAGAAACAGGCGTCTAAATAAATAATTTCATTATTTAATCTTCATAAAGATATTATAACATCCATTGTGATCAAACATATTCATAGGATAACCTAGTGATAATAGGAACAAAGGGATTAACAAATAATCCTATTAAGGGAATAAGCATAATAATAAAGCTTTATCATATGGGTTAGAAGGCATGGAATAATGATATAAAAATGTATGGAACATATAGAATAATTACATATAAACAAGGGATCATATAAAAATTGAATAATAAAAAGGTAGAGGAAACATAAAACATTATTTTAGTTGGAGTCATGGGTCATTGAACATATAGGAGAACTAGTCAAGGTTAACCACCAAGACCACTGGACATATTATCACAAGTGAAGGATAACTGCCATGACTGTTGCACATAAAGTATCATGAGACTCAACATTACCAAATGAATTAGAACACTATTTTGGATCACCCATATCAACATGTTCATTAATATTCATTCTATATAAAGAATCATACATAATCAATTATACATAAACATATGGTTACAGATAGAGAGAAATGTGTATCATAATATTGTCATAAATCATAATGAATTGGCATATCATACAAGTTCCCATGAATGAAAATAATTAAAAAATATATATAAATTATTTAGTGAATATAATCATATATCACATTATGTGATGTTAAAATCAAGTGACAACATCTAATAAGAGTATTTATGAAATTTTACCATTAATACATTTTAGCATGGTATTCTGGAAAATACTAAATAGAATATTATATAAAAATGGGAATAATATTTTATATAAATCTAAAATTGAACTAATATGGTTTTCATAATAAAAGGAGTGGTTTTATAAAAATAATTGTTTCTTAAAACATAGTATAAAGTGGTCATGAAATTGAGTAAGAATTTTGGATGATCCCTTAACATGGGTTTGGTTTTCTAGAAATATTAAGGATGTAACCATTTAAAAATATGTATTTCCCCAAAAGAGAATGAAAATTTGATATTGATAAATGATTTTGGACAAGATGAAAAAAAAAATTATATTTAAATAAAAATAACAGATATCATGAATTGGGTAAAAATAAAGATAGAGCAACCCGAAGGAATAATGGATGTTCAGGTGAAATTTGTTACCTTAAGTCTTATGATGTATTTCACTTGATTACAATGTCCTGGATAACAAAATTAAATTCACTGATTAATATTTATAGAAACTATTAACAATTTAGTTGATATATTATATTATTAAAATGTTTATTCATGATTTTTTTATGGTCTAATAGGTTCAATATCATTGTTAAGAGTGATTGTTTCCTTGGTTTTAATGATTGGTTTACTTATATTCATGTTAGAATAAACATTTAAGAATAAAATGTTTTCTTATAATTTTAGTTGAATGATATTAGTGAAAATCTAGGATGTTACATTGTTATTAATGTATTTTTTTTATTTTTAGTGAAGATGAATCATTATATAAAACATTAATGATAATAGTTTTGGTTAATTGGTGGTTTTTTAACACATCAAACACATTATTCATTATAAATAAATGTCATGGGTAAAAATGATTCCATAATCTTAAATAAGTAATAATGCATATATTATAGATTTAATAATGCATAAAAGTTGTATGATAAAAATAATTGAATACTATAATCAAAATTGAATCTTCATCATCCTTGAATGTGATAAATTAACACTTCTTGGATGGTGTTTTCATTTCTACAATAAAATAAAGGGAAAAGGGGATATGCCGTTGAATTAATTAAAAAAATTATAAAATATCAACTAAATGTATGGTACTGAATTTATCATAACATTTGTATGAAAGGATGTAAGGAATGAAATATAAATAATGTAACTTGAATGAAAATAAAAGAAATGAAAAGGGCAGTTTAACTCTTGAATATAAAATTTTGAGGACCTCATTAAGGGTGTGGATTTGGACTTTTGATGAAAACCATGCCTGGTGGACATGGAAGAGGATTATTGGGATATATTTGAGCAAACTTTGGACTAGAAATAATGATTTAGAGGAGTATAGAGAGGAGGTAAAGAGGGGTGGTATTTAAAGTGGGGAAGAAGAGGGGTTTCCGATTATATTAATCATTAGTTTAATATTTTTTCCCAAGAATATTAATTTTCTCCATTATTCAATCTGAAACTAGTAAATTGATTGTGTGATTTCTAACCAATATCCATTTATATCATCCACGACTCAAGCATGATGCATAAATTCATTTCGTTAGCCTTTATCAGAAATTAAATTATTTTACTATTCAACAAATTCAATTCTTTAAGAAAATCCCCAATCATTACCCTAAACATATATCATCATATATAGAACTCAAATGTGAAATACATTTTTCAAAATTAATTTTCTAAATATTAGAAATGTAATTTTAAATTAAAATCATAATTTAGTTGAAAAATAAAAATATTAAAAATTAAACTACTTTTCTATAACATTGAAAAATTAATTATGATCTCATAAAAGTATTTTATGATCATATGAAATAAACAAAATAATTTATGAATTCAATTTATGAAAACAACTATTCGTTTAATTTATTAAATTAATCACAAAATTGTAAATTAATATATAAGAGTTACAAAACTACCAACACTTTATCAATTATTTTCTGAAAAATAATCTACTTGTAATATGACATAATTTTATCATAGTGACACATGTAAGATGGATAAAATTTATTTATACATTCATTGGTAAGGATACTATTCATTGTCCACCTTACTATTCATAAGTGTCACATTACTATTGGTAATTTGAAGTTACTATTTCATGAGTATATTTTATTTAACATTAAGGGATACCTTTTATTTCACTCATTATTCATTTATAATGTTTTTATTGTGTTCTATTAGTAATATTATGTGATTATACTATAAAAATTATAAGAAGTGCTTTATGTGGATAAAACATTGGGTTGTTACATTCTTCCCCCTTAAAAAATTTCATCCCCAAAATTTAATTTTACATTCTGAGCAATAAATATATGTGGGTACTCTTCCTTCATTGTATAATCTATTACCCATAACTCCTTTTCATACATAGGGTTATTCCATAGTACATTAACCAGATGAGTAGTCTTGTTATTTAGAGAATTATCTATAGGATTAAAGATCTTCAATAGTAACTCCACATAAGAAATCTCATTCTCCAACTATACCACCAATGAAGATAGTACATGTGCAGGATCTAGTATATAATTCTTTAACAGGGATACATGTATGAGATCATGTTCTATAGACATTGTAGGTGGATGTATAAGTTGATATGCTACATCTCTAACGTGATCAAGAATCTTGAAGGTGCTAATGTACCAGAGACTTAGGTTTCCTTTCGTCTCAAATGTCTTGACCTTCTTCCCTAGAGATATGTGTAATAACACATTATCTACAACTTAAAACTCAAGGTCTCATTGACGATTGTCTACATAACTCTTCTGTTGACTTTGGGATTCCATGATGTTATGATGAATGGATTTTAGATTCTCTACAATTTATTCAACTATTTTAGTTCCTAGAAGCTTACATTTAGTGACTTCATTCTAATAATCTGTAATTCTACTCCTCTTCTAATAGAGGGCTTCATATGGTGTCATTCATATGATTGAGCCGAAAATATTTTTATAAGATAATTTAGCCAGAGTAATATGTTGGTCCCACCCTCATTTAAAGTCCACTAGATATGCTCTAAACATATCTTCTAATGTCTAAAAATATCGCTCAGATTGGACATCAGTTTGAGGATGGTTGGTCGTACTGATGTTCAGTTCAGTGCATAGAGCATGCATGACACATTTCCAAAACAGCAAGGTGAATCTCAGATCTATATAGGATATAATAGTTGGTGGTACTCAGTGAAACCTTAGAACATATTTGAAATATATCAGTGAATGTGGATCCAATGAGAAGTCCTATCGAATTGTGATAAATTTTGTAGTCTTTGTATGATGATCCAAATGGCCCATATAACATTGTTTATTATGGATGTACATGGTTTTCTAGTGAAAAATTATATTGTGATGTTCTCCCACTTCCACATTGGTATGGGTAGTGGTTTTGTCATCCCCTTAGACATTTTCTATTCAGCCTTCACTTGATGACATACCTAGTATAGTGATTTATACTCAACAATATCCTTCTCCATGTTTTCCCACTAATAACTCTCCCATATATGCTGATACATCATTGTGCTCCCTGGGTTAATAGAGATGGTTGAGCAAATTGCATCATTCAAAATTATTTTATTTATATCAGGATCATATGGAACACGTAATCGTGACCCAAATCATACAATTCCTTCCTCTTCAATCTTGATCTTAGAGGATTTACCATTTTGATGGCTTCCACCCTTTTTTGAATTTCCACATCATTTCGTTGATCATCCTTTATTTTCTCCATGATGGACATTTGAGCGACCAATTTGGAAATGATTGATGATGTTCCTCCCTTAATGATTTACATGTCCATCATCTGGAAATTTAATAGGATTGAATCCTTTTCAATTCCTATCATTGATAAAGATTCCAGATCCTTTGTAAATAGAGAACCCGCGACATTATTTTCCATATCGACATAGTAGAGGATTTCGCAGTCATAATTTGTGATGATAACTAACTATCTTTGTGGGATCATATTAGGATCATTCTATGGGAATATATATGTGTGAATATTGTGATAAATTTATTTCTCAATCTTCTCCCGATAGAGATAATGTCGCCGTATTTTTAACATAATGATCATAGAATCCAACTACATATCATATGCTGGATTGTTTTTCTCATGGATTTTCATATAACATGATGCGTAAGCTATAAATTTACCATTTTCAACCATTAACATCCTAATAAATTCATTTATGAATCATTGTACACATCAAATTGGTATCCACATATTTGGAGTGTGAGTACTCTAGTAGTGTTGAGCCTCGTTTTGATCTCCATAATGTATTCCACACATTCTTGAGTCTAGAAAAAATTCACTCCATTCTATGTTTTCTTGGTCATTTGGTTTTATAATTATGAAATGTTCTTCAATAATCATTGGTAGTACCCATCTAGACTATGGAATCTAGGGATCTCTGTCACAGTTGTTGGTATGTGACACACTTCAATTTCCATTATCTTGGAAGGTACTATAGATATCCCTTTACTGGTGATAGCATTCCCCTAGAATTATAATTCTTCTCTACAGAACTCACATTTACTATATATTAAATAAATTTTCTCCCTATTCGAATTTATTAGCATAGTATTAAAACTCTCTCTATGTTCCTCCATACTATTGGAATAAATTAAAATATCATTGATAAAGACAACCAAAACATTGTCAAGGTAATATCTGAAGACTATTTTCATCAAATACATGAATATTTTAAGAGCATTATTGAGTCATAAGGGAATCACTATGAACTCATAGTGTCTATTCCTCATTCGAAAGGCATTTGTGATAATATCTTTCTTCCTCTCCTTTAATTGGTGATATCCCAATAGAAGGTCCACCTTAGAGAAATAATTGGCCCTATATATGATCGAACAAGTCAGTTATCTGAGGTAGGGGATACCAATTCATTATCATAATTTTTTTTGATATCATGAATATATATGAAGAGGCGCAGTGATCAACCCATCTTTGTAAAAAGTGGACTTGTACCCCCCAAGGTGAAGAACTCATACATATAAAACACTTGTCTAGATTCTCCTGTAACTGCTTCCTTAGCGCTTCTTTTTCAATGATGGGCTTTCTATAAGGTGTCTTTGATATAGGTAGGGGTCTAAGAATACAGTCAATTGAGAAATAAACATCAATATTAGGTGGAATAACATAACACACTTAAAGGAAACCATCAGTGTAATTACTCATGATGCATATTCCTTCGAAAAGTATCATCTCTGTTGACTTAATCCTTTGAGAATGATGTGATTTGTAAAAAGGAAACATTATTCACACTTGAGATATTGATTCTACATGAGATTAATCTTCCTCTTTAAACATTTATATGATTGGAAGATAATATGGGTTGTGATGAGTTATCTCCCTTTCCTGAGAGTTAATGTTGTCTTTGTAGAATTATAGTCAATCCATGCCCAATATAACACTAGACACTACTAAAGATAGTATGATTATATTTTTTAGGAGGATCATTCCTCAAACCGTAACTAGGGAAGAGTTATATACATTGGATGCAATCATTTCCCCATTTTCTGTTATGATAGATAACCCAATCATCAAATTTTGAGGTGGTGTTTGAATTGTACTTCTAAATTTCATGAAATTAATTGATGTGTAGAACCATTATAAAGTATGAACTTCCCGATTATTGAATTAATAACTACCGTACGTACCACCACATCATTATGTGGTTCCACCTATGTATTAATGGTAGAATAATAACTCCCATATTTCCATGAATACTATTGGTTTTTTCCTCTGAAAAACCTTGTCTTAGGAAAATTGAATTCATAATTTACATGTTCTTTGAAGTTTTACCACTAAACTACATGCTAATTTTTGATACAATCCTTCCCTTATTCCTTAATATTTCTGAGATTCTTTATATCCCTTCCATAGTTTTTAGAAATATGTCCCATTTTCAAACATTCAATGAAATTCCTAGTTCCCTTTATAAATCATCCAGGATATTGTTTCTCATAATTTTTACACAAGGGATGTTCGATCTTCTTTCCATCAAGAGATTTATTTACTGAATCACCCATATTAGAATCTATTTTCTAATTTTGGTCACTGGTCCTTGTAGAAAACTAATATTAACAAATATTCAATTCACCCTTGAGGGCACAACTGACAATATCTTCATAAATCATGATGTCACGAATCACGAATAAATTTTATATACTCATATTTAATTTTATAAAGAAGGTATACACCGTTTTTTCAACTTTATTTTTAATGACAATAAAATATCTTTCATGCCCTATGTTGTTATCATCATATTCCCTAATTGACACATCTTCCTTGTACATGAATATGAGTTATTATTCTTCCATCATAAGGTGGAGAGTTTAGGGAAAACATTTATTGACAAACATTATCTAGAATTCCTCTCATTCCATGGAATCAGTTTCTCATCAGACGTTCTATTATTGATCATTGTCAATCACTGATTAACTTCCCCATAAAAATGATAGAATTACAATAAAAACGTATATTCTTCTATTCCCTGGAGGATAGAGAATATATTTTTGATGATGTTAATCCACTGTTCTATGAGGAGGGGATTATAAAATTCACTAAACATGGAAGGTCGTTTCCATATGAAGGACTAATAAAATAATTGTTCCTTCCTTCTACAGGGAGGGTGTTCCACATGATTAAATTTATTATTCTTAACATGTTCCAGCTGAGAAAGTACTATCATAATGTTTTGATCACCCATTACCATCATATCTTTCATATCATTAGAGAAATCCTCACATTTCCTTCTACATTAACTACTGGCATGTGTTATTATATTTCCCACCATTATCTTAGAAAAATAACATATAATAAGGGGTATTTAATAAATATATAATAAGGATAAAAAATGAATCCTTGAATAAAAGTGACAAAATATTAATGGGAAAGTTTATCCTAAATTGTGATTCCCTAGGTTTAAATCTAGGTTGTCTAAGATCTATTTCCTAACATATATTCTTATGAGATTTTCCTCCATAATAATTGTTTGTACCATGACTTTTAATTTACCAAAGTATTGACAATAGGAGTGTCAAACCATGAGTATAGAAAGGCCCATTATTGTTCACTAGTTCTAGTTCGAGTCTATCTCAATGTAGTGATTTTGGGGTTTACCCCTAGATTCATCTTTCCTAGAGCCAAATACACTTTTTTTATATCTAGAAAAGGATGTATTTAATTGATAAACTACATAATCTTTATTTACCCAAATTTAGGGATGTTTTCTTATACTTAGTGTCATACCTATGTTTTTTACTTAAGTTCTATATTTATAATCTCTAAAACAACAATACCATATTTTGATACAAAGTATTTCAACCCTAACATTTTAAAGATATCATTAAATGACTTTAATTATAATAAAACATCATATAACATTCCCAGGATCGTGAAGTCTAGTATCATGGATGAAAAGGTTCATAAAACTAAAAACATGTGACTAAATAAAAAATTTCATCATTTATTCCTAATAAACATCTCATAATATCTATTTTTCTCATAATTATTCATATGATAAATTGAGTATAACCTAAACATAGGGATGAGCTAAAATCCATGTAAGGTAAGAAGAATAACAATAAAGCTTTATCACATGGGTTGGAAGGCATGGCATAATGAAATAAAAAGGAATGAAACTTATGAAACCATTACAAATAAATAAGGAATAATATAAATATAGAGTCATAATAATATGGACGAAACACAAAACATGAATTTATCATGAGTAATGACTTTTTTCACATAGATGGGTAGAATCAATTGTTAACCACCATGACTGTTTCCCATGGTTGCACGAGTCAAGGTTTACCACCCAGACCGTTACACATAATATCTCCTGAGACTCTACATTATCCAATGAATTGGACAACTATATTGGATCACCCATCATAAAATTTACATGAATATGCTTTACAAATAAATAATCATAAATAATCAATCATACATAAACATAAGGGTACCCATGGAAGGACATATGTATAATAATCATGTCTCAAAGTGTAATGAATGGGTGTATCATAAAAAGGTACATAAATTAAAGGAATTAAAAACAACATGGAAATTAATAAGGTAAAATGATCATATATGATGGTCAGTGAGTCCAAATAGATGTTACAACATGTTAGAAGAGTATTTATGACATTGTACCATTAAAAACATTTTGCTCGATTTTAAGGAATATACTAAAGATAATTTAAAATTGAAAAGGAAATAATCATTTATATAAAACTACTAGTGAAACAAAAATATTATCATAATAAAAACTATTTTTTTATTTAAAAAATATGTCTTAAAATAAATTATACATTAATCATTAAAATTGTAATGAATTTGGGAAGTTTGCTTAAAACGTGTTTTCTTTTCAGTAAGTTTCATTGAACAAACCATATTAAAATATTTATATCCTTAAAAAATAATGATTATTAGATATTAATTCATTATTTTATATAATATAAATAATTTTAGAATATATACATAAAAATAATATAAAACTTCATTTTGTTAAGATCAAAGATAGAGAAACCTGATGAAATAATAGAGGTTTGGGTAGAATCCCTTACTATTTGTCTGAAGATGTCCTTCACATAATCGTAATGTCCTGGATAATAAAATAAAATTAATTAAATAATTTTTACATAACCTCTTCATCATTTAATTGATTTATTATAACCTTATTATGTACATTGATGACATTTTTTGAAGAGTTGTGATGTAAAATTTCATTGTATAGGAGCATTTGTTTCCATGGTTTTTATGAATGGTTTACTTATATAAAATTAAGGATAAACATGTAAGATGAGAATGGTAGTCTAGAATTTATTTTTTATGATATTAGTGAACATCAAATGGATTACATGAATATAAAATTCATTTGGATATTTGGAGTGAAGATGAATTAGTGTATAAAACCTTAATGATATCTTTTTTGGTTAATTTTCGGGTCTTTATCTCATTGAAAAAAAATTCTTTATAAATTAATATAATTTATAAAAAACATTCCAAAACCATAAATAAGATATTATACACATATTATAGTCTCCTTAGACCATAAAAATTATTTCATGACCTTAATCTAAGATGGTTATAGAAATGGATAACCCATTATCCTTGAATGTGATAAATTAACACATCTTAGATGGTGTTTTCATTTCTAGTATAAAAGTAGGGGAAATAAGATATGATTATGAATTATTGTATTATTAAAATAAAATTATAGAACATTTATTATAATTCACTTATCATAATAGTTGGATAAAATATGTTATGGAAAGAAAAAGAATAAATCGAACGTGAATGAAAATAAAAGAAATGAATAGAGGAGTTTACCTCTTGAATATAACATCCATGGGGACCTCTCTAGTGGAGATAATTTTTTATTTTAATGATAAAAAGGTATGATGGACTAGGTTTAGGTGTTTCGAGAGATATTTGAGTAAAATTTGGACTATGACCAATGATGGAGAGGAGTGAAAAGAAGAGGTATAAAGGGTTGGTATTTCTAGTGGAGGATAGAATGGGTTTCTGATTATTATAATCATTAGTTTAATATTTTATCTCAACAATATTAACAATGTTTATTATTGTGACCATAAATTGTAATGAAATCATGTGAGTTTCAACCGTAAACAATTTACATTATCCATGACTCAAGAATGATGAAGAAATTCATTTATTTATCTTTTATCTCAAATTACAATATTTTACTTTAAAAAAAGTCTATTATTTTTTAAAAATCACTAAAATTAACCCTAACAATTTTTCTACCTATATAATTTAAAAATGGGCTTAATTTTTAAATTTTTTTCTAAATATGAGAAATTTAATTTTTAATTAAAATAAATATTACATGGAAAATAAAAAATAAAAAATAAAAAATGGTTTTATAATAGTTTCCAAAAATAATTGAGGTCTCATGAAATTATCATGGGATAATTAGAAATAAAAATAATAATTTATGTATTCATTTATTGAAAAAAAAATTTCTATAAATTTATTAAATTAATCTCGAAATTGTAATTAAATATACAAGACTTATAAAAACCCAACACTTTATTTAATGAAATTTAAATAATATTTACATATACTATGATATAATTATATCATTGTGTCACATATAATATGGATATATTTTATTTATACCATCATTGGTGAGTATTCTATTACATTTCCCCATTTACTACTCATTAGTGTAACATTACTATCCCATTGTTCAAGTTACTATTTCATCAATATATGTTCCTTAAATTCAATATAACTTTTATTACTCTCATTATTCATTTTTATGGTTTTTATTGTTTGAAATAATTGAGTTTTTTTATACTATAAGAAATAATTATAATAAAGAAATTACATTAATAATATATTGGCTCATTACACATAATATTTCATATTAAAGATACATCAGTAAAGCTAAAGAAAAAACATAATCCCAAGAATCAATACCTTGGATCACTATTGGTTAGACTAATAGACTTCTTGTACGACAATAAATCAAGTACAACATCTGGATTCTAGAACACATCCCAAAGAAATATATGAATACTTCATGTGTAACCCCCTAACATATTCAATTTCAATCATCTAGAAAAATGGGCCTAGGAAACTGAGGAACCAACTATGAGAAAACCTCTCAATATTTAACAATTAATTGATTTAATCCTCATGATAAAACATACTCTTATGTACCCACATTATCCCATGCTATCATTTTCAAAACTCATTCAAATAAATTATAAACTGTTTCAAAACCATTTCTCAATCCATTTCATTTCTTTAAAAAATAACATTTCTCTTTTCTGTTTATAAAAAATATGGTAAAAATTAATTTTTATTGAAAACTATTTTAAAAAACATATAAATACAACATGTGGATTCCATTTCTAAATTATATTATAAAATGGAAAAACAATTTTAATCTACATAGGATAGAGATAGATCCACCTACCTCAAAATGCGGGTCGCACACAACCGCAATATGATCCACAAATGATGAAAACAGTCAAAACCAAAACAAAATCTAGAATGCAATCCAATAATAATTGGATTTATTCAATTGATAAATAATGTTGATGGGGAAGTGTAATTAACCCATACCTAATGAAAAAATGCTAGTCACACCATTACCAAAGTAGTTACATCCTTTGGAATTCACAAAATATATCATGGAAGAAGATGAGACAAAACACCAATTAAGATAAGTGGATATGATAACACAACCCAAGGGTGCCACCAAAATCAATGGAATTGAATATTTATAAAGGTTTCTCACTTGGATTGTTTCACAAAATTTGAAAAAGATATCAAATGCCAAAAAACATATATCTAAAAGGATAGAGGTCCCCCAAAAACACATGGGAATTTCTCTCGGTTGAGGGAAATAATGTATGGAGAAATAAAGGATATAAAAAAAAAACTCCTATCTTTAAAAAATAATGTTCGGGAGTTTAATTCCATGTAACTTGGATACACAAAGTTTAATTTCCAAATCCATAGAAACATCAGAAAACCTGTTGCCTCAAATTGAAATCTGACATTGTATTAATACTTGACATGTAAGAGAACTTGAAATTTTGAAGATTTTTAATGTTTGAAGACATTCACAAAATACATTCATAAATAATTAAACATCATGTAACCTAGTTACAATGTGTGAAATCCTTATTCAACCTGTAGAAAATTCTTGTTAAAGATTAGATTCCAACAAATATATTACTTTACCATTATCGGTGTTCTCTGAATTTTCTGTCAACCCAATATAGACAATGGGAATGGAAAACCCTGAATAAGTTAAATACATACATTATAGACCAGTAATAAGATGTTACATATAGTCTCTAATAGATATAATAGGTTCACTTCTCATTTTTGGTGAGTCATGATGGTGGAAATGAGATCTCAGATGATCATATGTTTGACATATCATCCATAGATAGATGGCTAGATAGAACAAGATATATAAAATTTGGATGAAATTACCTATACATCCATACATGATTTTTGTAGATTATAGGATAACCAATTTGGGATGGTTTAGTTTTATTATAACAATACCTACTAGTACACAATTCAGATGGATTCTTTTGTGTCATTTTATGGTAGGACGTGTATATATTCATTGTGTTGGTCAGATATTGGTCAAATATCTTTGGTTGGACCATTTTTGGCCAAATAAAATATATAGAATATTATTTTTCTTCATCATTGTAACGCCCCGACCCTAGTTACCCAGAGTTGGTGCATTATTACATAACATTGGCATGATCACAAGAAAGATCAAATCTCTAAAGACCGATTGGTTTAGTAGACTTGGAAACAATAAATATATTCATAAGTCTTACATTACATCATAAAATGAAAAACTACTACAACAAAATATTGTCTCCATAATCCACACTCATATCCCCACATAATATCCCTGCAGGTCATTCATAATTTACTTCTTCACTTCCTGGGAAAAATAAAACATAGAAAAGGGGTGAGATCAAATGCCCAGTAAGGATAACAATATAGCGGAAACTTTCATAAATAAGAATAAACATTTAAGGCAATGTATAACTAAAACAAAAGCCTTTCAAACTTGAACTTTCAACATGGTATGACATAAATAAAATGAAATAATTCCATTTACTTATTCACATGGATATTCTACTAGTTGAATAATCACATGAAAAATCAATAACCACTTTAATAATGTTGGAATGCATAATTCTGAACTTTAATTTCTTTGTCAAGGCCTCGTCCCAAGACCATGGGGCTAACTGTAACCGGAACCCAACCCAGAGTGCCTCTAATAACCGGACACCAACCCAGAGTGCGTCTAATAACCAGAGACCAAACCGGAGTTCCTCTAATAACCGGAGACCAAACCGGAGTTCCTCTAATAACTGGAGACCAAACCGGAGGGCTTACTTTTACCGGTCCCCAACCCGGAACATACTTGTCTAACACATTCATCTGAATGAACGGTTGAAATATAACATAAACATTCGGATTAAAAATAACTTATGAAATGTCAATACTCTAAACAAAAACCATGAGTGACATAAGAATAACTTATCCACAGTCAAAAATATCACAAAACCTTCAATAAAATATGGATGTTTTGTATAATAAATCAACTTCAAATAAGCTTAAAATCCATCAAAGGATGTTGACATAGATGAAATCAAAACTATTTTAGAGAAATATATCTTTTTTTTGAAATAATTTTAAAAGTAACATAATTATAAAATAATAAATTCAATTTGAAAATATTCTTATAAGCTTGTAAGGGAAGCTTTGATGATTTTATAATGGCGGTAAATAGCCGCACCCGCCGTATAAGTTTTAAAAAAATATTCTTACCTTAATTCTGTCGAAAAGGTTAAAAGGACCTTGTTTTGAAAATGACAGAAAGATTCCTCTTATAAAAAGTAAAACAAAGGTATAAATGACTTTAACCCATATTCTTGTAAATAATAAAAATGTTTTGAAATACATTTTTAAGAAAACATGGATGTGGATGATAAAGAGATCTCAGTAGATTATTACATATTAACAACCTCGGATAATGAAGAGATTGTGAAATAACCCTTACCAATTTGGTAACTTATGAAAGATACAGCCGATGAAAGAGGTATCATACAATGAATATGTAAATACACATAAATTAGAGTGTATTACACAAATAATATAATTATGGGCAGTACATACACCACTCAAAAGGTAATGGTGGGAATATGGCATGAATCTCACGGGAATAAGGAGTGAGATGAAAACCCCTTACATTGTACTTTTCCTTGGTTGGGGTAGGTTAACCTCCTGTATAATGGTGAAATAATTGTTATTAAATAATGCAAGAATCATATATATTAATATGATATCATATATGATCTTTTAACATTGATTTGTTAATAATATCTTTGAATTATCGTCGTTTCAGGTGCTAACTTTCTCGTTTTCTTTTATATGTTTTGTTAAATAATCCATGTTCATCATGGATAGGGTGTATATTTTTCATATACATAATTATATCAAGTCCTTAAACATCATTTTTAAATCATCAAATGATAATTATACTTTAATGGATATGATGGAGAATGAATCTCATCGCGTTCGTGGAGACGGTAGTCCGTACGTACGCACAAGCGACAATATCATTCTTTTGATATTAAAATAATATATAAATGGATGATATATCATATATAAAGAATCATTATCATTTTATATTTATTATTTACATGATTTATAAATCATTATTATACCCATCCAAATTATAATATATTGAATAACAATTACACCACGACGTGGAGACGGTAAGCCGTACGTACGCACGTATGGTGACATGTTATTCAAAGGATGGATAGAATACTGAATATGGTTGTACCATATTTATAATAAATTCACAGTATATGTGTGATACTGGAGTTATTATTTTAGAATGGTAATAAAAAATAAAGAAGAAGTGGAAGAAGAAAGGAACTTGAAAAGGGGTGGTGAAAACATTACCTCTTCTTCGGGTTCTTCCTTTTTATTTGATCAAAAGGGCTCCTTAGGTTGGCTTTCTGATCAAACTATGGCCTCTAGGTTGTAGTGAGGTAATTTGGGAGAGTATTTGGGAAGATTTTTGCCGAACCAAAAGGCTTTGAAGGTGTGAAGAAATGAGAAGGAGGAGTGCCCTTTTATAAGAGGGGTGAGGGGAACCTTTGGAAAAGCTAGAAATATTAATTTATAATAAATTAATATTCGGTTTATAATGGATCCAAAGTTGATTATTTAAATGTTAAGGTGGGTATATGTCCAAAACCACTCAACCAATAGAATTTAGACAGGTTTGCGTACTTATATTAACCTTATCTTTAAGTATTAACTCTAAGTTAATTAGTTTCACTTTTACAATGTCTCTTTGTATTTTTATATAATATGGTTAATAAACTTACTATATACATACAAGAGACCCCCAAGTGGTACATTAATGATGAACCTATCATGATATAAATCTCTTGTCTGAACCATAGTTTTTTAGGAATTTAATATCAATTAATAATATAGTATATTTTTAAGAAATATTTTATGTCAATTTTGACACTACTCAATAGTTTATTTTTTTGAAACTCATAACATATTTATTACTTCCAAAAAAATCAATTAAATCAATCCTAATATATCATACTATCCTAGAAAATTAGTTTAATTCATTAAAAGTTTCATATTATATTTATTTGGGTATTTATAATATAAATTAGTTTAATTTTTTACTATTATAGTAATTAATTCATCATCATTGTATCATAAATAAACGAGATTATTTACTGTCTAAAAATTATAAATAAAATATCATTATGTAGGAAATATTTTTATATTTCTAATGAATATTTATAATCTAAAATCCAACATATATAACCATATGTAAAAATTGTTTTTTCTAAAAGATATATGCTTGTGTCATATTTTTAATAATTTTAACTTAATTAAAATAAAATGTCCCTATCACCTACAAGTGGAACCATGGGGTCCCAAAATCGACCCAAAGATGACTATGGTCTAATATTTATCAACCAATAATGCTAGGACACGTTTTAGGGTAATTTAGTATTATTATAATATTATTTGTTTACCCTTATTTACCGAATTTACCCTTAACCATGGTAAATAAAATATTTACCGCAGTAATTATTCAAAATGCCTAAAAATAAAAGTTACCTATTTACACATTTTGAACATCATGATTCCAAATATTGAATCCATTTTTCTAAATTCAAAACACAGAATTGGAAGAAATTAATTTAAAATTAATTCCCGCTGTCAAAACAAAAAGCGTGTTTTTAAGAGATAATAACTATCAAAAGATTGACACTTGTTTATGTTCGGTTTAATTGTAAAATTATGTCCAATGACCAACATTATATTAAATGGTAAAAATATATTCTAAATATACTTTAAAACCACTCAAATTCATAATTTATCACTATTAATTATTTTGATTAAAAAAGTTTGTTTAATTAAAATTTAGTAATTTTCACTATTCATCCAAATATTAAAGTTATCCGAAAAGTACCAAAATATCAACTTAGGATAAATTCGATATTCTGAATCCAAAAATGAAGTCCATTTTGAAATATAAAATATATATAATTTCAAAAAGTAGGTATTACTATTCATAACGGCTAGTTTGATCGGTTGTGGTGTGTGTTAAAACTCGAAGTTGCGTACAACACACGCTACTGTATTATTCAAAGGATAGCGTACCGTGGAAGCTTGGGATGTTTAATTTTAAATTCTGGATGTCCCCATTTAGTCAAAAAGTTTAAAATATTGTATTTAAAAAGGGTTCACTATTAAAAGTTGATAAAAGTGCAATACTGAAAATGAATGTGTTCTTAAATTATGTCTAAGAAACTCATAATATGGATTCTAAAATAATAAGGATTATATAAAGTTTAAAATTTAGTTAATAATATTCATAACCTCTTTTGAACGGCTTGTTTGGTAATTCATGGTGCGATTGAACTTGGTGTTGCGTGTAGTGCATGTTATTGAATTATTTTAAAGAAATAACACACTATGAAATCTTGGGGTGTTACATTCTCCCCTCTTTCAATAAATTGCGTCCTCGCAATTTGAAATTGTTCTTCGAAAATAAAAGGTTGAAAATAGAAATTATTTTTGTGGGAAAACCCACATCGGAAATTGGGTTACTAAAATTTAGTCTTAATATGCGGAAAAGAGAAATCAAAGGGTCACCACCAAATTATGATCTCGATTAGGAGAACATTGGTGGAAATTAGAGACATATAATTGGAGGAAAAACGTAAATATTTATAGGTAGTGATTGAGGTCATCAATCACAAACAAGTGTAAAATTGAGGTACTTAAATTCATCAATCTATGAGGATTTGAAATACCATCGGTTCAACAAAACATAGGTTATTAGGATAACAAATTTTTGACGTTTCAAAATATATTAGTTGAAATCCCACATCAAAAAATGAATTAATGAGGCCTCTATTTAAAATAAAGTGTGGAAAGTATGAAGATTACCGAAAATAACACATACTAGGGTTCCATGTAGGAAAATATGGATACGGAAGAAAATATAACCATCAATTATCTGATGGAGAGTGGTAGAGAACATGGCTATGAAAAGGACAATAATCCCAAAGCCATAAATTAGTGATGATTTAAGGTACCATCTAGGAAAACATTTTTGTTCTATGTTCCTTTTCTTAATGTTGAGGAATTTATTTATGAAATTGGCTAAGATCATAAGGAGATATACTTACTTTATAATTAGAGTTTTATCCATTAATAAATTTCTACCACAAACTCATCTTTCACTCTAAAAGATAATAGAACGTAAAAAAATTCTATTTACACTATTCGTATAGGGTTCCAAAATAAACGAATTTATAATTCATCTACAAGATCTTTTAGTAAAAACTACATTATTTAATCTAGGTCATCTCGTGGGCTAGTGGTAGGTGATACACCCTTGTCGCCCTTCGGTTGCGGGTTCAAGTCTCGCAGCCTTGCCGGACGCGAGGGGTTGTCGCCCGACCTCCGGGTTGTCCTTTTATGGAAATCCAAAATAATCCAAACTAGAACTATCCAAAATACTTCTATCCAAACTCACAGTCCAATATTTATAAGGAAGGTAAACATAATGTAGATCCTTTTTACCCCGTATTAGCATACAAATACCTTCATCATGTATTCTTTTAATACACTGAAACATCCTGAATTACCATATTCCTTATTCATGCTCCCTTATTCCATATAGAATTCTGGATATACTTCATCAATTCAAAAATGTTTTAAACCCCAAAAATGATGGAATATACAAATCATTAATCAGTTCCAAGGTAGTCAATAATATCCAATATAATTTATCCAAAAAAATCTTGTATTATTCCAAAATCACTACCTCGGTATGAGAACTATATTATGGTTTATCATTCTCTCAACCATATATTTTCCAAAAATTTATCCTACTATTGAGTCACTTTTCTTTGTTCCACATAGTCTCAAGTCCTTAATGAAATAGTACTGCTGTACAATCCTTATATACTCCATAATTATTATAACAAGTACATTGTTGATACAACACTCAAATGACATAATCAACATAAGAACACTAATCATTCCTCTTCATCTGTGGTAGTATCATAACTTGATTATTATCCAATAGCATCATTTGCGGCATAGTTTGATGACTGGGACATAGGTTCGTGTAGTGTCCAAACTCCTTGCAAATGAAGCATTGTACATTTGAAACCATTTTCTTACCCTTGCAGTCACGTACTTTGTGCCCTTTTCCTCCACACTTATAACTAACTCCCATTCCTTTCAGGAAAGTTCTAGGGTGTTTCATTCCACAGTTATCACATATGGGAAAATTCTTCTTTTCCCTCTTCCCTTTATCCATCTTTCTCTCTTCCATCCTTTTCTTCTCTTGCTTCCCTTCAAAGCCATAGGACTCAGTAAACTACTTACTTATCTTATCAACACATGATATTATTTCTTCATATGATGATAATACATGTGAGACTATTTCTCTTATAAATTCAGGCTTAAGACCATGAAATATATGATCCTTCTTTCTATTTATATTCATGTGCATTGCTAGAGTTCTCATTCCTTCTACTGGGTGCCATTTATAAACAATGGCATAAATTAGATTAGTTTATGAATAACAATACCTAATCCCAAACTTGTAAGACACATAACAAAAATTAAATAGTTTATGGATATAATCCATAATCATACAAATGTTTTCTTTGAGGAAGTATATACTCATAAACCATTCATAATGATTTGTAAAGAAAATGAGAGTTATCCTAAGCATATCCCTTGGGAGTGTCGTAACCAAGAGTGCAGCAAAGCCCGTTGTCGTGCACCAGTTCCCGTTCGCATCTAGCTCAAAGCGGTGTTTTTGGGTTTTACCCTTAGGTACATCTGTTCCAGAGCTGCCTCTACCTGCTCGTATCCATACAAGGATGTATTGCTCGGAAAACTCACAAAATCTCCACAATACCAAAATTCTATGAAGTTCTTCTATACTAATCCTCAAAGTTCATCTTAGGTCTACGTGCTCTAATCAGAGTTTATCTAAATCTAGCTTCCAAGGTTTGTACTAAACTTCCTCTGATACCAACTGTAACGCCCCGACCATAGTTACCCAGAGTCGGTGCATTATTACATAACATTGGCATGATCACAAGAAAGATCAAATATCGAAAGACCGATTGGTTTTTTATCCTTGGAAACACTAGATATATTCATAAGTCTTACATTACATCATAAAATGAAAAACTACTACAACAACATATTGTCTCCATAATCCACACTCATATCCCCACATAATATCCCTGCAGGTCATTCATAATTTACTTCTTCACTT